>CM037794.1:7688657-7738657 GCA_021229015.1 Solen grandis
GAATATTTAATAGACTGTATTATTATTGTAATAAACAAATTGAATTTAGACACAATAATGATGTTTATGTTTCTTTATTAGTTATATTACATTCCTTTTTTTCTAGGCAAACCAGTTTCTGACAGTACATATTCACGTAACCAGCTCACCTCATTTGCATATGTAAGGAAAGGCAAGCTGATCCACCAATGGGCTCGCAGACTCTGTGTCATCAGTGGTACCCGGCTTCTCATTTACAGAGGTGGGTACCAGCACCAAAGATCTTTTTTTCTTTCCTGTTTCACACAGATGATTGATATTTTTGTTTAGATTATATTTTATGGACATAAGATTGGCTCCATTGTAATACCTACAGCCGCAACAACTTCACACCTGACAGCAAGTCACAGTGCTACCCTTTATATTTTGTCAAGATGCAAATTGTTTAGATGCAAAAGGCCAGATGACGTAGTGGTAAGAGTACTCACCTAGTTACTGGGAGGTTTTAGGTTTAATTCCCAGGTGCATTACATAGTTGTTGAAAGTAGTACTCATATGATATCTCCCTTGTATGGCACTCAAAGGGTATTTAGGATTGGTTTCCTAGTTCCCAGATAAAATACTGTTAATCTGATGTTTAATTTTAGAAAATAGCTTGTAACACCCCCTACAAAAAAAAATGGATGGAGGTATATAGATGTTAGCTCGTTACAGATGTTTTTGTGTCAGCTGCTGTTAGCAGAGGTGACACATAGGGGTCACTTTTCTGTTGTCTGTCCATCACACTTTTCCATCACACTTCAGCAGGTGACACACATGTTCCAGAGACCACTCTTGTGATCTTGTAATGGCTAATAAAGACCTCCTTTGTACAAATGAAAATTTGAAAAAAAAACACAAAAAATAACAGGTTATTAGATATTTTTTGTTTATTTCTAAGACTGCCATGTATTGAAAATTGATTCTCATAATCTTCATTCTATGATAAGGACTGTAAACTTTTGGCCTTTGAAGAATAAATTACCCTCAGTTTTAATTGGTTTAGTGTCCATATCTTAGGGCTAGAGTTTCATATTTCATTTTAAACTTGATATTTAAGTCTGAGTTGCCGTGATGGGCATTTGTGTCCCCAGGCCATGTAGCCTCTTGCTTCATGTTGTTATAATGACCAGGTTAATGATGTGGTCAACACATACAAATTCAGGTAACAAAACCAAGGAACAGGCCTACCTAGAGAAAATATTTAAAAAAAAATATATACATAATCCAAATAAGACTGAAAATCTTTTCAAAAAAGCTGAGGTAAAACCATTATATTAGTTTCTTGAGTTACCCCTAATGTTAACTTACCCCCAGTTCTAACCATTTTTAGCTAACCTGAGCATATGTGCTCAGATGAGCTATTAGGATCAATGAATATTTGTTGTTTGTCCGTCCATCGTCCATAATTAGTTTGTCATAATTAGTTTGTTTGCACTCTAGCATCTTCATTTCTGAAGAAATCATCTTCAAACTTTGTAACAATGTTTATTACCATAATATCTCAGCCAAGTTTGATTATGGCTGATATTGGCTTATTAGGTCAGGAGTTATGCCTCTTTTAATATTAAAAAATGCCAGGTTTCACTTTGTTTACACTCTTGTCCCTTCATTTCTTAAACAATCATCTTCAAACTTTAAGAAAATATTTATAGTCATAATCTCTGGCAAGTTCGATTATGGCAGATATTGGCCAATTTGTTGTCAAAAATTATATGACTTTCCCACTTATAAAAGATATGCACTCTTTTCCTTACATACTGTAATAACCTATGGTTATAAATGCATTTATTTATTAGAGATGTTATCAGGGTATTCTACAGTTCATAAATATGCTTATTAAATTTACTGGCTCCAGCAGAAAGAACATCTGTATTTAGTACATAAGTTGTTCAGTAACTATTCTTTGTTAAGTATTTGTTATATAACAAAAGGGTTGTTCCAGGGCTGGTAAGTTGACCAAGTGACCAGGATATATAATGTGTCTAGGTCACTTGTCCATGGCATGTATTGTATACAGTAACAAATGGTCTCACATTTGGCAATCTCTGAAATGACTGACTTCCTGTTAATGGGTTAGTAATACCAAAGAAATAATCAGTTGAGATAAGAAATACATTTAGATCATCCCCTTCTTATATACATTTGATACATCTACATAATCTTAAATACAGGTTATATCTATGGCAGGGTCTGTGTCTTGAAGTAACTGAAAATGAAAGTTTAAAATATTGTTAAGTATGTAAATACTACAACATATTGCCTTTAATTTCCTACATGGTATATATTTTGTGAAACATGGGTGTGGATAATTTTATCAACAGGTGTTCAGCTCCTTGTTTGAAAGAAATGCAATTGAAGAGAGAAATCTAATACATACCATAATTTCATACATGATTTATAGACATGAACAGAATTACTGGTAATTGCTTTATGACTATCTTTTGCTAGGTTATTATTTGGTTCACACTGAAATTGTCCTTTTTATAAGTTATCATTGCAGTAATTTAGACTTGACTGAAATAGTAGTACCGTATGTGCCTTAAACTCCAGTGATATAAGTCATGCAGCTGATGAAATATGTTTTCCATAGATATATATTTCATTAATGATCTCTCATCTGGCTCTGTGTTCATGAAAATGCTTAAAATGCTGTTGACATCATTATTGTTTTTGACATACTATCATTTAGACCTCCACTACAGTGGGTTTGAGGGAGCAGGAGGTCATGGGTCTAATCCCAGGCTGCGTAAAAAAAATGGTACTGGTATAGCTTCCTTGCTTGGTGTTCAGCATATAAGGGTAGAAGGGTAGTTCCAGAACTGGTTGACCCAATGTCAGGAAAATGTGGCTGAGTGTGGTATCATGCCACATGTCTACGATGTGATATTGCAGTGTTGCAGCACTATATCTGAATTAGAATAGACATCGTCTTTAAATGGCTGAAATACTGTTGGAAGGATGTTAAACCCAACAAACAAAAATGTGGCTTTGAGTCCTGGTCCCAAGTTCTTGAAGATATTGAAAATAGTACTCAAACTCAAACCCAGATATGATTATCATGCTTAACTAGGTTTGATTGATGAGTAGTGTTCACAGCTTCTTTTAAACACATTCTCAGTAAGGTCAAATTAACTCAAGTTAAACTTGAGCAAATTGTTTTATTAAAATTTTCTTATTTGAAAGCCTTTTAGCTGACTTGCAGTATGGATTTGGTTTTTGCTCAGGTGCCTCTGTGTGCTCAGGGCCTTCCTACACCTGTAATGAGTTTGACATGACTGAATTACTGTTGTGGCAATGGTGAAATGCAGTAACAATTTTTTTTTCAGACAAGATGAAGTCAGGGAAACCCACCATTGTACAGCTGGCCAAGGGTTCTGTAGAAGAGGTTCAAACTATCAAAGGTCATGATAATGTCCTCAAACTGACCTCAACCTTGCAAGGTGAAAGGTCAGTGTACCTTTCCTTCAGTGATGAAAAGGAATGCAGCAAGTGGCAACGTAAAGCTAAGAAAGTAAGTTTTAATAGCATAAATACGTTACCTGTTATTACTTCAGGTATGTGTCTATTTGTGCACAGCTTCCAAAACAGAGTCCGCAAAATAAACCATTCCCTAAACCCCCTAGTTACCGGAAGTGTAACCCCCATTCTCCAATTGTGTTTTGGAAGCCATCGAGTTTCAGTGGGTTACCTTGTGTGTCCCTTTCTTGATAGCTTCTGTGCGCTACAGCTCTCCTTTCTTATCTTTTCATAGCCTCGGCTGTGTTGTTTATTTTGTTCTCTTGGTTTTATTCTATATTCGTGTAGAATTCACAATCTCCGTCCCGTATCGGGACCCTTTGCCTTGTGTCACGGGTTTTCTTCGATCTTCCGGTCTTTTATTTTGCATACATTGTTCTTTTGTATTGCTATTTACTATGTCGCAGTCCCGGGGTTCCTGCGGACATGTCAAGGCGTCCTGGGATTCCCATCAGTCCTGCCTATCATGTTCAGGGTGCTCTAGGGTCGACACCTGCACCGTTTGCGCTTCGTGGACAGACGAGATATGGAAGAAGCCTCCTCCCGTCGGTCTTACTCTTCCCGGAAAAGGAAGGCCCATCTTCCTCCTCCTTCTCCGGGTTCAGCGCTGCTGGGGGTCGGAGTCCCTCTCCCCCTCCTAGGAAGAAGGCTTCCCGCCCCTCTCCGGAGAGGCCGCCTTCATCTCCTGGCTCCCTGCCCGGCTCTCCTTGTGTCAGCCCCAGGGGAGCAGTCAAGGAGACCACTCCGACCGGTCACCGGTCACCGGGCATGACCGGTCAAGTACGTGATCGTAGTCATAGCAAAGCTCCCCCGGTCAGGACCGGTCACCGACCACCGGCACCGGGCACCGGTCACCGACCACTACTCACCGGTCACCGGCACCGGTCAACAGGCACCGGTCACCGGCCGGTCAACTCGGTCTCGACCCCAGACCGGTCATCACCGGTCATCGGCAAGAGATCTGCACAGATCAACGGCCAGGTCGGCTCATCACGCTAGACGTGTGGGTCGCCGGTCTTCGCCGATTTTGTCCGAGAATTCGGATTCGAGTTTTTCCTCAGGCAGCCCTGCGGTTTCTCCGCTTCGGCCACCTCCTCTTCCACGTTCAAGGGTGCCCAAGAAACGGTCCCACAACCGTTCCCCGGGTCTTTCCGGTCACCGGTCGCCTAGCTCTGCTACTCGGGACCGGTCCCCTTTACGCTCCACCACGTCTTCGAAGGTTCAAGGTGCGGATGTTTCAGCGCAACCTCAGACCTTTGACCCTTCCACATGGTGGTCCCACATGATGGGGGAATACGCCAGGCATTTCAGCTCTGCCTCCTCCCCCGTCATGCCGGGTGAACCTTCTTCTTCTAGGAGGGATCGGGTTTCTCTGCCACCAGAGACCCTTGATCACAGACTGTTCCTTCAGTCTCCTCCCTCCTCGGGTCCACAGGGCGCTTCTTCCGCACAGCCCCCTATGTGGCCCTTTTACCCTCCCTTTCCTTTCATGGGCTTTCCCCCTCAGGATGCTCCCCCTTCGCGCCCTGAGGCTGGGTCTCCTCCCTCTACTCGCAATCCCCCTACTAGTGGGACTGCTACGAGCGGACAATTGGAGGATGAAATCTCCCTTCATGCTCCGGAGGAGGACTCCTTATTTGCTGAGGACGTGCCTCTTTCATCCACCTCGCGCCGATCCAGCGCTCATTCCGAACCTCGTACTGACAATCCTCTTTCTGACGAGGACGAGGAGTCAGACGACAATCGGTTTTCCATGGACAGGGCTGTTCAGGAGGTCTTCGCTACCTTACCTGCATCAGTATGTAAACCGGCCCCTCCTCCCTCCCGGAAGAGGTGCGAAGGTTACCTTGACCTTGTCGGTAAGCCTAAGGAGTCCAAATCAGTCGAACCGGAGTTGCTCCCTTTCTCTCCGGTCGTCCGTTCGGCTCTGGAGGATTTTGAATCTTCATCCTCCTCTAAGCCAGGACCGGGCTGGTTTATTCCAACTTCGGACCTTCGGCCTTTGGGTTTTAACCCCAAGACCTACAAGTTTCCGGAGGGTGATTTTTCTATCCACCCCCCGAAACTGGACCTAGATGCGAGTCGGCTCCGGCTCAAGGTCCCCTCCTCTTTACCGCTTCAACAGAAGGTCCTGGATCGCTGGGAGCAACGCTCCCGCTTCCTTTCCGGCATCTCGTCGCATACTGACTCCTTCGTGGCCGCTCTTTCGGTCAAGCTACAACAAAAGGATGCTTTATCTGCTTCCGTCAGGCTTCTTTTAGAGGCCTTAGCAGCGACGGCAAAACATTCGATTTTGCTATTCTCTCTCTCTCTTCCGAGATGACTCGCTGCAGGCGGGATGCCATCCTGGACGGCCCCAACAAGCTACTTCTCTCTTCTTCTCGAGAAAAGCTTAGGTCGGCCCCTCTTTCTTCTTCGTCCCTCTTTGGGGGCCGAATCAAGGAAGTAGCGGATGCCTCCAGGGAGGAGCAAATGCACGGCGCGGTGGCCTTCCAGCCCCGCACTCCTACTTCGGCTCCCCCTAAATTCCGGATACCGAAGAAACCTTCGGCTTCTTCCGGTAAATCCCCGAAGGACTCGGAAAAGGGCAAGCCTCAATCTCCTTTCAGAGGCAATCCCTCTTTCAGGGGCGCTCGCCAATCTGGTCCGCAGCGACCACGATTTCCTCCTTCATCGCCCCCCACCCCTTCTTCTACCTCTACCAGTCAAAGGGGTAGGAGTAAGCCCTAGGGGTACGTCCTTTCTTCCGCTTCCTCTTCCAGACGTTCGATTAGGAGGAAGAGTGTTTCTGCCCCTTCCAGTAGGCGGCAGACTCACTCATTTCATTCATCATTGGGAGACAATCACCGACGACCAATGGGTCCTGTCTATCGTGAGACACGGGTATCGGGTTCCGTTCAGTCGCCCCCCTCCACTATCACGCTCTCCCATTCATCTCTCCTCCAATCATCCTCGTCTGGGACTCGCCATTTCAGATCTTCTGGAAAAAGGAGCGGTAGAAAGGGTCTCGATTCCAACCTCTCCGGGGTTTTACAGCCGTCTCTTTCTGGTTCCCAAGAAGGACGGCGGGTTTCGACCGGTCATAGACCTGTCTCATCTAAACTCCTTCATTCCGAAGGAACACTTCAAAATGGAAACAACTTCGTCGATCAGGGCAGCCGTCCTCCCCGGTCACTGGGCTGTTTCCCTGGATTTATCGGATGCTTACTTCCATGTATCTATCCATCCTCATTCCAGGAAATACCTTCGTTTCACGGATGGCCAAACTGTCTACCAGTTCAAGGCCCTTCCGTTCGGCCTGTCTTCGGCCCCCAGAATCTTCACCAAAATAGTTTCGGTTCTGGTCGCCAGGGTTCATTTTCGCGGCTCACGCCTCCTGGCGTATTTCGACGACTGGCTTCTTCTTCACATGGACCCAGTCGCTCTTCTCGACGAACTTCGATGGGTGACAGACCTAGCTCTCCGGCTAGGCTTCATCCTCAATTCCGAGAAATCGGAGTTGATCCCATCCCAGAACTTCACGTTTGTCGGGATGCAATTTTTGACCGACCTAAACAGGATCAGAATTCCGGAACCCAGACATATGTCTCTTCTAACTCTGGTTCGGGGGTTTTCGCGTCGGCAATCGATCTCAGCCCGCGAATTCCTATCGCTTCTCGGAGTACTCAATGCAGCAGCGGATCTTGTTCCGCTGGGCCGCCTTCACATGCGACCTCTTCAGTTTATACTACTCTCGATCTGGCGTCCCAGTCGAGACCATTTACAGACCATTCTTCCGGTTTCTCCGGAATTGGTTCATCATCTCAGTTGGTGGAATTCCCCCTCGTTTCTCCGAGAGGGTGTTCCTCTTTCTCCTCCTCAACCGGAACTGTTCCTCTTCTCGGATGCCAGTCTGTCAGGCTGGTTTTCTCCTCTCATTCAGGCAAATCTGTTCTAGTATCTACGGACAACACGACTGTTGTCTCTTACATCCGCAGACAGGGGGGGACGCACTCGCCTTCTCTGTGCATGGAAGCATGGCACCTTCTTCATTGGTGTCAGGTGTCTTCGGTACTCATTCAAGTCAGACATCTTCCGGGTCGTCTAAATGTTCTAGCGGACCAACTGTCCCGCAGACATTCTCTTCTCCCCTCGGAATGGAAGTTACTTCCTCGGATCGCGACAACTCTGTTTGCGATTTTCGGGTCTCCGTCTGTCGATCTATTTGCTACCAGGCTGAACAACCAGCTTCCGCTGTTTGTGTCACCGGTATCGGATCACCGGGCTTGGGCGATAGATGCTCTGTCTGTAAACTGGGATCATCTATTTGCTTATGCGTTTCCACCGTTTTCTCTGATTCCCTTAGTTCTAAGGAAAATCCTGCGATCTCAGTGCCGGATCCTCCTTGTAGCTCCACTTTGGCCAACGCGATCTTGGTTCGTGGATCTTCTGGATCTTCTGATAGACGATCCTGTAGAACTTCCCCAGGTTCCGGACCTTCTGTCACAAGGTCGGAACAGGGTCCTTCACGACAATCCTTGCGCTCTTCGTCTTCACGCTTGGATGTTATCCAACAGCGAGTTAGACAGAAGAAATTTTCGGCAACAGTTGCCTCTATTATCTCTAAAGCCAGGAGACAATCTACTCGATCTGTCTACCAGGCAAAGTGGAAGGTCTTCCGTGATTGGTGTATCGCACGGCAGATTAATCCGGTCAAAGCTCCTGTCAGAGAAATCGCTAACTTTCTAGTTTTTCTTTTTAACGAGAAAAAACTTGCGGTCAGTTCTATCAAGGGTTATAGGTCTATGTTATCGAACACGCTTAAGTTTCACAGATCCTCTTCCCTTGGTTCGGATCCTTATCTTTCGGAAATTATTCGTTCGTTTGAACTGTCTAGGCCAGTTTCTCGTTCGTTAACTCCGAAGTGGGATCTTTCTTGTGTTTTACTGGCTCTTACTAAGGCACCTTTTGAACCTCTTTCTGAGGCGTCTCTACTGCACGTAACATGGAAGACGGTCTTTCTTATAGCAATGGCGTCTTCTAAACGTCGTTGCGAAATTCATGCCTTTTCTACTGAGGAAGGCTATTTACGCTTTAACAAATCTGATGGCTCTGTATCTTTGAGCTTTCAACCTGGTTTCCTTGCGAAAACCCAGCTCCCTTCGGTCTGTCCCCCTCCGGTAGTTATTCCGAGCCTTGCTAGGTCTTGCTCCAGGGGAGATCCTGATCGGCTTCTTTGCCCAGTTAGAGCCTTGAAGTTTTACCTCCAGAAGGTTAAATCTTTAAGGGGTCGTCGTCTTCGACTTTTCCTCCCAATAAAAGGGGGGGGCGAAGTTTCGGCAGCATCAATATCTCGTTGGGTAGCCTCAACTATCAAGTTTGCCTATTCGGATCTTTCGGACAGGGATCTATCCTTTTTAAGAATTAGACCACATGAGCTCCGTGCTTTGTCTGCTTCTTGGGCTTTCTTGAATAAATCTCCCATGGATGATATTCTCAAAGCGGCCTCTTGGAAGTCTTCTACTACGTTTTCTTCCTTTTATCTCCGCTCACTGGCTAACCAATCACAAAACCTTGTGGATTTGGGTCCACTTGTAGTGGCTCAGACAATAGTTTAATCATCATGTCTGTCGCCTCGGCGGCTTTGGTCGTTTTCTACTTCGGGTATCGCTGCAATCAAGGTTCTTTGTTAGCAACCTCCCGCCTTAGCGACGAAGTCATACCTGAAGTAATAACAGGTAACGTATTTATGCTATTAAAATGAAATTTTTGAAGTAAAATTAATTTTAATTAGTAAATACTTACCTGTTATTACAGAGTCCCACCTCCCTCCCCGCTTGCTGGCGGTTGTATCCCTCGATGGCTTCATATACAATTGGAGAACGGGGGTTACACTTCCGGTAACTAGGGGGTTTAGGGAATGGTTTATTTTGCGGACTCTGTTTTGGAAGCTGTGCACAAATAGACACATACCTGAAGTAATAACAGGTAAGTATTTACTAATTAAAATTAATTTTACTTCAAAAATTTCATATTTGTTATTTTGGTTTGGTTGATTGGTTTGTTTTTGAAAGAATAAAATTTGAAAAAATTAAGTCCTTTTTCGGTCATCAGAAGATGGTATTATTTATGTTTATCCAACATCAGAGTTGTTTCTTTCTAATGTTGATTTGTCACAGGAGGGTGCATGCCTTTAATACATATATCAATGTCTACAGATTACTAACTGCCATATCTCCATGATAAACACCTCTAAATTAGGTTGTCATAGAAGGTTGGTGGTTCTACCCTGAGTGCCTGTGTACACTCACTTTATTTAGCCGGAAGAAGCTACTTGACAGAAATGCTGTCACAACACTGATGAACTCCAGAATGCATTATTTGCTACCATGAGTGATTGCATCCCAGCTGTATTTTAGTGTATATATTGCAAGCAGGGAACCATTGCAAACAGTAGCAAGTGTTTGATACAACCGAACACAAGGCCGGAACTCACTTGGAACTGAATCCTATTATGCCCTCATGGTTTTGGTCATGCATTTGCAGGTTATGTTTTAAAAGGTTTCTTTAGTTAGCTGAGTACCAGGTACAAGAAGAAACAAGTCCATGAAGAATTTTATCATTATTTTGTTTTGTAGTCAAACATATGTAGCAAGATCACAAAAATATGAGTTAAGTTACAAGATAAATAAGAAATCTTCCCACATAGTTTGTATGACAAATAAGTAAACCCCATTATGTAAACTGCTTTCAAGTGTTTTATTTCAATTTCTTGTCTGACATTCAAATGATATTTACCGAGTAATGCATCTTTACATGCATGATATGTTCTAATCAAATAGACTATTGAACATACAATATATTGCAAATTCATATACCCTTGCAGTAAATAAATCAAGTTAATATATGGTAAATTAGCTTTTTATGTAGAGTGTGTAGATTTAAGACCTGAGATTATAGACGTTATATAACTGACATGATTGTGTCATTGTCAAGTAAAATTGAGCGATGATTTTAAGAGCATGTAATTTGAAAGGTTTTCATTCATTTTGGAAAATGACACAGTATGACAATCAATCAATGAATCAAGGTTTTGAGAAAACAAGGAAGTGACAGATCTAAGTGATGAATGTCATATGGGTGTGTGAGTTGAGAAATAAAGACCCCTCATATTGGGCAAATTACTAAGCCTTCTCTTTTCCTACATTAATTCAAATGTGTTTATAGATTTGTTATTTGCGTTATATACAGAACACACTTCATTACGACACAAATGTCAATATAAAGTGGTCCAAGAATGGAGCACAAGTTTTTGTTCAGTCATTAGTTGGGGTTTCATAGGAATTACAATCATGTATTGTCCAATTTCATCCTGTCATGTTTTTTATCAGCTCAGTATCTCTTGAAATTCAAGACTAACTGTGGGGGGGGGGGTAATTCTGTAAAACATTTTTTTTCTTTCCATTATTAAAACATCAAACCCAGAACTCAGTGATCAGGCTCCAAAATGGCATTTCATCAAACATATTTCCTTTCTTGCAGTTTGATCAGGAAGTGTATGGTTTACTTCTCATCAGGTCTTTACTACTATACAGCATGTTAGAAACAAGAATAGCTTTCTGTTCAATCTGGCTTGTCCTAAATTGAAGAAAATGGCAAAAGGGTTAACAAGGCAAAATTTAATTGACAAGTTACATGATATAAATGACCTGAATAAAGGGGGTGGGAATTGTTGCCACCTGGATTTTGAATAAATAAGTGACTGTTCAAATTATCCTAGGTGCTAATTTATTCACCTTGGGATTTGTGACCATGTATGTATAGAGGTTGAATTATGATTTGTGGTATTGGAATCTTATCATACAATTATGACTGGAGATATATGTGGGGCAAGATATTGAGAAGTATATGATGTAATTATTTGTCATTATATGGACCATTACATACACATTAAACTGATATTGTAGGTGTGAATATGTTGGATTTTTCATCATGTAGGTCATGTTTGGATAGTGAGTGATTCAGTAAAAATGTCAGTGGGAGACTTATTTGAGGTCTGACTCAGTGAGAAAGAGAGAGAGAGAGAGAGATACAAAATTGATTGTTTCTCCATAAGATGAATATCCTGCTTAAATCTTAACTGATTCCACTGACATCAGACTCTTATCATTGATGCAAATTTCAACCACTAGATCATTTAGACATGTTTTCAAAATATGTGCAATAATAGCAAAATAATGCATAATAATACTTAATAACATTTGATTTGTTTACTATCAGAGCCATTTTTGTAAGGAATTATTGATTTCATACTTTTATGATAAATCATATACCTACTTTATGCAATGAAACAGGTCTATGTAAGAATCCCGTGCCATGCTTTGTCCCATCCTGACTACACAGACTATAGAAACATTAAACATACCACTAAACACCTGTATAACTTTTGTCCACCAGGCCACAGCCAAGTTGCCAACAAAGGCAGACCTCTCCAACTGTCACCTGGAGTTTCTACCGGAGACGGTTTTCATCAATGATGGTCTGGAGATCCTGAACCTCCGACACAATGTACTGAAGGCACGTCCTATCGAAGAGGACATCTATACTATCGGCTGGCTGGATGACCTTCCTAAGTAAGTCCATGGTTTCAAGTTCTCGCGGAAAATATTCAACTACTATCTCAGGTTCAGACTTTACATATAAATAAATCCCTCTTGAATGCATGGCCCTATTTTGAATTTGAGCTTGAAAATCCTAATTAAGTTTTAAATGGTTATCAATAAGTATTATGTTATGAAACTGGTCCTTGTGGCTTAGTGGTTGAAGGTTCAATCCCTGTGAAGGACATCAATCCCTGTGAAGGACATAATAAAGTCATTAAAAATGTCACTGGTATGTTTTACCTTGTGCTTGGTGTTTGGATAATGTGACTTGGCGTGGTAATATGCTGCATGTATATGGCTGTGAGACAGCACTTTATCAGTCTTATGAAGAAAAAGACTGAAATATCATAGGGAACATTAAGCCCAATCAAATTCATAACATTAACCCTTTCCCTCATATAAACTCATTTTGACGCACTCAATAGGTACCACATAAAGCCTGATCTGCAGAAAGCCAAACTCAAACCTTACCAAATTTAATTGTAAAATCCTCATTACCAGACCACTGAGGAGCAGCGAACAGCATAAAACCTGATCAGCCTGCGAGTTACTCGCAGGCTGATCTGGTTTTTTGCTGTTCGCATAGGTCTTTTCATGGTTTCCTCTATGAGGGAAAGGGTTAAATAATAATTTCTTAATTGTCTCCATCTGATACCCATACATATGCTCGAACCAGTATACTACATGTATGAATGATAATGCTTTTTTCATTTTAGGTTCAGCAACTTACGGAGTCTGAATCTTGCAGACAACAGTTTGCGTTGTTTTCCGATAGCGGTGTGTCGGATGAAGACCCTGACAGAGCTGAACCTTGCCAGTAACATGATAGAAGACATCCCATCTGGCATTGTGGAGCTGGAGAAGTAAGTGATGGCTCAAAACTCTTCACTTCTTTATTTCATGGAAGATTTTACATAAATACATATATATATATATGTATAGATAAATACCATGAATGATTGTTCTATACTGTAATTTGGACAGTATTTTTATTATCTATATTCAAAGGTCTGATATGTAGTATGAGTTTAATCCAGCAAGAGTTCCTTAGGATTTAACATACTGTCAGACCAGATTATAACTGGAAATGGAAATAATTTTTTAGGCTGATTGGGATTCACACTATTAGTTTGTTAGAATGAAGTTACTTAGATGTAGGCAAATATTGACCTAGACACTCTTAAGTCTTACTTCTAATATAGGTAATTTAATCATTTCATTAATCCCTTGCAATGACCACTGAGTTGGACCAGTACTTGGGAGGAGTGTCTATCGATATTGCCCCACTGGGATTCTATAGCCTACAATCTTCAACTTTACTTTACAATACCACTAGATTATGTAGTCTTTTTTTAATTTCAAATAAGGATATAATAAACTAAGATTAATAGAACAACAACAACAATAACATAGGTAACATTCCATTATAAACATTGCCATAAATTGTTGGTGTACTAATATTAACTATAATTTACTCAAATTGCAAGATATAGACTAATGTATAGCTGTCTAGATATCAGTCCACTCTTGATGTAAGTTTCATTTTATCTGAAAAAATATCTTTAAAATAAGGAAACATTGACCTCCAATTGTATTTCATAAACAACTAAAATGAATACACATTCTTCTGCTTCTTATACTCCCCCCACACACACACAAAGCCAAACTGCATTTATGCATATTTTAACCCTTTCCCTTATAGAGGACACCATGAAATGACCTATGCGAACATCATAAAACCAGATCAGCCTGCGAGTAACTTGCAGGCTGATCAGGTTTTATGCTGTGCGCTGCTCCTCAGTGGTCTGGAAATGAGGATTTTGTAATTAAATTTGGTAAGGTTTAACTGTGGTTTTCTGCAGATCAGGCTTTATGTGGTACCTATTGAGTGCGTCAAAATTAGTCTATATGAGGGAAAGGGTTAACATCATTTCTATATAAAAAAGAATCTGACTTTTCTATGTAATGAACACTGTTGTTTATGTTGACTGGTTCATTTTTTTCTGTTCTGTACATTTTCCTGAGATGTGTCATAGCAGTTGGAGAGAAAAACTCCCAGCTTGTAAATATTATGTTACTCCTAGAATAAATGAAATGATTCACTTGGAGATCCACAGCAATAAGTGTTAAGATGAAGCAATTTGATACATCCAGTCAGAGTTGGTGTTCAGTTTCTATGTATTCTACAAAAACAACCTAAATTAAATTTTGGTTAGTAGGTTGTTTTGTAAATCACAAGTGCGAGTGTTATTTCTCGTTTTATAATCATGTTACCATGAAGAAAGATGAAGTAGATAAGAACTGCACAGTCACATAAACTCAGCTGAAAGAGATAAAAAAGTTGCAGTTTAAGATATTATTTATTCTTCATGAATTTTCCCACACTTTCATTTGTCACACAGAGTGTTACTGTGAATTTGCTGTAAACAACCATGATGGTAGTAAGTTATATGAGTAACGTAATACGTTTGTTTACAGTCATTTTATTGCATGATTAGTTTGAAATTGGATAATTAAGATCTTGGCTTTTTTTAGCACATTTTATATTTTATTTGAGTTTGAATAGAAATAATTTGGAAGTGATCATGAATAAAGTCAAATTTATTTTTAATCAGACATAGGGGCTCAGCACATAGTTGTCTTAAACAATCCCTATGCTCTGTAGATTTTCAAGATAAAATATGTTGAGCATCTGTGAAATCAAGTTTACTGGTATAGTGGTATAAGTAATTAGTATGGTCTTGGACCATAAATGTCTGCCTTATAAACTATACTATTTAGCTTAAAAGTGCATGATCCAGTGAGCAAGGATTTTTCATGGCTTTAACAGGTGTTTCCCAGTTAATGTAAAAATGAATAAATCTAAACGTTTTTGTTATTTTTATTTAGCTAAACAGAAAAACTGTTACACTTTTATGTTATTTGAGAAAAGAATTTTAAGTTGCCATCTGGCAATTACAATCTCACATTCTAAATTCCGAATTGTTCCTTGTCATGACCATCATTCAGTTCATTTTCTAATGTTTGATCATTCTGTCATTACAGCCTCCAGATGCTCCATCTTCACAACAACCAGCTGACGTACCTGCCGGAGGAAATGGCTCTTATGCGTCACCTACTGGTTCTAGTCCTTGCATTTAACCACTTTACCACAGTACCTAGTGTTCTCTTAAAATCCCAGGAATCCCTGCTGCGTATTGACAGTCTCATAATGGCGGGGAATCGGATTGAAAAGCTTTCGCAAAATGTTCTTGGGCGTATGACACATATAAAAAAAATTGACTTTCGTATGAATAAATTGTGCTTGCTGCCAAGTGAAATGGCTAAATTCTATTTGTTGGAGTTAGTGACACATCTGGATGTACGAGATAATGTGATAACGGACCTTGATGTGAGAGCACTACGAAATCTGGAATATCTGAACTGTGAGAGGAATAAGATACACAGTCTGCAGCTGAATGGTGGCGCCATTAAGACGATCCTGGCAATGCAAAATGGTAACATTTACCTTGACCCTAAATCTGATAGTTATAGATTCATGTTGACACCTTGGCAAGCATTGCAGATCAAGATCTATTTTGTTTGTTCATACAATATGTAGCCCAGATCATACAATATTGTAGCCCGTCATTCAATATTGTAGCTGTTAATACAATACTGTTGCTTGGTTCATACATTTTTGTTGTTATACATATTTAGCCCGTTAAATATTGTAGCCCAGTTCATACATTATTGTAGCCCAGTTTATACAATATTGTAGCCTGGTTCATACAATATTGTAGCCCAGTTCATACAGTTTTGTAGCCCAGGTTCTTCACAGTCTGCATGACAAATTTTTTTCCTAATTATTATAATATTTTTTACATGAATATTTATGAGGTTAAGGGTTAATTTCTGATCAAGAGAAAAAATAAGTTTTTCAACTTCCTCTAATTTTTTCTCATGGGTTTATTTTAGTAAGAAAGTCCTCACAACAACCTTATAAACATGGTAACTTCATTACTTGGGTTTTACTATACTTACATGCACCAAAACCATTTGAAATTTATTGCGACACTTCATATTTTTTACTGACTTCCTTCAACTGGGATCATTATTCCAACAACCATACTAATAGCAAAATAATGCTTAAATACAAGGGGGCTTATTTCATCATTCTTTTTACCTAAATATTTCATTTTTTATACCCATCTTAAGATGGCGTATTATGTGAATCACGCATAGGGCGGGCGGGCGTGGAACATTTGTTGTCGGCTCTACTTCATACGTTTGCCAATCCTTTTCAACTTCCACACATGTGCATGGCCATAATATCTCGATGAGTCGATATCCACATTATCGGTGATGACTTAGAAGTTATGGCCTTGACGTACACAAATACTTGAAATGTGATTGTCCGGCTCTAACTTCAATACCGTTTGCCAATCTTTTCAAACTTTCCACACATGTGCAGGCATAATATCTCGGATGAGTTCGATATCCAGCATTATCGCGTGAATGACTTAAGTTATGGCCCTTGACGTACACAATACTTGAAATGTGATTGTCTGGCTCTAACTTCAATACCGTTAGACAACCTTTCAAACTTCCACACAGTGCATGGCCCTAATCGCGGATGAGTTCGATATCACATTATTGCGTGAATGACTTAAAGTTATGGCCCTTGATGTACACAAAATACTTGATATTGTGATTGTTGGCTTAACTTCAATTGTTTGCCAATCCTCTTCAAACTTTCCACCATGTGCATTGCATAATATTGCTGAGTTCGATATTCAGCATTCTCATGTGAATGACTTTGAAGTTATGGCCTTGATGTACACAACATACTTGAAAATTTGCTTGTCGCTAGTCTTAGACTATGAGTGTTGTCAGATCTTGCAGTTAATATAGAATGTTCAACATTTTTTTATGATTAACATCATTAACTAATGGATTTGGAATTATTTTGCTTATTTATGGACAGTAGCTTGGTTCTCTGAGCTATTTCTGAGAGTCCCCATACCATGATGGGCGTATTTTGTGGCAGTCCTGACCCTTTGTTTCATATATTGTCTGTTTTTATGGTAATTTATAATGTATGTCAACTTAGTCATGTAAATGGAAACTTAGTAAAACAGATATAGTGGCATGTATGTCTTCTATTCTGTAAACTGTTGAATCAAGCAAGACAGACTCTTTTTGAAGTTCTCATTTTCTTTACAAGAATACCTTGTCATTATTCCAGAAATCACATCTTTCTCAGTGACCCCAAAACCAGAATGGCTGGCAACAATTGACCTTTCACAGTAAGTAACTATTTTTCTATTTGTCTGCATCTCAAATTGCGATTTTCTTGAACCAACTTTGTTAAAGTTCAAAATTCATCGTCATAGAATAAATATTAAAACTATAATATAAATAGTCTTAGAATTCCTCAAAACTTCAAATTCAGATATGATGTAAAACACAGTGGATAAAATGCAGTTTCAGTTAAAGTCACCAATCTTCTGTACAGTGATTTCCCCTTACCCAGTCTGTGCCATCATTCATATTAGACAAAATAAGTCAGTCAGCTACAGGAGACATTTTTCAGAAATTGATTCGCTACTCTTTTTTCTAATGTTTTAACGAAATATCAGTCTCATTAAAATCAGATTTAGTATCGCTAAATGAATCTGACAACATCATATAGAAGATCGTCTCAGATTGACCTTTGTATAAGCCAATCAAATTGGCACCTACAGAATCGTTCGGTATAACCAGGGGATGTAACCGCATCAATATATATGAACAAATTACAAGATGGCAGCGCTCATGGTTTCAGCCACTTTGATAGATATCATGCCTAACGATAATGTAACCATTATTGGAAAATTCCATCATAATATTTTTGACAATTTGCACAATTTTGAAATCTAGTTCAGTCGTCATTTCTAAGACATTTGAATATTGTACATATATACATATATAACAAAAATAAGGAACTAATAAAATTTGGTAGTGAATAATCATGTATATGATTTGAACACATAACTCAACTTTCATGAGGAAAAAGGGCTGATATTTAAATAAAACATTAAATAAAAGAAATACTTCCTATGCTGGTCTCAAACTTGGAACCTTTCAATTATAAGACAACTATCATCCCACAGCACCACTTCGGTTATTTAACAACAGCATTTTATATTTACACTACAGTACAACGGAGTTTAGTCACAGTTTGTGATTTCAATACCTGTCACTCCTATTCAAAACAATAACAAAAACATGTTATCGTTAGAAATACCGTGCAGTTATATTCTCGAGTGACAGATGTTTGTTGTGTGTATTTTCTTTTCAGGAGATTCAGGGTGAAGAACTGAAATAAAAGGTTTGAAATGTACTATTTGACTGGTTTAAAATCGAGCACTTATGCATATAAATTACTTAAAAGGTCAATCTGATGTGACCCCTAATGCATGTTGTCAAATCCTTATTGCGTATAGTAGAGGAGCACAAATGAGGATTTTTAATGATAAAATATCATCTGCTGAAGGTTGATTGTTTCATTATTTTCACTGTATTTTTACTGGCAGCACAGTAAGGGAAGTAACTCTTGCATAAAGTTTATTCGCATGCTTTGAAAGATTTTGAATATAAACTCTTTTTTAAGTGTACATAAATTACTTTTTATTTCAGAAAAAAATAATGATAATACAATGTTCTATACTATTCAGTGGGAGTGCCACTATCACATTCCTATGTCCACTTTGCACTTAAAAACACCATAGTGCTTTCATTTTAGTATTGAAAATTTTCAGTAACCATTTTGTTTTTCATCTTACATAATTTTTTGACTTGACCTCATGGTAAACATTAAACAATAGAGAAAATAAAGATATCAGTTTAACCAGGATGATTCCAGTTCTCTTATTTCTTGAAAATGTTGAATCATTTGAGGCTAAAGGTGATCAGATGTATGCATGGGAAATGTTTCATACTCATGACAAGTTGTGATAATATTATGTTGTTCTTCTTGTATTACAGCAACAAACTGGAGAGTCTCCCCATGTGGATCAGCGACTGTTTCTTCCTGGTTACCCTCAATGCTAGTCATAACCTCATCAAGGAGTTACCACAAAAGTGAGTCCCTGTCACCTGGTTGAAATGGATATGCTATTGAACATCATTTGAACCATAACTCTTCCTCATAATATGGAAAAAAGTAAAAATAAATAAACACAAGCAGTCTTTGTTTTTCATCAGATAATTTTTTACTTCTATTGTCTTAAGAGGTTTGGTCTTTAAATCATCATCATCATCATCATCATCATCGTCATCGTCTATGCCATTTGTATTCTGGTGTTACTGTCTGTTGTGTATTTCCCATGGTATGTTTATATATAACTGCTTGCCTCCAGGCTCCTGCTTGAAGCCCAAAAACTGCGGACACTTCAGCTGAGCCATAATCTTCTGACAGAGCTACCAGCCAAGATAGGTAACTCTGTACTTGAGGAGCTGGGGCTGGAGCACAATCACCTCACTTGTCTCCCCTTGGAGCTGTTTACAGGTTTGCCAAAGTGAGTAAGTTCAACAACTTTTGAAATTATAAAAAGGATAAATTAAGTTTTCATTTATGCTTTTATTTTTATCTTTAATTATCTGTAACATTAACAATACTTGTCACTTTTTTTATTAACATTTTGGCTATGCCTTCAAAACATTAACCATATATTTATTTTACAGATTGCGATACATCTGTTTGACAAATAACAAGCTGGAGACAATACCACAACCCAACCACAATGTGTACCAGAACAAAGTACAGGAGCTTTACTTATCAGCAAACAGGCTGGGCGATGATGTCATCCCACGTATCAGTCAGTTCCACAAACTAAAAGTGCTTCATTTGGCTTACAATCACATTACAGAAATCCATGATAAGTATGTAGTATCAAACAATTACCTTATATTTTTCCCTCAGTTTTCCCATAACCCTTTACCTCAAATAAGCTCATTTACATGCAGTGATTGATCTGACAGCTCTTTGCAAGTGTTGACTTATTGGGGCTCTTCTGGTTTGTCTCATATAATGATATAGCTCGGATTCTACACAGTCTTCCCATGCAGCAGAGAAAAATCCATTATCCACACATATACTGATTTAAATTCAGAAAATGGATAGTGATCAAGTCATAAATTTGTACTTTAATATTTTGGAGGTAAATGGATTACTCATCTGAAAATAATTTTTTCCTCAAACAGTTTAAAGCCAGATCAGATTTCGGGTTACTCTCAGGCTGCTCTGATGTTATACTGGTCACTGGTCATATGCTTTCAAGTGATAACCTTTTATTGTTTTTATTCTTGTTAGAAAACCTAGCCATAATTTCTCATTTATATATCAATTTTCTTACATTTTCACCTACAGAGATCTCAGAAAGCTGGAAAACCTCCTGGAATTGAACATTTCGGGGAACTTTTTACGTCATCTACCAAGATGTGTTGGCAGACACTCCAAACTTCTGGCCCTCCGATCCAATGCAAACATGCTGAAGGAACTACCTGACTTTCGATACTCTCCAAACCTGAAGGTAATTTTTTATTTGGAGTTGTTGCAGAAGCAAATATGGAATTGTACACTTATAACTGATATATTTTAAGACTTGTGGCAGAGCCAGTCTTCTGTGGTGGGAAATTAAAAATGGGCATTGCTGATTTGCATAATTACTGCAGCCAATTTAACTGAACTGTATCACTGCACAATAACAGAAAGAATGTACTACTGAAGTATGGCCTTGACCATCACTTGGGATCATTATGGAACAAATCAAAATGCTCAAGGCACTGGGTTTATCATGAAACAAAGAGCAAGTTCAGTTGACTTACTGATAATTAGAGTTTCAGGAAAACGTGTGGAGTTTTTGGCGTCATATGACATAGACTTCAACTCTGTTGAGGCTACACTTTCCCAGAACATTGAGTGCTTTGATTTCATAAAGGTGTTTGGATTGAGGAATAGTTAATGCCCTTGTTTGTGAAAAGGTATTTGGTGGCCTGTTTTGATACCTGGGTTTTCTCTTGGTACAATAGTTTCCTCCCACAGCAAGAATCATTTGATCAATATCATCTCTGCCAGTGATAAAATATTTATAAGCAATGTATTGTTTTCTGTCTGAGAGTTGTGAAATAAATAAAGTTTGATGTTTATCAGATTTCAAATTTGGTTATTCCCTGTCAAGATAACTACAACAACAGCCTAGTGGCATTTAATTTAATTAATAATATTATTGTGGCACATTGGAAGTGTCCAAAAATAAAATAGTTCTAAATATGTTGTGATGACTAACTGAAAGCTTTAAAGGTAATGTTAGAATATGAACTGAAACAAAATTGTGTTTCAGGGATATTAATTTACCTCAGTGATACATGCATATATTTTATTTCATTGGATGACTATAAAAAATTATTTGGGGTATGTTGCAAAAGATTAATTGGCTCTCTATGTGACAGAAAGGATGACATGATAAGTTTAAAATGAGTTGATATAATCTGACAGGTTCTGGAGGTAGGGTCCAACAGACTGGTGGATGTATCGGTGACAAACCTCATGGCATCCAACGTAAACCTGCTGGACATATCTGGCAACCCAGAGATGCAGGTCAACTCTACAGAGTTGAAGGGCATCAAGTAAGTCTGCACCCCCACCCATCCCTGTATGTCCTCACTGTGTGGCCCTCCATTCACAGGAGTTTGCATACATATTTGTCACAGTGATATCCTCCATCAAAGGCAAGCACTTAAATGTGATATGTAGTCAGCTTAAGCCTGGATCTAGGTTCTTGAAAATTGGTACTTAAATAAGATCTCAGACTCTTACTCAAAATCATATTTAAATCTACAGTGAATTTCTTGGCCATATTTTGAGTTAGCGCTTGAACCTCATACAGTCTTTATTTTTGAGAACATGGGGTCAGATCAACCTTTTTTCAAGCTGATTAAGATATAAAATAGTAAACTGTTTATATTCAGATGTAAAATAGTTAACTGCTAATATCCAATAAATGATAATGGCCTCTTAGCACAGATAAAGTGATATGTGATTTTTTATAGTATGTACCCACAGTGATGTTTTGCAGGCTTCTGAGTCCTTATGAAATTTTGTTGTGTGTTTACTGGTGAAGCAGTTTTAAGTCCATGCATAGAAAAGTGATTTTTTAAATAAACGAGTGATTCAGAGTATGAAATGTATTACTTACTCAAATATTTTATGTATGTAATGTCTTGTCATTTTGAGATCATGAAGATATGTATTCTTTGTAGGTTATTGTTCTTAAAATTTTATTTAATGATGTACTGATAAGTTCGGGTAAAATTTTAGATTATTACCAGGTTTTTATACGAAAGTCGCACTTATCATAATTTAAAAACAATGATAAATTAGTCTTTTATTTTATATCACCATGTGACAATGGAAATAAATTATGTCTGTTTGCAGCTAATCTTATATTCCTGCAATGTATTAGCTTTCAATGTTCATTTGTTCTAGCATCATTTTTTTTTAAACAGAAAACATTTACACTAATCTACATATTTTTCATAGATTCTACATTTGGAGGTTACTTATAATGCAGCTTGCCATTCATGACCCTATTAAAAAGAAGCTTTGTTTTGACATAAAAATTAAAATTTAGCAGTAAAGAGTTAGATATCAAAAGCTCAAATGAACTGCAATATAAAAGATAAAAAGGCAATGATAATCGCACATTGAAATCATTACTTGTTTTGTTAAACACGTTACCCCTCAACTGTCCTTGCAGAGAATTTTTGATGACAATGAAAGGGTAAGACCAAACTGGGTTGCATTTTCTGATGGTGTTGATTAACAGATTCTAAGGCATATTTCTTCAGGTCTTCTTCAAACTCCTTCCTGGTGAAGCAGAGAATATTTATTGTCTGTCTGTAGGTGTCTGAGGAAAGCTGGGAACCAGGGTCTTGATGTATAGCTTGGTTCCCTGTGACTATTACAATTATTATATTTTTGTATGGTTCAAAAGGGAACTAGGGATTTCATTTGTGTAAGTAGTTTGGTTTCCTGCAACTACCATGCAATATGTTTTTTCTTGTATGATGTAAAGGGAACCAGACTATTCTGATGTGTACATTTATCATGCATTTAAATGTATCTATGTATATTGGTAGTGGGACAGGTGTGATGTTAGTGACCTGCAACCCCTATGGTTGAAGGTGTAATCTTGCTCAGCTTACCCTTCCTCACTTCACAAATAAAACACAGTTGAGTCATGTGACCATTTTAGTCCAGTCATTCTGCTTGATATATATTCTGCAATATTACTGGTTCTCATCATGGTAGAATATAATTCATTTACGTAGAAAAATATAGATGAAGCACATATACATTATATATTGTATTCATTATTTGTATTCATATACATTAGAACCTTGCTATTAAGGCCACATTTGGGATTGAAGCTAAATGGCCTTCATTTGAAATTTGGCCTCAAAAGCAAGGTTTGACTTACACCCAAGTAAAATTATTTTAGTGTGTGTGTTTTTTTTTCTGAACTGCAGGTTATCTTCCTTTGATATAATCTGTATTCACACACCATACAATCTCAATAAAATCAGCTCTTCATTTTCGCTCCAATACTCTATGCTATGAAGTGAGTGTCAGTCAGGATATGGTTTTAGTGAGATTGCGCACCATGTATAGATTTGAACAATATAAGTGACCAGGTACATTTTAGCCATCATATAGAGAGAATATATGTGATGAAAAATATTCATAAAACCAGATCAGCCTGCGAGTAATGAGGATTTTGTAATTAAATTTGGTAAGGTTTAACTGTGGTTTTCTGTAGATCAGGCTTTATGTGGTACCTATTGAGGGCGTCAACATGAGTCTATATGAGGGAAAGGGTTAATATTTGTTATCTGTATAGGATTGACAAGGTTTTTGCAGGGGTTTCTTTTTTGCAATCATCGTCACTTTAGCTTATCATTTAGAATTTAGAAATGAAATTACAATTTTGTAACTTTTTAAACTCTTTTAAATACTTTGTATACAGGAGCCCAAAGAAATAGGTCTTGAAAAGAATAAATGGAACTGTGATCAGATAGATTTTTTTTTCTTAATTTTGTGACTAATGAATCGTTCCTAATATTTTTGTAGTCAAGTTACAGTATCTGCTTTTAACGTTTTAATACAGTATTGGGTAGTTTGAATGCTGAGACTGTGTGTAGACTTGACTAACATCATGTTTAACATTATATAGAAATATCAGTTGCAAGAATAGTTTCATTAATGTGTAAATATATTGCTTTGATATTGGAAGTGGTGAAAAAAGAACATTCCTATAATTCAAAGGTGAATATTTATCCAAGTAATAAGGATGTGTTTTAAAGTTGGAGAATTTTGTGGGCTTCAAGAACTTTCCTTTCTGTTAAATTAGCATTTATGCTGTATAAAAATAGATATTTCTGATATTATTTTTGAAGAACTTTTTCAGGAATGGGAGGTTGTGATCTTTTTTTTCTAAAGTTTATGAATACATGTTTACATATATATGTCAAAGTGTACCATATAAAGAAAAATAAGACTGTAAATATTTCTGTGTTGTTCATAAAGCATAAGTCACTTCTCATTTGAAAGCTTTTGATGGCAAACTCAGAAAAACCTGATCAGTTAACAAGATGCTTGCAGGATGATGCATATTTCATACAAAATCATCAAATTAAATCAAATCTAAACACGCACCAAAATTCTACCACTTTTACTTATTTACTTAGCACTAAGTTCATACTTAAAAACTGTCAATTTTCTTTTCTAATTATTGAATTCCTTATCATATATCAATACTAAGGTAGTTATTTATGAAAATTTTCATTTACTTAAATATTTTGTTCATGTGATGATGCGACATTAAACATTAACATGTATAAGGTTTTAAGTATGGTAATATTTGGTGCTAAGTATTGTTAGTGGAATTTTAGCCAGAAGCAAAAGGTTGATGTTGAAAAGGATCTTAAATTGAAAATTACATTTCTTACACATACTAGTATTCATAGTCACCTGTTATAATCTTGAGACTAGTCTCTCCATGTTATACAGAGTTATGTCCCTTTACAGGACCAAGAAGAAAGTGTGCATGGTGGACATCAAGGGACAGAACCGCTCCCTGCTGGACCTGCGCACGGCTGGGTTCGATGATCTGGAGATACCCTGGCAGAGCGGAATCTCCCAGACCTCTGGCATGAGGAATAAGTATGTACCATAGTAATCCCTTCTGATGCTCTCTACTTGGACTGATTGCCTTGAAGTTTATTTTTTGTAATAAATGGTATAGGTTTGTTCTGAACTTGCTGAAAAGGCAAAATAAAAACATATGCAATACAATTTTCAAATAGTTGATGGTAATGATGCTGTAAGCTTTTTCAACCCTGAATTCAAGTGTGTTTAAACAATCTGGCAATTACATAGTTCATTTTGATATACATTAAAATGTATTTTCCTTTTGATAAACTAAACAAGCTAATGGTTAACCTATGTGACACACAGTGTGTTGCTCATGGAGGCCCCACTGAGGTTAGTTTTCCAGTTCACGGCTGCTTATTTCTTATTTCATTTGTTAATATTTTACAGACTGTCTGTGAGTGTTGTCAATAGACCAAGATTTAATGAAGGCAAGGAGGGATTGTTTGCTCTCTTTGATGGAGGAAGAAATGACGAGGTGATTCGTAAACTTTCGGAAAAGATTGCAGAGACCCTGTTGGAGGAAGTACATCATTCGTCCACTCACGGGGACTATATGAAGTACACCATGCTGGCAGTACACAGGTTGGTGCAGAACAATCAGGAATTGTTAGTGTTCATACCCCTGCATCACTGTGGGAAGTGGCAGATATACTTATACATTGCATGGCACATCCCATCCTGTTTTGTTCCATTTCCTTGAAATTCAATATCTCCAGTATACCTGTTGTAATTCTGTTGAATCATTGGACAGTTCTGCAGTATTACAAAGAGTAGCTTTTGGTGGTATTTAGTTTAGGATGTGTCAAGGTCACTTTTGCTAAATATAGAAAAAGTGAGGGCATTCATAATTATGGTTAAATAAATTATCTTTCGCAATGATGATCTGTAATGATAGTGAAAAGAAGGAAATACTGAAGAATCCCTTAACATACACATGTATATTAAAAAAAATGTAGTCATTGCATTAAAGTGCAATATTCATTGTCATAATTTATTTAGCAGCCATTATTTTTCCATATACATATATTTCATATAAACACTTTTCTTTCATCTCCAGGAAACTGCAGCTAACCGGCCAGAAGCTAGGTGCAGCAGCAAGTATTTGTCACATTGCACGTGACAATGAGGAGGCAGGACACCCTTTCACACTGCATGTGGCCAATGTGGGTGACACAGAGGTGGTGCTGTGTAGAGGGGGCAAGGCCCAGGTCCTCAGTAATCTGTTTACAGTCACACACAACAAGGCGGAGATGGAGCGCATCTGGAAGTCAGGGGGCATCATTACAGAGGTAGGCTGTTTTTTCTATATGACCCTTGAATTCAATAAAGCTGGTAAAAAATCTTTAGCTCATGCCTGATAGATTTGTTATATTTATTAAAGAGAGGAAATGAAAACTTAACCATGTTTATGAACACCAGCACTAAGCATCAAACTTGTTGGAAGCAATTAGCTGTAAGACAAAAAATTTAGCAAACAACTAGACTAGAGAAGCACTTTATATATTTATATTTCTTTAAATGACAACTGCGAATACCATTAACTTCTGTTTTTTTTTTTCTTTTTTATATACATGTATTAGAATATAGAGATAATTTCCATACCATGAGTATGTAGTTTTGTTCAAATTTCTTTGAGATGTATCTTTTGACATTCATATTTTCAAGCAGGGGCCACTTAAACTTCTCATTTAGACAGATAAATCTTGGCAAAACACATAATGGTTCACAACAGGCAATATAAACAATATAAGATACAAGTAGATAAAAATGCAGTTATACAAAAATTTGAGAAACAAGATAATTATAACCATGACATGCTTCCAATTTCCATGGATATCACAATGAAGAGCAATCTCTTATTTCATGGTTAATTATCTTTGCTCTTTTAGGTTAATGATTCGGGTATAAGCTTTTGTCATTCTGCATAAGCACTTATTAAGCCATATGATATCATGTTTTCATAAAATATTTGAATAGATAAGTCAGGCTAGTAATAAATTTTTAATAATTAATTTCTTTAATCAGGTCAAAATGCATTCCATCATTTCTGTTGAAGTAAAAGTGTATGATGGACAAAACTTTTCATTTCTAATAATATTTGTTAGAAATTACATATTTGGCTATGTTTATTAAGAAACAAGGAGATGAAATTAGGTTTAATTATTCAAGTGTTAAGTATTGTTGGTGAAATTGAGATTGAAATGAAATTCTTTTTTGTCATTCCAGGACAACCGTATCAATGGTGTAACACATAGCACTAGAATGCTGGGATCCTGCTACTTGTACCCATACATCATTCCTGACCCTCATGTTTCCAAGACAACCCTACAGAATGATGATCAGCTGATCATTATAGCCAATCAGGGCCTCTGGAAATACATGTCATATCAGGAGGCTGTAAATGAAGTCATAGATATTCCTGATCCAGTGCTAGCAGCAAAGAAGCTACAAGATCTGTCACAAGGCTACCATTCTCAAGAAAACATTGCTGTCATGGTGATAAGATTATTGGTTTTTCCCCAGGAGTGTAACAGAATGAGGGAGCTGCTTCAGCAACAATTTGAAAATGAGCAGCAACTTTTGGCTGAGTTGAAAGTGAGAGATATTGAACGAGAAGAGCTGAAGAAACGAATTGAACTTGAAGAGTTAGGTGAATCTGTGCCGATGGATATTGTAAAATTAAAAGGTGCCAAAAAGCGGAAGCAGATTGGAACTGTGTTTCCAGATGAAGATCTTCACCAGAAGAAGGAGGTCCTGCAAAAGGATTATCTGGATGGTGACAGTAGTACTCATAAAAATTCATCAAATGATCCACTGAATGATGTGGATGTCACTGCTAACTGGGAGATGTTGCTTCAAAGAGGCTAGCTGAAGAGGTAAAGAATAAAGAGTTAATCAATGCAATGAGAGGTCATGAGGAATATGACCCTTACTTTCCCTCATTCAACCCTGATGCTAACTGGTCAACAACATCGAAGTTAAAAGGCCAGGTCAAGGAGCGAGTGGTCACTCTCCCACCATCAGATAACCCAGGGCTGTCCCCTCTCTCTCGGCCTTCAGAACCACCCCCACCCCCTCCACATCTGCCAAGGAGACAGATTATCACAGAGCCTGACCTTGGGTCAGTGGAATCTCTTGAATTCAAACGTGAGCTCAAACACCCTCTGAATGTTGACAGAGATGCTATTTTGTTCCACAATATGCAACTGACACGGCAGAAGAGTCGCACATTGAGTTCTCACAGTATTGACTCTACCCAGTCTGACCCTGCATATGCCTCAGGTAAGGAGATGCACAAGAAACACAAATCTTCATCACACAGTATTGAGGTGCTCCTGCATGGACCTGTGGCCCAACACATCAAAAATGAAGACTTTGGTGGCTCATATAGAATTCCAGCTCAAGAAGCCCAGCAAAATAACAGAACATCTTTAGGGGACTCCTGTCCAACAGATATGCCAATGAGTGACAGACTGAAAATGCTGGAGGACAAAGGTTTTCTGCCCAAAGATTCTGCAGAGGATGTTAATGGGGATGGTGTTGAGAAAGCAGACACGAGACTCACTGTTGAAGATATTGAGAAAATGAGTATTGGATCAAGTAGTGACACTGTAAAGGCAGAGGATAGTTGTTCAGGGTCTAATGTGTCTGATGTTCAGGAAGAAGTTGTTGAGTTTGTCAAGTCTGACTTCACAGTTTCTCAGTTAGAGAACTTGGAAAAATTTGATTCTAGTTTGAATGATGATGACCCAAGTATGAATGATTCAGTGGAAACAATTATAGACAATGATAGAGTGGATGATCATAGGGAATATATTAACGTGAATGGACATGCTGATGAAGAAAGTGCAATAACAAATGGGACTGGGGGATCAGCAAGTGATAATATTGAGGACTTTGACCCAGCCGGTGAATATGCAATATTAAAACAGGATTATGTGAATGTTGAGGAAGACTCCACTTCAAAATTATATACAAATGTTGTATCTCTTCAAAACCAAAACAGGAAAGAAAACCAAGCAAATCATGGGAAGAGTAATAAATTTCCATCAAATTTTACTCTGTTTAAACATCCAGAGAGAGACATTAATGAAATAATGATCGTGGACCTGGACAGAAGAACTGACAATCTGCATGTCAGCCCCGCCCCCTCACAAGAGAGGGTGGAGCTAGACCAAAGGAATGGAAATGGTCCTATAACCCCACCTCAATCTAGACCAAAGGACTCACCCCCTCCTATCCCACCAAGAAAACCAACTATTCCTCGTCCAGGCAATAAAATGGACATTAATTCAAACTCCATAAGAAGTTTGGAGGATCTCATTGCATACAATCGGCTGCATCAGGAGAAGTTCAGTTACAAGCTCACCCCACGTGTAGCCCCTCCCCCTCCCCCACCCAAAATGACAGAACCAACTGTTCCAGTTAAAACAGGCAGCCAAAGAAGTATCATCATCACCTACTTGTAGTGTCAGTGTTGACTATGGTATCTACATTTACACTCATTTTGTTGCATTTTCATGATGTTTTTAAGTTTTTCACTCTTAATCTATATATTGGGTTTTTTTGTTATTTTTTTTCAGGGGGCTTTAAAATCTTCACAATGTTTTCTGTTTTTGGATATTTAATGTAATGTGGGTCTATCACAAGTTGTTCCAATGCATGAGGTAATTCAGTTGATTTTCCTTTCTGTTTCAAATTAGAACTTAAAATTCCTTAATTTATCATGATACATGATGTTGAACCTTCAGCAAATACAGTTACCAAAAATACCATTACAAATGTAGGTTGTTTTCTTAAGTTAAAACCTTGATTTTAAATCCCTTTTCAAAAGCATCACAACTAGTTATTCTTTCTTTTTTTTGTATGGTTTTGTATTACTTTATTTAAATGTGTTTGGGATTCATTTTCACCAGCTTTCAATTCAATATTTTTCATTGCAATGATTTCCAAAGAATTTTAAGTAAAACAGAAAAAAAAGTCAATTATTATTTAAGTAAGATTTTATAGGCAATTTGTAAGTGTATGTATATATTTTGTTACTTTAACTTTTATACACCGACATAATTTTGTTAAAATATCTTTAAAGTGTTCAGAGTTATTAGATGTTTTGTTTGTTTAATATTATGTGTAAAGTTTTTTGTTTTACTGTTGTTTTTATTTGATGCAGTCTAACTGCAAGTTAGTCCTTTCAGTACTTTGCTTTTTGTGCCACCTATACAAAACAGTGTGAATTTTGGTTGCAGGCTGATCTAAATTTACATGTGAAAAGATACATGTATATAATTTGTGTAAAAATAATCAGATATTTTTTATTCATTATGTAATATGGATTTTTGTTTTTATTATACTTGTTCACAAAGATTTTGAGTTTATAAAGAACTTCTTCTGTCTGACAGTGTACATCAGTATATTACCTCTTCTATATATAAAAAAACACTAAATGTCTCTAGATACACTATCAAATTACTGAGCATTTTAAACAGAAGTTATTGTTTGTATGAATGCATTATATGATTGTTGATTCACAACTTGTTACTGATTTACTAATGGTGCTGAGAAAAAGAGAGTATGCCTGTTATAGATGAGTTATCCTACCTTTCATACCTATATACATGTACTATTATTGTGTATTGTTGATATAAGAAATGAACATGTATTGCAATAAAATAATAAAACAATGATTGAGGTATTTTATTGTGTATGGGATACCAAAAGTTTATGAGGTCCATTTTAATATACAGTGAAATCTGTAAATAAAGGCAACTCCAGAAAATGCTAAAACTTGCCTTTTTCTGGAGGTGGCTTAGTTGGAGATGATAAGAGACTTTATATATTAAGTACTGTGAATTCATTCACCAGCCTTTGTTCACAGGATGACTGTTATTCAAATAGTTGGACTGTACATTCATGAATTATGGATGTTAGTAAAAAAAAGAGAATTTGAGCAGTAATATCTAAATCAAGATTTTGGAAGATTTTAAATGGATTTTTGTGATAAATGGTTAAAGAATATATTGGATTCTACATGGATATATTCATCATATTTCTGACTCTGCTCAGTAACTGTTTCACGACTCCTCATTTATCAGTACCTTGAAAGACACACTGACAAACTATTTTGCATTTTTTATCAAACCAATATCAGAATATCTCAAAAGCCTTTGCCATTATAACTCCAATCAAGGTTAAAAAGCAAAACACCAAAACAAAATATCTTGTATCTGTTAAGTTTTAATAGAAAAACAGACAAAAATACCACCCCACTGAACAGCATATACTGTACTGTGCACTACTATGATCATTGCACATCAATTTTTGGTGTATATATATAACATGATAACACTATCTTACACAGAAGAGATATATTCATTACATATTGACAAAACAATATTTTCATCCTTCAAGATAACAATTTTTGTACAATTCAAATACATATACTTATGCAAAATAACTGTTTCAAATGTGGTATTCAAGAATCATGACTTTAACCCTTTCCCTCATATATACTCCTTTTGACGCCCTCAATAGGTACCACATAAAGCCTGATCTGCAGAAAACCACAGTTAAACCTTACTAAATTTAATTACAAAATCCTCATTTCCAGACCACTGAGGAGCAGCGAACAGCATAAAACCTGATCAGCCTGCGAGTTACTCGCAGGCTGATCTGGTTTTATGCTGTTCGCATAGGTCTTTTCATGGTGTCATCTATGAGGGAAAGGGTTAAGTCATATACTTAGTCTAACGCTTATTTCCTTGAAGACAATATCTTAGGCAATCATTTGCAATAAAATTTACACAGACACTTTTAGTTTTGATATTAACTTTGTCAACGTATTACTTAATAGTAATTATCACACAATTTCAATGTTATATAAATAATTAGTGAAATCCACTTATAATGATATAAAGACAGTACAAAATTCATATAACCGATACTTACGATCACAGAAATCACACATATACTGACTGGAATTAAAAACAACAAACAAGAATGTTTAGATACAGCAGCAGTGAGACATCAACAATCACTGGCATGACAAACAATCTTAATTGGTGATACGTTTGGTTCTAAAACATAAACAAGAGGGCCAAAATGGCCCTGTGTCGCTCACCTGAGTAAGATTGTTGTGTTAGGCATGATGACAAAAAATGTGGCATCTAAAGTGTTTTTCAAACATTTGACTAAGTGACCTAGATTTTGATCCTACCTGAATTTGCACTCAACTGGGAATTCATGCAGTTATTCTTCTTATTCTTAAGTTTAATGAAGACTGGGACAAAAATGTAAGCCTCTAAAGTGTTCACAAGATTTTTCTAAAATTTGCCCTGGTGACCTACTTTTTGACCCCATTTGGCCCAGTTTTGAATTCATCCTAGATTTGATGTAAACAAACATTCTGACAAAGTTACATTAAGGTTAGGTCACCTCTAGAGTGTTCACAAGGTTTTTCTAAGATTTGACCTGGTGACAGAGTTTTTGACCCCATGTGACCCATTTAATCATCCAAGATTATGTAACAAAACCAAATTTCATAAATTGGGCCAAAACTGTTGCCTCTAGAATGTTCAAGGTTTTTCTAAGATTTGACCAGGTGACCTACTTTTTGACCCCACGTGACCCATTTTCAAACTCATCAAAGATATCATGTAGACAAACATCCTGACCAAATTTTATGAAGACTGGGCTAATACTATGGCCTCTAGAGTGTTTACAAGGTTTTTCTAAGATCTGACCTGGTGATCTAGTTTTTGACCCCAAGTGACCCATTTTTGACAACTCATCCAAGATATCATGTAGACAAACATCCTGACCAAATTTCATGAAGATTGGGCCAAAACTTTGGCCTCTAGAGTGTTCACAAGCAATTGTTGACGATGGGCGTTGGACAAAAGGCGGTCACAAAAGCTCACCCTGAGCACAAGTGCTTACAATAGCTTATGTATCTCTCTCTCCCGTACTGTGACAAGAAATAGTAATGATACTTTTAATAATGCATCTAAAAATTTACATAATCAAAATATATAAATAACTAAGTCACAACATCAGGATAAGACATAAACGTTGTTACACATTTCTCCTATATTATCTGGACTTTTTCTGTCTTGTTTTCCTGGATGATGGTGAGGCTGATGCGGATGCCCCAACGATCACTTGACCCTCCTGTAGCTCCTCCTGTGATATTCCTTCAGCATTCTGCAGCTTCTGTTGTGCCTCCACATAGAACATGACATCACGCAGCTGCTCCCGCAGATCATTCAACTCCTGGAATATCGTCAACAAAAAAAGATGAGGACCAAAATGTAAATCATAATTAAGTATCATTTTTGTTCATATTAACATCTAAATCAATATATTACAAAAATATTTTCTAATTTCATCAGGTATAAATTACTAAATCTAAGTGTCAAGTGTACAGTAATACATATACACTATAGTTATATCACTTCCATTTTGAAATCTTATTAAATCATGTTGTAAAGTCAAAACATTTTATCTAAAAAAACTTGCATGTACAATGACAGTAGACATGTGAAGAAAAAAATATAATTAAAATATTACAGGATCCAAGGTGGACAAAAAAGCATTGTGGTCTCTCACACATGCACATATGCTTATGCATTCACATACTTTTTCTCCGTTTGTAGTTTTTTTAACTTCCAAGTTATTTCATTAAGTCCACTGCTCAGACCTGAACAAACTACCCGTAATGTCAACTTACATGCACACCTTTGAGAATTAACTCACAGGAAAAACTCACAAGAATGGTGTCATGTTTTAATATAAATAAAATTTTATATGGCACAAAGGCTCACCCAGCTTCAACAGCTGGCAAATTATGAAAACCTGCCTGCCAAGTTAAACTCTATAAATATGAATAAATGTCAGAGTCAAAATCAAACTAAAAATAAAGTAACCATTACTGAGTGTTTACATGCAACATTTTAGTATTAATTACTTGACTGATCTACTGCATTACAGATCTTCGCAAAAGAATTTATTATTTGAACTTGGAGCAATTATGTTCCTTAATTTGGAAAAAAATAAACATGTTGTTAAATATGCTTTTACATAGCATATTTTGCAATGTAACTTTTTTCCCATTTTAAATGACAAAATTTTCAATTTCACTCTTTACAGCTCATTTATAAAATTTTGCCCCACAGTGCATTATGTAAGGGGAGACACAACTTTAAGTAATTTCTACCTTAAGTGTGTTTTACTGTGCCCCTTCCTGACCTCCAGGGGCCCTTTTCACTTAACTTCATTTGAAAAAAGAAAAGAGATAAGAAATTCAAAGATATTAACAGTTCAGTGTATTATTGTTGTGATATTTTCTTCACAAAATGTATTGAATTTGTGTAACATAATAAAATAGAAATTATGCAGAACATCCTTCTTATGACTATGACCAAATTGGTTAATATGAAGTGAAATGGGCTCCTGGACACTGAAGAGAAGTAAACTGTATAAAACCTGATCAGCTTGCAAGTTGTGAATTTTATGTTGATAGCACAGCTTGTTTGCTGAAAGGTTTGTAAACATTATCACGAATTGCATACAAATGATGTACCTTGTCCTTGGCAGTTGTAAAGTCGTGGATCTGTGTTTCTAGGGTGGAGACACGTTTCTGCCAGGCAGACTGGTTCTCCAACAGACACTTGTTCATCTCTTTCTCCTCCTGCAGGTCGTGCAGCGCCTTCTTCAATCGTGTATGTAACTGTCAGCAAGAAATGATAAGAGGCTTAGAACATGAAGTGGACTGACAGACAATGGAGAAGTGATCCCTATGTGTCACCTATGCTTTCAGCAGGTGACACGAAAAGTTACTTTTGTATTAAATGTAATAATGCTTTATAGAACAGGTAAAAGCTAGAAATATGTCCACAGGAGCCCTCTAAATTCTGCAAATATGATACTACAGCAAAAATAACTAGTTATACCATAGTACACCGAAAAAACCCAGGTGCACAGGTTCATACCTAAATAATATACGTATCCATGAAGTTTCAAGTCTGTAGTACAAATGCAATTAGATTTGTGTGTCACAAACTGAAAATTCCATACTTTCACAAATTCAAGGCCTGTAACTCTGTCAAAGGCAGCAGTGATTTGATTAGAAATACCAGGTGCACAAGTTCATGTCCTGAATAATATATCCATGAAGTTTCAAGTCAGTAGTACCAATACTTTCAGAGTTATGCGTGTTAAAAGTTTCGGTATGGATGGACATATGGACAAAGGAAAACTATATGCCGCTCCCCCTTTTTTGGTAGGGGCATAAGAATTCAGTGGAAAGAGTCAGTTTACTTTACATATATCAGCAAGAAACTTTTAACAAGAGGGCCAAGATGGCCCTTGGTCGCTCACCTGAGAAAGATGATTGCTTAAGAAATAAAGATGCTTGAGTGTAAAAGTGAAATCTGGCTTTTTTTTTATGGTGAAATGGGCATAACTCCTAAATTTACCAGTCAATATCAGTTATAATTGAACCCGATTGTGAGATTATGGGCATAAACATTGTCTTAAAGTTTAAAAATGATTGTTAAAAAAATGAAGTTGGTAGAGAATAAACAAAGTGAAATCTTGCATTTTTTTTGTATTAAAAGGGGCATAACTCCTGACCTAAATGACCCATCTCAGCCAGCCACAATTGAACTCAATCGAGACATTATGGTCATTAACAATGTCATAAAGTTTGAAAATGATTGTTAAAATGATGAAGATGCTAGAGTGTAAACAAAGTGAAATATGGCTTTTTTTTATATTGAAAGGGGCATAACTCCTGACCTAATTGACGGATCTCAGCCATAATCAAACTTTATCGAGACCTTATGGTCATAAGCATTGTCATAAAGTTTGAAGATGATTGCTCAAAAGATGAAGATGCTAGAGTGTAAACAACTTGAAATATGGCATTTTTTTAATATTTAAAGGGGCATAACTCCTGACCTAATGGTACGATATCAGCCATAATCAAACTTTATCGAGACCTTATGGTCATAAGCATTGTCATAAAGTTTGAAGATGATTGCTCAAAAATGAAGATGCTAGAGTGAAACAATTGAAATCTGGCTTTTTTTAATTTTAAAAGGGGCATAACTCCTGACCTAATGTTCCGATATCAGCCATAATCAAACTTGGCCATGATTTTATGGTTATAAACATTGATATAAAGTTTAAAGATAATTGCTCATAAAATGAAGATGCTAGAGTGCAAACAATGTGAAATCTGGCTTTTTTTGATTTTAAAAGGGGCATAACTCCTGACCTAATGTTCCAATATCAGCCATAATCGAACTTGGCCGAGATTTTATGGTTATAAACATTGTTTTAAAGTTTGAAGATAATTGCTCATAAAATGAAGATGCTAGAGTGCAAACGAACAAATTGTGGACGACGGACGACGGACGGACGGACGGACGGACGGACGGACGTTCTGACGGACGGACGGACGGACGGACGACGGACATTCATCGATCCTAAAAGCTCATCCTGAGCACACGTGCTCAGGTGAGCTAAAAATGTGTTTTTTCCACTTATTTATTTTAAATAAAGAACAAGTTGATTGTACATTATCTTCCTTGGTTACCGATATAAACCTTAAACCATTGGTAAGACACTACGTTGTTGTATTTTTAAGCATCACTGGTGTGTCTATACGGTGAGTATACCAATATCTATACTATGCAAATGTCATAGCCTAGGACTGCACCCTTAACTTTCTCTTGAGGTACTAGTAAGTAGTAAGGTAGCTGTTTCAGATTTTTATATTTGATCATGAAAACTTCTAATACTAAAAACAATAGGTAAAATTAAAAGGATACTGCTCAACTTACATGTGCACATTTTTTATCCGCCATGTGTTTCTCCTTCTGTGCCTCATTCAGATTGTCGGCCAGCTTACAGCATTGTTCTGCCAGGCCCTGATTCTCTTCCTCCACAACATTCAGCTGGTCAGAGAATATACACAGCTTATTAGTCACTTCATCACTTTCATTTACAAGTCTTTCAAGAATTCATTGTTGATATTAACTACTTCATATTATATAAAATTAAAAATATTTTAATTTTAATCTATTTGATCAATCCCATGCTGTTTTTCTTCATTTTTTGGTAATGCCACATGAAAAGTTAAGTGATCAGACTCAAATTATAGCAATGGGGAGCTTAATGACAGTAACATTAGAGCGCATGTTTTTTGCTAATGCCAAGAAAGTCACAGCAATTATCTTACTTTTGCCAAAATTGTTTCCTCGACAGCATTCATCTTGTCTTCAAAATAATTCCTCTGGGACTCTAATTGGTTTGTGAGCAGATATGTGTACTGAAAACAGTAGAAAGGGTTACAGTACAGTCCTAAGTTTACAACTGCTTTCAAAAATCTTCATCGATCTTCTAAAGGTGGGTAAGCATTTTTTTCAAATGTGAAATATTTGCCATCAAATGCTTACCCCTGTGCACAGGTCACAATGCGTTTTCTTTTTAAATGTAAAATACAATATGAACAAGATCTATTACTGAGAACTATATTTCAATTTATATTTTACTGTCTAGGGCAAGGTCACACAAAGGTCTAGGTCATTTAAACTATACACATTATATTTCTATATAAATCAAATCATAGAATCTAAATAAAGAAAACATGTTCTAAACTACTCCAGGACTATCATTAAAGCTAATACGGTGGCACATAACTCATACAATTTGATAGATTAAGATTTGCAGATTTTTTTTATTTTATTGCTAATTAATCACTGAGAGTAAAAATGCATTCAATCTTTAAATGATTGTCTTAAACAAAGAGTCCTAGATCAAACATGAATTAAGAAAAAGAAAAACAATGAAATGTATCAGTCATAATGATGCCCTACCGGCATACATTGATTAGAACCATTTTCTTCTTGTATTTTATTACTTTATATCTCAACATACATTTGTATCAAATTTCATGATTATGTGAAGCAGTCTTCATAGAATAAACACAAAGGTAAACTTGGCGCAGACAGTTAATTTTACCATCTTAATCAAACCATGAAATATAGGTCATAGTTATAAAATTGCAATAGTATTAAAAAGTTCATATCATGATGTACATGTGTACCACATTTCAATGAATATGTGAAGTCATCTTCATAGAATGAAAGTTTAAATGCAAAAGTAAACCTAAGGGGTGACAGACAGACAAACAGATGGACACACAGATGGCGGCAGATGTACCTCTAGGTTGAGAGCATCCAACTTCTCATCTTGCACAGGGTTCCCCCCTTCATCCACACGGACCAGCTTGCCATCGGACTTATTCTGCACAAGCCTGTGCACGTAATTATCACCAACATAGTCCCACACCATGTTGTTACCTAGCTCCATCGCATATGTGTGTTGTGTTTCCTGGAAATGTCTGACAGGGGCAAGATTAATGTTAGTCCAGGCTTAATACACTATTAAGACCATAATTTTGACTTTATTGTCAAACCTTTATTAGCAGTCACCTCTGGGTATCACCCAAATAAAGACTAGTTTTCAGTTTTTGTGGAAGACTTTTAATACAGGTCTTTACAGAATTAAAATGTAGCTCATTAAAAAATACCATAATTATTATACATGAAATTTCATAAATTATTATACATATAACTACTGGCTGCTGCTCTTGGACTCTTACGTACCTGAAGGCATGGAGTCCCACATATCTACCACATCCAATGTTACCACATATCAGGCAGATCCACAAGCTCTGCAATACAAAGAGGAATACAATCATAACACAGCATTTAGATACTGTGGAATCATTAATATTCGTGGGACAATATTTTTGTTAATTAAGTGAAGGGTTTATCCATGAATATTAATCCCCATGAAAGTAGTCTATTCAATAAACCATTTTCTAGTACATAAATCCACAAAAAAAATGTACCAATGAAATTCCTTAAGTAACGAAATGAATGATTTTTAATACAATATTCATCTAAAGTAAAATTTATCTTTAAACTTTCTCATAAAATCGAACATTTATAAAACTGAGAAAACCTATACACAGCTAGATTATCAATATTAACATCTGATGAAAATTGAGCAGTTAAGGATTGGTCAATATCAATAAAATCTAGGTAGAGTACAACCTTATATAAGACTACAACCTTACTAACACTACTACTGTTCAACAGCACATGATAATCAGTCCTGCATTTCTCTTATCTTCCCAAACTGAGGTGTTCATCAACTCAAAATTTTAAAGATATACAACTTTCTTATTTATAGACTTTAAGGATACAATTCTGTTTACAGGCTATCTATAGCATACTCTAACAGGAAATTGTCTCTTAGATCTTCAAACTTAAACTGTAGGCAAATCAAATTCAGATTGTGTTGATGAGGAAAATCTGCAGTCAAGAAGTTTTGTAAGAAGGCCAGACCATCATCTTTATTAAAATCAGTTGACTGAGGTTCGAAGAAGGTCTTATAATAATTAACCCTTAACCCCATGAATATTCATATACAAATTAATGGCTTCAGGAATATTACTTTACTGAATATTAAATGGTATTATAAAACAATGCATTTTTCTTTGCTGTGCAGATGCGTAGTATTTAAGCTACAATATTGTGAGAGCGAATAGATGAGACCCTGATCAGACAGCTCCTGCAGGAGCTGTCTGATGTGGGTCTCCTTTGTTTGCCAATGTGTCAAAACAAGTTCATATGAGGTTAAGGTTCAAGTTATACTGTACACAGAAACAGTGAAATTCTTTAAACCTGAAATGTTTAGTAAATGTAGATACAGACTGATCAAACAATTAAGAACTTACCTCCTGGGAGCCGCAGGTCATACAGCGATTATCTGCCACCTCCTCGGGGGTTTGGCAGTATCGACACACAGGGCAGCTGGAACAACACAAATATAAACCCCTTGTACCACTCAAAACCTATCTTTTGCAACTAGCATAAAACAAGATCTATCTGCAATTAACTAATATACATGTAATTCTAACAAGTTTGAATTTGTACTCTATATCTTTGTACCTCGAACATGAGGAGGGAACAGAAAAAAAACTATTCAAAAATAAATAAAATTGTTTTTAGTGTCAATTTTTTGTCTTATAATTGGGTTTAGTAAAACAGAATTTGACGAATCTTTTCATAATGCAACAACAGCCTTAACTTTGTCAAGTAACAACAAGAGCTGTCAGAGGACAGCACGCTCGACTATTCAAAATGCTTGTTGGTAAATCAAATGAAATCTATTTCAATTCTTGCCCTTCACATACCCTGTACATAATAATAGTCAAAAATAATATACCTTGATAGTCTGATATCCCTTAATATTTCTATGAAGTCTAAAATCAATCCCATGCCTAGTTTCTGAGACATAAGCATAATAACACTGTGCATGCAAGTATTCAAGTTAGAAAAGGGCCATAATTTGTATAAAATTCAGTCCAAAAGTTATCCTCCTTGGTTTTCTGATGCCCCTGAATACACTCTTTTTTTGAGTTATAAGCATAAAGTATCTTGCATGCAAAACTTTAACCAAAATTTCTAAGTTACAAAAGGGGCCATAACTTCTAACATATTCCATCAAAAGTTCTCTACCTTGATAGTATGATACCCCTAAATGTATTTAAGATGTTTCAAATCAATCGCATGCCTGGATACTGAGATATAAGCATGAAAGTACTTTTATGCAAAACTTTAACCAAATTTTAAGTTATAAAGGCCGTAATTGTAAATATTCATCAGAGTATCGACATGAAAGTATGATACCCCTAAACATATTAAAGATGTTTCAAATCAATCGCATGCCTGGATACTGAGATAATAGCATGAGAGTATCTTGTATGCAAAACTTTAACCAAAATTTCTAAGTTAAAAAGGAGCCATAATTTGTAATATATTCCATCAAGAGTTATCTACCTTGGTTGTCTGATGCCCCTAAACATATTCATAAACTTTAAAGTTAATACTATGAATGGTTATTGAGATACAAGCCGGATAGAAGCTTGCATGCAAAACTTTAACCAAATTTTCTTTGCATGCAAACAAAACTTAACCAAAATTTCTAAGTTAAAAAAAAGGGGCCATAATTTATTTTAAATTCAGTCAAGAGTTATCTAACTTGGTTGTCTGATGCCCCTAAACATATTTATAAACTTTCAAGTCAATACCTTTAATGCTTATTGAATATAAGGTTGATAGTAGCTTGCATGCAAAACCTTAACCAAAAGCTGCAACGCCAACGCCAGGGCGACTACAATAGCTCTCATATTCTTCGAATAGTCGAGCTAAAATCTTATCATTTTAAAAAAAAGATATCAAGTGTACTGAATATATTTATATATTTGTACTGCATCATCTTTTCAGCTGGAATAATCAGCTATTAATTCCTCAGCTAATGTACATCAAAACAAGATATAAATGACTGATCATGGATTGCCAAAATGATTCAATCCTATTCTCTTCAAAGTTTTTTTCTGAAGGGGAATAAAAAAACAATAATTCCTGATAAGTCTTAATAGAAGCACTGGTTAAGATGGAAGCTGGCTAACCTGGTGTCCCCCCACTTCTGTAGACAGTCCATGTGGAAAGCGTGGTTACAAAGTATGGTCAGAATACCATTCACAGATTCATCCTGTAACAGACAAAATACAACTTTGTCCTGTCTCTCAAATTAATATTACAGTTCAAAAAGGCAAACACTGTTCCCTGTGTTGGAAGAAGTTACAGTCTAAATTTTTGGGGAAAGATTGCCTAAATGTAACCTCAAAGTATCAGACTCTTATCAATGTCCAGACATGAGAAAAGCGTAAAATAGCCTCAATCTCATCGTCAGGACATTGATTGATGAAATTATCTGTATGTGGCCTATAATTTTTGTTCATTTGTAAGAACTGGAAGCCTATCATCTGACATCTGTGTTTCAAATATTATTTACTTAAAGATGAATTATATGAGATCACATCAACTGCCTCTGTATATCAGAAGAAAAAAAAAGATTTATCGAGATGTTACAAGAACTAAGTTTTCTATAAAACTGCTAGTCATGTGTTAACAATACTTCATAACCAAAATAAACAAATAAGATCATACCATTCTTTCTAAACACACAGGGCAGTTGGGAAGTTCAGTCATCCCTAATACAGGAAAACAAGCATTCTGAAATGTAAAATGGACATTTCATTCATATAAAAAGAGAAACAAGAGGGCCATGATGGCCCTGGATCGCTCACCTGAGTACCATTGCTACAACTGATTACAAGGTTTTTAAACAGACAAGAATTCTGATATAACTCAATCTTAAACATTTTAGCCCTGACAATACTACACACCAAATATATAAGCACTGGGCCTTATGGTTTCAGAGGAGAAGACTTAGTGCGGGGTCATTTATCTCCAAAGGGCCACCATTTTGAAAATCTTGATAATGAACCATTAGATGATGCTACATACCAAATATCTAAGCTCTAGGCCTAATGGATTCATAGAAGAAGATTTTTAAAGTTTTTCCTATATAACTCTATGTTAAACAAGTGACCCCTGGTGCGGGGGCATTTTGTCACCATAGGGTCATGATTTGTACAATCTTGGTAATAAACCATAAGATGATGCTTCATACCAAATATCTAATCTCTAGGCCTTATGGATTCATAGAAGAAGATTTTTAAACATTTTCCTATATAACTCTATGTAAAACAAGTGACCCCTGGTGCGGGGGCATTTATCACCATAGGGTATGATTTGTACAATCTTGGTAATAAACCATAAGATGATGCTTCATACCAAATATCTAAGCTCTAGGCCTAATGGATTCATAGAAGAAGATTTTTAAAGATTTTCCTATATAACTCTATGTAAAACAAGTGACCCCTGGTGCGGGGTTATTTATCATCGTAGGGCTATGATTTGTACAATCTTGGTAATGGCCCATAAGATGATGCTACATACCAAATATCTAAGCTCTAGGCCTAATGGATTCATAGAAGAAGATTTTTAAAGTTTTTTCTATATAACTCTATGTAAAACAAGTGACCCATGGTGCGGGGTCATTTATCACCATAGGGTCATGATTTGTACAATCTTGGTAATGAACCATAAGATGATGCTTCATACCAAATATCTAATCTCTAGGCCTTATGGATTCATAGAAGAAGATTTTTAAACATTTTCCTATATAACTCTATGTAAAACAAGTGACCCCTGGTGCGGGGGCATTTATCACCGTAGGGCTATGATTTGTACAATCTTGGTAATGAACCATAAGATGATGCTACATACCAAATATCTAATCTCTAGGCCTTATGGATTCATAGAAGAAGATTTTTAAACTTTTCCTATATAACTCTATGTAAAACAAGTGACCCCTATTGCGGGGGCATTTATCACCGTTTGGCTATGATTTGTACAATCTTGGTAATGAACCATAAGATGATGCTTCATACCAAATATCTAATCTCTAGGCCTTATGGATTCATAGAAGAAGATTTTTAAACATTTTCCTATATAACTCTATGTAAAACAAGTGACCCCTGGTGCGGGGGCATTTATCACCTAGGGTATGATTTGAACAATCTTGGTAATGAACCATTAGATGATGCTACATACCAAATATCTAAGCTCTAGGCCTAATGGATTCATAGAAGAAGATTTTTAAAGATTTTCCTATATAACTCTATGTAAAACAAGTGACCCCTGGTGCGGGGTCATTTATCACCGTAGGGCTATGATTTGTACAATCTTGGTAATGGCCCATAAGATGATGCTACATACCAAATATCTAAGCTCTAGGCCTTGCAGTTTTGCAGAAGAAGATTTTCAAAGTTTGCATTTTTAAAATCTATTTTTAGCTCCTGTGACCTACTTTTTTAACCAATCTGAATAATTTGTACAACTTTGATAGAGGGCATCATAAGGATGATTCCTGTGAAGTTTGGTCAAAATCCCTTCAGCGGTTCATGAGGAGATGTTGTTTAAAGCAAATTGTTGACGACGGACGCACGCACGCACGCACGCACGCACGCACGCACGCACGGACGACGGACGACGGACGACGGACAAAAGGCGATCACAATAGCTCACCATGAGCACGTTGTGCTCAGGTGAGCTAAAAAACAAAGGAAGTATGGTCAAATATACAGTACAGCCTGTCTTATGCAGTCAGTAAATGGAACAAAAGTGGTCGCTAAACCAAATAGGCTAATAAATGGAGGCCAGTCAATAAGGTTGTCGAATTCAAGAAGCAATTATCCAAGCATCATCCCTAATTTAGGATTATTCCCCCTCCTGATGCAGATAAACAGAAATATAGAAGTAATACTCTCAGTATCCCAAGCCCTTTAAGCATCTAAGTATTTCTTTTTTCAGTATCAGTTCTTGGATTATTGCTTTTTTACTGTGCATTAAAATGCCAGTCTGGGAATTTTAAAGTTGACTGCTAAACACAAGTGTGTCACTACAAAGGTTCATCCACTTGAGCTTTTAGTTCTACTATAAATTAATTTTAAAATGATTCCAACATCCCATATCAGCTACAGTGTAATCCCATTATTACTAAAGCATATACAGTATCATATCATGTTTACCTGTATATACCTGTACCTTAACCCTTTCCCTCATATATACTCATTTTGACGCCCTCAATAGGTATCACATAAAGCCTGATCTGCAGAAAACCATAGTTAAACCTTACCAAATTTATTTACAAAATCCTCATTTCCAGACCACTGAGGAGCAGCGAACAGCATAAAACCTGATCAGCCTGCGAGTTACTCGCAGGCTGATCTGGTTTTATGCTGTTCGCATAGGTCTTTTCATGGTGTCCTCTATGAGGGAAAGGGTTAAGTGAATTACACGCTCCTTTAGCCTATCCCATTTATCAATGTATCATTATAGACACAAAGCCTATGGGATATTGATTCAACAGATATATTGACTGGGTTCTTTTCATGACGCCTACCTCCGACTCCTTGAGCATTTCAACACGCCCCACATACACCAGGTGACACACGTCGGACTCTATACTGTTGTAGAACGAATTGTTGAACATGTTGTAGTACTCGTCAGCCTGGCCCTGTACACATACATTTATATCATTATCCATATAGTTAGACAAGTAGCGGGACCCAGGCTGTGTGAGCAGTCATCATACACTGATCTGTTGACACTGACTGGGATCGAAAAGAAGGTGCTTGCAATGGTTTTGACAGGTAGTCAGAAAAAAAAGTTAGGAAAATATGGGATAACTGGCATGTTCCTGGGGTGACACCATGTGGTCGGCCTAAGAAGTCCTTGTCAAGCCAACATCATGGAGGACCTGACAAGCCTACATCTGACGTCAGAGGATGCGAGAGATAGGAAGAAATTGAGAACAGCCAGAGAGAACTGTCCAACCAAAATGCGGCAGTATGGATGTCAAACAACTGATGATGATGATCATCATCATCATCCTTGAATATGACAGCAAAAGAATACCAAACTCTTTTTCCTTTATAGATTTGCTTGAGATATGCTCACTATATAATTAAAATATTGAATTAACTTAAAAAATAGTATGCATTTCCAAAATTTTGACATTTTTTTTTAACTATCTGCATCTATCACAAATACAACGGAAAGAGTGTGATGTACTAGAGTTATCACTTAAGGCAATGAATATCCAAGCTACACACCTTGACTCAAAAAATAGAAAGATATTGAACTTTTCATAAAACACAATGCAATGGATATGGATGTTACAGTAAAGAATGGCATTCCTATATATAATTATTACAGGATTCTCTCTTCACTTTTTGAGGCTAGGGTATAATAACTCACTCCTAAATAAAGTAACTGAGCAGAAAACCTTGATGTTTACATACACGTACCACCACAATGACACCTAATAAATAATTTTTCCACTTCTTCTAATAAAAAGAAAATTGGTTAAAAAAGTACTCATTACATTATATGACTTATTACTGACAGGGTCTTTTGATTTTTTTGTGATGTTTTGACAGTGATTACCGTATCTGACATTTCTTCATTGGTTCACCAAAACTGATGGGATCATTTAGTGTATATCATTAAGTAAGATGAAACTTATAAAATGGCTGTCCATAATATAGTGATGCATTTATTTTTGTGCATCATACAAAAACTGCTTACACAGCCAAATCTACTCCATTGCCAAGGGCCAATAATAAAACAATACAGTATACAGTATGTAACGGTAAAACACTTTGACAGCCTCACCTGAGTTTTGAACTTAACAAGCACCATGTATTGGTTGGGAGTTCCATCCCTGATGATCCTCATGTATTCCATTCCTTCCCTGTAGTGGAAAGATAACAATCATGTCCAGTGATGCATTAGTTCATGTTTTTCTTGTATTCCACATTATACTGGGAGCATTGCAATTGTTTAGGGAATTTTGTAAATATGAGACAACACTGCAGTATTACATCACAGACATACAGCAGTCTGCCAAATATCCTGACACCACATATACCAATCAAGGGCACCATGGTCCAGTTGTAACATTCATGAATACGGATCCTGAGGTTGTGGTTCAAGCCCAATTAAGGGAAAGAATTTTACGATATCTTCCCAGGCGCTAAATATCAATACTGGTTCATACTGTCAAGGGGGATTTAGCATAAGTTGAAAATGAACTTGTTTTCCAATTGACATAATTAAATAAAAAAACCAATGCTAAAACTGCATGTTTATCCTGAGAAACAATCAAGGAAGCAACCAATACCATTTTTAATAACTTAGACATGTCTCGGCCAAAATTGATAAAATGATTTCTTGTTAATGAGGCCGACACTCTCACATGCAGTTGTAACTAACAGTCAGTCTAATGATTACGAGATGATTTCCTGCTTGCATTCTATATCATACAATATAACAGGGGTACAAACATACATGCTGGCAACTGTTGGTCAATGTAACAGCAGTGCAAACACATTAATGATGGTTAACAGTCACAGAACAGGACTTACACTGCATCTTCAGTAACTAAATGTCTTAAAGGTCTTTATGATAAATTTTGCAGAATTATGTCAAAAATTATTGAAAATTCATATAAATGCATTAATTTTGACTGCATTTGATCTACCTTCATCATTTTCATAAAAAAAAAAATAAGTATACCATTCACATAGACATTTTTGCTGCTTAATAAAATTTATACCTTTATTTTTTATTGACGTGGTTTGATGCATTGGCAAACAGAGCAGACCTAAATCAGACAATAGTTGGAGGGGGTTATCTGATCAGCGTCCCCTCTGTTTGCTACTACTTTTCTACACAGTCTGCATGGCAAAGAAAAACATGATGTTTCATATATCATTTAAAGTTCTGTAAATCAATATTCAAAATCATCAATTTGCACATGAATATTCAGTAGGTATTAAAAAGGGTTAGACAAACCTGTAACCTGTATTATATCCTACTGAGTTTTCTTTTGTTCAGGTGTTATAATGGCAATTTGTGATACAAATTAATTATAAATGAAATCAATCATAAGAAGACTTCAATATGAAGAGTTACTGGTACAGTTCAAATTGGAATTCTTGTTTACAAAAATAGAAAATCCCTTAAGGGCTGTTTCACTAAACTTCAGACAAATAAATTTCATCTTAATCATATACATAGTTGTTGTCATACAGAATGTCTACTTTCCTTCTTACTTGCAAATAAACATAACAAAGATTACCCATTTATGGCATTTTACATGTACAAATATATCACTTTTGTGACGAAAAAAAAATACAAGCATAAAACTGTTTGACATCCAACAGTGAATTTACATATAATATGTATGAATATTTTTGTGTCAAACAAAATTCAATGAAAAGGGCCTGGGTTACTTACAAACAAGGCCCATTGAACTTCAAGAGGTCATGTATTGTGTACTTGGCTGGTACAGACAGCATACATATCAGCTCACTCCTCTCCGTGTCATCTGTTAAGCTGGTCATGTGGCTGGGAAATATATTAGAAGTATTCACAAGACCCGCCTCTCAAGCATAAAATATGAAGATTTCAACAATATCATGAGTAATTACTCATAATCTGCAAGAAGAGAATTATATTTCATGGTGTAGTTACTTATCTGGATATTTGTGTATTCCATGTTTCGAATGTGAATTAAATACATCATATTTAATTATTTCAATAATTTACTATCAATTACTATACAAGCAGGTTATTTCATTGAAACCAAGAATGGTAATTCAGCAGAGATCATCTCTCATCCTCTCATCTACAGTATCATCAGCCGTGTGTGTGTGGAATTATATTGTCTTTAATGATGCATTTGCAGGGCTTTTTTTCCTGTTCATTTGAAGTTGTTGTCTTTCCCTCTTAACATTTCTTTTCATTTATGCAATTTTCCCAAAATTTGCTTTTTTTTCCCGAATGTAAAGAAAATGGTGATACTTGCACATAAATATGGTATTGAGGCCCCTTCCCAATCATCTGATCAAAGTCACGATTTCTTAACGGTTTCAATTAGTTGTATATTATTTCATGTGTATAAAATTAATTACATGTATATATAACCAATACTCTCTTGTTTCATGTGTACTTCTCCTAGAAATATTTTTTTATGTGTATATATTTATATATTAATGAAATACATAACTTAAAAGTAATGCATACCAGTAATGGTAATTCATGTAACTTTAATTCCATTAATTGCATAGCCATATAATTAAACCAATGCCTGCCAGAGACCAACACAGCATGCTTACTTATCCTTGTATATATGCAGAATCCCTTTCACCTTCTCCACACTTGGGTTTCCCGAGAAGAAGTGGAGGGGCATGGACCCCTTGGGGGTGGGGCTCTGAGACTTGGGTCTCACCACTGCCTGGCTGTCGGACTCCTGACTGCATGCCTTCTGGATGGGCTTGAATTTTTTGTCACTAGTGACTTTGACCTCAGCACCTGACCCTTTACCTTTCTCTGTCAGTTCTGCACTAGATGCCCTTACATCGTGGTCTGGCTGTGTATGCACTACAGACATGAATGGGTTTTCCTCCAAGAAACTATTTATAGCCTCAAAGTTGAACCCTGAAATTCCAAGAATAAAATATAGCACTATGGTAATATACAAAATACACTTATTTTTTTTACAATGGTGCCATTCCAATAAATTCAAATTTTACTACCTCCCTAATCATCTGAGTAAAATGCATTCCATAACTTATCTTTAAAATCTGCAATTGAAAAATGACATAAAAACAATTTTTACGCAAAAAAAAAAAAAAAAAAATGAAAAACCTTTCTTAAGTTTTGTTGATCATATCATACACCTGTTCTAATTTAACCCTTTCCCTCATATAGACTCATTTTGACGCACTCAATAGGTACCACATAAAGCCTGATCTGCAGAAAACCACAGTTAAACCTTACCAAATTTAATTATAAAATCCTCATTTCCAGACCACTGAGGAGCAGCGAACAGCATAAAACCTGATCAGCCTGCGAGTTACTCGCAGGCTGATCTGGTTTTATGCTGTTCGCATAGGTCTTTTCATGGTGTCCTCTATGAGGGAAAGGGTTAAATATAAAACAGCGTACCAGTATCAGTTTGCTATACAA
>CM037794.1:7738757-7788757 GCA_021229015.1 Solen grandis
TGAAAATATACGGTTTTTCATCATACCTCCAAACTTTTAGATAATTCAGATTTCAAAGGCATCATGTTTGAAAGGCTCTCAGCCAGAAAATCCCATACCAAAAAGCCTTTGGTCCAGAAAGTCCCACTTTTAAATTGCACCAGAAAGGCAGGAAATACTTTGTAAAAAAAAGTCCATTCCAGATCTTGGGGTGTCCCTGTACGACAAATTATATTTTTCTCCTTAAACCTTGGTGAATGCTGAAAAAATAATCTGTTTGAGCATTTTGGTCGGTTGTTTACAAAAGGACAAACGCAACCTACTTTTTACCAGAAGAGAAACCTGACATGCGCACTTCCTTCAAAAACAGTACGGGAAAATTGAGGCATCCTGCTAAATGAAGCGAAAATTTGTTGGTAAATATAAACAGAATGCACTATAATTATATATCAAAATGTTCCTTAATATGTCTGTTATAAATCACAATATGCCAAAATACTCTCAGTTGTCTACGTAGAAAGCAGCATGCTGTATACTGAAACTAGTAGATTAGTTAGTTGCGGATCACTTAGATTTCCAAAGCGGGCATTTCTCAAACATATTTTTACATGTTAAACATGCCTTGTGGTTTGATAAGCAAAGAAAACACTGTAGTTCAATATCATTTTTAATGGGAAATGGTGGCAATACATGACCATTTTAATTTTCTACATATTTATTCTGGTCACACTGGCACCAGCGTACCAAACTACCAAAACATAACCTGAATAATGCTTTAGTGTGAAAAAAAAAGATTTTTCTGACACATCGCTATATTTTCTGACAACCCTAACATAACCCTAACAACCCTAACATACGTTGTTAAAAATGACAGTAATTGTGTGTGTGCGTGCATGTGTGTTATTATTATCACAATAAAGCATTATATTAATTTTCAGGTTGATTTTTGGAAGTTTGGTACTCGATCTGGTGCCAGTGTGTCCAGAATAAATTTATGAAAAAAAGGTCATGTGTAGCTATTTTCTCTTTTAAATTTTATTAAACTAGGGTAGGCTTTGTCTAAGTAAAAAAATTTTAATTTCAGGTAAGAACCAGTATGCCAGTTCAAGGGGCCCAGTTCAAGGTCCACCAGATGCTTCTGATTCTGGTCTTAGTGAAGACCAGTGTGCTGCAAAACAATGTTATATAGAGGATTTTGTATGCTTTGGGTGAATATGGAATATATCTCATCGAGAAGTGATACAATTACAATATTTTAACAAGTGCGTAGCACAAGTGAAAATATGAAAATCGTATCTCTTTGAGATGAGATATATTCCATATTTACACAAAACAAAAAAGAATTTTTTTTATCTTGTGTTGTTTTCTTTAGTTTTTGCATTATAGTAGTCAGGCATTTCCAAAAATGGCGCCAAATCACATCAAACTATTTGATGTAACTGTTTCGTCATGGAAATCTTCATCCGTTCTACTTTGCTGTATATTTCAGTGTACAGATCGGGAACCAAAATTCTGTATCACAGTTTCAACAGTGAGATATGACTTATATCTCACTGTTAGATTTCAGTATCTCATAGAAAATCATAAGATAAAAAGGGATATCATATATACCAGATTTAATCACCAATTACCGATCCTCCAGCCAATTTTATAGTACTTTAGTTGACAGGGAATACCCAAATACTTTCGATAAAGAAGCCTGTCTTGTGTGGTTACCAGATATTGAAACATTTAATGAAAATATCCATGACATAGTAACAGACCAACTAAAATTGTTGCTGGTCTGCTCATTGGTTATGCAGCTAGGATACTGGCAGGGTTCTTCAGAACTGTTATTGAGGAGAGCAGGATTGATGCTAATTCCACTAGTGTGATTCGTGTCACTTTTTTTTTTTCCCTTGCCATCACCTGAGGAGAAAGGTGGGAGTGCTGTTATACCCTGCACATACAAGTCGGTATTGGCCAGAATGTTAGAGGGTTCAGCAATAAACATAACATTTCACTTTGTATGTATGTTGTAAGGGTTTTGATGTGATGTGATATAATGTGAAATCTAGTCCAATGTTTATGTGATATAGAGCTGTTTTCTTCTAACAACTCTTGTTTGTGATATTTCAATCATATATAATTGTGATCTCAATCAGTATTTAGATTTATTTTTTTTTTCAGTATTTAGATGATTGTTGTTACTGTTGTGCTCATTTATAGTTTACAGAATAAAATAATGCTGATTTGAATGCGTCAATTGTTCCTTTTATTTGCTTCATTTTGGTATAGTTTTTTCTGTTGGATTCAACATCCCACCGACAGTATTTCAGTAATTTGGAGACTGTCTCTTCTATAGACAGGTATAGTGTTGCCACACTGCAGTATCATGCTGTAGACAATTTAGTATGATACCACACACAGTCACATTTTCCTGACATCTGCCTGACCAGTCCTTGAATTACCCTGAATATATGCTGAGCAACCTGTAATAATTATGGAAAAATCATGTTTAAAGTATGTTGCAGCATCTTTATTTTGCCATATTCAGTTATGAGTTATAAAGTCATTAGCAGTGAACGAGTGTGAAAAAAAGAGTTGTACAGTTTCTTATTTTCAAAGTAATCCCCATGTGTCTAATTTTTCTCACATTAATTAATACTGTACATAGTTTAAATGTATTTCACCAATAGAGCAAACAAATGAATAACGAAATACTTTTTAATATTTTATTAATGTAATAAGAGATTAAATGATCAATGATTGATTGAAAACTGCCATGGTTGGTGATCATCAGTTGTGTTACTTCATAATAAATTCCTCTTATTTCTCTCCATGATTTTTGATTTTGTCAATTACCTAAGCAGTTATGGTCGGTTATCATATTTTATTTAACACTATAAAAGAAATATCAGTTATATATAAAGTTGAAAAATTTAAAGCCCCTGGTAGTATGAATTGTCAATAAACAACATAGTTTTCAGTGGTCATCATCACAACCATTCTTGTCATTATTCCTCAGATATCATATCTGAATTGACAAAATTGAAAAAGTACAAAATAATGAGGCCATTACCTTACAATCACCTTTGACTCCCTAATATAATGAAGCTTTCTTCATGATAAAAAAAGAGTTTCTGTATCACCAAATGTTGCTTTAAAAAATTGAATCAAAAAGAGAACTTCTCTTTTCTTTTGTTTGGAGGAGAATAGAGAAACTAATAGATAAAATTTTACTCACTCTACAATGATTATTCTCTGTCATTAATATACCAAACAATAAAAATTATTGATACCAATTTAAAATTCTGTTAGCTTTCTCTTTGACAAATTAATTGATAAATACAGTGAAAATGTTTTTTCTCTTTTCGTATTTTTGTTTTATGATATTCTTTCAGATTTGAAAAATGGAAACCCCCAACAGATAGCCACAATGTCTCGCTATGATGAAGATCTGTTTGAGAACCCATTCTTTGCTGCACTGGTGAAACAATATCCAAATCTGTTTAACCAAGCAACTACAAACAGATGGGTTGTAAGTAACTCTATTCTCAGTAAGAATTGAGATGTACAGCTAATGCTCTAGCTTTTCACCAATGCAACCTGTATCTCGGGTTAATCTGATATTGTATGAGAAAGGGTTTTTGTTTGTTTGTGGGATGTCACTTTCAAGGACAGTATGTTCATAAGCACCTGCAAATTTGCAGTTAAACCATTTTAGGATAAAAAAGTTAATAGAAAATTCATGATAAGAATTCACTAAACAACCTAAATCTGAATAGTAGATCTTCTATTGCAGTTTAATTTGGTTTTTAATTGATGGTTGTGAATTGAACAAAAATGTACAGATTTTGATATGCCAAATCTCATTTGAATCGGTCATTTTGGAAGGCAGCCAGTTTTTATTGTGATCAGTGAAGACATGGTAAGTCAATCCCCTTGTTAGTGGGATGTTGAGGGTTCACATCTGCACTGTTTAAAACATATGAGACTTTTGATGTTAAGTTAAAATAATGCACCTATCAATTTTTATGCCCCCACCAAAAATGGGGGGTGGGTGGGTGGGCAATATAGATTTGCCTTTGTCTGTCCGTCCTGAAACTTTGTGACACACATAAAACTCTGAAAGCATTTGTACTACAGATTTGATACTTCATGGATATATTATTTAGGACATGAATTTGCACACCTCGGTATTTTCATCGAACTACCAGTGAAGTTTACAGAGTTATGGGCCTTTTTTTTTTAAAAAAAATATGGAATTTGATGCTTGTGACGCCTGTAACTCTGAAAGTATTTGTACTGCAGACTTGAAACTTCATGGATATATCAATCAGGACATGAACTTGTGCACCTGGGTATTTTTATCGAACCTTAATTAAATTTGTCAGAGTTATGGGCCTTTGTTTTTTAAAAATATGGAATTTAATGCTTGTGATGCACATAACTCTTAAATTATTTGTACTACAGACTTGAAACTTCATGGATATATTATTCTGGACATGAACTTGTGCACCTGGGTATTTTTATGCCCCCTACCAAAATGTGACGCATATAGATTTGCCTTTGTCTGTCTGTCCATCCTAAAAATGTGACACAGGTAACTCTGAAGGTATTTGTGCTACTGATATTTAACTTCTGTGATATATACTCAGAACATGACTTGCGCTCCTGGGTGTTGGCCTTTGTTTTGGAAAATGCAATGGACACATTCCTGATTTGCCCTAGGAATGAGGCAGGGGGCATAAATGGTACTTTTGACAGAAGATTGTCCCTGACAGGAGGGAGTTTGACAGACAGAAGTGGCCCGAATCCCAGGAATTCGACATTTGCTGAATAATCCTGGCAAAGCATCTCCCACTCAAGAGATTTTGACAACTTGTCATACCTTTAGAGTGGGGATTTAGATTTTTAATAAGGAAAAATGTCAAATTCATTCTGCTGGATAAGCTCATAGACCCCTCCCTTGGGCAAAACATTGATAGGTGCATAACTAATCTGTCTATATCTGCCCTTAGATGTGTATCCCCAAGTTTTCCATCGTGGAAGATGTACAGTTGGTCAAGAAAGACTTCGAGGACCACATACTGGTGTCCCAGCCAGATCAAGAGGAGACGTACACTACACTGTCTCAACATGTAAGTGTCTATCTAAACCTGTTTTTATACCAATAAGGAACACATCAGAGGGTGGCCCTTTTCTCATATTGACATGCATTCATGGCTTCCCAAATAGGTTATATGTTAAGCTAGAATTGTTTTCAATTTAATGTATCATTCTTATTAATTTTAACCCTCTCTTATTGATTTTCTTAATAAGAAATTATACTGGTAATGTTGCATTAAAGTTCATCTTATCTAATAACACTTATTTCAATGCAAGTTGACTTTACCAAAACATATTTATGAGAAATATTATTTACAGTTCAACCTGTGTTGGCAGCAAATTGTAACCAGCAGTCAGATTTTTATATTCCCTAAGCCTTTAAAGACAGATTTGAACATATTTATGGAAATAAACCTCAGTAATAAGATCATCCTTGGGACTATGTGAATAATTCTTTTTACCTAATAAATATTCATGCCTTGAAAAAAATATTGAATACAATTTTGCAATGATTCTTTTTGCCATGCAGGCTGTGTAGGATCTGAGCTGTAATATTGTTTGTCAATGCATCAGACTACATCTGTATTCATGGGGTAATAGTAAATAATAAGAGCTGTAAAGATTAATTATTGTAAAGTTAATTTGAACACAGGCAAAATGGTCTTAAGGTGGTCCTAATTTGGAAATGATTTTTATAATTGCATTAAATGTATGTGTAAACTATAATTAATGTTACAGATTGTACATATAAAACAAGGCCAGATTGAGCTGGGAAAAGGATTTGAAGATGGCAGAAAGGTCAGTAGAAAATGAAGAAATGAAACAATGAGATAAAAAGTTTAAGATAGACAACAGTTTCTCAACATAATATCATTTATTGTGTTTACCTAAATTGAATTCTTTTCTCAGTTAATATATAATCTGCTGTTCTCTTTAGTTAATAACACTATATTTCAGTCACAAAAAAAACAAAAACATTTCCTAAGATCTGAATGCTGTTTCTCTTGTCTATCAGGTTATTTTCACCATGGGTCACCATGGGGTCAGGCCCCACTCACTCAATTTTACTTAACACCTTTTATCCCAGATCCCCACCCCTGAACCATATATATAATATATATTACTGTTCCTCATGATGATACGGATTGAATGGTACTTCTTTTATGTTCACATGGGTCACCAAGGGGTCAGGCCCCATCCCCTCATATTTACTTTTGACCCTTTATCTCAAAAACTGTTCAGATCTCCAACCCTTAAACCAATTATATTTTATTCCTAATCATGAGACAGATTGAATGGTACATTTTAAGTGTCCCCAGGGGGGGGGGTCACAAAGGGTGTCTGGCCCCACCCTGTCAGTTTTACTCCTGACCTTTATTTAAAAAACATTGAGATCCCCATCCATAAACTATATATATTCTTGTTTCTCATGATCAGATGGATTGAATGGTATTTTTTTGATGTTCACATGGGTCACCAGGGGGTCAGGCCCTACCCCTCATTTTACTTATGACTGGGTTATTTCTTAAACTTTGTTTGGGAGACTTAGTAACATTTCTCTGTTACAATTATTACTTGTTCACAATGCAGTTCTTCTTACTTTTGATGCCTCATCAAGGAATGGTATAGTCAAATGATAGAGTACTTGACCCTAGCTGCAAAGGTTGTGGGTCCAAACACAGTCACAGGCAAGACTTTAGTGGACTCTCGGTATTGGAGTAGTTGAAACCTGTGCTGAGGATAATGTTATAGGATGTGGTGTCATGCCACCTACCTATGACATGATAATGAAGTAAGGCATCACTATATTAACCCTTTCCCTCATATAGACTCATTTTGACGCACTCAATAGGTACCACATTAAGCCTGATCTGCAGAAAACCACAGTTAAACCTTATCAAATTTAATTACAAAATCCTCATTTCCAGACCACTGAGGAGCAGCAAACAGCATAAAACCTGATCAGCCTGTGAGTTACTCGCAGGCTGATCTGGTTTTATGCTGTTCGCATAGGTCTTTTCATGGTGTCCTCTATGAGGGAAAGGGTTAAATTGTTTCTGTCTGCTACAGACAATCTCCCCAACTGACTTAAATACTGTCGATGGGAAGTTAAACATAAACAAGCAAAATTTTCATCAAGTGACAATTAGGAATGGCCAGTTTGTTTCTAATTTGACATACAAGAAATATTTCTTTTATTTGCCCAGGACATTTATTATATCTTGAATTTCCTATTTATTTGCTTCAGGTGCACATTTTGTTTGAGGAGATGTGTTACAATGAGAATGATGAGAGCTACAGGGTACTGTGTGTCTCAAGTTTTTTCAACAGGGAAGTTAAAGGTTTGTCAACAAATTAGAAAAAAAATAAATGAAATATCTCTGCTTGATTCTTCCGAGTTACCAAGCTGAATTTAAGTCTGTAAGTGTATTATGATGAATTGACCTGTGGAATTGCATTTTCTTCCTTTTGCATATTTTTGATGGTTTTAGAGTCCTTGGACCTTGAAAATTTCTACTTTATGATTAAAGATTACTGTTGATAAGGAAATTTTAGTTATATTAATTGACTCTTCTAATGGTATACCAAGAGGCCTTTCTAAGACTACTATAGGCTCTAATTATGGTGTATATACAGTGTCAGAAAAATTCATTTGATGACTTGCTTTGACTTGGAAAAAAATCACCAGGGTGATTGCAATTTAGTTTACACTGGTCTGACAGGAAGAGTTCATTTTGACTTGACATTAGGGCAGATACAAAATTCTAGCTCCCATCATATTAACTAGGACACAACCATACACAAGTACAAGTTTTAATGTTATGAAATCTGGGAACCAGGCCCCATGCTCTCTCAAAAATACTTAAGTATGGTCTCAAGTTCAAATTTGAGTATCCTACTTAAAACTCTATAGAAACTAATGGGCATAGTTTGAGTCTGACTATGAAAACCATGCATAAGCACTACTTATTTTGAGAACACAGAGCCAGAATGGTTTCCAACTTAAATATGTTCATCTTCTCATATGCGAATTGGTCTTTAAAATGTGGTTATTGAGCTGCATTCTGAATTTTCAGAATGCAGTCTCATTGCTATGATCTTAGTCTCCGGAACCTGTACTCAGATTTCAGTGTAAATGCTTCCCACAAAATAGGCCAATTGTTTATTGGTAATTATCGATATCTTTCTCATATAAGAAACTGTTTCAGAAATTGTTGTATTTAAAACACATTTTATGGTCATAACACCTACTAGTATGAGAAATTGATATTTAATTCTGGTTTATATTTGCAGATGAATATATAGTCTATGGCTATATAAACAGACCTGTGAAAGATTTTTAGATTAACAAATACATATCTTAAAACATTATAGGAAAATATTGATGAAACTTGAATACAATAAGCATAAATGGTTGACATTGCGTTGATGTTCATAAAATACAAAGCATTACAAATTGAAAATAACAACTTTAAATATTGTGTCCACGTCTGTACACTTTTGGACAGAGCACTGTCCCAATAGCTATTTCATATATCAGATTCTACTACGTTTTGCTGTGGTAAGTAATGTATTCAGATTAATTTTAACATGTTTATGATATTTTGTCTTTGTAACTGCGGATAATGTGATATTGTTATTGTTTGTTTATATACACAACGCATTAAAATTCAGAAGTACTTTGTAAAGGTTGACCTGTATATCAACCCTACTTGATTCTAAACTTTAAAACCAAATAAAATCTAATTCATGAAATTATCTTAGCAGAGCGTTATAGTATCTGTTCTGAAAATTTTTATTCCATTAAATTATTACGTGTCTTTGATTTCATAATCCAATGAATATCCCTGCACATACTTATAAGCAGTATTTTTGAGTTGGCCCTAACAGTCTTTTGATCTTTATCTGAGGTTGTACTGTTCACAGGATATGTCTGTTACAGAGGAAGTAGGTGGGTCGCCAACCAATTTGTCACAGCTGAAGGCCACCAGCTCATATGATGAGTTTATGAGAATACTGTGGGGACACACAGGTAGTGCTGAACACACATATAATGTAGAGATTAGAATCCTTGCATTGCAATGTTTCACTTTAGTTAAACTAGTACATTTATATGTATATTTTATCTCACTTGAGCACAAAGGGCTCAGGGTGAGTTATGGTCAGTCAGTATCCGTCCAAGGTACACCTATCCGAATGTCCGTCCATCAGTCAACATTTTCTTATGTTCTCTCATTTCTTTAGCATTCTTCTTTAAACTTTATGAAATAAATGTTTATAGTCATAATATTTTGGCTAAGTTTGATATTGGCTGATATCTGGCCCTTAGGTCTGGAGTTATGGCCCTTGAATGATAAAAATAATGACAATAATTAAGTCTGCAATTTTGAAACATTCTCTGTATTGACTCAGGTGAAAGATCCAGGACCATCATGGACAGCTTGTTTTAATTGATAAATTAGTCTTATTATTAATTTAACTATTTCTTAAAAGGATTGTTAACTACTTTTTGTGCACATCAACCTGGATATCTTTCTGTCTATCTGCCTGTCTTTCTGTCCATCTATTTGTCTATCCAGCCACCTGGTTGTGTCAAAATTGATATGAGTTTCTGACAGATTTGGTTGAAATTTATTCAATACAATTCTTTTATTTTGTATCTGTACACTAGCTCACAACCTTGTCACCTTGATCGTTATAAAAATAATTAGAAGCTCAACTTTTATTGACTTCTCTATAGAAATAATAGTCTGGTATTCTGAGGCAAACTTATGAAGTCTGGGACACTGACTCTTTTTTGTGTCTAACATTGCTCTATGTCCATTATTCAGTGGACACCTTTTTGCCATGACATATTGACACTATGTGGTGTGTAGATTTTCAGGAAGATATATCTATCTGCTCTTCCTTCTCTTTTTGGCATAATTATGAAGGAGGTGTATTTAAACACTTAATGTATTACACTGCTTCTGGAGCACTTAGGCACTTCTTTCTCTCTGCTGAAAGATGGCTTGAAGACAAAGGTGAACCTTGACAAGACTCTGCGGTCGTTCTGTAGTACTTACCAGAAACTGGAGGGGCAGGACATTATCAAGCTTGTGGTATGTTATTGATTGTTGCCACAGGATTTGATAGGTTACAGCTTTGAATTACATGTACACCGGACTGAAGAACATCCTACAGACCATAGAGTCAAATTCTGACAGTCTTTAGTGATACAGATATTTATTTAAAGAACTGAAAATATAAACATGTCATTTTTAGTTTGACTATTCAAAGAAGAAGGAGAGCTCTACTCAGCTAAGCTTTTGCATTGGCGTCAGTGTCACCATCAAGTTTTGTATGCAATTAACTATGATGCATACATCTTAGTAACTAGCTATATTTATTGATTTAATCATTCACTGAGGTCTTCAGGGGCATTAAACAAACAAGTAAGAGAACTCTTGATCAAATTAAATGCAAATTAAGGCTCTTATTGGACCTAAAAAATTTGATTAAAGTTTTGCATGCAAATACACCATCATGCTTATATCTCAGCATTCACTTTTTGGATTAACTTGAAACTTCATAAAGATGTTTAAGGGCATCTGACCATCAAGTTAGATAATCATTTTCACTGAATTTATTGTATTTTATGGCCCTTTTTGAAAACAAAGATATTTTGGTTAATGTTTTACTGCTACCAACTTTGATAAGTGGTGGAATCATGCGAACAAATCTTGTTGAATGTCCAGTCATTTTTCCCCCATTGAATATTTATTTATGACTGAAAATGGTAATGTATATATTGTATTATAAATTACTCCTCTGTCATTCCTAAGTGTCTTATGATGACATTTACTTATGTTAAATTTTTCTCAAAAAAGTGCAGTTTTTGATAAGTACCATTGTTGATAGATCATTTTTTCTGGACTGGTATTGTTTTTTTATGTAGAGTATAGTTATGCCCATACACATCCAATCTGTTAATGATTTTGATATGATTATTTATCAATGATGTATCATCATTATCTAGGATTTATGACAACAGCAATATATAACAAAAACTGAGATTTTCAACTCTTTGTATACACCAATACTCAAAGCTCAGATTTTTTTTTCTGAGGCTGAGGCTAAAATAAAAAATTAGCATATTTGGAAAATATGGCTTATATTTTTTCTGTTGACTACAGGATTTGGTAGCTACACAAGTGACAGCAGCCATGCAGATCATTCTCAAGGATAGCAACTTGGTACGTGGTTCTCTATGTAATGTTGAAATTTAAAATCTTATTTTTACTATCATAATATCTGAATTTGTTCATGCCATAAACTTTTATAACCACATGAAATTTAATTTATGCTCAATTATTGGAAATTACAAATACTTAAATTACGTTGTGGCTGGTACTTTTCACAGTATTCAGGGATTCAATACTTATATATCGGTACTAACCTATCACCAAGTGGTTATAGTAAATGACTTACTATCATTTAGACCTTTACAGCTGTGGGTGTGAATCCATATCTGGTCATTGGGATTATCATATAAGGAAGACCTTCCAGCTGACTTACGATAGGTTGATATTTTTACTCAGGTGCCTCTGTGAACTCTATGTCTTCCAACACCTTTATCTAACTTGATGTTGCTGAAAACCAGTTCTGCCACAGATGTTGAAAATTCAAAACAACAGCAACAAGTATTTTCATTCAGTTTATTACCACAGTTCATCAGTTGATTACATTGGTAATGAGAGATTTTTTCATTTCAGAGACACTATGTACATGATAATGAGATGAGAATGACAACAGTGAAAGTAGCTGTTGAGGTAATTTTCATATAAAATATGAGATTTATTAGTGTGGGGGCATATTGTTTTTGTTCTGTCTGTTTGTCTGTGGAAAACTTCAATCTTAGCCATAACTTGAAAACTATACAAGATATTGACTTTAACCCTTTCCCTCATATAGACTCATTTTGACGCATTCAATAGAAACCACATAAAGCCTGATCTGCAGAAAACCACAGTTAAACCAAATTTAATTACAAAATCCTCATTTCCAGACCTCTGAGGAGCAGCGAACTGCATAAAACCTGATCAGCCTGCGAGTTACTCGCAGGCTGATCTGGTTTTATGCTGTTCACATAGGTCTTTACATGGTGTCCTCTATGAGGGAAAGGGTTAAAATCAAAATATTCAAAGACTGTGACAAGGAGGTATGGATGACTGGTCCTATTTTTAATTATCTTCTTTTCATTTCTTTTAATGATTTTTTGTCCAGAGCATTACTCACTATGTAGGATAAAGACTTGATATTTGACATACATTCTACACTTATGAATGCCTTTCAATTGACCCCAAATATTTGACATATGACCCTTTGGGGTGGAACTAAAAGATGTTTTGGTTGGACAAGGCATTGTGTGTTGTTTTTTTATGCATTAATATATTTTTTATGCATTAATATATCCTGGCATTCTCTTCATGAAACAATTTGAGTTGAGATTTTCTGTAACTCAGAAGAAGTCTTAATTTCAATATCGCATCCTTTTTAACATTTTGAAGAAGATCTGAGAGTGTTCTGACAGACAATGTAGTTATATTCTCTATCAAGAAACAAGAGTATTATAGATCTTAAATTGTTAAAGTAAATGTATACCTAGCGTGGAGAAGTTTCTTAATGTAGGAGTGAAATCTGATGATTTCAGGTCTCAAAATGTAGTTAACAAACTACTCTTCAATAGCATTCATTTTGAAACTACCTTAAAATTATATCAGATTTCATCCAATTTTCACAGATGTACCTGATGAATGCTGTTCATAAGCACCTGTTCTCGACGATCACATCGTGTGTGAGGGAGGAGGATGCTATACTTAATAAAGTGACCCGCAACCTCTCCGGTATCCGACTCAGTCAGCTTGGGGTCAGGAAAGAGTTTGAAGAAAACATACTGCATGCCAAGAAGGAGATCGCTAAGCTGAATCACTACAGTACCCCAACCGGGCGAGTCATGTGCCTTAGTAGGGTGCTGACAGCATTGAGCAGACCTATAACTGGAGCCCAGGGTGGGTGGTTTGTGTAGATATATGTATCTTACAGAACAGATCTATTATAAGTTGGTTACATGGGTTTAAATCAAGTTACTGCATTATATTAGACTGTTCTGTAATTATATGGCAATATACTCAATTTAATGATTCGGGATGGATGATATGAATTGGTTTATATTGGTATTCACTTTCTAATGGAGTGTGTTGTAATGGATGTGTTCAGTATTTATGTCCCACCAACATTATTACCAACACAAAGTCATGTTTGATAGAGACAAAAACAACATGCAGTTTGTTTCAGGATGTATAGCCCTTTACCTCAAAAAGACTCATTTTGGCACGTTATCAAACAGAGCAGGCCTAGATTAAATAACTCCGTTCAAGAGCTATCTGATCGGGATCTCCTCGCATTTGCTGATAAAATATTGTAGCTCAGATTCTAAACAGTCTGCATGGCAAAGAATAATCAATTGTTTCATATACTATAAAAAGTAAATAATAATTCATCAAGTAATAGATTTGTACATAAAAATTCCTGAGTTATAAATATAGTAAAGGGGTGTTTGTTATTCAGAGGTATTTCTGTTTTGTCATAATATTAAGAAAAATATCTTGACATGTTGTTGTATGTGTATTCCAGATGTTGTCATGACAACTGATGACCTGCTGCCACTACTGATGTTCCTCATTATCAAGTCCCAGATACCCAACTGGTGAGACTTACTGTCACAGTTTCTCGAAGACTGATAGTAGGAATGAGGGTGCAGGTTTTGTAATGAAAAGTTACAGAGAAAGATGGGTCTATGGTTATAAAAAATGGACGTAGACAGTTCTGATGGAAGTGGGAGTTATTCTGAATTAACTTGTTTTGTTGCATGTCGCTAATCTGATCTCTAATGTGTTGGCAGGGTAAACTCACCATCTCTCTCTCTCTCTCTCTCTCTCTTAGCCAATAAGTATTTGGTTGATTTGTAAATACTTTCATACTCTATTTGTACTGTTTTGGTTTATTTTCAGGAAAGCTAACCTGACATACATGAAAAACTTCCAGCAAAATATTGTGGGACTGAATGATGAATTCAGGTAAGAGTACAAAGATTTTATTTGTCTACACTAAAAAGAAAATTCTTTCTCAGACTTTCACAGATTTAGGGAAAAAATACACGTCACAAAATAGAATCTTGAAATTGAAGTTTAAAATTCAGTCTATGCTTTATGACTTGTTCTAAGAACTGAAACCAACATGCTTAAAGCTTAGATTTTAATTTTAAATTATCCTATTTTTTTGTCTAAATTATTATTAAAATTTAATATATTTTTTTCCATTATTCTGTATGTAATTATCATTCTAATGCCACATAGAGATCTGAATTTTTCCCTTTATGAAGTGCTGTAGTAAAGTATTCCCCTCTGAAAATTTCTTTAGATTATTGCAGTTTTTCCCAAATTTGCCATTTACTCAAAGATTCCTTTCTCCCTTATGTAAAGAATAAGGCCCCTTCCACCATTATCTTCAAAAAAGACCTAGAGATAAATGATAAATCTCATCAAGAAAAGCTGCAGAATTACACTTCCTGTGATTCACTCATATCTTTATGTTAAAAAAATAAGCTTAATTACTTTTGATTTTTTGTATTAACAGTGGACACAGAGTAGTCAAAAAATGTTACAGTGATTTGCTGTTTGTTTGCATTTTTGGCCTTCCAACACACACTTTCATACCTGTGCGCAATTATACAAAATTGTGCACACTTTGATATTAAATGAAGTCCCATTGTCAGTATATCATTTTTACACAACTGGATAGGATGCATTTATGTCCATACACATCCAATCTGTTATTGCTTTTGATAAGATGATTTTATTAATGATTAATTCATCAGTATCTATTTATGTCAGAAGCAATGCTCAGCACATAAATTTCATCTGCAAACTTCCTAATTCAGTAAATACATTAGTCTTCAACAATTTTTTCTCATGGTTTTCAAATTACTCTTTTTACTGATGTAGAGATATAAATCCATTATATGTTTGAAATGTAATTCCTGTAAAAAAAAGTAATTAATATGAGTGCATAAGTGCATAAACTTTCATATTTCTATTCCAGCTTTTTACTTGCCAATACAGAAGCAGCATTAGACTACATTAAGAATGACAATCTCAAGGTAGATTTTTAGCTAACATGTACATGTGCTTAAGATGAGCTATTAGGATCATTGAATGTCTGCCATCCTTTTGTCCCCACTTTCACACAAAATATCTGTAAAAAAAAAAGGGGGGGGGGACTTGTCCAGAATTTCCCACCTTTCATCAAAGTCTTTGTGATAGCGGGATAAAAACTGACAAGTCACATGTTCCATTTCTTCATGCACAGTTTATGACAGATTGGAGAGAATTGACTAACCCATAATAGGGGAGGGGAAAAAACAAACTGGGGGGAAAATTGGGCTGTTACATCTTTGTATCAAGATAGGACATTCATCACTTTCATTTTGTCATTTTTAAATGATATTTATTTCCTGATTTCCTGTAGACAGTCGATAAATTAACTTTTGATTGATTGATAATTAAAATATATTTTTAAATAAACCCCATGTGAAATATATCCAAAAAGCATATATTATCTATGTTCATACTTTGCTTTACGGGAAGTCCCTTATGGAATTTTTACATTTGATTTTCACTAGTAATTATTTACATCAGTATGCTGGTTTATGAAGTATTCTCTTACCACTGATATAATTAAAAAAATGGAAAAGATTTTTTTTTTTTTTTGCGGTAAATAATATTTCTTAGTAAAATTATGTTTTCCTGTTGAACACCCGTAATAATTTTTTTTTTTTTTAGACATCCCAGCCTTTGAAAGATGCCCCAGCTCTGAGCCGTCAAACCTCAGGAAGCTCTACATCTTCAAAAGAGAAGTTTTTCCAGGTATTTTTATCAGCATCATTGAGAATCCCCAAACTGTTGATGGAATTGGAGGAAAAAAAACAACATTTGGTGTTTAACTGGAAATGACTTTTTTACCAGTATGTTCATGAAGTAGCCATGAAGTAGCTCTTGAACCCTAAATGAACTGTTGATTTATTTTAGCTCCACTTTTAAATATCATTTATGGTACAGCTTGATGCTCAGCATATTTACAAGGTAGTTCCAGGACTGGTTGGCCTGGTGTCAGGATAAGTAGTATCATGCCACATGCCTACAGTGTGATGTATTGTGGCAGCACTATACATGTATGTCTCATATAGACAAGTCTCCATATGACTGAAATATTGATGGATGTTAAACCCAACTAACAACCCAACTGTCTGTTCTTGTTTTAACCAGTATGTGAAGTATGGTGACGAAGCGGCAGTAAGACTGATGCTGAAGAAGACGCCATCTGTTGAGAGTGAGGACGTCCTGTCCAAACTCTGCCATCCCCTGTGTACATGTGACAAATGTACCAGTCTTGTAGCCAGGAACAAACAGAGCTCAGGGACTGTCTCACTACTTGCAAGGGATGACATGGGGCGTACAGGTACCAGTCTTTAGGCACAACCCCCAACAACCCCAACCCACTTTCCAGCCACACAAGCTGGTGTAACATCATCATTCCGTTTTAAAATTCACTCATCAATCATTGAATTAAGCTGATGCAACTCACTGTGAAAACATAAGAATGAACTGGTATTAAGAAAGTATCTGTGATCTAGAGTAATTAACTTTTGAGTGCATGCTTAATTATAAGATGCTCTGATGTTTGTTCATCTTAATTGTCACATAACAATTTTTACATTAAGTTGTCTTAATTTGCTTATAATATTATCATCTTATAATTCATGTACAGTTGATATGACTATAATTGTGTGACTGTTCATTGACCAATTTATCCATCTGATAAGTTCATGTACAGTTGATATGACTATAATTGTGTGACAGTGTTCATTGACCAATTTATCCATCTGATAAGTTCATGTACAGTTGATATGACTATAATTGTGTGACTGTTCATTGACCAATTTATCCATCTGATAAGTTCATGTACACTTGATATGACTATAATTGTGTGACTGTTCATTGACCAATTTATCCATCTGATAAGTTCATGTACAGTTGATATGACTATAATTGTGTGACTGTTCATTGACCAATTTATCCATCTGATAAGTTCATGTACAGTTGATATGACTATAATTGTGTGACTGTTCATTGACCAATTTATCCATCTGATAAGTTCATGTACAGTTGATATGACTATAATTGTGTGACTGTTCATTGACCAATTTATCCATCTGATAAGTTCATGTACATTGATATGACTATAATTGTGTGACTGTTCATTGACCAATTTATCCATCTGATAAGTTCATGTACATTGATATGACTATAATTGTGTGACTGTTCATTGACCAATTTACCATCTATAAGTTCATGTACATTGATATGACTATATTGTGTGACTGTTCATTGACCAATTTATCCATCTGATAAGTTCATGTACATTGACTATAATTGTGTGACGTGTTCATTGACCAATTTATCCATCTGATAAGTTCATGTACAGTTGATATGACTATAATTGTGTGACTGTTCATTGACCAATTTATCCATCTGATAAGTTCATGTACAGTTGATATGACTATAATTGTGTGACTGTTCATTGACCAATTTATCCATCTGATAAGTTCATGTACAGTTGATATGACAATAATTGTGTGACTGTTCATTGACCAATTTATCCATCTGATAAGTTCATGTACAGTTGATATGACAATAATTGTGTGACTGTTCATTGACCAATTTATCCATCTGATAAGTTCATGTACAGTTGATATGACTATAATTGTGTGACTGTTCATTGACCAATTTATCCATCTGATAAGTTCATGTACAGTTGATATGACTATAATTGTGTGACAGTGTGCACTGAACCTTGCCAGTGTTTACAGTTGTATTCATTAACAATACAGGTAAATGGGTAGTCAATGGTTGACCTGGTTTATATGAATATGCATGTCTGTATTTGTGATACTCATTTTCAGCAGTTGCCCTAGCCATATATGGAAAATGTGAGGCTTAAGTTTTCATTGCTGAAAATTGGAAAGCTGCATATATGTCTGTTGCCCACATTTTTAATAATAGAAAAATAACCCATATTAGTTCAGTTGTTTGTAATAAGTGAATACCTGTTAAAGTTTAAATTATGTTAAATATTTATTTTAAAAAGCAGAGCTTTGTATGAATTAAACTGTAACTCTTTCTACTGTTGCAGCCCTCCATATCGCAGCAAATTATGGACAAGCAAACTTGATTGACATCTTGGCAAAGCACGGGAGCCTTGCAGATGCCACAGACTACCTGGGCTGCACACCTCTACACCTGGCATGTCAGAATGGCTTCCAGAATGTCATAGTATGTACAATGATTTAGCTGTAATATACTCTCATTAGTGAGATTTCGAAAGAGAAAGTGTCAGAATCACTCAGACAGTCAATCTGTTTAACCTAAACCAAATATACTGGCATTACTTCTTCTGTACTTTAACTTGGATGGCTAGATCAAGATTTTCATAGACATAGAAATTGCATAGCTGCTGGTGTTTCATTGTTTTTATATGTATTAATAGGTATCTAAATTTGGATCCTAAATTCAACATTATAACAGATCTGCACTGCATTTATCAGGGATTTTGCCAGGGCCAAGTAATTACAACTATTACCATAGTCACACTCTTTAAAAGACCTGTTGTGTTAGTGTTTTTTGAAGTGGTGAACCAATTTATTGTCATTCTTTCAGCTTTTACTTGTCCACTTTGGTGCAGATATCCGGGCAGTGGATAATGAGGGAAACACACCACTCCATATGTGTGCCAAGAATGGACATGAAGATGTGAGTTGAATGGTGATAAGGCTATATTTTATATTCTTTTTCTACCTGATATATACTAAAGAAATGGATAAATTAGTCATAAACTAAGTATACCTATATCTTGACCATATTTGGTCATGACTGAAATCTTACTATTGTTAATTTCTTTAATTATTTTAGAATTGTATTTATACTAAAACACATTATATTTTGCCTGAATTCGATGGCGCTGTCATCTTTTTCAAAATCTTGTTTATAATGTCAGGACAATGTTTGAACATTTATGTTCCATTGATATGCCAGGTGTGTCTAATACAGGATAATATTAGATATATTATCAAAAGATAGATGCAAATTTGATATTTAAAGTTTGAATAATTCCTTATGAAAATAATGATCAAACAAAAGTTATTCTTGAGAATGTTTAAACAATGAATATTTTTCAGATGTCAGGTTACAAACATGTAGTGTAACTTGGGTTTTCTTTTAATAATCCTACCTATACAAGAAGCACTGCTGTGTAATTTAGTTAACTGATTTCTTATTTGACTTGTCTACAATGAAAACACGAGTGTGTGTGTGTGTGTTACAGTGTGTGAAGGCCATACTTTTCCTGGACATACTGAAGAACCGACTGAACGTGAATGCCCAGAATGATATGGGTGACACACCCCTCCACCTGGCTGCCAAGTGGGGATATGGTATGTGTACAGACCAGGAGGTGTACAGGCACAGGAAGTACATGTAGTGAAGTTGATGGCAGATAAGTAACCTGTATAAGAAACCATGAGCCACAGCATACTTCACATATTTTAGACAATAACCTATTAATACTCAATACATGCTGTCTTCATGGAGGTTATGTGTGTTTGAGACATATAAAAAATGAGGAAATGTTATGTACTCTGGATTATATTTATGTTTGTGTGTGTTTGTACCAACATTGTAAGCTATTTTAGAGATTGTGGTGCAAAATATTAGGGGAAGTATTCAGTACATCTTCGGAATTACCCTCAGTAAGAAATTTTGCTTTTGAAATGACAACTGCAGTGTTGTATAAAGTCATTATACTCCTGTTTCACAATAAAAAGTGGGGTTAAAAAAGATTCACATTTGTTATTCTGTTTAGTTTTTATGCAGTATCTTTTCATATTGCTTTGTCAAGTTGGTGTAGCAGAAGTATTCATCACTTTCAGTAATAGCTCTTAACTAATATTTACCTTGTGTGATAGAACCAGTTGTTTCCATGACATCGACAGCCATATTTATGCACCTCCAGAGGGTATCGTGAAGTTCCTGCTGGACACGGAGGCTGACACAATGGTGAGGAACCGGAAGAGACAGCTGCCGATGAACTTAGCCCAGAATTCTGCCATCAAACGGGAGCTGGAGGCTTCCATTACAAACCCACCCCCACTTATCATCAACCATCCTGTGGTAGGCTTACTGTTTTTGAAACTTTTCCTAAATCACAGTTTTCTTTCTTTTTCTTTTTAGCTCACATGAGCACAACGTGCTCAAGGTGAGCTTTTCTGATCGCCTTTTGTCCGGCGTCCGTCGTCCGTGCGTGCGTGCGTGCGTGCGTCCGGCGTCAACAATTGCTTCAAACAACATCTCCTCCTAAACGGCTTGGCCAATTTGAAAAATATTTTGCAGGAATGTTCCTTGGATGAAGCTCTACTAAAGTTGTATAAATGGTTCTGGTCCATCGCATAATTAGGTCACAGGAGCTAAAAATAGATTTTAAAAATGAAAATTTAAAAAATCTTCTTCTCCGAAACCACAAGGCCTAGCCTTTTGATTTTTGGTATGTAGCATCATCTTATGGGCCACTACCAAGATTGTACAAATCATAGCCCTATGGTATTAAATGACCCCGCACCAGGGGTCACTTGTTTTACGAAGAGTTATATAGAAAAATCTTAAAAAATCTTCTTCTATGAATCCATAAGGCCTAGAGCTTGATTTTGGTATGTAGCATCATCTTTGGGCCACTACCAAGATTGTACAAATCATAGCCCTATGGTATAAATGACCCCGCACCAGGGGTCACTTGTTTTACATAGAGTTATATAGGAAAATCTTAAAAAATCTTCTTCCATGAATGCATAAGGCCTAGAGCTTAGATATTTGGTATGAAGCATCATCTTATGGGCCACTACCAAGATTGTACAAATCATAGCCCTATGGTGATAAATGACCCCGCACCAGGGGTCACTTGTTTTACATAGAGTTATATAGGAAAATCTTAAAAAATCTTCTTCTATGAATCCATAAGGCCTAGAGCTTAGATATTTGGTATGTAGCATCATCTTATGGGCCACTACCAAGATTATACAAATCATAGCCCTATGGTGATAAATGACCCCGCACCAGGGGTCACTTGTTTTACACAGAGTTATATAGGAAAATCTTAAAAAATCTTCTTCCATGAATGCATAAGGCCTAGAGCTTAGATATTTGGTATGTAGCATCATCTTATGGGCCACTACCAAGATTGTACAAATCATAGCCCTATGGTGATAAATGACCCCCCACCAGGGGTCACTTGTTTTACACAGAGTTATATAGGAAAATCTTAAAAAATCTTCTTCTATGAATCAATAAGGCCTAGAGCTAAAATTTTTGGTATGTAGTAGCATCTAATGGTTCATTACAAAGATTTTCAAAGTCTTAGCCCTATGGTGATAAATGACCCTGCGTCCAAGTCTTCTCTGAAACCATATGGCCCATTGCTTAGATATTTGGTGTGTAGTATTGTCAGGGGTAAAATGTTTTAGATTAAGTTATATCAGAATCCTTGTCTGTTTAAAAACCTTGACATCAGTTGAAGCAATGGTACTCAGGTGAGCGATTCAGGGCCATCATGGCCCTCTTGTTTTCATACAAATTACACTCCAATAAAGCCCCCCTTGCCCAGGGGTATTATTTGTTCCTTCAAAAGTCCATGTATTAAATAGATATCAGTTAAATGCCTTTTTCCTTCTCATCAGTACCTTAGTAAAGAAAAATTTCACATATATTATTGTGTTGTGTTATTTTTAATGATTTACCAATATTTCGGTAAAGCTTTTTGATCCTCCTATCTTGAGGGGTAAAGAGTTCTTACTAGAGATGTAAAACTGTGTGCCTGGCCTACATCTTGGCATCCACCTATCGGTGATGCATAGCAGACAAGTATGTTTCCAATCTCTCTCATCTATACGCGATTGAAACAGGACTGCCATATATAAGAGAGCTTGCGATTCATATACTTTTAAAAAAATAGTGACAATGTAAATCTTTACTCTGATTTCGTTTTCGGGATGGGTTAGATGAAAATTAGTTTATGCCTAGATATTCAAGTTACCACACATGTATGTTTATATTTATGTATCAAAATATAAGAACATACCCTCTTTTCCAGCCCAAGCCTCCACCCACCAAATCCAAAGCCAAACCCCCTGCTACCCTCCCAGACATAACAACACAACCTGCCCTGGGCAACCAGGTATACATAGTGTATCAAACTTGTGCAACAGAAATTCAAACTCTTCATCTGTCTAATTAAAGGCACTCTACCTGTAGTTATAGCTTTATCTTTGCTATGCTTTTTTCAGTATATAGCATTGCCGAATATTGCAGAAAGCACGGGTCTTTAAGCTACTTCACTTTGTACTTCTATCTGTCTGCCAAGCCACTCAAGCTTTGCTATTTAATTGTACATATATATGTGCCACCTCTTTAGGACAGATTCAACATCTCACATCCTTTATCTCTTTTCCTGCTAAAAATATACATTTGTACATTTACATTTCAAATATTATCAGAAGTAAGAAAAATAAAAAAAAACATAATAATTTGCCACTACCAGTCTTTCAGAGGTTCTTGTTATTTAATAATTTCAGTACAGTCGTATCCATCCTTTGGCCATTCTGAACCCATCTACATGTATTTACGTTAAAATAAGTATGTTCTTTCTCATTGTGTTTATTTTGCTGTGAAGAGTTACCAAATTAAAAAAAGCAGAATTCACAAATATTTCTAAGTTAAATCTTCTGTGTTAGAATAATGTATCAGCAGTCATCCCCTTTATAGTCAGCTATCATATTCTGAAAGTTGTGTTTCTTTACACATTCTTTATTCACCTCCATTTAGCAACCACTTGGGCTAAGTTTTCAGCTTTTACTTCTTATTGACTGGCCACTTAAGGAAGGTTTGTCTGCATTTTAAGGACTTATTGCATTTATGTATTTCCTATAATTTGATATATATTATGCATATGGTCAAGTATTTTATGTTGATTCATGTATACCCCCACAAACATTTTTGAAGTGGGGCGTATAGGAGTGAGCTTCATGGTGTTTGTCGGTTGGTTGTCTGTTAGATTTGTCAAATCAGTTACTCAAGAATGGGTTGACAAATTTATATAATTCTTGGCACACTTCTTTATCCTAATAAAATAAAGGCCTAGTTAAACATTGGGCAAAATCCATAAATTCTTGACATAGTTATAGTTATGGTCCCTTTTCAACTTTGAATTTGCTAAGAGTAACTTACTTGGTTGATTAGGCTTCAGATTCTGTGTCAAAATGCTGTGTGTGTGTATTGATCACCTTCAGTGATATTCTTATAGTTATGTTTGGAATCTGCTGTAGTATTTTTTCAATTAAATTTTGCATTTATTGTATATAGAGTGTATGTTATTGTGTAAATGATGTTATTGTATATAGAGTGTATGTTATTGTATATAGAGTGTATGTTATTGTATATAGAGTGTATGTTATTGTATATAGAGTTTATGTTATTGTATGTTATTGTATGTTATTGTATATAGAATGTATGTTATTGTATATAGAATGTATGTTATTGTATATAGAGTGTATGTTATTGTATATAGAGTGTATGTTATTGTGTATAGAGTGTATGTTATTGTATATAGAGTGTATGTTATTGTATATAGAGTGTATGTTATTGTATATAGATTGTATGTTATTGTATATAGAGTGTATGTTATTGTATATAGAGTGCATGTTATTGTATATAGAGTGTATGTTATTGTATATAGAGTGTATGTTATTGTATATAGATTGTATGTTATTGTATCCGCAGAGTTCTGAAGGGTTCCAGGTGGTGGATGTGAAGCAGAGGAAACCCCCCGTGGCTCTCATAGATAACTCAGACAAGCGGATGATGTCCCCCACCACACCCGAGGTAGTCTCCCTTGACCAGGCTGACATTCGACAGAAGGAACGGCTCTTTCAGGCCATCAAGAACAAGGACCTGCAACTGGTTAGTTACAGTTTCTCTTGATATGTTGAGCTGATCCAGTGGTTTGTCACATTTTAACGCCACCCACCACTTAATTGCCAGGGCATGTATTGTTACATTTGTCCATCTTTCTTCCCACTCATCCTCCTGTTATTCTGTCTTTCCCAAATATGGTTGATTTCGATTTTTGGTATGGTATGTAGGTATACTATAATGAATTGCATTTCATGTTTAAATTTTACTCACTTTTTGCACTCTTTAGTCAGAATAAGTTTCTTGGCATTAAAAAGATTTTTATCCCTTATTTAATGTATCAATTTAAAAAAATGCAAATATTAAGGTCCATCATCATAAATGTTTCTCCATGGTCATTTAGTAATACCAGACAGTAAGAACCTAAATGTCAGTGAAAAATACGGATATTACAATCAGCCTCAGTTTGACAAGGCCAGCCATTTAACTGATGGTGGGATATTGAAGCTTGGTTACCATCCATTTTACCTTGGTTTACTCAGGAGATTCATCCATATTTTGAGTTTCATCAACTGAAATGGCTCACTCATATTTGCAGTTAAAGAATGGGTCCAGTTTTTATGAGTATCCTTGTGTGTTTTTAGGTGAAGTTCTACCTGGGCTGGGTGGAGACTGAAGTTGACGAGGAAGAGAGCCCTGTCAGTCCCCAGAGCGGGGCCAGTCTCTGTCACCCGCTGTGTCAGTGTGAGAAATGCCAGCCTCTACAGAAGGTGGGTGCGTTCAGCTGTAGTGGTAGGGAGCAACAATGCAGTTAGATTAAATTGATATTTATTATGAAAATACAAGTTTTCTTTATACAAGGTATGGATTAGACCACTATCCATGAACGGGATAAATTTTTGACTTGTACTCTTGCTTAGTGCCTGTCATAGTTTCTGGAATGGCTAGCTTGCTACCATTGGTCAGATTTGGTAAATCACAACAATTACAAGTATGAATTATATATTATCATAGGCATGTCATCCTTGCTTCAATTTTGACTGATATATGCCCCCGTGTCATATTTTTTTATATTTCATCTGCTCTATTTCTCCATTACTGTTAGTCAGAATTTGAATTAACAGTATAAAATTTATAAGTACAAACACCAATTAGACCTATCCATTCCACAAAATGTTTGGTTTAATTTTTGTTATTGTCCTTTGTTATATTAATTTAATACATTTTGTCTGCGATATTAGTGTAGCAGAGCTTTGTGAAATTTTATATTCATCCTTTACTGTGTTAAGACTGACATGGGAACAGTTACTGTGACAAAGTGGTATCTCGGATTTTCTTTAATGATAGTTTATGTTTGACGTGGAGTAGTTTCTGGCCAGTTTTACAAAACATTTCTCTATATATTTACATAAATAACTTTTAATGCCATAGGAACAGATCCAAAAGTTAAATTGATATTTAAAAGATGATCATATGTAAACAAAAGCATTCAGAAAAAATAGTAGACATATTTGTATCAGAAGTTGAAATTACAGTTGGATATGTAAACATCTGGGAATTTATTTTGCATTGTGTTCTTGACATTTTAGCGACTGTTAAGAAATGTGAGACCGGTTTTGGTAAGAAGCTCTATGACATTCTGAAGTATACAGCTATGCAAGCAATTATTCTATATCTAAAACGAATTTCTCTCTGTACATAAAGAGAAATATGATGAACATATATGTGTTATTCAAGTGAAGACATTTTGATTTGTCATGTGCTTGGTTAAAGTGTGCCTCAGAATCTTGCATCATTCAGTAATGCATGTTGCCCTTGCCTTTTTCCCCTGAACCTCTGTATTCTTGAAGAAGAACAGCTTTACTTTCGTGGATCACTTTGTTCACCTTAGTGAATGGCATCATTTCCAAAATGAGGATCTCTAGTACTTACTTTGTCTCATGCAAGGGTTGCCATTTTTAAGATGCAACAAGGATCCTTTTATTACATTACATTTACATTTTTTGTATGGATATTTTTTATTCAAATGTAATCAAGGTTTGTTACATGTGGCATTTGATGTCTTTCATTTAAGAAAATATTTCTTATAGCTTTTTTTCCCTGATGATGGGGAAAGGTTCTTCAATCTGTATGATTTGCGGGTTGTAGGGGTTTTCATGTGAAATGAGGTCTGTGATTGGCGGCTGATAAAGAAGAGAAAAATGCACTGCAGGCTTACATAAGCTTTTAATTTTCTATTTGTTTTTGATCAGCTTTATATGGTATTCTCCAATACCAAACTTGCTGCAGTATGAAATGTCTTAAATTCAATGTCCCAACAGTTAATGCAATAAAAAAAATCTGACACTATTTTTCTTTGATTATCATCCATTTTGCATGTGTAGATTCAACCATTGATCATGATAGGCCAGCATTGCCATTTTTGGGAATTTAAAAAAAAGGTAATGTATGCATACATGTTAGAGTTCTTAATAATTCCCTTTGTAGAATACAAAATAATGCTGTAAAATTATATGTATTTGGTCCTTTGGGGCAGGGTAGTACTATGCATGAAGATGTACCTCCATGTTATTGCTTACTGTGTGCTTCTGATATTTTTCTTTTGAAAATGTTCAAAATTTTACCAGGTGTCTTAAAATGTGTTCTCTTTCACCTAAATGCAAGGTATTTGATCAATTGTGTTTTTATGCCCCCTGAGATCTGTGATTGGGGGAAATTGTTTTTGCTCTGTCTTTTTGTTTGCTGGTTTGTCAGTAACTTTAACATTGGCCATAAGTAAAAAAAACAAAAACAAGGTATTGACTTGAAACTCCTTATATAAATAGAATGCGGGGAGGAGAAATGCAGTGACTAAGAACCATAACTCTATCTGACCTTTTATATTTTTTTCAAGTTATTTTGGGAGCATAACTTATAAACTATACAAGAAGTGACTTGTAACTTAGAGAATAAATTGGGAGATTGGGAATTGCAGTAACCAAGAACCATATCTCTACCTGGCCCATTTTTTGAATTAGCTCCCTTTATTTAATTTAATAATGAACTTTTCTCCAGGGATAACTTATTTGCTATATACTTGAAAAAATTACAAGGTATTGACTTGAATAATCATATATAAGTAGATGACAACTAGAGAAAGTGCACTGACCAAGAACCATAACTCAACCAAGTCTTTTCTTTTCATTATTTCCCTTTACTTTTTGCATATTATTTTCTTGGGATCAAACTCATGAACAAAAGAAGGTAAAGACTTGACAACTAGAAACAGGATATAACAGCAAGTAGGAGCAGTGCAGTAACATAGAACCATAACTCTGCCTGGTCCAGTTTTTGTATTATCTCACTTTTTTTATATCAGTTTTTGTCCCAAACAGAACTCCTCAACTACTTGAGGTATTGATTTGAAACTTAAAATATAAAAAAAGATATTGAGTAGCAGAAGCGTAATGATTTGAAAACAGAACCCCTTCAGGTTCTTTTTTATCTCCCTTATATTTTTAATGATTCTTTGTTTAGCTCACCTGAGCACATGTGCTCAGATTGAACTATTAGAATTGCTGAATGTCCGTTGTCCACAATAAGTTTGTTTACATTCTAGCATTTTCATTTTTTAAGCAATCATCTTCAAACTTTATGGCAACATTTATGACCATTATCACTTGGTCAAGTTTTATTATGGCTGATATTGGCCTATTTAGTCAGGAGGTATGCTCCTTTTATAAAAATGCCAGATTTCACTTTGTTTACACTCTTGCATTTTCATTTCTTAAGCAATCATCTTCAAACTTTATGATAGTGTTACTGACCATAATCTTTCAGTCACATTTGATTATGGCTGATTTTGATTTATAAGGTGAGGAGTAATGGGCCTTGATTTATTAAAAAAATGCCTGGGCCTTGATTTATTTAAAAAAAAATGCTTGATTTTTACTTTGTTTACACTGGCATCTGCAATTATTAAGCAAATCATCATTTTACTTACACACAACAATAATGGCAACAATATCACAGTTAAGTTCGATCATGGCTGATATTTGACTGAAAGAGCTACTACTTTTTAGGCCCTTGAAATATTAGAACTTCACACATATTTGCCATTTTTACACTCTTACATATTCATTTCTTCAGCAGTGCAGGCAATGAAGGCAATGTTTCTCAGGTGAGCAATTTCAGGGCCATCTTGGCCTTATTGTTTGTCTTGAGCATTACTCAATTCTATATGGAATACTATATGGAATGAAGTCTATCTATTTGATATACTCACTCTTCTCATGAATGGCTCTCAGTTGACATCAATTATTTGACATTTGACCTGCTCAGACAAGGGGATTAGTGTTTTTGGAACACATTTTACTTGATACATGTAGTGATACAATTTAGAAGAGATGAGGATGGTTTAAAATGATATATAGCTGTATGACTATTAATTGGGAAAATACCATTTATATAAATCATTTAAAATTCAAATTGACAGTTTGCTTTGCTTCTTTAGTAAATGGAAATATTTGATAATAAAGTATTTATGTATGAGTTTTTAATGTGTCAGATTTCAAAGTGGAAAAGACATTTTACAGATTATGCTATATATTCTGTGTCTTTGTTATTAAAGGCTCTTGGTTTGAGTTGTTCCCATCCATGTTCTATCACTCTTCAGCCATTAAACTCTATACATCATATAAATGTGTTTGAATATTTAGCAAACAGAGGAGATCCTCTTTATTTCCTGCTTACAGAAGGCATTAGGCAACAGCCTACATGTAAACTGTCAGAACCAGCTGGGAACCACACCCACCCACATTGCAGTCATGTCAAACAACATGGAGGCATTGGTACTCTTCCTGAAGAAGGGGGCTAACATCAACATGCAGACCAAGAAGGGCATCACACCCCTACACCAGGCGTGCCACTGGAACAGACTGCAGGTGAGATGCTGGCCTTGTATGCAGGGTATATATACTTGCATTGCCTGTCTTACTCTTAGGTCCACTTTAACCACATTTATCCCCCATTTAAAAAAAAATAAAGTCAAAAACTTTAAAGCAGCTTGTTCACAGATGGCCATTGACTAAGAATTTGATTCAAACTATATGTCCATCAATACCCATCTACAGATGTATGGTCACCCAGTGCAACCATCCATGATTGTTAAAAAAAATTGGTGGTTTCCCATCACAGGCAATAGCGTCACAGACAGTATTTAAACTATATTTAGAATTAAAAATCCTATACCAGGTATTCAGATTTTTTTTACATTTGCCATTAAATGACCTGTCACAATTTATTCTTTGTGCATGTGCTTACTTTACAGGCTGAACTTACAAATTCACTACCCAGAACTGGTTAAGACACCATGTTATGGAACCTGTCACATGGTACCACAGGCACTTGATTTGTGGATACAGTATTCTGTATTTATCCACTTTCAACAAAGTGGCATTCATGTTACTTGTCAGGAAACAGAGATCTCAGCAAATTTGAAAAGGGAGATAAGAAACCAGAAGTCTGTGATCAAGCTGCTTTAGCCTGGGCCATAAGTTCAAAACCATTAAACCGTCTGTCATCAACCTACATGTATATATATTTATTCACTATCACAGGAGCCACATTTCCACCATGGGCCATAACTCTTAGGTCCATTTGACCAAACTTATCTTCCCCTAATAAAAAAAACATGAGTGTTGGCACCTGCATGCTGTGCTCTTGTTAACTCCACTTTTCGAAGAAAAAAAGTTGAACTATTGTCATGACCCTCTCGTCGGCATTGGTTAAGGTTTTCTTTCAGGTTCATTTCTCCATAACTATCAAACATAATCATTCAAACCTGTTATACCTGTTTGCTATGAAAAGAAGGCACCCATTTCAAAAGGGCAGGTAACTCTTAAATTAATTTTGGTAAAGTTATGGCTCTTTTTCAACTTAGAATTTTCATTTCAAATTTCAAATTTCAAAAAGATTTCTGTTAAGGTCAATTTCTCAAAAACTTGTCTGTCATATTCCCTTCAAACTTAGATTACATGTTCACTGTCAAAAAAGGAACCCATTGCAAGAGAGCAGATAACCAATAAAACCATTTTGGCACAGTTATGGCCCTTTTCGTGTTAAGATTTTTCTCTTAAACTTTCCATATTTGGAAGACTTGTTTACTGTCAGGAAACTTAATTCAAAAGAGTGAGTATCCTTAAAAATCTATTTGGCACAGTTTTGGTCCTTTTTCAACTTAGAATTTTTCTGTATTGGTCCAGATTTTCCCCTTAAACTATCAAAAACATTCACTTCAAACTTGAGAGACTTGTTTACTATCTATAGAAACCATTTTCTAAAAGGCAGGTTAATTCATTTGTACTTGGTTATGCCCCTTTTCTGACAAAATTCTCATGGCTGCTGAAGTTTTTGTTATGGTCAATTTATTCATAACCATCAAACATAATCACTTTAAACTTGGTATATGTGTTCACTATTAGAAAAGGAACACATTTCAAAAGGACATTCATTTCCCATATTAATTAGTACCAAGTTGAGTTGTGCATATCATTGGGACATCATGACGGGCTTGATTTTACATGAATTACAGCCCTTTGTTTCATTTATTGAATATCATTTGTCCACACTATTTCTCTGCTACCATTGATCAGATTTTTTGATGATTTTTTAAAGAAAAGTTCTGTCCTTTAAATTGATAATGTCCAGGTGGGCAGCTGGAGGCTGGCGTCCGCTCAAGTTGACCTTTTATCACATCTGTTTTAACTTCTTTGTCCTTCAATGGATTTCTTCAATATTTGGACAATTGCTGAAGTTGATGGACCTTTACATTATGTAGTTGACCTTGTGACCTTTACCTTTTACCTACTTTTGATGGAAAAAGCCGGGTCTGGACAGGTTAATCTGCTGTAATTTTTATGGGCTTCATCGGATTGCTTTAATATTTGGATAGTTGCTTAAATGGACAGACCTCTTCAGTATGCAGATAACCTTGACTTTTGACCTACTTTAGATGAAAATAGTCAATAGCCCCCTCCTCCCCCGCCCCCCCTAAAAAATATCATAATACCTACTTGCTCATAGTGTAGGCATGTCATGCTTGCTTTATTTTTTCAATGAGTTATGCCCCCTTTGTCATATTTCTTGAATATATTTTATCTGCTCTATTTCTCAGCTACTATTGGTCAGTTTTGATATAACTTCAGAGCTTTCATAAGAACCTCACTAGTTGCATATATCTTTAGAATGTCATGATCAGCTTGATTTTAATTGAGTTTTTGCCTTTTTTATGTTTATTGAATATTTTTGTCTGCAATGAATGTATGAGTGTATCAGAGCTCTACCTGTTTTTGTGTGTTTATATTTTAATCCTTCAGGACTCACAGCTCCTATGACAAAGGGGTATCTGGGGGTATTCATCATCTTCAATGATAGCTCTTATTTATAATGCCATCTCACTTGGAATAATATTTTATTTTGATATATCTAATCAGTAGACAAGGGTAGATATCTGTGTCAAAGGTTTTGTATGAATGTTAGTCCTTTTTCTGTGTCAAAGTAGTATGCAGAGATGTTTATCACCTTCAGTGATAGTTTAGTTTGCCTTAAAACACTATTTACTAGGCAAAAAAAAAAAAAGTTCCATTTCTGGTCTCCAGCAAAAATAAAGAAAGAGGGTAGGTAGGGATTTTTTTTTTTTTTACTATGAAACTAAAGTTAAAAAGGTTTATTGTGTTTTTATTATAAAATGTTAAGTACTTGAAATGTTTTTATTACAAAATGTTAAGTACTTGATAGCTAATAAAATTTATTTAAGACAGATTTACACTGCAGCTTAAGTAACAAAAAATGAAGTAATTGTGCCATGGTCTAGAGGTGGGGTACATGACTGTGAACCCGGATATTATGGAATTCATCTTCATTGTGGACAAGAATTTGTCATGCCCAGGCATTAAGTAATGGTCTAAACCAGGGATAGTATAAATTCCTGAATGACAAATAAAGGAATAAGTTTGAAGTAAGTGTTTGTACAAATCCTTTAGCACATGATACTTTTTTAAACAGATGGTGAAGAAGCTAATTGATGCAGGTGCTGACTTGAGCCTGAAAGATGAGTTTGGAGAGCTCCCAATCCATCTGGCTTGTGCCAAGGGCAGCTTTGAGATTGTGCAATATCTTATACAGGTGAGTCAAATTGTGGTCCTTCAGTCTCAAAATTATACACCTGTCTATTGTATGAAGACATTCAGAGATAAGGTGTTTCAGTCAAGCTTCTGAGGTTACCTTAAAAGGTAAAAATTGACTATCTGGTGTCCACTTATGCTGACAAATGGCAGGAAAACATTCACCTGGTTCTTTGTGTCATCTCATTTTCTTTTAAGACAGTTCCAGAACATCTGTTTTACTACAACATATGCTGGAAATCATTGTCTCCAGCAAGATTTTAAACTCGCTACCCTCATATCAGATCCCCTATTCATTTCTAAACGAAGACCCTAGTTTCCATGTCAACTGTGTGTGTTATATTTCCAGAACTCTAGTCCAGTACAGGTTGCCAATGTGGTTGGAAACACACCCCTCCACCTGGCAGCCATGCGTAACTACCTGCCCAAGGTGACCCTGCTCCTGGCCAGTGGAGCCGCTCCAGAAACACTCAACAAAGATCATCTCTCACCCATGGATGTCACTGAGGTTTGTTGCTTAGATATTTTTTAGAGTGCTTTGTTATCCACAGGGAGGTAGTGTATAGCATATATATTTTCAGTATTTTGCCTCAGGCATAACACAGATAATTTATGTATCAGAGATGTTAGGCTTTGACATAAAACCAAACCTAAACTGCTTGCTAAAGAGAAATACACCCCATTAGTTCAGACTCAAAACTTTAAGATCTGATTTCATTGAATTCTACCACTGGATTCTGATACCCATTAAAGTGTTTATACATGTACATAAGATGTATTCAAAAGTTGTCTCCCTTAGAATGTAGCCAAAGATGATTTGTGTACAAGTCACTGCATGAAAGTATGTCAGTAAAACATTAAAGGTGCAATCATGTGTCAAATACAGCTGTATACCTAAAAAACCAGACATATTTAATTACTGCATTGATAGTCACTGTTGTTGCTATGGTTACAGTCCCCAGAAGTGAAGCACCTGCTACAGGAGAAGATCAATTCTATCCGTGAGAGAGCACTGGCCTTCTCGAAACTGAGGTCAGAGGTCGACAAGATGGAGGCTAGTCTCACTAGTAGTCAAGGTAGGATATTGCATTTCAGTGCAGGGACCTAGCTATCATATACAGTCAAAACTGTGACAGCAGTTACCTGCACAAAGCAGCTAACCTGTTTTTAGCAGCCAACTCAATTAATCAATTCATTAAAAAAAAACTATTTTAGTTAGTCACTTTCTGTTATGCCTTTCACTAGTTGCCTTAACTTGTTTGACTTAACATCTTTGATTTTGTTTCAATTTATGATTTTATTCCATTTTTCCCCTTTGAAATGGTTACACATCTAAATTGATGTTATATTTTGAGATGTGTAAGTTTCTATTTGAATAGATTTATATATGTATATCAGATCTGTTCAATTAAAAATAAAATACAAAATCTATCTGTCATTTAAGTCCAGGCAAAAATAATCTACAACTGCAAAGAAACTTTTGATTCTTTTCTCATTTAATAACAAGAAAGTTACAAAGAAAATTGTATGAATAACAATTACAATTTTCTTATTATAATCAATATATTTGTTCTATACAAGAATCTATTCATTGACTTGATATACACAGATAAGACAACTCCAAGGACTCCTCACATAGACACAGAACTGGGCACCAGCATCAGGGACTTCCCCAAATTTGGCAGCCTGAAAAAGAGCAAAACCTTTGACCACAGTGCCCCATGCATCTCCGACCTCAGTCTTAAACTATCTCTCTCCATACAACACTTTGATAAACCTGCAAGCCTTAGGAGGACTAGGACTTTAGATAGAGGTGCATCAGCTCTTGACTCAGTCAAACATTCCTGGTCAATACAACATTTTGATTCAAGTACATTGAAGCATGTGGAACTAACTGACAAAAGTAGTCCAATGCACTTGTTTTCTCTGGAACGTAGTTACAGTATGTATCATGACTTTTCTGATTACCTACCTGAAGTGTTAGAGAGTGAAACTGAAAAACAAGAAAATGCTCATGAAGCAGATGAAGAGAGCGAAACTGAAAAACAAGAGAATGCTAATAAAGCTGATGATGAAATTTGTGATGAAGTGTGTGATGAAGCATCAAGCAGTGATATTGACAGAGTAGAAAAGGAGGAAGGATTAAATAAAGGAAAAGAAATTTCAGAAAGTTTGAATGAAAGTGAAGCTGCAGATGACTATAAAAGACAGACAGAAGAAATATATGTAGAACAGACCTGTGACCAAATACATGTACCTGTAATAGAAGGTTTTGCTAGTTTACAGAATGATGGTGGTAAAAGTGATAAAGAGACATCAGAAATAAAAGACAACAGTAAAGTATTAGAGAAACCTATAGCCGTCTGTGATGATATAGAAGCTGATATAAACTCAGAGAATGCCAAAACAGACTCAGAGGAATCAGTAAATGTAAAGGATGATAGTGACCATGATTCTAAATATTCAAACAGTGTATGTGATCAGGCTAATGGCCAAGAAATTGTTTGTAAAAATCCAAATGAAAATGACAATGTTGGTAATGATGTAAATAATAGTTCAAATGCTAGTATTAATGCAGATGAAAACATTGCAGCAAGTTGTGATGCAAATGAGAATTACAGTGTATGTAGCAATGCAGATAAGGATGTTCATACTAACACAAATGATAATGTAATTGCCAGTAGCATTGCAAATGAAAACCCTGATACAGATAGTGATGTTCATGAAACAAGCATCGAAATTAAAAACTGATTTGAGTTAAAGGAACTGTCTAAATAAGTATTGGATGAAATTTAATGCAAGACATTTTAGTGTTTATAATAATGGTGCTGTCATGAAGATTAAATAGAAACTTGAAAAGGGGAACCAGTACTATAGAATTTAGCCAAGAATGGTGGCCATATTATGTTTATATTAAATGCTCTGTAGGACTTTGCTAATTATGATAATGATTCATAAGAATTACGAAAATAATTCAAATGATAAAATATTCCAATGCTTGAAATTGACTCTGTAGTATTTTGAGCAACCTAAGATTACAGAATTAGTGTATAATAATCCATATTTATTGACATTTAATCTTGTGGATTCATGTAAATGGTTTCAGAGATATGGATTCTTAAAAAAATGTCTCCACACATGGGAACCATGTGTGTGCTGGAGGGATTCCTCGAAACAAGAATGGCTAGTGTAAGACATGGGGATCAATTGTGTGCCATGACATTAAAGATACAGTACCTTGCAGAGGACTTTGAATACTTCACAAGAGCTTCAACTTTATGTTTGTAAATTCTTTGTGCCTTTAGAAGAACTATGGTTTGTGGTGTTAGAAATGTTTCAAATTTAATGAAGGTTATGCTCAAAATGAGAATGAATAATGGTTTTAAACACATGCCTTATCAAGACATCTTGTGTTTCATCACATCTATAAAACCAGTGGTTATCATTTTAACAATCAAGAATTCTTAGGTCAAGATTTAGGATTTGGTTCAATAAATCTCTCATTTTAGCAGATAATTTACACAACATAAAATATAATAATATATCTAAGCTTTTTTTTCAAATTTAATAACTTTAAATATTTTTTTAAACATCAACTGGAATGAAGATGAAATGGATGCATTACATTGGTTTATTAGGTATATAACTTTTGATGTTTGCTTGATGACAAGGTTCCTGGACTTCTACATGAAGCTGAACTTTAAAGTGAACCCAGACTCTTGTTTAACCATAAAACAGTCATAAAAATAGTGACAGACGTAACACCCTGTCTGACTCCAGACATTTCCTTGTAGCTTAGATTGTTTAAATATTTGTTCATACATTTAATGGGTAATTAATTTTGTAACCTAGTTTGATATACAACCGATATTTTAGTAATACATTTATGCTTGCCTTAGCCTAAGAGGTGGGGGTGTTATTTGATATGTAGGACTTATCACACAAAAACTTTGAAACCATATTGTCTATTTATTATTAGCTGATCATTTTCAGTTGACATTGGGACCAATGGCAAACTATTTAATGGGCAAAACTCTTATTTAAGAGAAAATGTATATAAAAGCATGTAAAGGGTCCATTTATGTTTTACAGTTTTGGTTTGTTTTAAGTTCATCACCATTTAATTGCCAGGGCATAAAGCTTTACACTTGAACATCATTCTGTCATTCCAAAAAAGACAAAATATGCAAATGTTTTTGCAAATGTTTTTATGATTTTTTTTCTATATACACAGAGAAACTGTCAGAGCTGATATTTAGTATGTAGAGAAAGCTGTGTTTTGCCTTAAGAACTGGATGGTCTGAGAACTAAGAAATTTTCTACTACCATGGAAACTTCCTAATCCAGACCCTCTGTAAACTGGAATCCTCTCCAAAGCAGACAATTTCTTCAGTCCCATTTTATTTCTTCTTTATAATAAAACCTGTAATCCCGAACCTCCGTGTTCTGTACAACGGACAGCTTTTGAAGTCCCAAATTGACACTCTGTAATCTGGACACATTTCTTTAAAAATAAAAATTCATAGATGCCCAATTGGTAGTTTCCCTAAAATATTTTTCATGTATTGAAATTGTTATAATCAAACACATACTGTTATTCAGCAATAGGTTCTCTAATCAATCAGTATAAGAACATTACCCTTTATGATTATTGGCGAAATTAACAAAAATATAATTTGTAAATGTTTAGTCACCATAGAGATTCTGTATGCCTAAATCAAAATTGACACACCTCTCCTTACATTGGAAATTTAATTTTAATCAGAGAGTACACAGGAAACAAATGTTGTGCTTATGTCATGCAATGATACAGAAGTAGTAAGCCTATCAAGTATCATTATACGTTAAGCTTATTTGCATAACCACTTAAGTCAAATGCACTAGACTGTGTCACTTTTTTCATTGTACATATCACTGACCAGATGAAACTGAGACAGTAGTTTGATATATGTGTCAATCATCTGCTTGCAGAGGTGTGAAAACTTTTGGAAATAAAATGTTTGATTATCCTACATCAAAATTTCACTTTCTTTACAAATACTGATTTATAACCACTGTAAAGCTACGCATTCATAACAACAGGGTCCAGATATGGTAAACCTCCCTAATCCGGAACCCTCACTAATCCAGACATTCTTCCCAGTCCGGATTAGGGAGTTTACACTGTATAACATTTTTGCCATGCTGGCATTTGTTATGTACCAAATTTTTTTTTTTTTTTTTTTTTTTTTTTCAGCTTTTTTTAACTCACCTGAGCACAACCTTGTTCAAAGAATTGTTGAATTCCATGCCAAAATCTGGTTGCCATGCCAACTTAAAGGGGGAAAAATGTAAAAACTTAAAAAATCTTTTCCTCCAAACGTACTGGCTGTATTTCAAAGTTATTTGGCACAGATATTCCTTGGGTCACTCTCTTCCAAGATTATTCATTTGATTTTGATCCGATGAAAAACATGACTGCCAGGGGGCGGAGCCCATTTTCCTTATATGTATATACTACAAATTTGAAAATTCTTCTTGTCCAAAAGTATGCATTGGATTTATGGCTGGCAGGGGGCAGAGCCCTTTTTCCATAATATTATAAGATATTTGCTGTTTCTTTTCCTCCCACTAATACCTTGTTTTCAGGTGAACAATCCCAGGGTCATCATGGCCTTCTTGTCTAAGATCATAATTATCTGAAATGTACATTCTTAGAATCTGTGATTCCTACTGGCATCACTCAATAATATCACTCTTTTATAGCTATGCATTTGTATTTATTTACATCTAAGACATGTAATTTCATATACCGATATAAGATATGGAGCAAAAAGTGAACAACTCCTTGCATCTGTTTATGTTTTGTTTATTTCAGCTTATTTCAGTTGTTATATTATCATCTTGAAAGATAAAATTTATTGTATACTTTTTAGCTCACCTGAGCACGTGTGCTCAGGATGAGCTTTTAGGATCGATGAATGTCCGTCGTCCGTCCGTTGTCCGTCGTCCACAATTTGTTCGTTTGCACTCTAGCATCTTCATTTTATGAGCAATTATCTTCAAACTTTAAAACAATGTTTATAACCATAAAATCTCGGCCAAGTTCGATTATGGCTGATATCGGAACATTAGGTCAGGAGTTATGCCCCTTTTAAAATTCAAAAAAGCCAGATTTCACATTGTTTGCACTCTAGCATCTTCATTTCTTTAGCAATTGCATTCAAACTTAATGACATTGTTTATAACCAAAAAATCTCAGCCAAGTTCGATTTTGGCTGATATCGGACCATTAGGTCAGGAGTTACACCCCTTATATTATTTAAAAAAGTCAGATTGCACTTTGTTTGCACTCTAGCATCTTTATTTTTTCGGTCATTGTCTTTAAATTTTATAACAATGTTTATAACCATCAAATTTTGGCTAAGTTGGATTATGGCTGAAATTGGACCCTTAGGTCAGGAGTAACGCCCCTTTTGTGGGGTCAAAATCTAGGTCACCAGGTCAAATCTTAGAAAAACCTTGTGAACACTCTAGAGGCCACAGTTTTGGACCAATCTTCATGAAACTTGGTCAGGTTGTTTTTCTACATGATATCTCGGATGGGTTTGAAAATGGGTCATGTGGGGTCAAAATCTAGGTCACCAGGTCAAATCTTAGAAAAACCTTGTGAACACTCTAGAGGCCACAGTTTTGGCCCAATCTTCATGAAACTTGGTCAGGATGTTTGTCTACATGATATCTCGGATGATTCGAAATTGGGTCATGTGGTGTCAAAATCTAGGTCACCAGGTCAGATCTTAGAAAAACTTTGTGAACACTCTAGAGGCCACAGTTTTAGCCCAATCTTCATGAAACTTGGTCAAGTTGTTTGTCTACATGATATCTCAGATGAGTTCGAAATTGGGTCATGTTGGGTCAAAAACTAGGTTTCCAGGTCAAATCTTAGAAAAACCTTGTGAACACTTTAGAGGCCACAGTTTTGGCCCAATCTTCATGAAACTTGGTCAGGATGTTTGTCTACATAATATCTCGGATGGGTTTGAAAATGGGTCATGTGGGGTCAAAAACTAGGTCACCAGGTCAAATCTTAGAAAAACCTTGTGAACACTCTACAGGCCACAGTTTTAACCCAATCTTCATGAAACTTGGTCAGGATGTTTGTCTACATGATATCTCGGATGAGTTCGAAATTGGGTCATGTTGGGTCAAAAACTAGGTCACCAGGTAAATTCAGGTAGGATCAAAATGTAGGCCACTTAGTCAAATGTTAGAAAAACACTTTAGATGCCAGATTTTTTGTCATTTTGCCTAACACAGCCATCATAATCAGGTGAGCAACACAGGGCCATCTTGGCCCTCTTGTTTCAGAAGTACCATAATTTCAGAACTGTAAGTGTTTGTTACAATATGATGTTGCTAAAACTATCAACACAATACATGTATTTATTTATTGGAAATATTTGGTTACCGGTAACACAATAACATAGGCTTTGAAAAGCTTTTTACTGACAAAATAGATTAAAAAAAATTGGTCAAACATTTTGCTATTGCTCATGCTTTGCTTGTATTATTTGATGAAAAAAAAAAAGGTGTCAACAATGGCATCATGGCATTGCTAATGATACCTGTAGGTCAAAGAATTTTGATTAACATTTAATTTTTAGTGTACAACAGAAAATATTAAGATACTAGTGAAATATGTCCGCTGTTCCACTAATAAATTGTCACACATCATCTGCTGAATCCTAGGTGTAAGTATTTGGAAAAAAATAACAAAAACTCCACATTCTTTTTCTTTTAGCCCACCTTTACCTAAGGTGAGTTATTGTGACTGAGGAATGTCCCTTGTCAGTCGTCAGCTCTTAACTTAAACAATATCTCCTAAACTACTGGGCCAAGTTTCAATGAAAAGGGAAAAAATGTAAAATCTTCAAAAATCTTCTCCAAAAGAAGTGACTGGATTTTTTTTTTTCACAGATAATTTTTGGATGACTTGCTACCAAGATTGTAAAAATTAATTGGATCAATAAAAAATCATGGCCACTAGAGGGAAGAGCCTGTTTTTTTAGCTCACCTGAGCACTAGAGCTCAGGTGAGCTTTTGTGATCGCCTTTCGTGCATCTTCCGTCGTCAACAATTGCTTGTGAACACTCTAGAGGCCACAGTTTTGGCCCAATCTTCATGAAACTTGGTCTGGATGTTTGTCTACATAATATCTCAGATGAGTATGAAATTGGGTCATGTGGGGTCAAAAATCTAGGTCACCAGGCCAAATCTTAGAAAAACCTTGTGAACACTCTACAGGCCAGTTTTGGCCCAATCTTCATGAAACTTGGTCAGGATGTCTAAATGATATATCGGATGGGTTCGAAATTGGGTCATATGGGGTCAAAAACTAGGTCACTAGGTCAAATCTAAGAAAAACCTTGTGAACTCGAGACCACAGTTTTAGCCCAATCTTCAATAGAATTGGTCAGAGTGTTTGTCTAAATGATGTATTGGATGAGTTGGAAAATGAGTCACGTGGGGTCAAAAAATAGGTCACCAGGTCAAATCTTAGAAAAATCTTGTGAACACTCTAGAAGCCACAAATTTGGCCAAATCTTCATGAAACTTTGTTTATTTGGGGGGCAAAACCAAGGTCAAATTTAGAAAAACCTTGTTAGCACTCTAGAGGCAACAGTTTTGGCCCAGTCTTCATGAAATTTGGTCAGGATGTTCGTCTACATGATATCTTGGATGAGTTTGAAATTGTGTCACTTAGGGTCAAAAAGTAGGTCACCATGGCAAATCTTGTGAACAATCTAGACGCCTACATTTTTGTCCCAGTCTTCATTAAAATGATATGAATGATGACTGCATGAATTCCCAGTTGAGTGCAAATTCAGGTAGGATCAAAATGTAGGTCACTTAGTCAAATGTTAGAAAAACACTTTAGATGCCAGATTTTTTGTCATTATGCCTAACACAGCCATCTTGCTCAGGTGAGCAACACAGGGCCATCTTGGCCATCTTGTTTTTTTCTTATATGTATTTAGATCAAAATTAAAAAATATTCTTTTCCAAAAGTACTGGCTGGATTTCAAGATTTTTGGCACAGACGTTCCTTTGGTCTCTCTCTATCATGATAATAATCATTATAAAAATTATTTGGATCAGTCAAAAATCTTCCAGTGGATGGAGCCTGTTTTTCTTATATGTACATTTATATAATACAAATTTGAAAAATCTTCTAGCCCAAGAGTACATTTTGGAATTTAAAGTATTTTTGGTATAGATATTTCTTGGGTGACTTGCTACATAGATTGTAAAAATAAATTTGATCTGTTGAAAAAAATGGGCGTCAGAGGGCAGAGCCAGTTTTCCTTATATGTATATAAAACAAATTTAAAAAATCTTCTTGTCCAAAAATACTGACTGGATTTCATAACAATTTTTAGCACAGATTCCTTGGGTCACTATCAAGATTGTTAAAATTATTTGGATCTGTTTCAAAATATAGCTGGCAGGGGGCAGAGCCCATTTTTTATGATATCATAAAATATTTGCAATTTCTTTTCCTCCCACTAATACCTGGTTCTCAGGTGAGCAATTCCGTGGTCTTCATGGCCCTCTTGTTACACTATTGTTTAGTTAAGTGTGGTGTTAGTTTCAGGGAGTGCCACATGAAGTGAATATTACATGTTTTGAATCTGTAATTTTGAGATACTTGTTGAGTTATAAAAAAAAATAAAAATTTATTCCTTAATACAAAACTGTCTTGTTTTTATTAATATATACCAAACTTTCATTTTTTAGCTCACCAGAGCACGAAGTGCTCAGGGTGAGCTATTGGGATCACCCTTCGTCCGTCGTCGTCCGTCGTCAACAATTTGCTTTAAAAGACATCTCCTCTGAAACCGCTGGACAGAATTTGTTAAAACTTGGCATGTATGATCCTTGGGTGGGCCTCTACAAAAATTGCTCAAATAAAGTTGATCCATGAAGAACTCTGGTTGCCATGGCAACAAATAGAAAAAATAATTGAAAACTTTGAAAATCATCTCCTCTGAAACCACCAGACAGAATTTGATAAAACTTGGCATGTATGATCCTTGGGTGGGCCTCTACAAAAATTGCTCAAATAAAGTTGATCCATGAAGAACTCTGGTTGCCATGGCAACAAATAGAAAAAATAATTGAAAACTTTGAAAATCATCTCCTCTGAAACAAATGGTCAGAATTTATTTTCCTTTGGCAAAAATAGTTACCCCATGAATGTCTACCATAATTGCTAAAATAAAGTTGATCCCTTGAAAAATGAGGCCCCTAGGTGGTTGGCTAATTTCCTTATATACTCTATATAGAAAACATCAAAATACTTTTTTTATGAAGCCAGCTGTGAGAATTTAATTTCCTTTGGCCCAAATGGTTAGTTACCTCATGAATGTATACCAATATGGCTAAAATAAAGTTAATTCCTAAAAAAATGAGGTCCCTAGGGGGTTGGCTAATTCCCTTATACTCTATATAGAAAACATCAAAATTCTTCTTCTGTGCAAAGGCCAATTTGGGGCCGAAATTTGGCCCCATTCCCATCCGTAAAAGTATATATTATTCCTCAACTGTAGGTGAAAATTCCCCCCCCCCCAAAAAAAAATAAATAAATAAATAAATAAATAAAATAATAATAAAAAAATAAAATAAATGACCGTTAAATGATCCGCATTTTTTGGCTTTTCTCCGCATTTTACACACTTCTCCTCAATTTGTTTTGTTTTTTCTCATTTAACTGGTAATCCGCCTGGTAATCTAAAGAGAACTAAAAAGAGAGAGGTAAAAACTTGAAATGAGCTTATCTGTTTAACTTTTTTTTCATTTTTTCCCACTTTTTCTATTTTGCATAAAATTCTGCTAGATTCATGGCTATGTCACGTACGCAAATTGCCGATTTTGTTACCTTACGAAAATATTTTAATGTAGAGATGCATTGTTTTGTGGATAAAAGCTAAAAAGACACACTGTAGGTAATTTGGAGAGTACTTTTAGTATTTTGCAAAATAGATTCACAACTTTCTCTTACCATGTAAATAAAATTAATAACCAAAAAAGCTTTGCATTTCTAAATGTCATCAGTTTTCGCGGATTTACTTTCTCTTTTGACAACTTGTAAAAAATCGCGGATTTACTTTCTCTTTTGACAACTTGTAAATAAAAGGAATCTGAAACGATATTAAAGAATTTTCGAAATATTTTGTTACAGATTGTTATTTAAAAGTTTAATCATGTTATGTAAAAGTTAAATCAACCATTTTAACGAACTGCTTTCATTTTCTTCCCATACAAAAAGCCCTGTGTCTTTCAAACTATCATGATAAATTCTGCTAGTTTATTTTTCGAACACCATTCACATCGTGTAACTGCAACTGATAATACAATATATTATATTATCTTCAATTAGTAAATTTCAGAATTTTACTTCCATGAAATTAATGGTCAGGATTGATTTCAAGAATGTCTGCCATGATTGCTAAAATGAAGTTGATCTCTGGTTTTGTCATTTGATTTCCTTATAGAAAAAATCATCTTGAATATGCTGATTTACGCTTGTAGACCTCTACCAAAATTGTTCAAATCATGATCCTGGGGTCAAAATTGGCCCTGCCCCAGGGGTAAGTTGATTTTACATACACTTCCATAGGAAAAACTAGAAAAATCTTCTTATTATACTATAAAAGAGTAAAAATCTTACTTTCAGGAGCAGATAACTCAAAAAGTAGAATAGTGACCCCCAATTTTTTGCCCCATTAATTAGTTTCTAATGTAATTTCTCTTTAATAATGCAAAGTTTTAAAAATTATAATGGCTAGTTTTAATTTCCCCTCTTTGCCTATATGCTAGTTGTGTGAATGTATTGCTAAAGCATAAGTTAATACATCAGACATAATAAAACAGTGAACAGAACAAAATGATAAGGTTTGCTGTCTTGCACTCATATAAATGATATAAGTATATTGTGACCATTGAAGACCTATGCTAGTGTAACAGGTTTTTACTATATGGACAAAGAAGGAAAATTAAAACTAGCAGAGAGATTTTTTCTAAACTTTGTATGATTATAGAGAATCACACTAGAACAAATTTATGGGAAAAAATTGGCCTGTACGAAATTTTACAACCGTAAAGTAGACGGAAATGTGTCAACATTTACGCACGTAAAAACAAATTTAGGCTTTGTGGACTTACAACTTATAGTGGAATTTACAAAAAATATTGTGTCAAATACGTACGTAAAATCTTAAAGTTACGTACGTAAAAGTTAAATAATTTACATAGGTAAAAGTAAAAATTTACGTACGTAAAACTGAAATAATTTACGTACGTAAAAAAATTGTGGGCCAGTTTACACCTGTAAAAGTAGTAGGTAATAAATATGCCTATGAATAATTACCTGGGTGCATTGAATATGTTGACAAAATACATATATTTAAACATTTAATAATAACTGTGAAACATAAAAGTAATACATCCAATAAGTGTCATTCAATTTTAAATCAGTTCACTGTTTCCTTGTGGAAGACTGTGTGACCCTCTCCGTGATCTATAGCAGTATTTAATTCCAACACCTGTCAGGCAGCTTCCTTCCCTCAACTTTGCACCAGGTCACTCCATAATCTGTAAGAAAAATAGTATTCACTTTAATACTGCATCCACTTTAATACTGCATCATTAAAAAAATTCTAAATATTTAAGAAAATTTTGTTTGGCTGAATCAATTTTTTAGTCATACCAGAGGGGAAATTTCCTTTTAATTCTTGGGAAGGACCAGTAATACACTCCTGGTATTGTAGGTAAAGCAAAGCTGACAAAGGGATAATGAAATATTTCATATGGTGAGCGATCTCTTATATATGCATTCTGTGTCACGAGCTACTACAATGAACTGCTGTAGAATTATTTTTAAATTGTTTTTTTATCAAATTATCCATGTTCCATGAGTGTAGTACATACACTTCTATACCTCATAAGGAGCCATGATCCATAGAGTTTTGAGTGAATCCATGCGTTAGTGTTGATGTTATGCTATGGACATTTAAAAAAAAATCATCTAAAAGCAGACAATTCAAGAATTAGATAATTAGAGTTATGGTTCTTGTGCACTGCACTTCTACACCATCCATTTAGCTCTGGAGCTGTCTGATCTGGACCTGCCCTGTTTTCCAATGCATCAAAATGATACTATATGAAGTAAAGGGTTAAGGAAAAACAGAAATTCTACCCCCAGTTTTAAAACTTAATGGGCACACTGATTTAATAAGCAAAAGATTACATTAAGCAAGCAAACTTACCTCCAGTTTGAGCAATACTTCTGGCAAATGTTTCCCTTTTTCCACATGTAACTCGATCTCCATGGTATTTCAATTTGATGTCTCTTTTCAAATTTTGTTTAAATTGATAAATCCATCTTCCTTTAACAACTGTCAAAGTAGCATCCTTTTGGAATAAACACAGACAAACATGGTTCTATATTTTTGTAAAAGAGTAATGACCAGAGTTCCTTCTTACTATCTCTGAATTTGAAAACTGGGAGCTCCAACACTGCTGTGACTGAAATGGGGCCTTTTAGGGAAATCCTTGGCACATAACAAAGAATTCTAGCAGAAAACTGCCTGTTGTTAACCTCTTGATGCCCCATTAAGCCAGGGGTGGCTTTTCAGTATCCAGGTCAGCGCCATTCAGAGATGTTATCTGACCAGTCTTGAAGGCTATAAAAACTGACCTCCTAAATGTTCGCCCTGATGCTGATACTAGCATGGAAACAAATTTGCTTAAGAGTCATTCAAATTGTTTAATATCTATATATATAATTGCATTAAATATCTTTTTGAAATGAAATCATCTTACTCTTGTACTTTGTAAAGTTCAAGTTACATAACTTGACAGCTGCTTGAATATTGCTCAGATATTGTTTTGCTGTTGTCGGTTTCATCGAAAAAAATTCATTCATAACTAATTTATATTAAAATTATTCATAAAAGGATTAACAAGTTGGTAATTTATAAAAAGATTTAGTACTCTGTTTTCCATTTATAGCTCTATTTTTTATTTGCGCACATCTGAAACATTCAGAGAGTTGACTAAAACAATTCTTTGAAAATGTATCAGTTTCTTTTCATATTATACTCATTTTACAGTTGTAAAATAGATTGTAGATTTTTGTTTAAAATTTTAATAAACCAAGAAAAGTCTAAGTCCATTTTACGTACGTAAATTTTTTTTAATTTTTAAAAAAAATTTAATTAAATTGGGAAAAATATTAAAAAGTCACTTTATGTCTCATTTCTGTCTATTTTCCTGCTATTTTACGGTTAGAATTTTCGTACGGGGGGGGGGGGTCCCCATTCTACTTTTTAGTTATCTGCCTCTGAAAATGAATTTTTTGCCCTTTTTATTTTCAAGGACAGATAATTAATTATGGGCTAGCAACACCTCAGCTTTCACTGCTTTTTGTTGTAGTTGCTGTACCTGTACATCCATTATAAGGAATAACATGAATGGGAAGGAGAAAGAAGACAGTCTTCCATCCCAGAATACTAGATCACATGATGACTTAAAAAGACCTGCCCTTCGGAGTAATACCACTCCCCGTGTACCATTTGGTTCCCCAGGATCAAGACGTTACAATGTCAATAAAGATGTCACTGATGGAAATTCCTCTGACACAACTGAACTGGATAGGTCGGCAGACATGTCAGACACATCATTTGTATCCATTAGCTCATCATCTATGTCAGGAGATCAGTCACCAAAAAGTCTTGACTCTGCCACTCGCAAAAGAAAAGCTGCAGGAGCTCAAACACCTAGAGACAAACCTACAGTATCACCAAAGCCAACCAAATCATTGAGACCTGCTGTAGGTGATCAGGTACCAAAAGGAGGGAAACAAGCTTCTTCACCGCTTAAGGCAGGCAAACCTGGAAAACCAAAAGAAAAATATATATATTTATATATTTTTCTTTTCATAACAGTTGTAGGTCTTGGTATTTTCTGTTTTTCCAAAGCAAGTCAAAATGGTGAAAATGAAGCACAACCCAAGCCTGTAGATAGTGATTACTTCAAAAGATTCAAACCTGAATTTGATTATCTGAAGTCTCAATTTCCTGCTCAGACTCCAAGGTTCTGGCAGGTGCTTGGGACTCAAATAAAGCGTGTATTGACAGAAACACCCCCAACATACCCAGCAGTAGTTCTAATCGGGGTTCCACTTGGTCATTCTAAGATTGCATCCTGTTTGTCCAAGAAATTGATCTCGTCTCTGAATGATGTTTTCAATGTGAACTCTGAATTCTATATAAATTCTGCCATCTTGAATCAGGCTTCTCCTGCAAAAACCAAACTGGATCTTGACGAGAGATTGATTGCAATTCTATCAAAGAGCCGAGGCATTGTTCTGGACACGATGGATGAGCTGCCTGCTGAGGGGGCACTGCTGCTTCATGGTTACTGTGATGGAGATAACGCTCCAAACAAGGATGTTGTCATATTGCAGGTGTTAAACACTGGTATGGCCAGGGAGGAGTTGACAGAGTGGGCAGTTGAAAACAAATTGAATGATTTATGGGAAGAGGAGCTGGGGGCAGATGAAATGCCTGCATTGAGGAGCCGAATTGCTAATAATATTATTATCTTAAATCCAGAACAAAACTTTGGTTGTGAAACAAAATAATTTTTACACACATAAAATTTTTTCATGGTGTTTGATTTTTTTGAGTTACCGTATTCACCGGCAGATTAGGCGCACTTTTTTTTCCAGATAAATCAGGTTTATATACAGCTTTTCAGGTTTCTTTTTTCAATCACTGAGAAGTGAAATTTACCGGTATACGATCTCAGAAAATGGATATACTGAAAGCCACTGAATACGATAATATGCCACAAAGTCTATACGAAACCATGATAAACAATACCAGGTTATTGCTTTTGTTCTTATTAGTTATCCCACTGGTATATTTCATGATAAGATGATCATGAGAAACTGAAATAACTTGATGGAAGCCATTTTCAATATAAAAAAATGAATTAATTTTACGGGACCTCATGATGTACAGGAGAAACTTGACAGGTGGCAATTGTTACGTAATGTTTGTAAGTTGGGAGAATTTTGACAGGTGACAATGATCCCAAGTGTTTTTTTAGAATGCGGGGACACAGTTGAGTAATGTCATGTTATAAAAATGTGTTACCTTTATCCTACCCCTCGTTAATGTAATGGTCTAATGTGTAAATAAAACTGTTCACCTTATGATTAGCCCGGTGACGTACGGATAGCTTTCAGTCTGTCAAAATATTCGGCGGCACAAATTTCAAAACATACTTGTCGTGGACAAATTCAAATTTGGGTCATGTGGGGTCAAAAAGTAGGTCACGAGGTCAAATCTTAGTAAAACCTTGTTAACACTCTAAAGGCCACCTTTTTGACCCAATTTTCATGAAACAAGGTCAGAATTTTTCAATAACATCTTGGACAAGTTCGAAATAGAGGCATGTGGGGTCAAAAAGTAGGTCATGAGATCAAATCTTAGAAAAACCTTGTTAACACTCTAGAGCAACATTTTTTGCCATATCTTCATGAAACTTGGTCGGAATGTCTGTTTCCATAAAATCTTGGACAAGCTTAAAAGTAGGTCATGTGGGGTCAAAAAGTAGGACAATATGAAAAATCCAACATATGTTGCTCATTTATAATCAGGTGAGCGAATCAGGGCCATCATGGCCCTCTTGTTTAACTTTTTTTTTTGAAAAACAGGTTATTTCTTTACTGTATGGGTATCAACATTTTGCTTCTGTTAATCACTTTGTATGGAGTTGCATTTTTATATGCCTGAAGGTTCATGTGGAGAGATCTAAATGATGACCTTATCTGGTTACAATAGATTTTACCAACAAACATTGACATGTGGACTATTGTTATATCCCTCGTTTTGAAAATATAGCTGTAATTCTGCTAGTTCATGAATCTATCCATTATGTTATACCCCCAATCATTTGTCATCTGTCTGTTAGCAGAGCCTAGTGATTGTAACTCCTCTTGCACCATACTTATCGCACCAGTAATACCAACCTATGCTACTTTAACCACTGCCACCAGTTACTCACATTACTACAGGAATAATTATTATTTGTTTACCTATTTCATCATTATGTATGTTATTTGATGAAATAAAATTAAACTGATACTAAATATTCAAATTTAAAATCAAATTGAAAAAAAATAAATCCAATCTAGGTCAGCTGAATTAACTCATGGTGATATTCGTTACTGTACTTATCAAGGGAAGTAACTGTTACAGTGAGTTTGCTCTGATTTGGTTCAAACTTACCCAGTATACTTACCTTCATAAAGGCTGGATTGTGAAAGGCTGGAAGTGAAACTTTTAACAACTATACCCCTTTGTCACCTTTTCCTATATACAGTTATGTACCGGTAAGCAGAACCTTGTGAGCACAACTGCTCTTACACTACTGGAGGGATTTGATTTAAATTTACCCTCACTGCTTACCTTTATATGTAGTTGTTTATGAAGGCTTGTTTTTACATGGACCTTTCAAAAGTCATAGCCGTTATTTTTTCCTACAAACAAATCTGCTAGCAGTACCTTGTGAACACAACTCCACTTACACTACAAAAGGGATT
>CM037794.1:7788857-7838857 GCA_021229015.1 Solen grandis
TGGCCTGCTCCACCTCTGTCTGTTTCTCCTGCTCCAACTGACTGATCTGCTCCTGGAATGTCTGAATCTTGTCCTCCAGCTGCTGTCTGAATGCATCGTCTGCTGACTTGAGACGGTCTATTGCGAGACTGTAACATGAATACCATAGTTTAATGTTTGTTTGTTGGGTTTAACATCCCACCAACAGTATTTCAGTCATTTGGAGACTATGTCTACCTGAGACAGATATAGTGCTGCCACACTGCAGTATCACCCCAAAGACATGTGGCATGATACCACACCAAGTCACATTATCCTGACACTGGGCCATCCAGTCCTGGAATTACCCTAATATGCTGAGTGCCAAGCTATACCAGTACCATTTTTTAAGACTTTGGTATATTGTGGCCGGGGATCGAACCCATGACCTCCAGTTAATAACCAAAGCCCTAATTAACTCACTTGTCCAGTCTTTAGCAGTGGAATTTAAACCCCACCTTTCCCATGGATGGTTCCACAGTTTGTATGTAACCTCCCCCTATGATATTTTGACAGTTTTCATTCATACCTGTGCTCAAAAACAGTATCACAAACAAAAAGCATATGTTCTTTTTAGTTAAGTAGGTCAACTGTTCACCACATGCTTCACACTTACCCTGGTTGGATAAGCTGACTGATGTAAACATACTTGACAGTTAAGGAACCATCCATTAATGGCTAAGTCAATTGCTCACTCACATACATTCTTTTGTGTAAACCAGGTCAACCATTGACTACCAATTATCCCAGTGATGCTATTGGTGTGTAATTCAATTTGAATACAACTATTAACACTGGAAAGGTCTATTCGTCCATCTCCTGATTGTACATTTAAGACTCAAGACTCGCGATTTTAAAATTTGAATAGTGCATTTCCTCTTATATGACAAAATGAATTTACGAAAAACCCAATAATTTTCAGTCAGGATTCCCTTATTTTACTAGAGTCGTTAAAATATCTACAGGATTAGTAAAAAGCACTTTAAAAAATATGTACTTCTTGAATTTAAGTCTAAAATATAGACTTAACATACTGATTAATAAAGGCCTATAACTCTTACCTACCTTATTTCACCTCCTAGGAATGACTGATGAAAGAAGCTATGAAATGCGAGGTTCCCATGCATTTTGTACACCACTTTTTTTTTCATTTGCTTGATTAAATTATGAAGATTTATGAGTTGGTCTGGGTGTAAGTCTATGGATAATACAAAGTGAGGACCTTTTATTATTTGATTTCAAAAGGTCATGGATTTATGCTTTCATCTATCTTTCGAGTCTGCATTTTCTATGCAGACACAAGAAGTGTAAATTCTTTAACTGATGTCTGAAAGAATCTATCAAGATTTCAGTGACTACAAATACATTTTTTACTTTGTAAAGGGAAACAAGAGGGTCATAGAGGCCCTGGATTGCTCAACTGAGTATAAGGTTACCCAAGGAATATCTGTACAAAAACATTTTGAAATCTGGCCAGTAGTTTTGAAGGAGATGATTTTTTTAAGTTCTTTCAATTGCCATTGTAACCAGAGTTCTATATGGATCTACTGTGAAGGTTCACCCAAGGATCATCCTTGCCAGATTTAACCAAAATCTGTCCAGCGGTTTCAGTGGAGACGTCATTTAAAGTTTTCACTTTATACTTTTAAGGCAAATTAGCCCTGCCCATGCCGGCTATTTTTTTTATTGAATGGAATAATTTTAGCAATCTTGGTAGAGGAATATCCAAAGAATATCTATATTGAAACATTTTGAAATCTGGCCTGTAGTTTGAAGGAGATTATTTATAAAGTTTTCATATTTTTTTTTCTTTCCATTGCCATGGCAACCAGAGTTCTACATGGATCAAATTTATTTTAATAACTTTTGTGAAGGTTCGTCCAAGGAACATCCCTGCCAAGTTTAATCAAATTCTGTCCAGTGGTTTTAGAGGAGATGTCGTTTAAAGCAAATTGTTGACGACGCACAACAACAGATGCAGAGTTATCCTAATAGCTCACCATGTGCACGTTGTGCTCAGGTGAGCTAAAAATATTCAGACATTAACTGTTAATATGTAACTTCATTTGTCATTGAAAAATATATAGAGAATACTAGGTTAGTGTTGGATAAAGATAAGTTTATCCTGCGAGGCCAAGAAAATATAAACCGCGAGCCTTGGCGAGCGGTTTATTTTTTCTTTGCTGAGCAGGATAAACTTATCTTTATCCAACACTAACCTAGTATTCTATTTATCCTATCATTCTAACTAATAATCTGATGATTTTAAATTAGACACGAAAATAAAAGAAAAAAATCTGGATTCTCCCAACTATCTGCCCTTTAGTATTCTTCCGCGTGTGCAAGCAAACAAACCGTTCTGCATACACACCTAAGTAGTCCAAGGATTTAAAAAACGGTTATAACAATTCACGAACTTTTCGAAACTTTTTATTAAGCATACGCGTTAAGCATTTTCAACTTTCAAATACTCGACAAGAAAAAAATATATTTAAAAAGAATAGTATCTTACACGGTTGAGCCCAATACACAAAACACATTTGAACGCAAGAAAGTAGTTCCGATGACGTCAGAGTATATAAAATTTCACGAATGAGTATAAAGCTAAGTTTATTCGATAGCAGTTTATACCACGATGTGAGTCTGATGATAGGATAAATTCGCTTTTTCACATTTCAGAGTTCTGAGTCTGAATCTAGATCTACTTTGGAAGGGGATGAGCACTCCTGAAATATTGCCTTGATTCAATGATATTATATAAATATCATAGCCCGAGATTGGTAATGTTCACCGAGGCGTTGGCTGTTATCCCTCCATCAGATTATTTTATTTTTTTTACCTACCATCACAATTGTGAGCAAAATGTTTTTTGTTTTGATAAAACAAATGTAAGCGCCAATATGACATCCTGCACAAGTAATGCATTGTTACCATCATTCTGTTTATAACTCTACGCAATGTCGAATAGGAGACATTAAAAATTGTCAAAAGGAGTGTATATGGAAATTTACCATGGGAAGTCGCGAAAGGTATAATAAAAACAGATGTTGATGTGACATAATAGGACTGTGTGCATGATTCCTACATACAAACTATGAAGCAGGGGTATACACCTAGACTGATGAGAATAATTAATGATAAATAGAGGTCCACAGCTGATCTATTATCATTACACTGGGCTGCCTGTTGTTACGGCCAATTTGATGAAATGGCGTAACAAAGAAAAGCCAGCAACAAACTAGTTAACTAAATATATTTTAATAATTAACAAGTGACAAATATCAATATGAATATCACAACATACAGTGTCTTAAAATTATTATAACAAATTAGTTTGATCCTAGTCTGATTGATAAAATTTAAATTTAACCTGAGCAATCCAACAGATATGTCCTTTATCCAAATGTAAGTCCAAAATTAATCCCACACTGTTGAATGACCCACATTTGATGAATTTCTGCCAAAAACAAGTCTGCTAAAACTAGTCTCCTCAACAAGTCTACCAGTCCCTAAAACCCCCTTCATTATATAAACTAGAGCAAAATATTCTAGAAACAACCATACTGTTCTCCAAAAAAGAATATTCTAAAGTGTAAACAGGTAACATCAGACTTCTAGAATTTTCCATAGAAAGAAAGAAAATTCCAGTAAACAAATATACCAGTAAACAAGTTTTTAGAATAGGGATCGCCTAATAGATCACTCCAGAACAAAACCAGTAAACAAGTTATTCTTATAATAGGAATTCCTCTACAGTGTTGTGTATACATGTATATAACTAGGTTAGGTGTAATATGTAACACTGTAACTATATATGTTAGGTTACCATTTGTGCCAAATGAAATTAAATTCTGACCATTTGTGTCACAGCAGATGACTTTTGAAAGCCAACCCCGTGGAGGCCTCATTTTTAAAGGGATTAATTTCATTTTAGCAATTATGGTAGATTAATTTAATTCTGACCATTACCAGGTAGTTTTTGAGAAGATGATTTTTAAAGTTTTTTTGTTAAATAAAATTGGATCAAGATTGTTTTTGCAACGTTTGTGAAGGGCCACCCAAGGATCATTCATGCCAAGTTGCATCAATTTCTACCCAGTGGTTGTTGATGACACATGACACGCATCCCTGGATCGCTCACCCTGAGTCTGCTGTTCTCTAGTGAGCTAAAAAAGAATGATGTAATATGCCCCTAGTAATTAATTTTACTATCAAGTGTAATGTACATAGAATTAGTCCCTTATTCTTTGTTAACAGCCTGCAAAAACCTACTTGAATCAGTTCCAATACCAAACAACTTTCTGAACCTTCCTGATAGGTAATTCCCTTTAATATCAACATAATTCTCCGTGATTAATTCGCCATTCGCAACATAAAATCCCAAGGGAAGCAACAAAAAATCGTATGTGGTAATTGCATAGACTATGGTGACAGGACGCACCCTATTCAAAGGTCCCAGACATATTTCAAACAATTATACCTCCAATTCTGCATTATTCACAGCATAACAAGAGACCAGTCTATGATTGCATCCACACGTAGGATAGGGACTTTACTTCAATTGAAAGCCTGATCTTTAAATGAACCTCTATGAGGCGTCTGGCAACGAAAATTATAACTGCAAGTGTATATATATATATATATATACAATTACACAATCTAAGACTCCTAAAGTAGAATTTTTGTTACAAGAAGGAGGGGCTGGGTACTCAATATATCTTGTATCTTCATTATTTTGATATGTAAACTTTTCAGTTGACAGAACCAACCAATCACTAGTGAATGGCGGATTTTTCTTTTGTTTGATTGGGGGATGTGGTGATGGTTTAAGTAGGTTTGTGCTTATCAACAAACTGCTTTGATATATTTATCACATGTAAAGTTGATATGTGGATTAACATATTAAAAACACATCTTGTACAACACAATTTCCCCCTTCCACCAAAAAAAAGGAGCAAAGTTTCTGGGGGAATTTCAGTGTGTAGACAGTGTGACTGACTTACTCAGTTCTTTTCCAAAGAACTAATCTACTCATTTTTTTAATTCTGCCTGTTGGCTATATATAGACATAAATTTGATTTTGTTTAATCTAGTTGATAGGAGTCACAAGCATATGGGTTTATCTAGAATAAACACAAGAATAAAGAATACAGGCAATTTGCTTCTTTGCTTGGATTAAACATCCCAGAGTTCTTCAGTCATTTTATAGGGATTATTGATAACTTGAGATATATGGCAAACCTTACTGAGTCACATTATCCTGACCCATGGCATATTACATCCAGACACATTATCCTGACCCATGGCATATTACATCCAGTCACATTATCCTGACCCATGGCATATTACATCCAGTCACATTATCCTGACCCATGACATATAACACCCAGACACATTATCCTGACCCATGGCATATTACATCCAGTCACATTATCCTGACCCATGGCATATAACATCCAGACACATTATCCTGACCCATGACATATATTACACCCAGACACATTATCCTGACCCATGGCATATAACATCCAGACACATTATCCTGACCCATGACATATAACATCCAGACACATTATCCTGACCCATGACATATAACATCCAGACACATTATCCTGACCCATGACATATAACATCCAGACACATTATCCTGACCCATATATACATCCAGACACATTATCCTGACCCATGACATATAACATCCAGACACATTATCCTGACCCATGACATATAACATCCAGACACATTATCCTGACCCATGACATATAACATCCAGACACATTATCCTGACCCATGACATATAACATCCAGACACATTATCCTGACCCATGACATATAACATCCAGACACATTATCCTGACCCATGACATATATTACATCCAGTCACATTATCCTGACCCATGGCATATTACATCCAGTCACATTATCCTGACCCATGACATATAACATCCAGACACATTATCCTGACCCATGGCATATAACATCCAGACATATTATCCTGACCCATGGCATATAACATCCAGACACATTATCCTGACCCATGACATATAACATCCAGACACATTATCCTGACCCATGACATATAACATCCAGACACATTATCCTGACCCATGACATATAACATCCAGACATATTATCCTGACCCATGACATATTACATCCAGACACATTATCCTGACCCATGACATATATTACATCCAGACATATTATCCTAACCCATGACATATAACATCCAGACACATTATCCTGACCCATGGCATATAACATCCAGACATATTATCCTGACCCATGACATATATTACATCCAGACATATTACCCTAACCCATGACATATAACATCCAGACACATTATCCTGACCCATGGCATATAACACCCAGACACATTATCCTGACCCATGACATATATTACATCCAGACATATTATCCTGACCCATGACATATAACATCCAGACACATTATCCTGACCCATGACATATACATCCAGACACATTATCCTGACCCATGACATATATTACATCCAGACATATTATCCTGACCCATGACATATAACATCCAGACACATTATCCTGACCCATGACATAATACATCCAGACATATTATCCTGACCCATGACATATAACATCCAGACACATTATCCTAACCCTGACATAATACATCCAGACATATTATCCTGACCCATGACATATAACATCCAGACACATTATCCTAACCCATGACATATAACATCCAGACATATTATCCTGACCCATGACATATAACATCCAGACACATTATCCTGACCCATGACATATATTACACCCAGACACATTATCCTGACCCATGACATATAACATCCAGACACATTACCCTGACCCATGACATATAACATCCAGACATATTATCCTGACCCATGACATATAACATCCAGACACATTATCCTGACCCATGACATATATTACATCCAGACATATTATCCTGACCCATGACATATAACATCCAGACACATTATCCTGACCCATGACATATATTACATCCAGACACATTATCCTGACCCATGACATATATAACATCCAGACACATTATCCTGACCCATGACATATATTACACCCAGACACATTATCCTGACCCATGGCATATAACATCCAGACATATTATCCTGACCCATGACATATATTACACCCAGACACATTATCCTGACCCATGGCATATAACATCCAGACATATTACCCCGACCCATGGCATACCTTACCCAGTCACATTATACTGACACATGGCATATCAAACTGGGTCATTTCAGTCCTGGGGTTACCTTAATGTGCTACCATTTTAAACCACTTTGGTTATGTTGCTGCCAGAGTTTGACCTTGACCTCTATTTCTGGTAATACTTTGATAGTACAGTATACACATAATCTTCCATGGCATTTTTAATAACTTAGATTTCTTAGCAATTTCAAATTAGAATTCATAGCCTTTTACCATGTAAACTTAAAGAAATGACCTATGCCACCACTGTGTATGCGAATCAGCTTGCATGTGACTGACCAGGTTTTGCACAGACAACTTATCTAAGGTATGAGGAGTAAGACCTTCTGAGACTCCATCTAATCTGGGTCCAGTTTTATTAAACATCACAAGTTGAAATTTTCTCATATTTTTAATGTACATTTTTTTCCCTTATTGTTAAACTAAGACCAATTTATTAACATCTCTAAAATTAAATATCTTAAATTGTAGCACTGTAGCACTGTGTGACATTACATCATTTCGTGTGTAATTTTCCAAGCAGACAAAAACTGGAAAACCAAGAAAAACAAAGTACTTGCTGAGCTTTTCTAGGATCAAGCATAGTATAAATCATCAGATCAGAGTATAAAGGGAATAAAAGAAAGTGAAATACTGTTCCTGAGTGGTTAACTCTACCTTAATGGAATCGTTATTTAGCAGATTCTAAATAATCCCTTTACTGAGGACAAAAACCAAATCCAGCTTCGGGCAGCAGCACTACTTAAGAGGAAATCCATATCCTGTTTCTTTGCAAGCCATGTCTTAATTGTATAATCCTGATATTCAGAAATATCATGGGAATCAAGCTATTCGTATATCAGGTAGGATAAATTGATCATCCATTTACATTCCTTCATTATAAAATTTCAACTGGCAACCTTTTCCAAATCTGTCCTATCGTATAAAGTAATGGTTTAAAGCTATCCGTTTCTGAAGGCCAGTGTTCCATATTTGGAGCCAGTCTATCAAAACCTCATTATTGGGATTCAAATTAACAGAAGATAGTGAGGGGATAACATAGGTTTCTATGAGATGGTAATTACATTTTAATGTCTAAAGGAACCTGTGGCAAATTTTAATGATCCTTGCCTTATAATTTAAGGCTTCACTTAGATCCTGCTTAAGATCAAGGCTATCTTTTATCGTAGAAATTTAAATTTGAAAAAAAAACAAAATCAAAGCAGCAAACTAAAAGGTAATAAAATTTCATTAATCTCACTGAAAATTACACAATGAAAAACTTGACACTAAGTTTAAACTTTTACATATTTTATGACACTTAGACAGAGAGCAATACTGCTTTTGAAAATCTTCTCATTGGTACAGCAAGTGGGATTAATGTGGTCCTTGTAGTGGGAAGAGATTATGAGTACCCTGGGAAAACCTTCACATCTGAATGGGCAATCAAACCACCTTTCAAATCCAGCTGATAGCATTAGTGAAAGCCTTCGGGTTAACCTCTAAGATATCTAGAAAAACCACTACGATGGGACAACCTTGACTGTAAAGTCAATGACCTTGACCTCTAATTCCAAAGCTGCCATCTATATCTCATTAGCCAAAATTATTTCAAATATGAGTCTATTAAGCTTATGACAGTAGCTTCCTTACTTGTCAATCAACGGATCTGACCTAGAAGTTTTCAGGAAATGATTGAAGAAATCAATAGGTCCTTTATAAGAAAGTCCTACCGTGTTTATAGCAGATATGTCTGTCACAAACTCAAGAGGCTCTGAGAAAAAGAAAGGTCTGAAAGCTAGTGTACAAACCAATACATCTACTTTCATGACAATTGCAACATCTTCAGATAAGGATAAAAAATGTGGCTTAATGATCCAACTCGATATGTGTCAAATGGACATGGGATGTCCCCAACTTTGTGCCATTTTCACTATGTCATGGGCGATAACTGTGTTAAGGAATGAATTTCGAAATAAAATTCCAGACAAGTATGAAATTTGATGGATGAATGTTCTTAACAGAGCAATGTTGTGAAGTTATCTCTTTGATTATCCTTTGATCTTTTGTAACACCATAATGTGAACTCAATCCCTTAATGCAAAAGTAACCCCAAATTTTTGCAATTTACTGATGCAATCTCAAAAATCCTAATCTTTACCCAAATCCTCACTCTTGTTAGTACAGACAAAACACACAGGGGCAAATCTATATGCCCCCACCAAAAGAGAGGCATAAAAATAGCAAAGTATGTTTCCTTTGAGTCAGTTTGTAAGAGAGGGTCACAGTGACCCTAGTCGCTCACCTGAGTATCATCAACATGAATACAACCCTGCATGTCACTTGGACTTTACTTTATGTTCCCAAATAGCAACCTGACTCAAGATTTGACCAAACGACCAATCCCAATCCTTGGAAGCCTTATTCTAAAGGCATCCTCCCTGTTTCTGCCATCTTTATTACAAACTCTGATGTGAAACTGATCTAAATGCATATAAAAAGAGAAGAAGATAAGAAATATAAGTTTGCAGTCAACCCTTGATGTAGCAAAATAAAATTAAAATCTGATTGGTTTCGAGAAAAGTAATCTTGAATTTTCTATATGAATTATGTAGGAAATGGGAAATACAAGGTTGCCAATTTTAAATTTCTACTTAAGTGCTGCTTTGATGTAATTTAATTCTTCACCTCATGAATATTCATGAACAAATTATGACTTGATGAATAATAATTTACTTTAAGTCTTAACCTGCTGAATTTCTCAAATGGACTTAGCTTGGCACCTTTTTTGGAACTGTCCATTATCAATTTTAGGGATAACAAGATGAAAACTTGTAGTCTGTCAGCCAACAGTAAAGAGCCAGGCCAGAGACACTTACAATTCCAGCAGGGTAAGGGTTAATTTAAATGGTACATGAAACAACAAATTATCTTTGAAATGCAGATATTGTCAAATGTGAACTATAATACTGTATAATGTATACAGAAGACTCTGATCTAGGAGCTGTCTCTTCTGGGTCTGTTCTGTTTGCAAATGCATCAAATGAGCCTATATGAAATTAGGTTAAAAGTTCATTTTCGTCAATGGACAGCCAAGCCAGACATTGGATGAAAGGTTATCACAATAGCTCACCATAAACAAGCTATGATCAGTTGAGTTTAAAACAGAACAAGAAATATGACTGGCTGAGTTGATTAATGTAACTATCATTGAAGATGATGAATACCCCCAGAAAGTGCTTTGGCACAGTAACTGTAACCATGTCAAAGACAGTCTTGACACAGTTGAAGGATTGAATAAAAATGGTAGAGCTTGATACACTTATGCATGTATGCAGACAACAAATATTCAATAAATATAACAAAGGGCTATGACCCAATTAATATTAAGTCGATCATGATGTGCCAAGGATATGGGCAACCAGCAATGGTACTTATAAATGCTGAGTAGTTAATCAAAAATCTGACCAATAGTAGCTAACAAACAGAGCAGATAAAATATATTCAAGAAAAATGATTATGGGGCATAACTCAATGAAAAATGAAGCAATTTGACCAATGGTAGCTAAGAAATAGTGAAGACAATATATATTCATTAAACATGACAGAGCCATACCTCTTTTAAAATCAAGAAAATCATGGTGTACCAATGATATTCACAACTATGCCTAGAAATGCTGTGAAGTTAAATTAAAATCAGACCAGTGGTAGCCCGGAAACAGCATGGGCAAAATAAATTTGATAAAACAAAATGTCAAGACTCAATTAACATGACGCCAAAACGCCCCGAAATGAATATGCATATCGGTTTAACCAGTGAAAAGCTGTACAATCCTCCGACACATAAATGCATGTGAATCTTGCTTTCAATAGTTACCGTAGTTCAACAACCTCCGACAAACATTCGGGGCATGGCTATACCTGTTTTGGCGTCATGTTAATTAAAATCAGATCATGATGTGCCAGGAAAATGCGCAACTCAGGGCTTGTTACTTATTAATGCTGTGCAGCTGAATAAAAATCCAACTAATGGTTGCTAAGAAATAGCGCAGAAAAAATGGGCATAACTTGTATAAAATCAAGCTGATCATGATGTGCCAGTGATATGCACAACTAGGCTTGGTACTTATCAGTCTTATAAAGTTAAATAAAAATTTGACACAAGGTAGCTGAGAAAAAGTGCGGATAAATCTGAACTGATGGATGAACAGACCAACCAACAGACGGAAGTGACTCCAGTAAAGCCCCCCTATATTTCCTATCTGAGGGTATATTGAAAAGCTGTCATCATGATTGCATGGAAAAGTCTATGTGGCCCTGGCAATTTTCCAGCCAAATGAATGCATCTGGTGGACTAAATGATTGAATCGTCTGTAAATCAGTTACACTGAATAAACCTGCCAAGAATCTTAATGAACCCTTTTTTAACTTTTATTCCTGGTTCAATCAATACTTAGCACTATGTTATACTTAATAGGTAGAAACACATTTCACCATTCCTATTTTGCATAATATCCAAGAACATGCACTTGGTTAAATTGACATAAATTATAGCTAACTTAATTATAAATTAAAAAAAAACGACACATCAAAAAATAGGCGTGAATATCATATATCTGTTGGCAAGAGCTGTAATATCATTCCTGATGGAGCCATATTTATGAATAACACACATTTTAATAACCTAGGCTGTTCTTAAGTGTTGTAACAATGTGTCGTTACAAGTATGAAGACAATCTCTGACAACTGCGTCAGGAGTCGACTCTTTGGCTCAATGGTTAGACCATTGGGCTATCATGCCGGCAGACCAGGTTTGATTCTGGGCTGGGCCGTGTTTGTTAAGGTATATGGAACAACAAGAGTGTTCTTTGAAACATGGGTGTCACCTGCTGAAGCGTGATGGAAAAAAAAAGTGTGACAGACAGACAGACAGACACAGACAGAAGGACAGACATACAATGGAAAAGTGATCATGTCATGTCTGGTCCTAAGATTATTACATGATGGTAAGGTGGGATGCAGGGGTACCAATCACCACTAGTGATTGTCCTATTATTTTATATCAATATGATCGCTTATTACATAGAAAGCTCCAGGACTATGCATCGCATCACTTATCTGTCTGATTGGTAAAAGCTTCCAGTAAATTTGATCGCTTACTAGTTTTTATGGGGAACAACAAGACCCAAGCAATGTAATTTGTTCTGTTCCATAAAGGTGGAAAGCTGAATGGTGTCTGCATTGGTGGATAATATAGCTATAAGAACTGAAAATGCTCTTATCGCTTATTTTATTTGTTCGAGGTTATTGATGATACTGTTCTTTTATTTGACAACTATGTGTGGTATCAGACACTGGGAATTTTATTAGCAAATATGTGCAGAGTCCTGTAGATGGTAGCATATAGATTAAACAAGAGCACCACATAGGGATGCCAACACTTGTCTACTTGTTTTTATTTATGAAAAAGGGGAGATAAATTAGGTAAAAATGGACCTTACAGTCATGGCCCTTGATGAGAATACAGTTTTTGTGATAGTGAACAAGTATGTGAAGTTTAATGATCGGTTTATAGTGTAGGAGATATGGCCAAATTCTGTATAATAAATAAATTTATCATTTTTATTTCATTTTATTTTTTATTCTTATTTTGAGTAAGGATTGAGTGACTTACTTGGCGGCCTGGAGAGCTTTGTCCCGCTCCTGGGTCAGCTTGACCTCCTTCTTATCCCAGCTGTCCTTCATTTCCTGTACCTGTCGCTCCAACTGTCCAATCAGCTGCGACTTTTCCTTCCACTTGCTGTTCAGCACACTGTTCCACAACATAAGAAATAATCAAGAATTACACAAGTTTTTCTGCACTTGATGTAGGTGTACATGTCAAGTATTTCCTGTGAAAATTAAAGCCTTGCCTTTACTATTCTTAACCCTTTCCCTCATAGAGGACTCCATGAAAAGACCAATGCGAACAGCATAAAACAAGATCAGCCTGCGAGTAACTCGCAGGCTGATCAGGTTTTATGCTGTTCGCTGCTCCTCAGTGGTCTGGAAATGAGGATTTTGTAATTAAATTTGGTAAGGTTTAACTGTGGTTTTCTGCAGATCAGGCTTTATGTGATACCAATTGAGTGCGTCAAAATGAGTCTATATGAGGGAAAGGGTTAACTCTTTACCTCACAGACATGTTTTGACGCCTGTGTAAAATCTGACCTAGATCAGGCCGTTCCTTCCTTCTGATCAGTGTCTGTTTTATTTGTTCATACAAATATTGTAGATCAGATTCTACAAAGTCTGCATGACAAATAAAAAATCACTGTTTCATATACTATCTAAAGATCAGTAAAAAAATTTATTAAGAAGTCATAAATTTGGACATGAATATCTATGAGGCAGAGGGTTCAAGGATTAATTATTTTCTATTCGTGACTAATGATCATGTGCTCAAAAACATTACCACAAACACTTTCGCAAACATCTTCCAAAACAATATCATAAACATTATCACAAACACTTTCATAAACATCATCCAAAACAATATCATAAACATTATCACAAACACTATCATAAACATTATCACAAATCAATATCATAAACATTATCACAAACACTATCATAAACATTATCCAAAACAATATCATAAACATTATCACAAACAATATCATAAACATTATCACAAACACTATCATAAACATTATCACAAATCAATATCACAAACATTATCCAAAACAATATCATAAACATTATCCAAAACAATATCACAAACATTATCACAAATCAATATCATAAACATTATCACAAACACTATCATAAACATTATCACAAACACTATCATAAACATTATCACAAATCAATATCATAAACATTATCACAAACACTATCATAAACATTATCACAAACAATATCATAAACATTATCACAAACACTATCATAAACATTATCACAAACACTATCATAAACATTATCACAAATCAATATCATAAACATTATCACAAACACTATCACAAACATTATCCAAAACAATATCATAAACATTATCACAAACACTATCATAAACATTATCACAAATCAATATCATAAACATTATCACAAACACTATCATAAACATTATCACAAATCAATATCATAAACATTATCACAAACACTATCCAAAACACTATCATAAACATTATCCAAAACACTATCACAAACATTATCACAAACACTATCATAAACATTATCACAAACACTATCATAAACATTATCCAAAACAATATCATAAACATTATCACAAACACTATCATAAACATTATCACAAACAATATCATAAACATTATCCAAAACAATATCATAAACATTATCACAAACACTATCATAAACATTATCCAAAACAATATCATAAACATTATCACAAACACTATCATAAACATTATCCAAAACAATATCATAAACATTATCACAAACACTATCATAAACATTATCCAAAACAATATCATAAACATTATCACAAACAATATCATAAACATTATCACAAACAATATCATAAACATTATCACAAACACTATCATAAACATTATCCAAAACAATATCATAAACATTATCACAAACACTATCATAAACATTATCACAAATCAATATCATAAACATTATCACAAATCAATATCATAAACATTATCACAAACACTATCACAAACATTATCCAAAACAATATCATAAACATTACCACAAACACTATCATAAACACTATGCTATCACTGAAGGAGATTATACCCAGCACCACTAAACCCATAATTAATACAACCATGACTCAACAATACAAACAAATGTCCCAATACACAAATTGCCTAGGAAGACGGGCCATAACTCTTTAACAACCCTAGAGAGAGAGATTTTGGATTTCACGTGTGATGGACTCTCTGGCACTAAATGTGTGTTCCAAGTTTCATAACTATTCCTGCAAGATTTATGATAATGAACTTTTTACAATATGGGACAGGACAGGACGCGACCTGCCTCAACAATGCAAAAGGTTCCTCAATAGGCCTGATCACTTCACCTTATGTGGCAGAGGGTGATACTTATATAAACTTTTTGAGTAAATCAGGTCAGTCTCCCTTTCTATAGTAAAAATAAGACTACCTAACTGCTTTTCATAACTGAGTAAAAGGTTATGAAACTGTGGTTCAGTAAATGGTGCTTACTTAAAAGTTTAACAATATAAAATTTATAATTTATAATTTATATATATATATATATATAAAGCTGCACTTCAAAATTCCAACACTAATCAAATCTGATTTGGGTGTGCTCTGTTTGCTGATGTGCAAAATTAGACAATATGAGGTAGGGTAGAGCATTAAAAAAAAAATTTCTTCTTTTTTTTTTTTAATCACGAAATTATAGTAAAATTGAATTACGTAGAAATTATTTTGCTAATTTCACTAATTTCTAAATTTTTAGTTTAAAAAACTACTTTATAGTGTGTTCAATTAGCCTTCCATATTCTCAATGTTTCAAACTTCCCCTTAAACAACCTATAATTTGTTCATTAAACACCAGGCTATGCTGTTTTGAAAAATTATAACCTACCACAAAATACCTTTGACTGTAAACTTGCATTTCATGTGTGTTTTTATCCCCTACTATTTGATTGTTAGAATGTAATTACTATTAAATTCTTCGGAAACTTGCGTAATTAATCACTTGAGGGAATAATTTTTCATTTATGTGGAATGAGAAACAGTCAGGAGTGATAGAGCTATAACAGGACTTTCTCTCATTCCTCAAATCAAATATTATTTATATTTACTTCATTAAAATTATACCCAACCCATATCTAAGCCTAAGAAGTTATAGGGCCATGATTTGAACAAACTTGGTTGAGGACTACTAAACCATGTTACATACCAAATATCTAAACTCCAAGCCTTGTGGTTTCTGACAAGCAGATTTTTTTTAGTTTTTCCTATATAAGTCTATGTAAAATCAAGTGACCCCCTGGGGCAGGGGCAATTCTGACCTCAGGGACATGATTTGATTTCACTTAAAAAAAATCTATTTTTAACTCCTGTGACCTAGATATGCAATGGACCAGAACCATTTAATCAACTTTGGTAGAGCTTTATGTAAGGAACATCACCGGCAATTTTCATCAAATTTGGCCCAGTGGTTAATGGGATGTTTAAAAGAGAATTTTTGATGCCAGACACATGCATGGACAGAAGCCAGACAAAAGACAATCACAAAAGCTCACCATGAGCATGTTTATATGATTGTGTGGTTCCTATATAACCCTCTCTTTATAAACAGGTTTACATGTGTGGTTCCTATATAACCCTCTCTTTATAAACAGGTTTACATGTGTGGTTCCTATATAACCCTCTCTTTATAAACAGGTTTACATGTGTGGTTCCTATATAACCCTCTCTTTATAAACAGGTTTAGGTTCCAAGATTACGTGTGTCATTCCTTTTGCGTTGTCTTTTAACAGGACTTTTTGTGAGGTTCCTATATAACCCTCCCTCAATGAACAGGCTTACTTGTATGGGGCCTCCCTTCAAAAACATGATTATGTGTATGGTTTCTATATAGCCCTCTCTTCATAAAGTAATTAAAAGGATTATAAGAAGAAGATTATTAACTGGATAAAGTGAAGCCAGAGTGATATTTATCAACACTATTTCTAGCGTCACCGACATGTTTTCACTTCTAGCCCTCAACATTAATAACAAAAATGTTACATCAATATACATTATTAATACATGAATATTTCATGAATAAAATTTGAAATCGGTGTTTTACAAAAAAAAAAACAATAAAAAAAACTTGATGAAAGCAATTACAGCCCAAGTTATGACGTTACATTAAGATGGTTTGATTAATGATGTTAAGGAAGGAGCTACTTCCTTATGAAATTGAATTAACAAATCTGATGATATTAACATTTTGCTTGATGATATCAGATATGAATTTAGCAATTAAGTCAACATTTTATGAACATTTTCGTAAGATTTAGTTTCAGCTCTGGATTGAGCAACATGTGTCACTTGCCTTAGCATTACCCTGTATCTGTGAACATTCAAGCACAAAAATGTATAAAGCACAACAAGAGTGTTCTTTGGAACACATGTGTCACCTGCTGAAGTGTGATGGAAAAAGTATGATGGAAAGACAGACGGATGAACAGATGCGCAGCCAGATTGGAGTAAGGGGCCATTTCTTTTGTTGTTTAAAGGGCCATGGCACCTTACTCTATTGTTACGGAATGAAGTCTACTAACTTCTTTTGTTCTGTTTACCATTGGATGGTCCCTTACTCCAATCTGGCAGACAGACAGACAGACAGACAGACGATGGAAAAGTGATCCTTACATGTATGTGTTACCTCTACTTACAGCAGCAGGTGACAAAAAAAGTGAAATCTAAATATTATGGATGGATGGAAACCGATTTGATATAAATCTGTATCACTACACTAACTTAAAATGCAGACAGTTTAATCTGAGTAGCATTCCTGTAATGAAGCTAAAACCATGGCAAATGTTCTTTTCTGTTGTTGTTTTGCTGAAGTTTACAGTCACTGCGACACTTTTTCAGTCATATAGCAATGCCCAGCTAATAACAGATGGAGGAAGATTTCGCACAGAGGTATCTAGGTGGAACTACCGATCTACTGCAAGCTTCCTCCAAGAGAGCAGTGAGGGGCTAAGTGATACAGCTTTTTTTGGTTATATATCAGAAAACACATCAGAAATTATAGAGAGCATCAAACAATAAATAAAATATTAAGACCTATTTTGAGTCAGCAAAAACCTTAGTGCAAAAAACATAAGCTTATGAAGAACTTGGATAACCAACCATTTCAACATAAGGTATACAATTAACAAGTGTAAAGAGTTACATAGATATTGGTCCTAAAATACAATCATTACAGTATCAATTTCATTAAAGAATCAGAGAGAGGGAAACACATCAAAACAAACAAAAACACTGGAATGGAGAGAAAGAGACTGAAAAGAGATGGAGAGACATGCTGGAATGGACATAAGAACAGACAGTGAGAGAGGAGTTTACCTGTGTGCTCTCCGAGACTCCTCCAGTTCGGTCTGTAGGTCGTCCACCTGTTGTTTGAGGTCTTGCTTCCTCTCCCTCAGTCTCTCCAGTATCTCCTGCAGTCAGATGTCATACATATTGCCAGTGGCCCACAAGGACATGGTACATCCCCCTCAGTTCATAATAAGACATACCCATCAGTTTATAAAGCAACACACCCACCAGTAAGTAATTAGACACCCTCTCCAGTACATAATGTGAACAAGAGGGCCAAGATGGCCCTGTGTCGCTCACCTGAGTAAGATGGCTGTGTTAGGCATAATGACAAAAAATCTGGCATCTAAAGTGTTTTTCTAACATTTGACTAAGTGACCTACATATTGATCCTACCAGAATTTGCACTCAACTGGGAATTCATGCAGTCATCATTCATATCAAGTTTAATGAAGACTGGGACAAAAATTTCGAACTCATCCGAGATATCATGTAGACAAACATCCTGACCAAGTTTCATGAAGATTGGGCCAAAACTGTGGCCTCTAGAGTGTTCACAAGGTTTTTCTAAGATTTGACCTGGTGACCTAGTTTTTGACCCCACATGACCCAATTTTGAACCCATCGGAGATATCATGTAGACAAACATCCTGACCAAATCTATTGAAGATTGGGCCAAAACTGTGGCCTGTAGAGTGTTCACAAGGTTTTTCTAAGATTTGACCTGGTGACCTAGTTTTTGACCCTACATGAACCAATTTCGAACTCATCTGAGATATTATGTAGACAAACATCCTGACCAAGTTTCATGAAGATTGGGCCAAAACTGTGGCCTCTAGAGTGTTCACAAGCAATTGTTGATGACGGACAACGCACGACGGACAAAAGGCGATCACAAAAGCTCACCCGGGCACAAGTGCTCAGGTGAGCTAAAAACCCACCAGTACATAATGAGACAAACCCACCAGTACATTAGACACACCCACCAGTACATAATGAGACATGTCAACACGAACACGGAACTAATACAGTTATGGCCCAGACAAAAAAAATCAGAATATACACACACAGACAGGGATAACAACATGAATGTCATTATCATGGAATAAAAAAAAAAGAAATGTAAAGCAAGAACAGTGGCAGACTCTCAAATTCTTCAATGATTTTCTTTTCAAGAGCTCTTTAAGAATATTTATAATGAACTGGAAAAACAAACTTCCTAATGAAAAGTTAATATCCTTTCAAGCCAGACACTTATATCTACAAGGAAATCCTGAATGCTAAAGGACAGGTGTAACAACTTTTTACCTGCAATTCATAGCATGTTTTTATTTTCTGATCCTTCAAGGGCCATAACTCAAGAACTCAGATATCAGCAATAATCAAACTTGGCAGAAATCTGGTATTTACATTGATTCCAAGTTTGATTAGAACTACCTAACCTAATCTCATATACACTGATTCTGATATATTTCTCCTTCAGCTGTTTGTTCAGGGCCTTCCCTCTTTGCTCATACAATTTTGTAGCCTATTCTCTACACAGTCTCCATAAAAGAATATTCCAATAAACAATTTTAAGTTCAGTCAACTAATGGTCAAGGCATAATTAACCAAGGCATAAATCTGCACATGAGGCTTTTTTGAAAAAAAAAACAAAACAAAAAACGTTCATTACGGCCGTAACTCCTGCCCTAATGGTCTGAAACCAAGAATAAAGGAACATGGCTAAAGATTATGGCCAAGACATTACTTGATTAAAATTGCTGAAGAAATGAAGATGCCAGAATGAGAAAAATGGGGACACAAGATGGACAGGCAATGAACATTCAATGACCATAAAAGCTTGCCTTGAGCTCAACTGAGATCAAATAACAAGAGAAAAAAAGGGGGGGGGGGTGCTTTTCATTCCATTAAAAACTAGTAACAAATGAGCAGATGTTACAATGGAATAAACCCCACAAGGACTATCAAAATAAAATGACTCTCAAAGGACATTATTAATAGAACTTTCCTTATTTCAATTAAAGTTCTTCAAAAAGGAAAGCCCCCTACAGGTGCAATATCCATATTCCTTATGTTCTGGTGTTCAATTCAATTCATGAGATCTTTAATCATACTGTTAACGTACTGGAAAAATGAACATCCTATTACACAAATGAAAGGAAAGTCAATACCCTTCCAAGCCGGATGCTATATATTTATATCCACAAGAAAATCATAAATTTATTGGAGAGCTGTCATTACTTTTCAGTTACATTAGTTTTCCGACTTCTGTATAGTCATAATACAACTCTAATGAAACAACCAGTATGGAGACGTACATGTGTGTCTTGATTAGCGGTGCGTTCCTCGGCTAGCTGCGATTCTAGCCCACGCTGCATCTTGAGATTCTCCTGCCGACATTTCTTGATCTCCTCATCACGTTCCTGCACGCCCTGTACATACAGACAAAAACACAACTTTAGCAGAGACACAAAAGGAAAATTGAGTGCCACAGATCAACTGTGTACCTGTAAGTAATGCTATAAGTACTCTGAATGGTTCCTAAAAAATGCTTTGTAAGAAGCTAGAGGATGAATACAGTCAATGTTGTATTAAGAGACCACTCAAGGGACTGCCAAAAGTGGTCACTTAATGAAATGGTCTCTTAATAGAGTTTTTGAACACCAGATAAACAAGTAATACATGTCCACACTGTAAGCTAAATTGTATCATGACCATGTTATATTACAATATGAATACAATACAAACGGCAAAATGTACATTCTACTGTGTTTGTTTTATGCCCATGAGCATCATTTTTGTTCTTTCTGATGATATTTAAGCTTTAATTTTGGGATAATACATTGGCTGAAGCTTGGATTGATGTTCGATGGAAAAATACATTTTTACATCGGGCATTTTATTTTTATTGATGCATTAGGGCATTTACAAGAAACAACATTATTTAGCAATGAGCTTTCTTCATGGTACAAATTGGATCCCAAAATATTGATTTACCTAGCAATGAGCTTTCCTCATGGTACAAATTGGATCCCAAAATATTGATTTACCTTACTCCCAAAGGCTTTAACCAAAATATGAAGCATTCCACATTTGAAGGGATGGTTTCACCTTCATTATAGAAACTGTTGAAACAGGTACCAGTGACTACATTGGCCTATAAAAATCTATAACTGAGTTGCAAATGGTGAAGTCATGCATGATCAAAATAAAATGGTTTGAATTGAGCACTTCTGTAAGTCAAATGTACTTGAGTGTACCAAGAATCCCTAATGTGCCTGACCTTAAAACTAACAACCAGTGTACTTGAGTGTACCAAGAATCCCTAATGAGCCTGACCTTAAAACTAACAACCAGTGTACTTGAGTGTACCAAGAATCCCTAATGAGCCTGACCTTAAAACTAACAACCAGTGTACTTGAGTGTACCAAGAATCCCTAACGTGCCTGACCTTAAAACTAACAACCAGTGTACTTGAGTGTACCAAGAATCCCTAATGAGCCTGACCTTAAAACTAACAACCAGTGTACTTGAGTGTACCAAGAATCCCTAATGTGCCTGACCTTAAAACTAACAACCAGTGTACTTGAGTGTACCAAGAATCCCTAATGAGCCTGACCTTAAAACTAACAACCAGTGTACTTGAGTGTACCAAGAATCCCTAATGGGCCTGACCTTAAAACTAACAACCAGCGTACTTGAGTGTACCAAGAATCCCTAATGTGCCTGACCTTAAAACTAACAACCAGTGTACTTGATTGTACCAAGAATTCCTAATGAGCCTGACCTTAAAACTAACAACCAGTGTACTTGAGTGTACCAAGAATCCCTAATGAGGCTGACCTTAAAACTAACAACCAGTGTACTTGAGTGTACCAAGAATCCCTAATGTGCCTGACCTTAAAACTAACAACCAGTGTACTTGAGTTACCAAGAATCCCAAGGAAACAACAACCAGTGTACTTGAGTGTACCAAGAATCCCTAATGAGGCTGACCTTGAAACCAACAACCTTGATTTTGATTGTGACACAACGCTAGTCCTGATAATTTGTGCCAAGTTAATTTAAATTTGTCCATACACAACAAAGTTATAGTCTGGACATGATTTCAGGTCATTGGACTGCTGTAACCTTGACTGTGACTGATTCTTGTTTGCATCGTCTAGTCTTAGGGATCATTTGTGCTTTGTAATATCAGAACACAACCATATGCAACAAAGTTACAGCCTGGACACAATTTTAAAGTAAACGGATTGCTGTGGCCTTGACCTTAAACTATAAACCTGGTTCTTATATTTGACACAATGTTTTGTCCTAAGGACCACTTGTGCCAAGTAATTTCAAAACATGACAATATTCAACAAAGATACTGCTAGGACGGGACTGCTTGCACAATCTTTAAACTTAACTAATGGCTGTGACCTTTATCTTGAAGCTAGTAATCTAGTTCTTGTTCAGTCAGATATATGATGGCGACACATTGTCTTGTCCTAAGGATCACTTGCGCTAAGTTATTTCAATACACAATAAAGTAACAGCCAGGACACAATTTTATGGTTAATCCTGTGCTGTGACCTTGACCTTCATGCTTGTTTGCAACACATGGTCTTGGATCACTTAAGCCAAGTTATTCAAAATTTCAAAAGATGACCATACACAACAAATTTACAGCCAGGACATGATATCTTGCACACACAAACACAAGGACAGGTGTAACACTATAATTATGCCCTTGCCATTTCATGGTGAGGGCATAAAAAGGGGAATGTGGTTACATAATTCCATTTCATAAAATATTAGTTATTGTTCATATTTTAAATTTTATGGAACTTATCGCAAGTGACACAGAGTGCTGCAATAAATCCATAAAATTTTAATATAAATAGTAACATATTTACAGTTTGTCACATACGCCATACAACTTTGCCTTTGACCTGGCATTATGGACCCACCTTCATATGATTGACAGTTTCACATCATGTTTAAGTATGGTTCAGAGTCAGTGTTGCTGGATACATTTATGTTTTGAGCTAACAAAACATGACATAAAGCAGTCTTCATCACAACTTGCTCTGCCCATAATCCGTTTTGGTCACGCAGGCACCATAAAATTATATGTTCTCCATATCGAGACTTCATGGTTCATTTTATGCAATATATTTTTCTGATTTTGAATGAAATACAGGCATTTCATTGGACAATTTAATTGGACAAACTGTTAATAAACAGACATTACTTGAAACCAAAACCACATACGAGGGTCATCCGGAAATGAATGAGAGTTGCTTCATTACGTAAAAACTACAAGTGTTACTCACAAAATCTCTTCATAGTCCCTCAATATAATCACCCGCGGATGCTATGGTCAACTCCCATCTTTTTGGCAGATCCCAAACTCCCATTTTGCTAGGCAACCTTTGTTGATGTCCCTAACGACCGCGTTCACAGCAACATTTAGTTCATTCAAATCGTAAAATTGGACTCCTCGTAGTGGTTCTTTAAGATTTGGAAACAGGTCGTAGTCTGGGGGACTTAAGTCTGGCGAATATGGCGGGTGATTAAGAACTTCCCAGGGGTACCGCTCAATTACGTCCCTAACAATGCTGGACTTGTGCGGCGTGACGTTATCATGCAAAATTAATGGCGTCACCTGTAAAAGTTCCGGTTGTTTGCGGCGTATCACTGGTCAAAGAATTTTAGTCAAACACCACTCATAGTACTCTTTATTAACCGTACTTCCATGTGGAACCCTGTGTGTTGTCAAAACGCTTTGGCATTCAGAGCTTTGGCGTTTCAATTCTGGCTCAAATGACCGGATCCATGTTTCATCGATCGCAACCACTCTATTCAGCATCATTTCACCTTTCTCTGAATATCTTTTCCACAATTCAGTGCAAAATTGAACACGTTTGTCTTTTTCAGTTTTTGAGAGTGCGTGGGGTACCCAACGCATGGCGATCTTTCTCGTGCCTAAATTCTGCATCAGAATAACATGAACGGAACTCTTACATATCCCCGATTCATACGCAATTTCCTCGCATGTAAATCGTCTATCAGAGTCGGATGACCCTCGTAGAATGTCAAAATTAATTAAATCCCATGGGATATTCTATCAAGGATACAATTAGTTTATATATTTTTTCTTTTCAAACTAGTCAATCCCCTATAAATTGAGTGTCCAGAACTATTTTGAACATATCCCTGTGCTCAGCTGGTTTTCAATGTATGAAAGGTAATTTGTTGTTAATTGGATTAACATTAAAGAATACTGTTCAATATGATAATATTTTTGTTTAATATCCACAAATCATTGACCTAAGATGAATGTAAAGCACTCAACCCTTTAAAACTCTGATACTCAAATTTAAGCCACTGCAAACAACTCTCAGCCAAAATTGAACCACCATTGCTACTTATAACTGATACCTGGAGTACAGGAGAAGTAAACAGTATATAGAAACAAACCTGATAAGCCTAATCAGGCTTGCTGGCTGATCTGGTTTGATACTTGTCACATCAGTAATTTCCTTGATAATTCTCATATACTAAAGAGTTGACGGATGGCATTTCAATTCTATTTTTTGAAGGCATTGGGTTCATATTCTATTTATCTGGAGTGAAAAGTACAAGTCCAACCCTTAAGTCATCAAGGGAAACTAAATATAATTTAATCATAAGAACCTGTTTCCCAGTGGAAATATAAAAAGATAATTATTTTAAATTTTGAAGGGGTAAAATGTGCTAAAAAAGGTAACTTACAACCCTTTTCAATGATCAGATTTTAGATTATGCAACTTCTTCATTTTTTTCTTTCACAAAAAGGCTTAGATGCAAATTAATGACCGTTCGAAGGAAGTACACTAAGTGTATTTATCCTAACAATGAAGCTATTTCAGAAAAGGTGGATGTTTAAAGCCTAAGTGCTGACTGGCAGTTTGTGCTCTCAGGCAGTTTTACATTGCAGTTCCATTATACACAGTGCATAACCATATTGGCGGGCTCTCTGCGGAAATCGCCGTATCGGCAGGCTCTCTGCATTAGCACCGGTCATTCTCTGCCATAAACACAAACACACAATGGACAGATGGCAGAAAAAGGGATCAATGGTCACTTTTAACAGGTGAGTTGCTCAATATTAAGTAGTGCACAGAATATTAGAATATATTTCCTATGTATGTGTGTGTAAACTTTTCAATTATCAGCGACAGCGCTCTGAAACTCGGACAAACAATTCAGTGACGTACCAACATGGTACACAACCTTGGTACTTTCTTCAGGCTCTAGCGAGTTATTGCTTTGATTACATCCATAATATGAACATTGCACGTATTCTTTTAGGTATATTTTTCAAAGAGATACCGATAAATCACTTAGACCGATATAGCGATTTCCGCAGAGAGCTTGTCAATATGGTTATGCACCGTGTTAAGAGACCAAACTGGTATAAAAACTGGGAAAAAAACTCAAATGTTTTTTTATTTCCAATTGAACAATGTGTAAAATTATTATATTTGGGAAGTGATCGTTGATGTTCATTTTGGAATGAAATGGCCTAATACACATTACTTTGAGTGCAAAGTCTAGATATCACATTATATGCACACATTATAACTGAAAATGCATATCAAGTCAATGAAGCCATTCACAAAATGAATATTTGGGATCAAGACTGCATTATATTGGTTTTCGTGACATAATAAAATGTGTTGGCAAAGTTCAACAAAACCTGCAAAAAAGAAAAAATATCCTCATATTATATTTATGGCTTCTACAGTCTTTGAGTAAATGCTCAGGGTTCCAATAAATCAACAAACTAGAAATGATTTACAGCAACGTTCTATACCTCTTTCAGTTTCTTAATTGTATCTGTCTGATCTTCCAGCATCTTTGTCTTGATCTTCAGACCGTCGGTCTCGCGCTGGAAACAAAAAAAGAAAAGAACATTGTAAATCATATGTCTGATTACCCGACCTGGAGACCATGATAGGAACATAGCACCCTGGGTGTGATGCAGTATCTGACACTCCATTAGCTGTCAACTAAGGGCAGTCCATTAATTTGAGAATAAGATCACTATAATTATGGTACAATTTCTGTGTATATAAGGATATATTTGAACTTGTCTGTTGATCAAACAAGATGGCTTGATTAATTTAGATGAAAGGTACCATCTTTCTGTGGGTGTGCATGACTTTTCTTTCTCTTTTATCAGGGGCCATTTCCCTCTGAAAATTTCTTTGAATTCATACTGTTTTTCAAACAAAAATTGCTAATTGCCCTAAGGATTCTCTTGAAGTGTTCATTGTACCCTCATTAATAACAAGAGCTGTCAGAGGACAGCATGCTCGACTATTCAAAATGCTTGTTGGTAAATCAAATGAAATCTTTTTCAATTCTTGCCCTTCACATACCCTGTATATAATAATAGTCAAAACTGATATACCTTGATAGCCTGATACCCCTTAATATTTTTATGAAATCATGCCTAGTTACTGAGACATAAACATAATAACACTGTGCATGAAAAACTTTAACAAAATATCCAAGTTAGAAAAAGGCCATAATTTGTATAAAATTCAGTCCAAAAGTTATCCTCCTTGGTTTTCTGATGCCCCTGAATATGCTTCTTAGCTTTCTAGCCAATACTTTAAACAATTTCTGAGATATAAGCTGGATAGTAGCTTGAAAGCAAAACTTTAGCCAAAATTTCTAAGTTAAAAAGGGACCACAATTTGTAATACACTATGTACATTCAATCAAGTGTTATCTTCCTTGACAGTATGGTACCCCTAAACATATTAAAGATGTTTCAAATCAATCTCATGCCTGGAATCTGAGATATAAGCATGAAAGTACCTTGCATGCAAAACTTTAACCAAAATTTCTAAGTTAAAAAAGGAGCCATAACTTCTAATATATTCCATCAAAAGTTATCTACCTTAATAGTATGATACCTCTAAACGCATTAAAGATGTTTCAAATCAATTGCATGCCTAGATATTGAGATATAAGCATGAGAATATCTTGCATGTAGAACTTTAACCAAAATTTCTAAGTCAAAAAGGGGCCATAATTTGTAATAAATTCCATCAAGAGTTATCTACCTTGGTTGTCTGATGCCCCTAAACATATTCCTAAACTTTCAAGTCAATACCATAAATGGTTATTGAGATATAAGGTTGATAGTAACTTGCATGCAAAACTTTAACCAAAAGCTGCAATGCCAATGCCGATGCCGACGCAAGGGCGACTACAATAGCTCTCATATTCTTCGAATAGTCAAGCTAAAAAAAGCAACATAAATGAATATATATTTAGTAATTTTATATATCAAGCAATTTCATTTTCACTGTTTTCCCTCCTTTTCCTAGCTTTTAACTAAAGTACACTGTAGCCCTGGATAGCAACCTGCACTTTAAACGAGGAGCGTTACTGATAATTAGCTATATAGAAATTGTCACATTGAATTTGATGTACAGTCATTAATGGATTGTGTACAGTATGTTGATGTGAGGAGGTTACTTGGCCTTTAAGCACATCTCCTATTACAGCAGACAACAACTTGCAATTAATTGCTATTTAAATGAATACTGAAGGTATATTTATTATGATGTGTTGATATGATGTTCAAGGTTTGTTAGTGTTTGAAGATTTGGCAAATCGGCAGAGGAATAAGTTTTGGAGTGTGCCTTATAGGTTCATAAAAAGAAATGGTAAATTGTAGCTTAACGCAAAGAATACATAAATGTGCAAATATCTGCTGTAAAATAATAGTTAAATGCATTAAAAATGCAATTCCTTCATAAAGACATATGGATGGTCAAAGGAAAATATCAGAAAATTGGCATAGATATGCCAAAATATGCAAATCAGGTATATTTGTAAGCAATATAATGATCTTTAGTAAAATATTCTATCTTATATAAACATTGTAGTTATGTTGTCATCAACAAGTAAATACAGATTGCATTTCTTAACAAATCTGCAACACACAATTTGCATTACTTTTCGAAGAATATACACTACTTTTGGAAAAATAATGGGCCTTTAATATATGATGTACTAGAAAATGCATTAGATTCTTTTTTGGTCTGCAAATCAACTACGATAGAAGAAATGGTCGATAATGGATGACCGACCGAAGATTGATGCAGGACACTGGCTGGTCACAGCGTGCACTTTCAGAAACTTTAAATTTTCCTTTTTTGTTGCCAAGAGCCGACCATATAAATATATTATTGAAATACTGCAGCTTTGCCGATGAAAAGCCCTAATACCATTCAAAAGGATATAAAAGCACTTTAAGGCATCCAGTCAATTCAAAACTCTGAAGAAAGACCCTAATTGTCTAGACTATTATTGAGGAGAGAAATCATTTCTCTTGATGTATTTTATATAAAAAAGAAAGAGTGATAAAATGCGTCTTTTATGAAGACGTTGCGGATCTTGACAATTGAGTTTACGACGGAAAAAATATATGAAAGCATCGAAGCGAAATAACAGGGGTATCAATCAGTCTTATTCATGAATATGCTGTCAAGAATATTTTATGAAGCCTAAGAGATGTGAAGGTCTGAAAGATTTAAATCAAAATAAAATGACATGGAACACATATCAGAAACAATTACAAATCAACTCATTCTTAACTATTTCTATAAATTTAAACAAGAGCCATGTCAACATGACCATCCCCCGCTGAATGCTTGCTCGTAAGAAGATAAGTTGGAGAGTAGAATAATTTTTTTTTTTTTTAATTATTTTGTAATGAAGACTGATGTTTGAAGTGAATATAGATATTAAACCCATGTGAAGACCTAATCCCCCTATTTTGAGGTCTACAGGTAAAATGTCAAGGTCACTGTGACCTCTTATAAATTTTTTCCTTCACCTTAACTATTTCACTTATCAACAAAGGGCAATAACTAAACAAGAGCTGTCAGAGGACAGCACGCTCGACTATTCAAAATGCTTGTTGGTAAATCAACTGAAATCTATTTCAATTCTTGCCCTTCACATACCCTGTACATAATAAAAGTCAAAAATGATATACCTTGATAGTTTGACACCCCTTAATATTTTTATGATGTCTAAAATCAATCCCATGCCTAGTTACTGAGACATAAGCACAATAACACTGTGCATGCAAAACTTTAACCAAAAAGTTAGGAAAGTGACATAATTTGTATAAAATTTAGTCCAAAAGTTATCCTCCTTAGTTTTCTGATGCCCCTGAAGACACTCCTTAACTTTCTAGTCAAGCAATTTCTAAAAATAAGCTGGATAGAAGCTTGAATGCAAAAATTTAACCAAAATTCTAAGTTAAAAGGGGTCATGATTTTAATATATTCCATCAAGTGTTATCTTCCTTTATAGTATGATACCCCTAAACATATTAAAGATGTTTCAAATCAATCCCATGCCTGGACTCTGAGATATAAGCATGAAAGTAACTTGCATGCAAAACTTTAACCAAAATTTCTAAGTTAAAAAAGGGGCCATAACTTGTAAAATATTCCATCAAAAGTTATCTACCTTGATAGTATGATACTCCTAAAGATATTAAAGATGTTTAAAATCAATCCTTTGCCCGGATACTGAGATTTTAGCATGAAAGTACCTTGCATGCAAAACTTTAACCAAAATTTTTAAGTTAAATAGGGGCCATAATTTGTAACATATTCTATCAAGAGTTATCTACCATGAAAGTATGATACCCCTAACATATTTAAGATGTTTCAAATCAATCCCATGCCTGGATACTGAGATATTAGTATGAAAGTACCTTGCATGCAAAACTTTAACCAAAATTTCTAAGTTAAAAAGGGGCAAAATTTGTAATATATTCCATCAAGAGTTATCTACCTTGGTTGTCTGATGTCCCTGAACATATTCATAAACTTTCAAGTCAATACCATAAATGGTTATTGAGATATAAGGTTGATAGTAACTTGCACGCAAAACTTTAACCAAAAGCTGCAACGCCAACACCAGGGCGACTACAATAGCTCTCATATTCTTCGAATAGTTGAGCTAAAAATTATGAAAGAAAGAATTATCATTCTTAGGCACTGCACTCCTTCTCAATGTGATCTATCAACCTATGAAGTTTCAAGTTGATATCTCAAATACTTTTTGACTTATGCTCTGGACAAAACTTAAGCCTGGAAAATAACAAAGGGCAATAACTCAAAAATAATGAAAGGTAGAGTTATCATTCGTGTGCACTGCACTCCTCCTTAATAAGATCTATCCACCTATGAAATATCAAGTTGATATCTTGAATACTTTTTGAGTTATGCTCCAGACAAAAATGTGGGAAGGAAGGATGGACATATGGACGTATGGACGGAAACTATTACCATATCTCCCACCGCCTTTGGCGGGGAATGTTTATCTGACAGACAATTTCAATCTTAACAATTAAATGGTGTTGCACACAACACATGAGTGTTGTGAATAATATTCCATTACCACAGCAACCAGAATTTTGGTTTGAGAAAAAAAATAAGTGACAAGCAGATTTTCCATACTGCCATCTATTCATATACCAAGTTTCATAATATTATCTTAAACGATTCCTAAGTTATCGCGGGAACCAGATTTCTGGACATCTGGACGTACAGATGGAGGGCAAACCTATAGTCCCCTCTGGTGTAAACACAGGCAGGGGACTAAATAACAATAATTAAGGACTACACTTAGCAGCTTATTGATTCATCTGGTTTAATATTGATCTGATGATGCAGAGACAAATGGTCTTCATCTTGTGGAGTGACTGTGAATTATTGTTTTTTGACAGGAGCTGTCATTGTTTACAGTAAATTCATGAACAGCTAGACAATCATGAAAGAGTTAAAAGCAGCTCGTTCACAAAAGGCCATTGACCAAGAATTTGATTTAAACAATATATGTGTAATATGTCTATCAATACTCATCAACAGATGCATGGTCACCCAATGCAACAATCAGTGATAGCCAAAAAAAATGGTAGGTTTTTCCCCATCAAGGCTATTATGTCATGGCCAGTATTGAAACTATATTTAGAATTATAAACCATTTAGATTTTATATTTTCATTTGCCATCACTTTACTCATCGTGCAAGTCCTCACCTCACTGGTTGAATTCATGAATTCACTAACCAAAACTGCTGAAAACACAATATTGCGGAACATGTCAATAGAACTGCAAGCACCTGCTTTGAGAATACATATACAGTCTACTATAAAAGTCAAGTTTTTTCCTTTCCTTTAAAAAAATTTTGTTTATGTCGATCTTTTTACCTCGACTATTTCGTTACGTCGACTAGAGAATCTAAGTCCCAAACTTCTAGATTGCTATTTAATTTCACACTTTATGTCGACTCGAGAAATTATCTGTGGTGACCGCGAGAGGTGTGAATAACACTGCGCGCTGATAGTCACTCTCTACTAATTAGTCTTGCAAACTGATGCGGTAAGCGAGTGTCGTTAATTACTCAACGTTGTTTGTGTCCATAACCAAGCTTAACAAACAAAAGGTGTTTATGTAATTAAAATGTTATTTGTTTCGTGTCAAAATTTGAGCAATTCTACAAGGTGTATAAGTTCTGATTTTTAAACCAATGTCAATTTTCATGACTTTTACGACTACATGTATGTCTGAAATGTTAGAACCAAAAACGCCTGTGGAACAATCCAGAGAAGGGCCCGGTATCCAACCCGGGAGGATATCTGGATCGACTTTGAATCTCAGTTGTTTGCAACCATTTGCAATTCTCACGAAGTGAAAATTTTCTGGTGCTCTTATAAGCAGAGTAACTCCCCTTTGAATTAAGTGTGCCTAAAGGCCCAAAAACGACATGAAATATGAAAAATGAAGTATTTACTGCCAGAAAACTAATACAACTCACAGGGAACAAACAGTTGGAAATATATAAATACTATGTTCAATGTCAGTTGTTTTTAAATCAACGATGAGAAGAAAAGAAACAAGGAACAACCCTATTGCTGAATGTTGAGGCAAATAACAAAATACCCAAAAGTATCCCAGCTTCTGATATCTCGACAAACTGATATGTCGTCTTAATTTCGACAGTCCCGACGATATCAAGACAACGAGAGTCGACTGTATTTAAAAGTTTTTACCAAAGTGGCATTTACAAAAATAACATTTTCTCATGCACTGAGACCTATACATGCAAAGTTTATTTGTCAGGAAACAGACCTCACAAAACTAAACTAGGAAAAGAAGAAATGATTTTATTTCATTTCTACCATTCATCTGTGAACAAGCTGCTTTAAGCAGTTACATTTTTACATTATGATTATTATAACTAAATACAGCTTCCTTATTGGGGAAATTAGCATTAAAAGTCCTAAATTGGAAAATTATAAAAGAATGAAAGTGCTTTAGATTAACAATGAAATTATCTTATTATCTGTGGTAATATATTTCCATGAAAGTTTCAAAATAAATGAATTAAGACAATATAACAATTTCATTTAAATTCCATGCATTTTTTTTTTTAGAAAATATAATAGTTATTTTGGGGAAAATTGTCAGTTTTTGGCTAGGGGAAACAGCCAGTAAAGGAAAATAAATGTCATTTTCAGAGAGATTGAGTGCAGAACTACCTACTCCTAAATAAATTGGATGTGACAGCTTGTTTCGCTTGAGAGGTTATTATTCACTTCTTTACAATTCCAGTCAAGTTTTCCTGCCACACTGTGGTATCATACCCAATCAAAATATCCTGACACTGAGCAAGCAAGTCCTGGAGCTACCCTTGTAAGCTGAGCATCATGCAAGGGAGATAATATACTTCATTTTTAATGACTTCTGTTATGTAGTGGCCAGGGATCAAACCCACAAATACTTGTGGGGTGAATGGGGAGTTGGGGCTCTGTAACCACTCATCCACTAGGACTTGTCAACTTACTTATTAACATTTCAGTATAAGAAAAAAAAAAAAAATCTTTGTGAATAGAGCCACTTAACTGCTTTACCTCGAGTTGTTTCTTCAACATGCTGATCTCCGACTTCTGTGCTTCCAGTTTAGCCTCCAGACTCCCTCTGTCCTGGGCCAGCGACGCCCCTGTTACACATGGAAGACTTTAATCAATGTTCAATCATTTAACACCATGTTGGGCAATTTTACACAATGTTCCAACCATTTAACACCAGGTTTAGCCATTTTACACAATGTTCCAACCATTTAACACCAGGTTTAGCCATTTAACACAATGTTCAAATATTTTACACAATGTTCTAGCATTTTAGACCACATTCAACCATTTTGCTTTATGTTCAACCATCTTACACTAAGTTAAACAATTTTACACCATGTTCGACCATGTTCAATCATTTCATTGTACACAATGACATTTTACAAAATGTTCAAACATTTTATACCACATTCTACCATTTTGCTCAACCTATTTAACTCAAATGTTAAACCATTATACACAATGTTAAAAAATTTTACAACCAGACTGGAATAATTGGATTTTACTGTTTTACACTTTATTTCCATCTTTAATGACCAGGTTTTACTGTGTTTTTATGTAGTGATATGGCTGGAATAACTAACATGAGACAGTGATCGCTGACAATAGGTTTATTTGGTTCCCAAGGTATCGAGCAAGGTCAACCTGTATAGGTATTTTCTGGAGGTCTCTAACAAAATCTGTCTCAAGACCCTTGACTGGCCAGTAGCCATGCACAACACAGCCGGACAGAAACCATATGTAATATACAACAAATAAACAGATGGGAACTAACAACAAGATATAGTATTAGCAACAGTCAATGGTTGTAACAGACGTTGCATAACCAACACAACAGTCATGTTATAATCCAAAATGGCATATACAATACAAAGTTGGACTTAATACCGCAATAGGGAGTCCGATAATGATACAAAAACACTATTTCCCTCTCATCTGACGGGTACCAAAAGACTATGTTTTACACTACTACAATATAAAAGATGTAAATATGGTATGAAAAGAAGGAAAGGTGAAAAAGACTGAAAAATATGCAAGAAGAAGGCTTGTTTTTCAAATCACAGAAATAAGTACTTCACCACTTTTTACATTTTATTGTCTTAAATCAGTTAAATTCATTAAAGCATATATAATTTGTATAGAATTCAAATTAACATTTATTTCCTTCACCTCATGAGAAAAACTTATTGAAATCCCTTATAGAAACAGTTCCTTGGTTGGACCAGTACTTTGCACAAAGAAAGATTTAGGAATAATTTTGGCTCCAAGGGGTGATCAGACCCCAGCCTGTCTGATCCATAAACAATAAACATGTGCAACGAACTGCAGCACATGCTAATGTAGATAAATAAATAAACAACAGGGCCATGATGGCCCTAGATCACTCACCGGAGTATAGGGTTACCCAGTCTGTATTAAAACATTTCTGGCAAGTAGTTTTGAAGGAGATGATCCCTGTAAAGTTTTATCAAATTCTGTCCAGCAGTTTCAGAGGAGAGGTCATTTAAAAATTTCACTATATACATATGTTTTTTTATGGATCGGAATAATTTTAGCAACTTTGTGGACCTTCACCCAATGATCATTGGTGCCAAATTTAATTGAATTCTGTCCAGCAGTTTCAGAGAAGGTGTCATTTAAAGATTTCACTATATACATATGAAGCAAATAAGCCCTGCCCCTGGCAGCCATGTTTTTTATGGATTGGAATAATTTTAGCAACTTTTGTGAAGCTTCATCCAAAGATCATCCCTGCCAAATTAAATCAAATTCTGTCCAGTGATTTCAGAGGAGATGTCGTTTTAAGATTCACTATATACATATTAGGAAAATTAGCCCCGCCCCTGGCAGCCATGTTTTTTTACGGATTGGAATAATTTTAGCAACTTTGTGGACCTTCACCCAAGGATCAGCGGTGCCAAATTTAATCAAATTCTGTCTCCAGCGGTTTCAGAGAATATGTCATTTAAAGATTTCACTATATACATATAAGGCAAAATAGCTCTGCCCCTGGCAGCTATGCCCAGTAGGGACTTCAGATTTTTCATGTAAGGAAGCCTTCCAGCTGGCTTGCGGTAGGTCGGTGGTTCTACCCAGGTACCCCTGTTTACTCGAGGTCTTCCTCCACCTGTAATTAGCTGGACATTGCATTATGATTAAAATACTATCACAGCGATGGTAAACCCCAATACAACTACAACCTGGCGGCCATGTTTTTTTTTTATGGATCGGAATAATATTACCAATATTTGTAGAGAAATACCCAAGGAACATCTCATTCTGTACCAAAATATTTTGAAATTTGGGCAATAGTTTTGAAGGAGATGATTTTTAAAGTTTTCATTTTTTTTTTTTCTTTCTGTTGCAATGGCAATCAGAGTTCCACATGGATCAAATTTATTTTAGCAAATTTTTTGAAGGTTCACCCAAGGAACATCCCTGCAAAGTTTAATCAAATTCTGCTCAGCAGTTTCAGAGGAGATGTCATTTAAAGTAAATTGTTGACAACGGACGACGCACAAAGGACAACAGACGACGGACGCAGGGCAATCACAAAAGCTCACCTTGAGTACTTTGTGCTAAGGTGAGCTAATAAATAAATACTTCTGTTTCCTTCCATGGCAAGGAGTGCACACTCAACAATCTGTGTCATGTGGAAGATTTTCATAAGCATTATCACTTTCCATCCAATCATTGTAAACTATTGTAAAACTGACTAGGCCTATCACTTAAGGTGATTAATACCCCAACATCCCACTTCATATAATGTAATTGTAAGAACCAGGATGTGACAGCTAGGATGTGATGAGCGTGATTCCAATATACCCCCTACTTCTGTGAAATGGGGCTATAATAAATCTAAATTTTTATATAAAAACGGCACTGATGACAATCAAACAATTGAAAACCTAGTCAGTTAACAAATTACTGGAAGGCTGATCTAGTTTTATAATGGATGCTGATTTCTCTGACTGCTTTTGTGAGGTGAAGGATTGATCACACACTGAAGACAACCTGATTCAATTACTTGAATGCTCTCTACTAATAAAATCAAGTTAACATCATTTTCTCCACCTAACAAGCATGGGGACATTTTATCCGGCTTGATTACCATATCAAGGGGTAAGCGCGAAACTAGGCCAAGTGCTTATATATGTATTAGCACTTAGCCTAGTTTCACTCTTATCCCTCGATTTACTCTTAAGACTAAATATCATGAAAGCATCAGCTACGTTTCTGTCTGATCCCTTAAGGAGCTGGTAGAAAATAGAATCTCAGTCAAACTTCACCTTATGGTAATTCTTGTTTAATCTATCAATTTTCTCCACCTAACAAGCATGGGGAGTTCAGTGATGACCTCTGACCTCTTCTGTCTCATCCATTTTGCATCATCAAAAGGTACCCTATCCGAAACGAGGCCAGGGTATTGGAAATTATATTGAAATTTAAATCAATACTTAATGTTGTTACTGTGATTTTAAAAGAACGAGCGATTTATAAAGCATTTCTTTATATTTCATATTACAAAAACAATTTGTTAAACAAGAGGCCCATGATGGCCCTAAATCGCTCACCTGAGATAAATAGGTTGACCCAAGGAACATCTGTACCAATTTATTTTAAAATCTGGCCAGTAGTTTTGAAGAAGATGATTTTTAAAGTTTTCATTTTTTTTCTTTTTGTTGCCATGGCAACAAGAGTTCTATATGGATCAAGTTTATTTTAGGAACTTTTGTGAAGGTGACCCAAGGATCATTCCTGCCAAATTTAATCAAATTCTTTCCAGTGGTTTCAGAGGAAATGTTGATTAAAGTTTTCCCTATATACATACAAGGCAAATAAGCCCCGCCCCTCATACATGCCATATCTCCCGGCGGGAGATTAAATCTCCCGGGATTTCGACTTGTCTCCCGATCTCCCGCCGGGAGGTGAAAATCTCCCGGTCTGACTTAAATCAAACTGGTTTCCCTTTGAACTCAGTATAATCCATTTTATTACCGAGCTATGATACAGCTTTAGGAAGATTACGTAAGAACATGTGTTAGTATCAATCCTGACCAGTGTGCTGTACAGCCACAAGCAATGTGTGATCGTCCTTATCCAATCAAATTGCATAATTCAGACAGGTAGCAGACTGGACACTCTATCAGTTGAAACAATTATCGTCGGGTAATTAGCAGCTATCAAGGCAATACTAAAGCTAGAATGAGTAAGGTTAGGATGGTACACTGTAATAAAGACGTAAATCTTATCATGGATAAAAAAAGGTCCCGGAGAATAGCTAATCCTTACTTACCGGAAGTGTAAACAATAAATGATAATTAGATCAACTGTTTACCAATCATTTAAATTTAACAAAACTCATCATATTGACACATCATAGAAAGTACACCTCAGCTAGCGATAAATTGCAAATGAATTGCAATTTTCACACCGAAAATGACTTGATAAACAAGGGATATCGTCTGCTGAGTAATTTACTATAATGAGATGTCATGATCGGAAGAGTTGGGTAACCACTTCATACCACCATACCGTACACGATAAATATTTTAAGCTAAATAATATTTTAGCTAAAAGCAATTTAATTCAGAAAAAAAGAATACACAGACGGAAGGTGAAAGTATTATTAAATATGATCTAACTTTTTATCTTTATTCATCCCCATTAATTAAAACCTTATGATCAGAATTCATTCAATAAATCAAAGATACTGTATCAATTTAAATGTGTTTGATGTAAATGGCATGTTCTCCAATTTGTTATAAGTTAGTGTTGCATTTAATGTAAAACAGTGCTTGTGGAAAGTTATTAATAAATTTCATATTTTTTTTTACATATAAATTTCATATGGTATTTTCATTAAATGCAATAAACAGTATATAAACTGTTAATGAATTTAATGAAGGGGTAATCAAATGTGTATTTTTTTTTTATTTTTTATTAAGAACGTCTCTTCGATATATGTCGTAAAATCTCCCTGGCTGGACCCCAAATCTCCCTGTGAAAATTTCAAAATCTCCCTGGGAGACATACTGAAAATATGGCATGTATGGCCCCTGGCGGCCATGTTTTTTACGGATCGGAAATTTTTTTTCAAATTTGGTAGAGGTTGACCCAAGGAACACCTGTACCAATTTATTTTAAAATCTGGCCAGTAGTTTTGAAGAAGATGATTTTTAAAGTTTTCATTTTTTTTTCTTCTTTTTATTGCCATGGCAACCAGAGTTCTTCATGGATCAAGTTTATTTTAACAACTTTTGTGGAGGTTGACCCAAGGATCATCCCTGCCAAGTTTAATCAAATTCTGTCAAGTGGTTTCAGAGGAGATGTTGTTTAAAGTTTTCTCTATATACAAATAAAGCAAATAAGCCCCGCCCCTGGCGGCCATGTTTTTTTATGGATCGGAATAATTTTAGCAACTTTGGTAGAGGTTGACCCAAGGAACATCTGTACCAATTTATTTTAAAATCTGGCCAGTAGTTTTGAAGAAGATGATTTTTAAAGTTTTCATTTTTTTTTCTTTTTGTTGCCATGGCAACCAGAGTTCTACATGGATCAAGTTTATTTTAGCAACTTTTGTGAAGGTTGACCCAAGGATCATCCCTGCCAAGTTTAATCAAATTCTGTCCAGTGGTTTCAGAGAAGATGTTGTTTAAAGGTTTCTCTATATACATATAAGGCAAATAAGCCCCGCCCCTGGCGGCCATGTTTTTTTACGGATCGGAATAATTTGAACAGTCTTGATAGACATTTAATCAAGAAACATCTGTGCCAAAACAATTTGAAATCAAGCCAGTAGTTTTGGATAAGAAGATTTTTTAGTTTTCACTATAGACATATAAGGAAAACTAGCCCCGCCCCTGGCGGCCACGTTTTTTTATGGATCCAAATAATTTGAACAATCTTGGTAGACACTTACTCAAGGAGTATCTGTGCCAAAACATTTTGAAATTCAGCCAGCAGTTTTGGAGGAGAAGATTTTTTAAGATTTGAGTATAGGCATCTAAGGAAAACTAGCCACGCCCCTGGCGGCCATGTTTTTTTACGGATCCAAATAATTTGAACAATCTTGGTAGACACTTACCAAAGGAACATCTGTGCCAAAACATTTTGAAATTCAGTTGGTTGTTTTGGAGAAGAAGACATTTTAAGTTTTTTCTTTCCGTTGCCATGGCAACCAGAATTCCATATGGAATTCAATTCTTTGAACAACTTTGAAAGGGGACCACCAAAGGAACATCCCTGTAAAGTTTTATCAAAATTGACCAAGCGGTTAAGGAGGAGATGTCGTTTGAAGCAAAATGTGGACGGACGACGGACGGACGGACGACGGACGAAGACCGGTCACAATAGCTCACCTTGAGCCTCTGGAATACTAACCACCAGTCACATTATCCTTACATGGGGCCAATATCAGTCCTGGAACTACCTTTATATGCTGAGTACCAAGCAAGGGAGCTATACCAGTACCATTTTTACAACTTTGGTACTTTGCGACCGGGAATCGGACCCACGACCTCCTTTTTCCTGGGTGGGATGCTCTTACCACTTGACCACTGTGACCGGTCAGAAAAAAGACAAGGATACAACATGTATCAGATTTACACCACTGGATCTGAGAGCCAAAGTCACTACCATAGAGCCAAGAAGACATGAAAAAATCATAAACAATATCATACAATCCATAATTAAAGATATCCCAATATTCAGTACCTACTATATTTAAGGCACCCCCATCAGGAATCTTACTGTTAAGTTTGATTTTTTTTTTCATAGTGGATGATTATATAAAAACAATATATGATATGGAAATCACTGCATTTACATGTTAAGAAATACAGCTCTAGTCGACGAGTTTCTACCATATCTAATATCACTTGAAGAATTTCTTACTTCTGAGTCTAAAATAGGGACATTAGTAAGAGATTGCTGGATAGGTCTGAGATTTGTAATAAAGTAGAAATTGACCCAGACACTTGTGCGATGAGAGTCAGTATATCACATTATAAAGTCTTGAGTCATATCAGGAGCATCTGTATATGGATTTCCAATCAAGCGGTCAACCTGACAACAGTACATAGATGGTCTATTCAGACAAGCACTTAATATCCACAGCATTGTCACACTGATGATCAGTCATTCTTTCCCACAAATGTATAGAGATGAAATCAGATATTTTCCACATTTAATATACAAAGTTGCAGACGCCATTACTGAAATCATAACTCATTATTCTCAGAATTGAGACAGATCTCATTGTACAAACAAACTAATGAAACGACTGTTGCACTGACAAACTTTTTTCCCCAAAACATCGCTGATCAAGTAATGACTTTCCATTATTTGAATTTCTAGGTTGGATCTGTATGCTCCTGGCATGTGTCAGTTTCATAAAGTACATTTAACCCTTTCCCTCCTATAGACTCATTTTGACGCACTCAATAGGTACCACATAAAGCCTGATCTGCAGAAAACCACAGTTAAACCTTACCAAATTTAATTATAAAGTCCTCATTTCCAGACCACTGAGGAGCAGTGAACAGCATAAAACCTGATCAGCCTGCGAGATGATTGTGGAATGCATAGGTGGCCTACGAGTATAAAAAAATGGGGAATTTCTTAGTTGTCTTGGTGTGACATACAAAGCCTAGATAATGCCTATATAAAACATGGCTTACCAAAGGAAAGCACCATTATTTTGACATATTGGTAATTCATAATCATAAATTTGTACATGAATATTCATGAGGTAAAGGGTAAATTAAAAACTTTGTAAGTAATACTTACAATATGTTTCAATTCATCCTAATGAAATACAATAATGTTGAACTTAATATCACTAGATGAAGATAATATCACCTGATGAAGAATAAAACAATATATATATATTATCTTTAGTAACATACTTTCATCTTTAAGATGGATTACCAACTAAAACAAAAGCTGTCCGTAAGACAGCATGCTCAACCATTCGAATGTTTGTCAATAAAAATAGATATTGCAATTAAAGGCAAAATGAGAATCTCTGTATTATCAAAATATACTCAAGAGCAATAAACATGTGAAGCAATATCTCAAAGAGTTCAGCAAAAAGTGAGTTAGTACAAAAAGATTAATCAAGTCAGAAAAGGGGAATTATTACATCGAAATCCAAGAAAGAGTTTTGTACTCTTGCCAAGAACAAGTAGGGGTGATGATCATAAACAGGAATTCAAAGCTTCAAAGCAATACTTCAAACAGTTAAATGAAAAAATGAGGTGGTGTGAAAACCTTAACCAAGATTCTATATAAACATAAGGGCCATGATGGCCCTGTATCGCTCACCTGAGTACCATTGCTCTAAAGGCACTGTATAATGCTACACACTAAATATCTTAACTCTTGACCTTGTGGTTTCTGAGAAGAAGATTTTCCTTTCTTCCTCTATATAAGCCTATGTAAAATCAAGTGACACCTGGGGCGAACCCAATTTGGACCCAAGGGCCATGATTTGAACAACTTTGGTAGAGATCCACTAGACAATGGTACAAGCCTTATATCTAAGCTCTAGGCCATGTGGATAAGAAGATTTTTCTAGTTTTTCCCTATATAAGCCTTTGTAAAATAAAATGACCCCTGGAGCGAGGGCAATTTGAACCCAGAGGTCATTATTTTAACAACTTTTGTAGTAGTTCACAAGACAATTCTACATACCAAATATCCAAGCTCTAAGCCTTGCAGTATTTCAGGGGATTTTTCTATTTTTCCTTAGAGATCCACCAGACAATACTACATACCCAATATCTTAACACCAGGCCATGTGGTTTCTGATGAGAAGATTTTTCTAGGTTTTCCCTATATAAGCCTATGTAAAATAAAGTGACCCCTGGGGCAGGACAAATTTTGACCCTAGGGCCATGATTTGAACAATTTTTGTAAAGGTTTATAAGACAATTCTACATGCTGTAGGCCTTACAGTTTTGCAGGAGAAGATTTTCTAAGATTGCATTTTAAAATCTATTTTTAGCTACTGTGACCTACTTTTTCAACCAATCATAATAATTTGTACAATTTTGTTAGAGGACATCATAAGGATGATTCCTGTGAAATTTTGTCAAAATCCCTTCAGCAGATTAGGAGGAGATGTTGTTTAATGGAAAAAGTTGACGCAAGACGCATGCACACACGGACAGATGGACGGACGACAGACGCCGGACAAAAGGCAATCATAAAAGCTCACCATGAGCACGTTGTGCTCAGGTGAGCTAATTATCTAGCTCTAGGCCTTACGGATTCATAAAAGAAGATTTTTAAGATTTTCCTATATAACTCTATGTAAAACAAGTAACCCCTGAAGCGGGGTCATTTATCACCATAGGGCTATGATTTGAACAATCTTGGTCATTAACCATTAGATGATGCTACATACCAAATATCTTAGCTCTAGGCCTTATGGTTTCATAGGAGAAGATTTTTAAAGTTTTTCCTATATAAGTCTATGTAAAACAAGTGACCACCGGGGCAGGGCCAATTCTAACCCCAGGGTCATAATTTGAACAACTTTTGTAGAGATTCACTAGACAATGCTACACGCCAAATATCTTAGCTCTAGGCCTTATTATTTCATAGAAGAAGATTTTTAAAGCTTTTCACTATATAAACCTATGAAAAATAAAATGACCCCTGGGGCGGGGCCAATTTTGACCCCAGGGTCATGATCTGAACAACTTTTGTAGATGTTCATAAGACAATTCTACATACCAATTATTAAAGCTCTAGGCCTTACAGTTTTGCAGGAGAAGATTTTCTAAGATTGCATTTTAAAAATCTATTTTTAGCTCCTGTGACCTACTTATTCACCCAATCAAAATAATTTGAACAACTTTGATAGAGGTCATGATAAGGATGATTCCTGTGAAGTTTGGTCAAAATCCATCCAGTGGTTTAGGAGGAGAAGTCGTTTGAATGAAAAGTTGACGACGGACGCACGCACAGATGCAATGACGCACGGACGATGGACGACGGACAACGGGCGGTCACAAAAGCTCACCTTGAGCACTTTGTGCTCAGGTGAGCTAAAAAGGGGCATAACTATTTTAAAATTCATGACAGAGCCTGATCCCCAACATAGGTATGCAATTTCATGTGTGAATTATGAGGGACATTCCTGGAAAGAAATTGTAGATAATAGCAATGTTAAACAAAAGTTTTAACACAAGTCCAAAAAGGCCCATACATATGCAAAAAATTCAAAAAAGTGCCATTTATATGCAAAAATATTCAGAAGAGTTACTGTCCCTGTTTCTACTGGTTGGTCTGATGATGATAAACGCATGTGTAAAGTTTGCGGGACATCCATTGAATAATAGTGAAAGTAATGGCAATGTTTAGCAAAACCTTAACATTCTTGGGACGTGTACGCCGACGTGACTCCAATAGCTTATCCTATTGTCGGAATAGTCGAGCTTATAATTATCTATATAGAAAATAGACATATGCAAATCTGACACAACTTGGCCCCTATACATGTAGCAGTTCATGACTATAAGTCTTAATCAGTTGAATACATCTAAATACACTACAAAATATTGAGCGTTCTGTCCTCTGAATCATCACAATCCTTCAGGCTTACTTGCCGTACTTGGCATCACCAAGTTTTAAGCCACGTCAGACACATCCATGAAATTCTCATGTTAAAGGGCTCTGAGATGTTCCTAAATAATTAGATAAACAAAAGAGCATGAGAGGAGAAAAGTACAAAAAACTGTAATCTATACAAATGTAAGAGCCACCAGTTTCCCACTCAACAACTCTTCAGCCCCCAAAGGAGAGGAAGATTAAACTGCTGTGATTCCAACTGTGGCTTTTTTTGGTACTTCCTGAAGAAGGATAAATTTAGGTTAGGTTGGATTTTATATAATCACAGTGTCAGAACACTGAAATCTCAATGCAGGCAGACATACTAGTATTCTTATTTTTGTCAAAACCTGCATTACCAAATCCCCCCACCACCCAATTCCTTCAACACCAGAATATAGATTTCACATACTGTTTGACCACTGCGTAAATACTAAATAAATTTCATGATATAGAATGATGTTCCCTCACATCACGGTACTCATGTCTGGAATGGAAATAAATTATCAATGAAGTCTTATCTTCTATTTATTTATGTATGTCACTGTTATTCCACCTTTGTACCGTAATGTGAAAACAATTTTTTTTTCAGCCTTTCTAATAACATATTAAAAACCTGTTATGTTTGCCATGTTTGGCCTACATAGAAATCCCATGATTCTCTGGTATTTCTGTATTTCTTGAAAAAGACTGCTGGCTCCACCTACAGGTGTTGCTGCATGATCAATCAATAATAATTCATAAAACAATTGAGTAGATGAAGATCCAGCATTTGTGGAGTCTGTCAATTCATTATTAAAGCTATAAAAATTTTTTGGCAGACATGAGGTGATAAGCAGATGTGCAATAGTAGGAGGTTGGTATACTGCAGGAAATTTATGTTTTTCTTACAATTTGCAGAAGCATATTACTTTTTTTATTTCAATAAAAATTGCAACTTCTTGTTTACAAAGTGGTGACACTTGGTGACGATCGGCAAAGTCTTTCCTGACAAAATACCGCGATACCAGAGAACCCATGATACCACCGGACAGCACTATACTTTCGAGGAGCTGTCTGATCTGGATCTGCTCCATTTGTCAAGGAGTTATATCTAGATTATCATGTCAAAACCGTAAAAAAAGTTTGGCACAAACACATGTTTCATAACAACTTTGCTGATGCAGACCGTAAAAGGTATACAAGAAATATTTTTCTTCACCGAGCCCTTTCCAGGAGCTGATCTGGGTCTGCTCTGTATGCAAAGGCATCAACACATGTCTATATAAGGTCAAGGGTTAAGTGGACTTTATCAAGCATCCAAATGACTGACCCAGCTGTCAATGTCACGTAATTTGAGTACTCCATGACACGTCATTACCAAAATAAGTACCCTCTAATTTGTGGCTGAAATTATTTCCGATTGCTCAAAATTTCTTCTTTTCCTCTATCTCCATCTCTCTGCCTTTGGCTATCAAACTATTTACAAGTCTTATTCCTGGAAAATTAAAAGCTTCCTTTGGACTTACTAAGAAACATCGCCAACTCAAGTACAATGATAGGGAAACAGTATGGAAATGTTCTGTGCAGATGGAATGATCAGAACAAGGTTATTGGTTTAGGGTTTAGGGTTGACAATAGCTGCAAGATATTCACTGAAAGAGCAACATAAAGTTAATTAAAGATGTAGGAATCACTTGAATGACCAGGGATAACCCTGCTAGAACCAGTGCATAAGCATAAGCCAAATAGAACGCCTCCTAAAAAAGAAGATCAGGATTTGAACCCCCAGTGATGTTGGACTTGGTGATAGCAAGTCCACACTTAAACCTCTGAGCAACTGAGGCCCTTTCTTAAATATGAAGCCAAATTCAAAGGCTACCATCTTTTTCCATGTCTGTATACACTTAAAACAGTTTTGAGATTAGTCCTAAAATGGTCTTTGTAGGTATGTAATGTATGTAGATGTGTTTTGATGGGTTTTTAGTGAGTGAAATGAACTGTTCTAAAATAGACCTGTTGCATGAAAATTTAAGGGTGATCAAGAGGTAATCTTGTTGGATAAAACAGTCATGAGAAAAATAAATAAATTGGCCAAAATGATTAAACTCTAAAACTCATTTCTCCATTTTCAGTATACATGTTAACTTGAAACTTGAAAATTTTATTAAATGCCTATTTTTCATATAAAATACATATTCAATGGCATTGTACAAAGAAAATAATATAAACTGATGAGATATACACACATACATAAAAGAATAAGGAACAGTCAGCGATGCTGTTAGGTCACTTAAATCAGTGCAAAAATAGTCCTTGAAAGATTTCAGTTTTATTTTGAAAAATTCTACAGATTAAGAGGCAATTCATTCCACAATTTTGGACCTATCATACTAAAACTTATGTCAGAGAAAGTATTTTTCTTATTAAAAGGAACAACATAACAACCATCAGAGGATTCAGATGATCTTAAGGTTTGTTTTGACACTTGATTAGACAAAAGCTCAGTTAAGGTGAAGTCCCTGTAATGGTTCTGCTACATTTCGGACCTCATGGCCTTTCACGGAGATAACCGAGGTTCCCTAATGTTTCATTAGGGTACCTTGGTTATCTTGGTAGAGATTAGGTAGTCCAAGACAGAGCGGAACTATTACAGGGACTTTACCTTAAATACGATAGTGCGTGTACCAAGCATCAACTGCACATTGGAAAGCAGCGACTATCATTATTTATCACGGGTAAGCACATGTAACGGAATATGATGTCATTATAAATATAGATGTATGACATCAGTGTAAATATTTATGGCATAATATTCATGATATAATCTGTCTGGAATAAGGGGTGCTAGATTAGAATTTCTAGCACTTAGAAAATCCATGGGAAAATCGTGTCTAGTAGGCAAGAAAAAATCCATACTGCTTTGAGAAAATGTTTTCAATTACTTCACTAAAAGGTGAATACCAGTGGAACTTAAATGAGAGGTTTTTCATTATTGCAGGGAAAACTGCATGGCATATCTGTCCCCTGGGTTTATGAATATTTCATCGACTTCACAGCTGAATGTCCAGAGGGGATCCAAAAATCACAAGGAGGTTAGGGGCATGCTTAAATAGCCAACAATCTGTCCTCCAAAAACACTTGATCAAATTATCGAATTACAGCATGCTGATGAGATATGAGCATAATTGCAACAGGGGTTTTTTGTTCCTGTTTTGGTTTTTGTTGTTTGTTGTTACTGCAACATTATTTCCAAAAGACAGCAACATGCAACTAATAACAAAGGCCCTGAATGTAAATAGGCATCCTTGTAGAATTACCAAGTAGGTAGGACGCTTCTAAATTTAAAGATTCTGAGTGCCAATTCTGAGATTCAAACCCACAGAAGGGAGGGGATAAGTAACACACTGTAGACATGAGGCATGATACCACAGCAAGTCCTATAATCCTGACATATGGCCAACCAGTCCTGGAACTACACTCATATGCTAAATGCCAAACAAAGGAGATATACCAGTGCCATATTTAACGGTTTTGAGATGGAACCCATGACCTCCCAGTCACAAGGCAGACATGAACAAGCCTGACATACAGACAAGAAAATGATCAATATTTGAATATCACTCTCAGACTGATCTACTTTTACACTTGTCATATCAGTCATTTCTTTATTGACCAATGTGGTTCATTGGAAGATTCAGACAATGGTGTGACACCGATCTTGTGACCTTACCTTGGTGGGCCAACTCCTGTTCCCACAACTTCCTCTCAGCCCTCAGTCCCTCTATCACAGATTCCTGGCCATGGACCTCAGACTTCAGCTTTATATTGTCCTGAAAAGTAAATGAAGAACATTTTTACTAGAGCGATCAGTCGGCAATAAGTGGGGCCTCCGTGGCCGAGAGGGTAAAGTCGCAGACTTTAACACTCACTCAGCGCCTCACTGCATGGGTTCGAATCCCGGCAGCGTAATTCAGATTTTCATGTGAGGAAGCCTTCCAGCTGGCTTGCGGTAGGTCAGTGGTTCTACCCGGATGCCTCCGTGCCTTCGGGGTCTTCCTCCACCTGTAATTAGCTGGACATCGCTATATGACTGAAATACTGTCGAAGCGATGGTAATCACAAATAGTCATAGTCAAGCATTAAGTATCGTGATACCTCCCCCGGCTTCATTATCCTGACACTAAGCCAACCTAATGTGATGATCCCCATGAAATTGGATTGTAGCATTGGGAAGGAAAATACTTCTACCAGGACTGATCCTTTAAGTTAAACTAACATAACGAACTTAATCTAACAACAACAACATAATTGATGTGACAAAACTGAGACACACAGCCTGTGCTGTCACTGACCCCAAGAACAAGGAAGATGTGTATGTAGCAGCCAGGGATCAAACCCATAACCTTCCAGTTATATGACAGATGCTCTTACTACTTTGTCAATTAATAAAAAAATGTATCCTGAAGAAAGATATATGTCTTGTATTGGAATTGTTTCCTAAAGCCAAAATTCTTATGTAAAAATGGGACGTTACTCTAACTTAACTTCAGTAAGATATAAGCCTTTCACTGGTGATGGATTTTGTGAATACTACTACACTCATCATGTTTGACCACTGAATATCCATTATATCATGTTTGACCACTGAATAATCAATATATGTTTGACCACTTAATATATCATGTTTTACCACTGAATTCTATTCAATATATCACCTCCCCACTGAATATTCACATAGTTACCCTCACTGAATACTCATTGTATCATAAGGTTTTGCCCTCTAAATACTCATTAACCACTGAATACTCATTATATCATGTTTGACGACTGAATACACAATATACCAGGTCTGACCACTAAATATTCAATATATCATGTCCCCACAGAATATTCAATAAGGTTAAATATTCAATACACCATGAAGTTTTTATCATCAAATACTCAATTTGAAATAGTGCTTAACTCCAGAATACTCAAGTTTAGTGTGTCTGATAAATACCCAACTACATATTTGACAACTGGATACTCAAAGAAACATAATGGTAAACCACTGTATACTCAATGTAACACAATGTTAAACCACTGAATACTCAATGTAACATGATGGTAAAACATTGTACACTCAATGTAACATGCTGGTAAACCACTGAATACTCAATGTAACATGATGGTAAACCACTGAATACTCAATGTAACATGATGGTAAACCACTGTATACTCAATGTAACATGATGGTAATCCACCGAATACTCAAAGTAACATAATGGTAAACCACTGTATACTCAATGTAACATGATGGTAAACCACTGTATACTCAATGTAACATGATGGTAAATAACTGTATACTCAATGTAACACAATGTTAAACCACCGAATACTCGATGTAATATGATGGTAAACCACTGTATACTCAATGTAACATGATGGTAAACCACTGTATACTCAATGTAACATGATGGTAAATAAATGTATACTCAATGTAACACAATGTTAAACCACCGAATACTCGATGTGACATGATGGTAATCCACCGAATACTCAAAGTAACATGATGGTAAACCACTGTATACTCAATGTAACATGATGGTAAACCACTGAATACTCAATGTAACATGATGGTAAAACATTGTTTACTCAATGTAACACAATGTTAAACCACTGTATACTCAATGTGACATGATGGTAAACCACTGAATACTCAATGTAACATGATGGTAAACCACTGTATGCTCAATGTAACATAATGTTAAACCACTGAATACTCAATATAACATGGTGGTACACCACTGAATACTCAATGTAACATGATGGTAAACCACTGTATGCTGAATGTAACACAATGGTAAACCACTGAATACTCTATGTAACATGATGGTAAACCACTGAATACTCAATGTAACATTATTGTAAACCACTGAATACTCAATGTAACATGATGGTAAACCACTGAATACTCAATGTAACACTATGGTAAACCACTGTATACTCAATGTAACATGATGGTAAACCACTGTATACCCAATGTAACACAATGGTAAACCACTGTATACTCAAGTAACATGGTGGTAAACCACTGTATACCCAATGTAACACAATGGTAAACCACTGAATACTCTAAGTAACATGATGGTAAACCACTGAATACTCAATGT
>CM037794.1:7838957-7888957 GCA_021229015.1 Solen grandis
AGCTTTCTCAAGCCTCTCCAATAGCTGTGTTTAATGAAAAAAAAATATGAAGACAATATAATTATGTACTTCCATCACAACCAACCATTGAGTTTTTCTGTTGAATATGTTAATGTCCTTATTTATTTTGTCCTGTTCTGTCCTCTCCTTTTCAGCAGGAAGTAAATATAGAACAGTAGTTAAACAAACAGGTTCACTTAATCTCGAAATTTAATTAATAAAAGTAATTTGAATTTGTTCCATTAAGAAGCTGATTATTTTTATCAAGATGATTTTAATTATTTGTTAATGGTAATTTCCAGGGAGTTGCAATAGGGAAGTGTCCAAAGAGCAAGTTGTTCCGAGGTTACATAGACCTAGAGTTACAGCTGAGAGAGTTTGAGAGATGTCGCATATTGTATGAAAAATTCCTGGAGTTTGGACCAGAGAATTGTACCACATGGATGAAGGTATGAAATATATGTCCTGTGTTTAATATGAAATTCCATACAATGAGTAAAACGGTATACCTACAGTATTTGTATTGTATTGGTTCATTCATTTGGTCACTTCTTTTGTACTTCATTATCTAACAAAATAAATTTTACAGAATTTTGATTGAATTTGGTTCATAACCTACATAATATTTGTTTATTTGTCTTTAGGGTAGGGAAGACTTTGAAGATCTAGGTACATGTAATATCAATTGTATACAAGACAGATCTTACCTATCAGTTAACTATGTTAATTTCACAGTATGCTGAACTGGAGACGATACTCGGTGATGTAGAACGAGGGCGATCCATCTATGAATTGGCAATCTCGCAGACCAAGCTGGACATGCCCGAGGTGTTGTGGAAGGCTTATATTGACTTTGAGATAGAGCAGGAGGAATATAACAACACCAGAAATCTCTACCGACGTCTCCTGCAGCGCACACAGCATGTCAAGGTAGCTCACACTTTTAATTTTGTATATTATATAACTACTATTTTATGCGTTTATACTAAATAACTTAAGTAATTTTTCTTTTTTCCAAACTAGGATATATGATGAAAAAACAATAATTAATGCAAGTTAATACAAAATTTCAATTTTTCAAATTTGAAAAAAAGATTTTGAGAATAGTGCCTATTCACCACCTAAACTAGTATTTACATGTATATATAATCTGAGGGATGCAATATATCAAGGTATTTAAAATCAAGACAAGAAATCTACGAGGGAGATATCATATGTAACCACCATTTCTAAGAGAAATATGCATGGTTGCATTGGTTGGTATTGATAATATTATTGTTAAAACATTACATTCAGGGGGGAGCAAATAGATTTGCCCTTGTCTACCCACTTGCCTTTCTGTCAGTTAAAGGTGTGAGTGTGTGTGTGTGCCTTTATCTTTGCAGGTATGGATAAGTTTTGCCCAGTTTGAGCACGTCCACTGAAGAACCTGAGGCAGTGAAGAATGCTCGAGCCATATACAAGGAAGCAGCCTCTTCATTGAAGAGCTCAGAGGAGAAAGAAGAAAGATTGATGATCCTGGAGTCATGGCAAGGATTTGAGGTCAGTTCACTTTTTGCAAAATACTTAGAAAGATAAATATTGGCACAAGGTAGTTATTGTCCTTTGTTTAGATTTACTCAAGGTGTACCAGTATTTTGTGCCAGGGAAGGCAGTGAAAAATCTTTGCCTTCCAGGTCATCAGCCATGAAAGTTTCCACTTGACCATGGCAACCTTCATGTTATTTTCCTTTAGTTCTGACTTACTAAAACAAAAGGACTTTCATAATTCAGACAAGGTTTACAATTTATTATTCTATATGCTACAATATTATTATGGGTGCAAATGTCCTCGTTGGGCAAGTGGTTAGAGCGTCTGCCTCAGGGGTGGGAAGTTGTAGGTTCAACCCATGACATTCTAAGATCACTAAAAGATGGAACTGTTAGCTCTTTGCTTGGCAGTCAGCATAAAACCAGTGTAGTTCCAGGACTGGTTGGCCTGGTAGGAAGAATGTAACTGGGTGTGGTATCATGCCACATGTCTACGGTGTGATACTGCTGTAAAGCAGCACTATATCTGTCTCTAGTAGACAGTCTCCAAATGACTGAAATAATGTCAGAAAATGTAAGAGAGTTAGCCAAAAGTAAACAGCAGTGTCTTTGAATTGCAGACGGAGTGTGGAGATGAGGAGTCACAGAAGGTTGTGGAGAAACTTCTGCCACAGAAAGTCAAGAAACGAAGGAAGATTCAGACAGAAGATGGGGTATGTGCCACTAGGTTTCTTGTTACTGTCAAGTGTAACTAATGCTCACTTGGGGAATGTGCAAAATTCAGGTTTTTGTTAATTTAAATAGTGGAAGGCTTCTCTTTTTCCATTTATAGTACGATAACAATGGAGTGATTTTTATACGGTCAATAACTTAAGGTGTTTACAATAAGATGTTTATGAACACTTCAGTATGCTAAGGACTAGGTCGGGGACATTCATTTGTCAGTACATTAAAGCTCACTTATAACGAAATCATGGGGACCTTGCCAATTATTTCATCTTATCCAAATTTTGTCTTATCCATATAACGTAATTTGTTATAAATGTTTGCATATAGTTAAATTTCGTTAAACATTGTCTTTCTATTTTTTGCTACTAAAATGATTAGGCAGTAATTCCAACAAGTATAAATGAATGGTTACAAAAGGGAATAAAGTCTGAAATAAAAACAACTATTGGATCATAACAGGGTCCACAGCCTTCCATGCTGCCTAGTCATATTGGATTGCCACCAATACGTTTATTGATGATGATGATGATGATGATTAATCGATCAATCAAAAACTTATGTACGTAATCACGGAATATAAAATGCTAACATTATATACATAATCATCAGAAGATGCCATATTGCTCCGTCATAGTTACTCTCCTTGAATGATCCAATTTTGTTTTTAGCTCGACTATTCGAAGAATATGAGAGCTATTGTAGTCGCCCTGGCGTCGGCGTTGCAACTTTTGGTTAAAGTTTTGCATGCAAGTTACTATCAACCTTATATCTCAATAACCATTTATGATATTGACTTGAAGGCTTATGAATATGTTAAGGGGCATCAGACAACCAAGTTAGATAACTCTTGATGGAATATATTACAAATTATGGCCCTTTTTAACTTAGGAATTTTGGTTAAAGTTTTGCATGCAATAGAAAATTTGGTTAAAGATTTGCATGCAAACTACTTTCTAGTTTGTATCTCAATAACCATTCATGGTATTCACTTTAAAGTTTATGAATATGTTTAGGGGCATCAGAAAACTAAGGTAGATAACTCTTGATGGAATATATTACAAATTATGGCCCCTTTTTAACTTAGAAATTTTGGTTAAAGTTTTGCATACAAGGTATTTTCATGCTAATATCTCATTATCCAGGCATGGGGTTGATTTGAAACATCTTTAATATGTTTAGGGGTATCATACTTTCATGGTAGATAACTCTTGATAGATTATGTTACAAATTATGGCCCCTTTTTAACTTAGAAATTTTGGTTAAATTTTTGCATTCAAGCTACTATCCAGCTTATATCTCAGAAATTGCTTGTGGAATTAACTAGAAAGTTAAGGAGTGTCTTCAGGGGCATCAGAAAACTAAGGAGGATAACTTTTGGACTGAATTTTAATGCAAATTATGGCCCTTTTCTAACTTGGAGTTTTGGTTAAAGTTTTGCATGCACAGTGTTATTGTGCTTATGTCTCAGTAACTAGGCATGGGATTGATTTTAGACCTCATAAAAATATTAAGGGGTATCAGATTATCAAGGTATATCATTTTTGACTATTATTATGTACAGGGTATGTGAAGGGCAAGAATTGAAATATATTTCATTTGATTTACTAACAAGCATTTTGAATAGTCGAGCGTGCTATCCTCTGACAGCTCTTGTTAGATAATCAAATTATTTGATATATTTATAAACATTGCAAAAGTCCATTGTACATAAGAGTGGGAAACACATACATTAATTTGGCTAAAATGCGTGGTACATTTTATTACAGTCGGATGCTGGATGGGAGGAGTATTACGACTACATATTTCCGGATGAGACGGCAGCTCAACCTAACCTCAAACTGCTGGCGATGGCCAAGAAATGGAAACAGACGCAAGTCCAGGACACCGAGAATGAGGATGAGGAGAACCCTGGGGATTGAGAACTGTGTTGTCTCTCTTCTGACTTACTTGATGCAGCACACACACACAGAGGGACTGTTCATCCAGTTACAATTACAACTTTTGTGCCAGTGCTTAAAAACTGTTGTTCTGGGTGGATATTAAGTCCGTATGTGTTGTTTTCATTCTAAAATCAAGCAGCTGCATGTGTCATCGAGACATCTTGATATTATGGGAAAAGTGACACTATGATCAGCAAACATATTTTCACATCTTTGATGAATTGCAGAAAAATTAATATATCAGATGTTTAATGAAATTCCTATGTTATATCCCCACAAAAATGTTGGTGTGGGTGGGAGGATGCATAAGAGAGAGCCTCTTGGTTTGTCCATTGGTCTGTTGGCTTTTTCCAATCAGCAAAAATGAGCAGGTTAGCAGATTTAGTTAAGTTTAACCGATGACAATGTCTGTTAATTTTTGACACAGTTATTGCCCCTTTTCATCATAAATACCTTGTCATACCAGTAAGGCTTCATAGTCTGTGTCAAAGTGCTGTGTGGGGGTATTAATCAGCTCTAGTGATATTTCTAGTTTGTACAGTGTCCAACACTCTGTATATGAGAATTATACATGTAAAAGGATTATGTACAAATATCATCTTAAAGTAACTATTTGTCTTTAGTGATATTGACACTTGTGTATAGTGAGAAGAGGTGACTGTGTGTTGAATAATGCAGTGACTATGCAGCTTGGGTTGATCAGTTTTCTGTACCAGTGCTATCTCCATTCCAGCTGTTATTGATACAAGAACATAAACAATGTATCATCATTCATAGCCAACATGCTGGTCATGTCTTCATCCAGAAGTTATCCCCATGCCTTTATTCTACATAGATGCTACATCAGATTTATATTTTTGTATGAAACATTGGTATATAAAGATTCCTTATGTAAAATTTATGTAAAAAAAAAAAAATCTATTTTTACCTGAAGGAGCTCTAGTAACTCCTCTAGGAAGTAGTTTTAGTTAAAGATCCTATGCAGTGAGAAATTGAGAAAAAAATTCTTTTCAGAATTTCTTAGTTCAATGAAAAAAACCCTGCGTTCAATAGATCATCCTCTTAAATTTTGATAGTTACTGTTATACATGTATCACTACAGTTATTATTTGGTGAATGATATATACAAAGAAAACCAGGTAATGAATGCTGAGAGGATACTTCTTATAAATAAATAAATCTTAATACATATGTACATGTATTACATGTGTTATTCTTTTTTCACATCTTAAAATATACAAATGATGGTTTCCAGTAATAAATATTAACTTACAGGAGTTCTGCATTGAAATACTTAAAATGTTGCATAAAAATATTAACAGGTTAGAAATATCGAGTGTAGTCTCTTTCACATGCTTCCCTTTATATTAGGATGTGAAGTTGATTACACCTTTATCTCATTAATGTAATTATTCATGTACAAATTTATGACATGTATAATATTAATTTCCTGAACTTTAAATGGTATATGGCACAAGAGCACTAGTCACTGCAAAATATGCTCATTCTGCAAATTTATAAATTCAAGGGCCTTCACTCTGGAGTGTCCGAGACATTCTGGTTGGTCCTCAAACTGGTCGAGATATTGTGCCACAATACATTGTGAGTGTTTGGTAAACAATGGTTCACATTTGTCAGTGTTATAGAGGGGACACTGTTAATTTTGCAATTTTTCATCAATTCAAGGGCTGTAATTCTGGAGCATTTGTGACATTCTGGCTGATTGTCAAATTTAGCTGAGATATTGTGCCCAAGTTTGGTAAAGCTCATTAAAGTTTTTTTAATTAAAAAGTGGACAACCTTAGTGGATGCCGCCCACCCAGCCACTGCAGGTGAATCCATATGCTGCATCATTTGACTGGCATATGAAAATGGGTTTCTCTTTGTTGTGCAGAATCTAAGTTTCATTATTGTATGAGCAAATAGAGGAGATAGATCCTCTGTTCTGTTTGACAGTGTGTCTAAATGAAGTCAAGGGTTAAGTCTGAACATAACATGTATGGCCCATTTCACTAGACTACAAACCTCTGTTTAAAAGCAGATTCCTTACACTAGTTAAAGGCATCTTTTTCAAATGTTTTGGCCGAATAATGGGTGACCAGATAGCATATTTCTTAACACCATGGCTTTTCTCTAATACAACCTAGGTTTGATTTAAGATTGGTCAAACACTGTACATGTGGAAGGGTATTTAGCAATCCATTTTCACTGGGTTCTCTGGTGGTTTTCTCCCACGTCAAGTGGACCACATGAGTGCCATCATCAGAGCTGATAAGAGGATATTCAAAAGTGAGCTCACTTCTGTCCAATCATTCTCAAATAAATAGTTAAAAAAACAAAACATTAGTATGTTAACTTAAATATTTACCTGCATGGTCTTAAATAAAAAAAATTAACACCTATCATGATAATATGTTCCATATATCACACCATCTGTTTGCAAATTCAACATGTTAAAGCAAGACTGTCATTTTTATAATTTAATGTGTTGTTCTATTAATTAATATACAGGTATACATATTTTATCTTAGCACAACAATTATTAACAGCATCTGATTCAAGTTTCTCATTAAGGCCCTGAACACTGGAGCCCTTTCCGTGGATTCTCTGAAAACTTGGAGACTTCACATATTGCTCAGAAAATCTGGAGTCATTTCCCACAGGCTGGAGTTCGTGAGAACCCTGACCTGCCCATTACATAAAAATGAGTGTCTCATTGCTAAATGTCATATTAATACCATATTTTAAACAACCATTCCTTAACAACAAATCTGGTACTGAATCAAGAGTTGTCTTTATTGGAAACATCCAAGTATCCTTCATTCTTTCTTCTCTGAATCCCCAAACCGTTGTTTCACCTTCTCAAAGATATTTTTATAAGAGTCCATATCCTCCTGCATTAAACGTTTAAATCTCTCTTGTCTTGTTTCGCCTTCTCTTGCATCAGAAAAGAAATCTGTCTGGTTCCAGTTTTGATACATTAGTGTGATGAACACTGAAAAAGAAGAAAACTCGTTAGTTAAACCACAAGAGTGTTCTCTGGAACACGTGTCACCTGCTGAAGCGTGATGGAAAAAGTGTAACTGACGGACAGACAGACCACAGGAGTGATCCCTATGTGTTACCTCTGCTTACAGCAGGTGACACAAAAACCAGAGGCCATCATTTAATATCAATATGAAAATAAAGGAGAAGAGAAACAGCCTATCGTCTCAACCCAAGATTCACTGTTCTAACAATAAGACAGAATGAAATGTCTAGGATTTACATATCTCAAACTGAAAAAATTTTAGTGCTAGGATATTCAATTTTGATACAAGAGATCTTTTTGGATTAAGTTACGCAGCTGGGTAAAAAGAATACATGCATGACGATGTTTTGCCACAAGTGTAAAAAAACAATTTCAAACATCATTTATGATTGATATTTGTATTTGGTTTCGTTTGGATAATACCTTTGGATAATACTTAGAAATGACTTAAAAATGTGTGACCTTGATGTTCATGTGACCCTGATATTTCAGATTACTGACTGATTTACTTTTGCCTTGGACAGTTTTTGTTCATACTGGAACACTGCTTAATGTGATAATGGACATCCTAGTGTGTACAGGTGTATTCAAATTGACTTAAGATTCTATCCAATAGCTACACTAGATAAAACATTACATGTAGTCAGTAGTTGACCTGGTTTATTGTAACAGCTAACCTAGCCATGAATGAGAAAAGAAGAGTTTTTCACAACTAAAAAACTGGAAAATGCAAGTATTAAATGCTGGGTCACCTTTTCAGCTCATTTAATCTTAGAAAAAAGCAAAAATGGCTCATGGGTTTTCAGAAAAAATGCTCATAAATGAACACTGTGGGCAGAAGTTATATAAAATTATGTCCATCTGAATCAAATTGTTATTAAAGATAGGTATTCTTTGGTAGAAGGAAAAATAACTGCAAATCTGGTAAGTTTAAAAGCAGTTTCCTACGATTTACTAATTTCAGGGGTTTTCTTCTAGGGGATATGCCTTTACAGGTATCTAACCTTTTGGAAAAGGCTGAATATTCTTGCAATATTCCTAAAAGCATGCTTTTTACTTATTTCTATTCTCCAAAATTAGAAAATCATGCTTTTTTTCTTCAGATAAAGAATGTAAAGCCACTCTCATTCGCATAGGGAAGAAAGCCTGCTGAATAAACAAAATATAAATTATATAAAGGGAGGCATAAAGCATACTAACATCCGCCTACAGAGACCCCAAGTAAAATATTCCATTTCTTCAATCTTCTTGGAGCCGTTTTACTTTTATGTATACCATAGTAGATGCTTGCGGATGCTGCTGAAGCCAGTACACCATTGGCTATCAGTTTACAACTCAAACATTCGCCAGGTCTCAGTGGAACTCTCTGTCGAAGCCATATCTCTGCACTAGTGAACATACCAGTGTTTTGAGGCATGATATTTGGTTTTGCTGGAAGTATGGCATTGTTTGATTCATTGTCTGATGTGACTGCATCACTTTTTTGTTTTCGGCGTACATCTTCTATTGCTATATCATCATATCTACTTGGGGCTAATGTAGGTGTATTATCATCCGATAATCCAAGGAACTTTTTTATCCTATGCATTTTTGTCCTGAAAAATTAAAAAGATAAAATATATATATGAAAGAAAAAATCCTTATGCAATTTTGAAAGAAAATGTGGCTTGGTTTTGAAAGGTAAGAACTTAAATCATAATTTATATACCGGTACATATAGGATATTTACCTTTGACAAAAAAGTAACCAAATTCAATCCTACTGATAAAAACTGGAAACGAGCTTAGGAACTTCAGTTTGTGTGTCAAACTCTCTTATCACAATGCAATTAAAGTTCACACCTTAGCCATAATAGAGTATTTACAGTCACTATAAAGTATCACATTGTTTCAATCTTTTAACTAACTTACAGCAAACATTTTATATCACTTACATGTTAGCTACCAATACTTACATATCTGGTGTATAAATAAATATCAATTACTGAGCCACACCATCATGTGCTGTTACTATATTTCTATGAAATCATGACATTATTTTAACATCTTCAGTATTGTAAATTTGTCCTTCATGGAAGAGATCATACAAGTAAAAAAAGTATTGCACAAAGACATAATTGGATATTGAGGCGTTGGAAAAAGTCAAAGCTAGAAAATTTTGAAACATGGTTGACAGGATGGCCAAGATTGACAGATAAAATAACAATACTCTTTGTAAGAGCATTTATTTTTCTCTAAATTGAAGTCTGTTAAACAATGACAATCTTTTCCAAACAAAAAAAAACTGTCACACTCAAAGTGAAATATTGCATTAGTGTAAATAGCTGGAGAATACCAATACAGCGAGAACTGAATACTTGATGATAAATAAAGCAGATTTCAATTGTCTAGAGATTACACCAATATATCAAAATGTTACATGTGTGATTGGAGAAAAGAAAATGGTTGTCAGCATTGTGTTGCGACTACTTCTTTCTGATTTGGATGTCTCACCAAAGAACAAAAATCTATACTATACATTTTTTATACTGTATAATAGATCTTTTATCTTTGCTGAAGGACACATGGTGTATATGATGTAACATATTACACATGAGTTACCCACAAATAAACTATGCCTTCACTAAAACATACCTCAGAAATGAAAATTAGGTAGTTATATTTTTCTTTTTTAGTTTAAATGACTCGAAGGGTGACGTTGTAATTTGACAGGAGATTTTAAGTCTTTGCAGTACTTTGTCTACTGTCATTGAGCATTGTGTACTGCCCTCATGGCCGTGTGTCACTGGGCTATCAATCAGAATGGCAATAATAATTTATGACGATAAGATGCAGCAAATAGTGAGCTTATACTGATTTTGTAAGGAAAAGTGTCGTTCTCCTTAAAACAAAAACAAACTTATCATACTTGACAGTGATTTGAGATGCAAGAAGTTTCCTTGCAGAAAATGTCCATGAAGTTGTGCATACGGTCTTCCGTAAAAATAGCACAAACGTGAAGACTTGTTGATGAACCTGAAAGGGGTGGCACTCAAATTACTTTTCTTTCTTTGATGCGCAAAACCATACTTTAAAGTGTTCTACAAGGCATATGGTAATTGAGAACAACCCACCGTCATATGCACATGCTTCTGTCACCAGAATACATTTTAGCAACAATCTGCATATCAGTGGTTTACAGTTTGTTTTATGAATGAGCTAGAATGATGTTTTATGAGTGAATGATATATATAAACGTATGATAAGTACCGGGTATTAAATGAATATGTCCAGTATTATAGGCGTATGTAAATACATAGATTTGATTAATGTCTTGTATGTGTTAACCAACCTCAATTGACACTGGGTTGATTCTTTCAGGTATAAGGAACGTGCCTTCACTTTTTTCTCAAAGATTAAAAATACACCAAGACTTTTCAAAAGGTGCAATAAAACCTTGGAAGGATATATATTTACAGGACCTGATCCAGAATTTTTCAAATGGGTGTGGGGTAGGGGGAACTCAAAATTTGATTGTGATGCCAGGACTACTACTAAATAAACAAATTTTGTTTGTTAGCTTTTCTAACAGTTGTACTTGAAATTCAAGGGGACTTCTCTGAAAGAATATATAAAGGCTGTATAAGGACTCAAAATATTGTGAAGATCAATAGTTTCCAGTAGTTACATAATTATATTGATAACAACAGAAAAGTGATATATGTTCGAAACTTATAACAAAATATCATTGTCAGCACATGAATCAACCACTATTTTTGGAATCTGGTTTGTGCAATGTTGAATGTTGTGTGTAGCTTTATGAGGGCAACACATGACAATTTGAATACGAAATGACATGCAACAGGACACTTGACCTTATAGTATGCAAAAGTTGCATTGACACACTTCACGAAATATTACAAAAAAATGTTGAGCATTGTTTCAAATTATATGCATCATGTTGCCTTGTTGTTTCATTTGGTTGAGCTAATATTTTGCGTAACATGGAAAAGTCAACATGTGACCTCTTGAAATGACAAACATGTAAAAAGACGCAACATGATACTAGACATTATAGCGCAAATGTCCTGTGCCATGTTGCAGTTTAAATGCAACACCCAATATTATAAAACAATGCAACACAATAAATGACATTGTGATTAAGTCACTCAACATTACAGCACGCAAATTTGCGTTATTCATTAGTCTGTGTTACATAGATTTTTAACTCTCCCATTGTTATTAATGGTGTGCTAAGAAAACATTACTCGATCACTGTGTAGACACTGGTAGACAATGACAATTTCGCATATTTGGACACTATGAAGCTTGACATTATTGCGATATTTTGTAAAAAAAAAAGAAGATATATGTGAACACAACATTTGCGTTCTAATGTTGAGTGTTGTGTCACATTGAAGTGTGTCATTTCATAATGCTGTGTGTCATTACAAGTTATTAGGCCTAGTTTCATATTGTCATGAATTGCGACACACAGCATTCAAGGTGGCACTAACTGGGTTCCATACCAATAGCTTTTTTTTGCCTGTCCCACATGTATTCCAACACAAATGAAATATATCACAAATTTTTACTGAAATTCCATTCCACTACATAACCTTAATATCTTTGTTACTTATATCTTTATTACTATAAAGAAACAATACAAATTTTGATGCTATTTAACATTGAATCATGAATTACAATGTTATTGTGTAAAGATTGTACATATATTTATAAATCAAAGGGCAGACAGTTAATTTTTTTTTTATCTGTTGTATTACAATATGTACAGTTTTTTCAAAAGTATATGATCATTCTTCCATTCCAGTAAACTAAGCATCAAAACCAGTCAGACGGTGCCTTTTACCTGCTTATACATTTAGCTAAAATTTCCTACAGAAAATTGTACCTATACACATTCAATAAGACTATTTAAGTTTTGTCCCTTTTTGAGATCTTATTTTGGTGGTGTTGTTGTTGTTTTGGTTGTTTTTGTTTTTTTTATAAAGGTGTTTAACAATTTTTCAGGTTTAGATTTCTAGTAAATTTCTTTATATAAGCAAATGTTGTCCTTTTTTACCCCGTTATCTCATGAATATTCATGTACAAATTTTTGACTTGCTGAATATTAATTTAATGAATTTTAAATGGTATATGGAACAGTGGATTTTCCTTTGTAATGCAGACTGTGTAGAAATGTTGTAGGATCTGTCTCAGGTCTGCTCTGTTTGCCAGTCTAAACTAAAGGATTAACTTTTAACAGTTTCAGCAATGGACCCTCTTGTAGGTGTGGCAGTGTTGGCTGCTGTTTGTATAACTCTGTTTCTTCTATCAAGACTGGACTGTGATATGACTCTCTTATGGAACCTAAGTTTTGGAAAATCTCCAGGTAAGCTTTCCAAATGAACTTTTTTTATTCTTTATTCTTAGTTGCCTCAAAATATATACATGTATTGCTTTCTGCTCTAATAATCAGAAGTCAAAAAGTATGTAGCTTATTCAAACCTTATTCAAGTTGTAGAAACTTAAACTATGTCCTGGGCTTGGGAAAATGCTTTATGCCCGAGATCTTGTCCCAAATGGGGTTCAAACCTACAACCTTCAGATCCATAGTCAATGTACAATACCACAGGATCATTGAACTCTTCTTCAGTTCTACCATATATTTGCCAGTGGTTTGTAATTTCCCAATTTTGATATATCCCAGCCACAAAGTACACGGTGAATCAAGGATTATAGACCCCTTATAATTTGAAATGTTTCCCATTTCACATGACTGAACATAAAAACAATGTACAATACATTATATGTTTTGGGTTTTGAAGTTGCGTTGCTGTTTTGTTCCAGACATATTGAAGGGGCAGGTTGCCTGGGTAACAGGATGTTCCAGTGGAATTGGAGAAGCCCTGGTCTACAGACTGGCAGAATCTGGTTGCAAGCTTGTCTTGTCTGCCAGACGAGAAGCCATCTTGAATAAAGTCAAGCAGAACTGTATTGGTAAGACCTTTGAGTGGAAATCTTGCACTTTTTCATCTTCACTTCTCAAGCAGTCTTTTTTTTTTTTTATAACTTTATAACAATGCTTATGTCAATAACTTCTTGGCCAAATTTGATTATCAGCTCTGTTAAGGTCAGGAGTTACGGCCCTTGAGAGGGAGAGATATCTAAGGTATCGTAACAAATCTGATTCTACTCAGAAACTGATAAATAAGATACTGAAAGTTGTTAAAAAACTTATTTTAAATTCTATGTATATACCCAAGATAAACTGAACAATCTATTTACAAGTAAGCAGTTTTTAAGCAGTTTCATCAACATAGCAGTTTCTGAACTATTTTTGGCAGCTATAAGCCATAGGCAGTTTTTAATATAAACTGCTTGGAAACTGCTAAGAAAACTGTTTGATTATGTAATATGCAAATATATATATGTCATGATTTCTTTTTCTTTCATGTGTGTTTAAGACATATCTGGAGGGAAGCTGAAATCAGCTGATGTTCTTGTCCTTCCATTGGATCTGTTAAAGTATGATACTCACACCTCAGCTGCTGAAACTGTTGTCAAATATTTCAAAAAGGTATACCGTATAAACATGTTGTAGAGAAAAAAGTCAGGCATCCATTCCAGGTACTATGTTTACTTAAAGGCATGGAATCCTTGTACTAATAAAAAAAAAGATGTAACATTTAATCAAACATTAACCAAAAAGTATTTACTTGAAATTTATTAAAGAGAAAGTAGATAATGGTTAAATATTTTTTTTTTTTTTTTTGCAACCAGTCAGATACAATTTGTAGGGAACCAATGCTCATGTTTTTTTTTTGTTTTTTTCACATGAGTGAACATGAAATTATTGATTAATTTGCCATTTGTTTTGAATTTTAAATACAGTTTTTGAGTAGATAGATGAACTATGGGTCCCATTTTATTCTAAATAGCCAGTTTGTCAGAACATGAAGTTCTCTGTATTACGTACATTAGTTTTCACGAATAAGTGAAAGAAAATGAATAATCTGTATTTATTTGATAATGAAACAAAAGAATATTTTTGACTCTAAAAAGTTGTTAGTGTTAGTCACATGTCATGCAATACACTAATCAGATCGCTTGTCATTTTTTCTCATAATTTGATAACAAATTACCACAGATTGATATCCTTGTGAACAATGCTGGACGGTCACAGCGAAGTCTGATCAAGGATACACCTATTGAGGTAGACAAACAGCTTTTTGATGTTGACCTTTTGGCTCCCATATCTGTCACCAAGGCAGCACTGCCCCACATGGTTGCTGGCGGGGGTGGGCAGATCATGGTGACGAGCAGTGTGGCGGGAAAACTTGGAGCCCCTGGGTCAGCCACTTACTCTGGGGCTAAACACGCCCTGCAGGTAGGGTTATAAATATCTCTAGTGGTATGGATAAGAACATCATTAAAAGCATCTGCTTGATGGATGGTAACTCAGCACTGGGATTCAGAGGTAGATTACATGCAGCTAGATTTATAGATTATTAGTTCCAACCCTGTTTGAGCCAAGAACTTTGCAAGAATTCCCCAGGTGTAAATAACTGGTGTATCCCAGGATTAGTTGAGAGTGATTAGTATAAGAATTAAGAACTTTTTTTCTTACTATGTAACTTAAAAAGAAATAAACTTAAGAAAGTAACTTGGCTTTTCAGAGTTACAGTCACTGAAGATGGAACTAGGAGTATTGAAATTCATATCCATATTGCAAACCCATAGTTGGAATATCTGCCTGCATATTGTCTACTCTTTAGGATTTTTAAGTCTCCCAAACAAAGTTTTGAGACTTATTGTTTTTACTCCGTTTCTTCTTATTATTTTCTTTCTTGTGCCAGCAACTTTGTATGGGCCATTTCTCGGAGGCTGCTTGACCTAACTTTACAAAAATACACACACTAATAGTCCTCAGTTAGTAGTGGGGCCTCCCTGATTTTTGTAAATGGGGATTCCCTGGGGATCAGACCCCGCCCCCTCAAAGATGGATTTTTGCATAAAAAATGTATTTCTGTTTAATATTTCAATTTTCCAACCCTGAATTCATATATTTTTTGTTCCTCCAGGGATGTGGAAATCTCCACATTTCCTACTTGTCCCCTGACAATTATACTGAAAAAATCTACTTGTCCGCCAGCAATGTTCACTTGTCCAAATAAAATTGTTTTTGATTTGATTTTTTACTCTAAAAGTAACATTTATAGTGCCACAATGAACAATGTTAAGCATATTTTTTTCTTGTTAATTCATATCTGATGGTTCAGATCATTCAATAACACTGATGACATTGATATATAGTCAGTACATGTATCCCTTCCACAATGGTCCCAGCCCGAATTGACACCTTTTTTTTCTTGGATTAAACATAAAAATGAGAAATCAGCAAAGGTCCAGTTGTGTTTAGCAATAGCATAGTCGTGTTAAAAATCTGAGCATATCTGTCAACCTCCATGCATTCAACTTTGGCAAAGATTTGCCATTAGATCTAGTCATAGTTTTGGGTTTTCAATCTCAACTTTTGATAAACACACTATATGTTTAGCTGATGTGTAATAAGGGTATCTTTCCTTTAGATGAACAATGCTGAAGATTGATCAGTAAGTTGGGGAAGCTCAGCTGCCTACATACCGTACAGAAAATTGCATCAAGTGTCGTCATTTTGTTTGAAAGGATCACTTGTGTATTTCCTTTGTCATATTCATTATCTCTTTCGGCCTTAGATTTATTTACATTCATTTTGGATATTGCTGGGCTGGGCTTGCCCAAAGTTACTGCTTCTAATTACAAATCGATCCATTTAATTTGAGGCAAAAAGAAACATCGCCATTTACGAAGTACAACTAATGCGCTCAATTTGCTCCGTGTGTTTCGGCTAGTTAAGTTGTATTTAAAAATACCTTTTGAATGCTGCTGTCTTTCTGTATACCAGACCATATACTTTTTCAGATCCTTTTTAGGCAAATATACCATATCATACGCATGCATTAGTCAAACAATTCGACATTTAACAAATAAAATAAGAAAGCCAGAACTCGATTTCAGTACAGACGTATTCTGTTTGACAATCGAGCGCTCCCGTCTGCAGCATGTGATACTGGATATTTCCCAAGATGACATCATTTGGATTTTAACATTATTCTTACAATATTGTTATCATGGATTGAAATAACTTTATTTAGATCAGTTTAAAATGGAAATGTTTACTTGTCCACAGACAAGTTAAGCTTAAATAGTTACTTGTCCGGTAGTAAATTTACCTGTGACAGACAAGTCAGGCATAGGATTTCCACACACCTGTCCTCATAATGAGAAGAATTGAATAGTACTACTTTGGTGTCCCTGAGGTCACCCAGGGGCAGGCTCCGCCCTCTCAAATTTACTTATCACCTTATATCTCAAGAATTGTTCAGATCCCGACCCATAAACCATATATATATTCTTGTTCCTCATGATAAGACAGATTGGATGGCACTACTTTGGTGTCCCCCGAGGTCACCCAGGGGCATGCCCTGCCCCTCTCAAATATACTTATGACCTATATCTCAAAAAATGTTAAGATCCCCACCCTTAAGCCATATATATTCCTGTTCCTTATGATTAGATGGATTCTTCTTTTAAAGTTCACATGGGTCACCAAGGTGTCAGGCCCCACCCCCTCAATTTTAATTTTGACCCTATATCTCAAATACCATTGATATCCCCACCCATAAACCATATATATTCCTGTTCCTCATGATGAGATGGATTGAATGGTACTTTTTTGATGTTCATATGGGTCACCAAGGGGTCAGGCCCCACCCCCTCACTTTTACTTATGACTGGGTTATTTCTTAAAACTTAATTTGGGATACTTAGTAACAGTTCACTGTTACAATTATTACTTGTTTATTTAACATTCTTCCCTGTTTAAGATTAATCATTATGTAATGATCAATACTAGTAGAATAGATTAAATCATTACCTTTACTGTTTTTTTGGAGTTTTCATTTCCTGTCCTCCAATACATGTATATATTTAGCATTTTGCTAGTCACTGATACTGATATGTGTGAGTTATTGGAACACCTTAATTACTAAATTGTAGTTAAGTTATTAAGTCCATTTTTACGAAGAAGATTTTTTCTCTCTTTCTGTAACAATTTTATTTATTCTGTTACTCATGAGTGACATTCAAGGTTTTTAACCCTTTCCCTCATAGAGGATACCATGAAAAGACCTATGCGAACAACATAAAACCAGATCAGCCTGCGAGTAACTCGCAGGCTGATCAGGTATTATGCTGTTCGCTGCTCCTCAGTGGTCTGGAAATGAGGATTTTGTAATTAAATTTGGTAAGGTTTAACTGTGGTTTTCTGCAGATCAGGCTTTATGTGGTACCTACTGAGTGCGTCAAAATGAGTCTATATGAGGGAAAGGGTTAAAACAAGTGGGGCTTTTGAGAATTAAGAATTGTAGATATTGTCTTTGATGTGAATGCCAATGGTAATGCTTCCCAGCATGGATGTCAAATAATAAATTTGAAAATGGTTGTTGTTTGATTTCAAGGTGGTCAGATTTAAACGCCAGTGGTCTCAGTGGTCTGGTAATGAGGATTATACAATTAAATTTGGTAAGGTTTGAGTTTGGCTTTCTGCAGATCAGGTTTTATGTGGTACCTATTGAGTGCATCAAAATGAGTCTATATGAGGGAAAGGGTTAAGACAATTTGAACAAATGTTAATCACATTGAAATGATGCATGATGTGAAGGTTTCAGTAATGTGACTTGAAGCTGAAGGTCACATTAACCCTTTCCCTCATATAGACTCATTTTGACGCACTTAATAGGTACCACATAAAGCCTGATCTGCAGAAAACCACAGTTAAACCTTACCAAATTTAATTACAAAATCCTCATTTCCAGACCACTGAGGAGCAGCGAACAGCATAAAACCTGATCAGCCTGCGAGTGACAAGCAGGCTGATAACATTTTTGTAGATGAGCTGTTTTTTCATGCAAGATATTAGACAAAAATAAAGTGTCATTTATCATCATCATTATTATTTTTCTCTTATATAAAACCAGGGATTTTTTGAAGCCCTGAGGATAGAATATGCCCCGGACAAGATCAGAGTAACCATGGCCTGCCCGGGCCCTGTGTTTTCTGATGCCCTGCTTCATGCATTCACAGAGGTTCCCAACCAGGTGGGTGGGTTTTATAATTGTTTATTGGGCCTAATGTCTTGCCTTAGTATTTCAGTCATTTACTTGAGACCATACTGTAGAATCATGCTGTAGACATGTGGCATGATCCCACACCCTGTCACATTATCCATCTTGATCAAATGAAGGCCAAGCTTGATTTAAGGCAAAATCTGTAAATGTTTTACATGGTTATGGCCCCTTTTTGACTCAGAATTTGGCAAGTATATCTTGTCCAATGGATAACTAATCAACGGCTTTTAATAATTTTTGGTACACTTGTTTATCTAAGTCAAACAAAGGCCACGTTTGACTTTGACTGAATTCATAAAGATTTACACAGTTGTGGCCCATTTTCTATGTAAAATTTGCTGAAAATTCCTCGTCTGATCAATAAGGCCTTATATTCTGTGTCAGAGAGCTGTGTGGGGGTAATTAATCACCTTCAGTGATATTTCTAGTATTTTTATTGCTTAATAAAACATGAAGAAAACTGACCCTTTTCATTGCATTATGCACACTTCTCACTTATTATGAAGATAAAAATAACAGGAATAATACTATTCAAATTTGTGAATTTTACATACTTGAAGATCTTTGTCCTTCGATTTTTAGTGAAACAGGCTCCTACCCCTAATTTGTATATGTATTTTGTGCAGGAACTCAATATAGAAATGGATACAAAGACATGGAAACGCATGACGGCGGCACGATGTGCCCATCTGATGGCAGTTGCCATGGCAAACAGACTGGATGAAGTATGGTTAACTCCCCAGCCAGAACTTTTTTACTGCTACATGTTCCAATATTCACCTTACATCGCAAGAAAGTGAGTGACATTTAGGTTTTGTTTGATCATAAATTGTTTAACTGGAGTCTCATTTACATGGATTTCATGTACTGTAGGATCATTAATATTTGTGGGTGACTAAGTCTCTATGATTATGTGGACGGATATCAATCCTCACGAAAACTGTTTGTTTTATAGCAGAGCGGTCTTGCACAAAAGATGAGTCATACATCAATAAATATAAAACAATGTATTATATATAGTGATATATGACTCACCTTTTGTTTCATAGAGCTCACATTTTCTAGAGCATAAATCTATGAATATACAATGTATGTACCAACAAAATTGACTGTATCACAGATTCATGAAATTTAATGCCAACAAAAATTAATGATTTTTGTTTTTATCTACAAATCTCACTTCCACAAAAACTAATTTAGTCAATCTCTTATTTTCTGTAACATTTATTCATGAATTATGTACCAGTAAAAATGATTTTATTTCACATTCAATAAAGTTTAATGTTTAAATGAAAAAAAAGATCTTACTGTAATTATGCTTATAAGTTATGCCAGTTTAGTAATATATACATTCATTGTGATGTGCAAAACACATTGCCAACATGGTGTGTTCCAAATTAAAGCCCTTTATATAAATATGAAGGTTTTCCAGAGGGAAATGATACAATGAACAATAATATTCATTCTTTACCAATATTTTACCAATCATGCTTTTATCAAGGAAAAAATACGAAATTTAAAGCCATTACAAAAGCAATTTTTCTGAATATTGGTAAAGAGTAAATTTAATTCTTAAAAGAAATAAAGAATAGAAACACAACACAAACCTATATAGGTAAGATATCTAGGTAAGTTTTGACCTTTATGACAATAGTATAATGAATCCAAAATACACTGGATACAGAATTCAGGAATACATTGTAATATTAATGGTATATATATTTTTCTTAATTTTTGTATCTTTGAAGTAATCCTTAAAGGGATGTTTTAACCCTTTCCCTCATAGAGAATACCATGAAAAGACCTATGCGAACAGCATAAAACCAGATCAGCCTGCGAGTAACTCGCAGGCTGATCAGGTTTTATGCTGTTCGCTGCTCCTCAGTGGTCTGGAAATGAGGATTTTGTAATTAAATTTGGTAAGGTTTAACTGTGGTTTTCTGCAGATCAGGCTTTATGTGGTACCTATTAAGTGCGTCAAAATGAGTCTATATGAGGGAAAGGGTTAAAACAAGAGTGGCTTTTGAGAATTAAGAATTGTAGATATTGTCTTTGACGTGAATGCCAATGGTAATGCTTCCCAGCATGGATGTCAAATAATAAATTTGAAAATGGTTGTTGTTTGATTTCAAGGTGGTCAGATTTAAACGCCATACCTTTGGACCAAGGAATGGACCTGCACTATATTAAGATTATATTGCTGAACAACGTGTTATTAAAATGTTTCAGAGTTTCTGTGAGGTTGGGACAAAAAAGAGCACAAAAGGTGAAGGATGGAAATCATGACCTACATTGACATGAAGTCTCAGGGATATTGTACAAGGTGCTCAAAATGTTTAGAAATATGCAATAACTTTGTGATATAAAACCTATATGTATCAGGATAAGTTTATATTTAATTGATTATTGTATAATTTATACTTGTACATGTTAGTCATTTGATTGATTTTTAGCTCACCTGAGCACAACATGCTCATGGTGAGCTATTGTTATCCCCTTTTGTCCGGTGTCCGTGTGTGCGTGCGTCCAGCGTCAACAATTTTATTTTTTTAAAATGAGATCTCCTCCTAAACCACTGGGCCAAATTGGATGAAAATTGCCTGTGATGTTCCTTGCATGAAGCTCTACCAAAGTTGTTCAAATGGTTCTGGTCTGTTTAGAGTCCTAGAGCTTAGATATTTGGTGTGTGGCATTGTCTTATGGACCTCCACCAAGGTTGTTCAAATCATGGGCCTGGGGTCAAAATTGGCCCCGACCCAGGGGTCACTGGATTTTATAAAGACTTATTAGAGCTATGACCTTCAAAATTTGGATGGCAGGTACAGTTTTTATGTGGAATTTAGATGATCTTGCTGCACTCTGCATGGATTATGTATTCAGTATGAATCATGACCCAATAATTGGCAATGAAGGCAGTGTTTCTCAGGTGAGCGAGGCAGGGCCATCTTAGCCCTCTTGTTTAAAGAAGTTGTTTTTTTTGTATTGAATTTCTTCCTCCCTTTCTCAGGATAAGTTTATTTTTAATTGTATATTTAATTGTATGTCTTATGCTATTAATGTTAGTCATTTGAATGATTTTTAAAGAAGCTTTTTTGTATTTAATCTCTCTCTCTCTCTCTCTCGCTCTCTCTCACACACACACACGCACACATGCAAAGTTTATCAAGGTCAATGTGAATGTCCATGCTGTGATTACTACAACAAATGTTTTCATGAGTTAATTTTAACATTTTTATGGTTGTCTAATTCTACAATTGTATTTGAACATGATTTATTCCCCTAAGTAGCCACATTGGCGACAAAATCGTAACTGATTTGTTCCTCTTGATTCAGCATTGTTATTGGACATTTTGTCAGTCTGTAATATAAGAATAACAGCCACAATTCACTTTTTGATGGATAAATGATAGAAATCTTGATATTAATATTAATGTATGTAGTTATAACATTTCTATTTATTGAAAATGTGTTTTATTTATTGTTCCATACATCAGAAGAATTAAATATACAAATATAATTATTTTTAATTTTCTAAACATCCAACAAAATATTAAACAAATAAAATATCAGTTTCCTTTAACCCTTTCCCTCATAGAGGAAACCATGAAAATACCTATTTGAACAGCATAAAACCAGATCAGAGTAACTCTCAGGCTGATCAGGTTTTATGCTGTTCGCTGCTCCTCACTGGTCTGGAAATGAGGATTTTATAATTAAATTTGGTAAGGTTTAACTGTGGTTTTCTGCAGATCAGGCTTTATGTGGTACCTATTGAGTGCGTCAAAATGAGTCTATATGAGGGAAAGGGTTAAAGATTCCCCAAATCAAATTGGAATAAGCTAATTAAGAAACTTGAAATAAAATGATGTTTTCTTTGACCTTGGTTTCTTTTCAAAGTTTGGGACAAATCTATTGCACGTTATATAATGATAAGTTCTTGGAAACACTGTACTAGCTGTTTCAACCACATACACAGGGTCACTTCTTTTGGTTGTCAATACCTCATCCTTGTAAGAATATTTGTAATAATTGTCAGCATGCACCAGTACATATGTCGATGTGCATTATTTCTGCTAGTGATATATTTTTTAATCATCTACCAACTATGTGCCCATTTTTAGCTTGTCTGTTTCAAAGAAAAGGTTGAGCTATTATGGTCGCTGGGTCATCATTGTCGTTGTGAAAAAAATTTAATGTAGCCCATTACTCAAACACTTTTAACAGACAAGCACTGGCATCCACATGTGGTGCTCTTGTTATCAAAATGTTTTAGATTAGTTTATTATAAAGGAATCAAGCATGTCCAGTTACATCCTAAACTCACATTTCATGAAGTTTGTTAAGTGTAGGGGTTTATATCATGTTATTTTTATCCTAAACTTTCAGATAGCTTCGTCATATTTAGTTTTCTTCTCCTTAATGTCTAGATGATCACTACATATTTATTAACCCTTTCCCTCATATAGACTCATTTTTACGCACTCAATAGGTACCACATAAAGCCCGATCTGCAGAAAACCACAGTTAAACCTTACCAAATTTAATTATAAAGTCCTCATTTCCAGATCACTGAGGAGCAGTGAACAGCATAAAACCTGATCAGCCTGTGAATTACTCGCAGGCTGATCTGGTTTTATGTTGTTCGCATAGGTCTTTTCATGATTTCCTCTATGAGGGAAAGGGTTAATAAAGTAAAATGCATGACCTGTAACAAACTGAAATTCTGGACTATTTGGAGGTAGATGAACCAATCATTGTGCCTGGATAGTGTCGTGGTAATGCGCTTCACTTCTCACCAATGCATCCCAGGTTCGATTCCTTGTCACATAAGTGAAAGGGTACAGTTGTCGCCTGTCCAGACACGTGGGTTTTCTTCTGGCTCTCCGGTTTTCTCCCACAATAATGACCACACACACTGCCACCAGAGCCATCAAGAATGATTAATATAAGTTGTGAGAAGTTGTTTTGTAATCAATGTAAAATATGACACGTTTCCTCCCACATTAATGACCACATACGTAGCCATCAAGAGTGAATAGTATATGTCGTAATTGATGGTAAATAAAGTTTGAACGTTTTTCTTATTTTAAACCCTTTACTTTGTAGAGACTCATTATGATGCAATGGCAAACAGAGCAAATCCATATCAGACACATGCTTTCCAGGAATTGTCTGATCAGGGTCTCCTCTGTTTGCTGAGATTCAAGTCTGCAAAGCAAAGAAAAATCTGTTGTTTCATGTACCATTTTAAAGTCAGTAAATTAATATTCAAAGATTTGCACAATGTTATTCATGAGGTAAACATGACAAAATCATGTATTTTTTTATTGAAGGGTTGTAACTCTAGATCTATTAGGCCAATATCATAGCAGCCATTAGGGTAGACATTTAAAGTTTAGAACAGGCAGTTAAGTTGGCATAGAGGAAATTGAAACTTCACATTATGACATATACCACACAAACATGCTGTAAGTTAAGACACATGAAATGCCTTTACAGAAAATCTGAAATATTCAAAATTGCATCATGAAGGCAAAGAAACACTCTTAGTCTTGCACACACAGATTCACACTTAACTGTGAGATCAAAGACAAAACAACAAAAGATCCATTAAGTAATCAATTTATTGACTTTTGAGTATTTTTCTACATCCTCTTTTTTTTTTCATATCAAACAATGTAGTAATGAATTCCCCAGTATCATTGTACATATAAAAATATACGCTATGTCTGTAGAGCCTAAAGTCCCAGCAGACAAAAGCGATGATAATAATGAATTATAAAACGGCTGTTGCATTTAGTCCTTCCATGCTTATGAGAACAAGATTTCAGTTCCAAGTACACAGATTTTGATTCCAGCAAGTTTTGTATAGTTCTATAATTATTCAACTGCAAATACTAGCTACAGTCTATGTACAAGTAAGAATAAAAACAGTGGGTTGAATTTATAAATACATCTCTAATACAAAGTGCCTGATATAAAATCTTGTCATGTGAAAGTTTGAATTAAAAAAGAGCAAAGATACAAATAATAACTGTATAAATATCAAAATAATGACAATTGAAAGTCTACAGAATGCAGTCACTTACAAATAAATATTCAAACATACAGTGTTTTGATATAGATCAGAACATCTAAACCTTTTACATTATATAGATGAAATGAGATGCTTCGGCAAACAGCTGACCCAGATCAGACACCTTCTGCTGTCTGATTAGGGTCTCCTCTGTTTGCCCATAAAATATTGTAGCTCAGATTCTATACAGTCTGCAAAGAAAAATCCATTGTGTATACACGTAGCATTTAAATTTTAGTATATTAATATTCATCATGTCAAGAATTTGTACATGAATATTGATGAGGTAAGGGGTTTAAATGTAATAACTGCTGCACAGTCACTTCTAGTCCATCAAAGTGCAAAGAACTGACAGGACAACTAAGTTCAAGAGTGAATTCATCATTAATCTTATTCCTGATAACAATACTGTTAATAACATGATTATCACAAACTAATAAAATTTATAGATACACAAGTAGTTTTCCAAATTAAAAGAAAAAAAAGGATAATTTTCAGCATAATAGAATGTGTGATGTGGAATAAAGCCAGTAGTACCAAATGCAAATATATTAGGCCAAATATTCTGAGGTTAAGCAGTAAAGAATTTTTATACTCTGTGTAATCTTTGTAGAGGTAGCACCCTTCACCAGCAGTTCTAAGGAAAAACTTTGATTGAAGAGATGATGATGTAGTCGGGAAAACCTCATGAGAAAATGACTACAGAGTTAAACATCACTGAATATCAGTGTAAACTTGGTAGAAGTGTATATCAAAAAGAATGACAGTTAAATGACCAATCAACTATTGCAGATGCAAGAGTTTTCAAAACAAATATACGTTGCAATTTGGACCAACTAGTGACAAACTATTGTCTAAAATGAATTCTATGGTGGGAACTCATTCATTGCAAAACAAAAATACAAACAGGAGTGCTGTCACCTGCTGAATATTGATGGAAAAAGTCAGGTGACACAAAAACAGTAGGTACCGTATTAAATCATAGAATTATGTGGCAAAATCTACAATGCACTATTTCCTTTTTTTGTTGTAATTCTTTCTATATAGAATACATATACAAGTACAATGTACTTGGAACACTGTTAAATTGAATTTCTCCCATCCCTACAGCATAGAACGAAAATAGTGAATGAAAAACATTGCATGCAATCAATCCATATAAATAAGAGTAAATATGAGCCCTGACCCATTTGGTCTTTTATTATTAAAACTTTTTTGCAGCCTCTTGGGTACAACTCGGGGTTGCCCATAGCAACAGGTATTCACTGTAAACTAACATCCTGATATGAAGATTGATAATTGGTACATATCATTCAGTTGTATATTTAGCAAAAAATTGGTAACCATTAAAGAAATAAACCATTTGATATAAAAACCCAGTTGGTATTCCATCAAGAAAGCTTTTAAAATATTAACAATTATGATTAAGAAACACCATTGTTGGGAACTTAGCCCTGGAAAATGATCTATTTAAGATTAACTATATATGTATACTGTTCACTTCCTATCCTTAGTTGCCTCACTTCTGTTGAGCAGTCATGAAATGACAAAAACCATTTATGTTTTTATGTACACTGGATTAATTAAGAAAATCAGCTGTGTTAATGCAATACAAGCTACAGTAAGGAAACCAATAGATATTTCCTATGCCTGTGTGGCCATGTATGCTGAAGTAAGGAAAGTGGTGCTGAAGTATGGAAACCAATAGATATTTCCTATGCCTATGTGGCTATGCATGCTGAAGTATGGAAACCAAAAGATATTTCCTATGCCTGTGTGGCTATGCATGCCGGCCTTGGGAAACTAACATATATTTCCTGTGTGGCTGTGGATTATCAAGTTTGGAAATCAATAATTATTTCCTATGCCTGTGTGGCTATGCATGCTGAATTAAGGGAAACCAATATATATTTCCTATTTGGCTGTGGATTCTTTAGTATGGAAACCGTAAGATATTTACAATGCCTTTGCCTGCTGAAATAAGGAAGCCATAGATACTTAGCAAACCTGTATGGCTCTGTTTTATATGCCTTTTGATGCTGACATGGGTAACAGATGGATAAATTTAAAAAATATATTATCTGGCAACTAATGCTGATTTGAAATAAGCATGTGTGATTTGCTGGTATGCTATAAATACACAAAAAATATGGGGGAAAAGACCTGAATGAAATGAAAATACGGTAACTGGTACATCACTAGAGGATACAGAACAGGACGTAACCTAGATACCAAATGAGTGTGATTTTGAACAATACCCAACACAGTGTACATGTATGGACCTTCACCAAAACACTAGGACTACAGGTTACACTCATGCAATGATTTGTTGACTGATAACACACCTGGATCACAAACAGATGTAGTACACAGACATCAGAAATCAGTCCTCCAGAGTGGACGATCAAAGGAAACTACTCTGCTCTGTCTGAACCCCACTATTATAATTTAATGCTCATCAACACAAGTTTAATGAACTTATTTCTCCTTTTGGACAGACATTTTTTCTTTATATCAAGTGTTAAAGAAAAAAAATCTGGGACAAAAAACAACAACACAAAAATAAGGGAAGAAAAAAACTTTTAAAATGTACACATCAAAAGAATCTGACATACTGGATCTGTCAAAACCTCAACCCTAATGAAGCATAATTGTACCATTTGGATATTCAATAATGTCTTTCACAATATATGAAATATATATGATAGTTATTAGTAGTACTTGTGAATGCAATTGGGAATAAATAATTCAATAGAGAAAGTATTGTTTGATATATATGACCAAAGTTTTTGAGTATATACATGTAAATATATCATTTCTTTATGACAGTCCAAACATGTTTTGATTTCACACTCTTTTACAGGTATCTGTTTTTCTTCAAAATAGAAATATACATAAAACAAAATGACCTCTTGTACTCTTGCAATCCAGAGCAAATGAAATCAACAAAATAAGGTACAGTCTACTTCTGGTGAGGAAATATAAAATGCATGCATCAAAAATATTACTTTGCTAAATAGAAATCAGTGAATTGTAACAAGATGCCGGTGTACTGCGACCTTAAAATTCTACTGCGGATAAAATTTCTGAATTATTAATTAACAATAAAACTGTATATACATGTATAAATGATTAACAAACAAGTCAAAAATGACTGTTATATATAATTCAAACACATATATAAATGCTATTTAAAATGATTTGTATGTACAAATGACTGAAGAGTGTAATAATTATAATGGTAAAAACATAGTATCTTTCTTGTGAAGTGGACTCCTTTGTTAGAATGTGGCCCTCTTGACACTGGATTAAAAATTTCTTTTTATTTTTTTGATCAATGATCATTTCATAAATATTAAAATATGAAAAAAGAAGGTATATCAACAAACCATGATAATGAAATTGCTACCCCTATAAATGTCTTCCATTTTTTTTCTTTTCAGGGAATAAATACCTATTTCTTAAAAGACAAAAATTAATAAAAAAACAAAAAAAAAAAACAATTGTGAATATTATGCCAACTTGAAATTCTTAAAGACATGCAAAATAAGACATTCCTGAGATCTGCCTCTGCATATGGGTGTTTGCATGTGCGTGTGTGTGTGTGAAAGAGATTTTTTTTATTCAAATCAAATAATGACAGGTAATGCTAACCACTTAAATTAACTTTTGATTCATCACCACAGCTGGTCGCATAAAAAATCTACTGGTAAAATCTGGTCAATAGTTTATAAAACTATTTTCTTCCTCCTTTTTTACTACTTAACTGTCACACATCATTAACCCTTTCCCTCATATAGACTCATTTTGACGCCCTCAATAGGTATCACATAAAGCCTGATCTGCAGAAAACCACAGTTAAACCTTACCAAATTTAATTACAAAATCCTCATTTCCAGACCACTGAGGAGCAGCGAACAGCATAAAACCTGATCAGCCTGCGAGTTACTCGCAGGCTGATCTGGTTTTATGCTGTTCGCATAGGTCTTTTCATGGTGTTCTCTATGAGGGAAAGGGTTAACTTACATACATACAAAAATCAATAAAATACAACATCTATATACTGTCTACAAAAACTGTAACAACAAGCAAAATAACTGATCAATACACAGAACCTCTTGAGTAAATATGAAGACAAAAAAATTACTTTGGCAATTTCATTATTTCAAGCCAAATAAGATACAAAAGTTTTTTTCCTTTGAAAGTACCTGGTATACAGTAATAAATGCAATAGTGAATAAGTAAAAAAATTAAAACTATTCTACTTTAATGAGCAGGGAAATTCATTAAAGGTGATCATTAAAAGAATATTTTATTTTGTCTCTGAGGTGATATTCATTTTTTCCCCTATTTTCATTTTGTCTTCGAGAGGTTTATGTTTAAAATATAGTAGTAAAATAAAATCTGATCAGTACCTCTGAAAAACATCAAAATTGTAAATATATAACACTGAAAATTACCTTAAATTCTGTACAACAAATATTCTTATAGGTTTCTTTTTCTCTTCTTTTTTAGAACACAAAATTCATTCACAAAATATGTGCCAAAATGAATTTAAGTTATTTTTTTAGTACTTTTATCATAGTAATTTACTCCAGTTCAGTTCTATTAATGGCCATACTAATAGGGGAAAGAGATATGATAAGCTGTCAAATAAATAAGGCTGAAAATATGCTTAAAACCCTATTAGTTGAAAAGTTCAAGAATGGGGATCTCAGTCCTTGATGGCTAAAACATGAAGAAAAAGATCAAGTTTACATGAACAGAGGGTCTCATTACCATTGACACCTATGAAGATAGCAGACAGTTAATGTATTACACATAAAGGTACAGTAATATAGTATCAAAAACATTCAATTAAGGATAAGTCATTGTGAGCAAAGAGCAGATCAGTTATAAAGAACAGAACAGCATGGTCCGAATCATCAAATGATCTTGACATATCGAGGGATAACTACAAAACAATTCCATCTTCTTCTTTTTCTATATGCATTTAAAAGAATTTTTCTGTCAGCCCCTGATACACTTTTAACCCATAGAGCTTACCTTTACATCATTGTGTTCCTCTAAAATTTGCTCCTTTATAGTACAAGTTCTATAAAGATATGTTGCCCCTTAAATATCCTTTTGTTACTTTAACATACTAGTCTATAATGTGGATTTACACATAAAGACATAAAAATATGTTTCTCCATCTCATCAAAAAGGAAGCTAATTGAGAAAAGGTAGCATGTGTTGAGCAGTACATGTGCTTATGACGTGAAGAAGCATATAAACAGGTATAATTAAAACCTAAAAAAACAAGTATTAAACGTAAGTACTGTAATGTATATGTACAGCATACACTAATAATATACAATAGCATAGCTGAATGAATGGCAATCTTTTTTTCACTGATATAATTCCTTAAAAATCTGTTTATTTAGCTAAAGATATATGGTCCACGACAGAGGGCTGCATTTCAGTCTCCTTTTCTCTCCATTTTTTTTGGGTAATGTTCTGAACAGATTATGTTAATTTGATGTAACCTCAAATTATTTTTCTATGCATCTTTATATTTTTAACATAGAAATAATTTTGATTTTCCAGTAGATATTTAAAAAGAAAAATGTCATTCTGGATTCATGCTGTTTAATATTGCCAATACATGAAGTATAAAATATTATCAAACAATGACATTACATCAGGGGTGTTTTTGTATAGGCAAAAAAAAAACAAACACTTTCATTATGTTGCAATATTGTTTTTCCTTGATTTCTATGCAACGTTGTGTTTAAAAAAAAAGTTTCAAGGTAGGAAAGGTATATCTCTTCAAAGCTGCCTTGTGCAGTACATAATAAACAAACCTGGCCATCAAAGTTTAATCATGTACAATTTTGGAATGGATATTTCTTGACTGCTCATTAAATTTGAATAAAAAAACAGGTTTTGTTTGTCTTTTCTACTTGGAGGTAAGAAAACAATGTCTATGTACCAGATAAATGCATGAATCATTTGCTGAATCCTGCAAAATGATTTTTGTCTAAATGGCAGATAGATGTTATCTACATCAGACGCCATCTTGGAAATATTCCTCTTTTCTTCACTAAAATCGTTGCATAAATCACAAAAAAATATAAACTTACTACACTGCATCTTTTTGTCTAAGCAACACACTCCCAGCATTATATTGTTAATATTGATTCCCAAAATGGTAACTGGAAAGAAAATAAGACAAACAACTCTGTATTTGCTGAAATGTAAAAAAACATTTTTTGGTCTTGACTTTACATAACATGAATGTCATTTGAGTGGTTCAGCTTGTGATCTCTGGCAGGTTGAGAGTAATTCTGCTGTTGTTACATAACATATAACAAGGACAAATGATACACCAGACAGTGACCAATGACCAGACTCCAGGTTGCTGCACACATCACAAGACACTCTACAATACCAGACACAGTAAAGGCGAGAGATAGACACAGAACACATCGCAGTGGAGTGACAGCCATCATGCACGCAGTCAAGACACGGTTGTGCCTGAGCTAGGTGTGTTACGGTCCCGTGACTTGCTCAAGTTGAACTTCTCGTTCACACCTTTCTGTCCCACTTCCTGCCATGTTTTTAGGTTTTTCTCACGGCGGAAATTATCCCATCGCTCATCGTCTGACTCGTGTGACAGATATCGCTGGCCGACTAACGACTCCAATTTGCGCAGATCGCACCAGGTCTGGTAGTCCTATTGAAACAAATACAAAAACATTGAATGTTCTTACATATCTGAACCATGACGGAAAATTAATTTTGTTTGCTTTAAATCTGTTTCGTGTCCCCAATTCATCTACCTTTTGTGCAAACACTTTTAAGGTTTCAAACTGGTGTTTCACACAATCTGAAAATACATAAATAGCAATACATATGTATACAGGCCATCGAGATCCACTCCCCCTGGAGACAAGAATCTTTTATGAGCTTCCTAGGCTCAAAGTACTAGTCCAATTCAGGAACAGTAGAGAGGGATTAGTTGTACAAACTTGTTTCCCATATGATATAGGAAGAATACAGAGGTTAAAATTATGAACTAGTTCAGATATAAATAGATTATAACTTTGTAATCATTGAATGTGTCATCTTAATATTTGTTTGTTATATCAATATATGGAATTGAATTACTCATTACTCAGCATCTATGTCCTCATTTTCTCCTGGTTTGTCAATGGAAACAAAACCAGGAATCCATAATCCACCCCACCCCCTCCAAAAAAAAAAAAAGATTAATCTGAAAATTCTAACAGAATTGAAGTTGAAGTGCTGATATTTATGAAATATGATAATATGATATACATGAAGAAAATATGCAGAAGTCTCTCTGACATGTGTGTTTTTCACGACTGAATAAATAGGATGTTACTCAGGTACTGAAAACAAAACAAACACTAAGTTACACAAACACATCTCCTGAGTTCCTTTTTGTTTAGTTTCTCTATTCATAAACTAGAGCTATCACTGTAGGTGATTAATACCCCCGCAAAATGCTTTGATACAGGAGAAGCCAGACTCCAGGCAAAGCACATATATGAACCTGTATACAAAGTATATTAGTTATAGTAAGTTATAAGTAAGATAAGTTTTTATTTAAAGTGGATAGAGATTCAGTTATGGTTGTTTTGCACAGTAGTTTAAGTGTAGTTACAGTTCTTAGACACTGCACTTCTCCTAGTTGCCATCTGTTTACATTTTAAGTTTCAAGTAAATACAATGTATAATATTTGAGTTATATTTAGGACAAAAAAAAGCAAAGGGAAGATAATTCAAAAATGGGACCTGGTGGAGTCACAGTTCTTGGACAATGCACTTTCCCTAGTTGCCATCTGTTTACATTTTGAGTTTCAAGTCAATACTTGTATAATTTTTATTATGTTCCAGACAAAGAAGGGAGATAATTAAAAAATGGGATGAGGGTATAACTCTGACATCCTTGAGACAACTCAAGTGAAATTTATGTCACGCACCTCTCCAACTGATTATGAATGCACACACAAAATTTGAACTGTATCGTTAATCTTTGTAAGATTAACAACACTCTTTTATAAATCTTGATAGACAGGGAGAATAAGATTAACAACACTCTTTTATAAATCTTTATAGACTGGGTGTATAAGATTAACAACACTCTTTTATAAATCTTTATAGACTGGGTGTATAAGATTAACAACACTCTTTTATAAATCTTTATAGACTGGGTGTATAAGATTAACAACACTCTTTTATAAATCTTGATAGACAGGGAGCATAAGATTAACAACACTCTTTTATAAATCTTGATAGACAGGGAGCATAAGATGAACAACACTCTTTTATAAATCTTGATAGACAGGGAGAATAAGATTAACAACACTCTTTTATAAATCTTGATAGACAGGGAGAATAAGATTAACAACACTCTTTTATAAATCTTGATAGACAGGGAGAATAAGATTAACAACACTCTTTTATAAATCTTGATAGACAGGGAGCATAAGATGAACAACACTCTTTTATAAATCTTGATAGACAGGGAGCATAAGATGAACAACACTCTTTTATAAATCTTGATAGACAGGGAGCATAAGATGAACAACACTCTTTTATAAATCTTGATAGACAGGGAGCATAAGATGAACAACACTCTTTTATAAATCTTGATAGACAGGGAGCATAAGATGAACAACACTCTTTTATAAATCTTGATAGACAGGGAGTATAAGATTAACAACACTCTTTTATAAATCTTGATAGACAGGGAGCATACGATTAACAACACTCTTTTATAAATCTTGATAGACAGGGAGCATAAGATGAACAACACTCTTTTATAAATCTTTATAGACTGGGTGTATAAGATTAACAACACTCTTTTATAAATCTTGATAGACAGGGAGCATAAGATGAACAACACTCTTTTATAAATCTTGATAGACAGGGAGCATAAGATGAACAACACTCTTTTATAAATCTTGATAGACTGGGTGTATAAGATTAACAACACTCTTTTATAAATCTTGATAGACAGGGAGCATAAGATTAACAACACTCTTTTATAAATCTTGATAGACAGGGAGCATAAGATTAACAACACTCTTTTATAAATCTTTATAGACTGGGTGTATAAGATTCATAAAAAAAATATTTAATTTTGCATACTTTTTTCTAATTTCGAAGGAGCAATGGAGAACAAGGTTACAATTCAAAGTCTTCTCCATCTGATGAAGCTGGATATGTTTAATTCTCTACACAAGGTACTGCATGATATGTATCAAGTTAGATGCCATCTGATATAGTTTATATGGGGACAAGTGTAGTATAGGTTGTTTTTGTTTCATGCTTATCTGGTATGGGTATGACGGAAGCCATCAGATGATATGACTGGAACAAACTTAAGTCCTTTCTCCTAACAAGGAAACCTGTTTTTGACTTAAAAGTGATAGCGTACAGCTTACCCTTTTATGCTTTTCCTCAATAGGAGAACTTAGCTCTCATTGCTACCAAAAGCATGAGTGTAGCTAGTTTCCCTACAGGTACTAGAGAAATGGGTCAGCGGAAAGCAAGTTGCTACCATGGAAACTGACAGTGTCCAGCTGTTGTCATAGCACCCAAGACCAAGTATTTACCCACCTGTAGCCAGACATGTGAGAGGGACTTGTCCACTGTGAACCTCTTCCTCATCTTCACCTGCAGCAGGTTGCTAATCAGGTCAATAGCTGAAACACACAGACATACCCCCTGTAGTCATCTTCAAATTATCAAACATACAGACACACCCCCTGTAGATAAACACACAGACACAACCCCTGTAGTTATCTATATCTATATTTGGATAAATGGACAATTCATTCTAATATTTTTTTTTACTTTTCAATTCCGTTAACACACCTAGATATTTAAAGGGTTAATTTACAAGTTTCTTTACTGAATTATTTATACATGTATATTTTATAGACTTGCCAGCCAGACAAGACTGAAAGCATATTCCGTCTGAGCAGGTTTCACAGTGGAGTGAGGAACCGTATAAAATCCTGTTCAGTGTAACTTGCAGCGTAATCTGGTTCTATACCTTCTCATATCACTTGTTTATCCTTGAAACCCCTCGTGTGTTGACGATACATCATTTTGTTATTGTATTAGAGTTAACCATTGCTTTTACTGCATTTCAGTCATTATAAGAACGAATGTGTCCAAATAATTATAGAGGGAAGTAGACTCTGAGTGCACTAAGGCATCATGATCTGGTAAAGCCACTGGCCAACTGCAAGCCAGACCTGAACTGGTGACTTCTTCACATGGGAAATCCATTGATACTAGTACATCATAACATTAAGTCATATCAAATGTGTCTAATTCAGCAACCATTCCTCAACCCTTTAAGCTTTCAAGTCTGGTTACACATACCTTCCTGTGAGATCTCTCTCCAGGGTGTGGGTGGGTACATAAAGGTAGCATTCTGTATCTGGTCGTTTATCTCCTCATCTTCATTGAAGGGGAATGTTCCGCTTAAACTGGAAGGGGAGACAGGGTATCAAATAAGAAGAAGTAAAGAGGAAAGCATTCGAGGGCTAACCACAAAACTCTTCCATCTTCATCTGTTTGTATATGCACTTAAAACAGGTTGTGGTCAGCCCTCGATTGATAAATAGGGCTCTTACCACAGCATGTTGATGTTTATCAAGGGCATTTTGTTTTTATAAATAAATTTTAAAAAAATATTTACACATTAATGCATGCACTTCCTAATATGAAGTTATGAACAGGTTGTTTTGAAAGCAATAAAAAAAATAAACACACAGAGATTGGAATTTTTCTATCACAATGTAAACAAAATAAAAAGTCAGCGTCTATTCTAACTTGCTTGTTAATTCAATTCTTCCTTCTGGCTGTACACATAGTTGCTATAGGTAAGGCCTTAAATCTGTCTAACATAGATATAACTAACTCACAAGCGAGTGTCCAATGCATGATTGTAAGGGACTGTCAAAAAGCTATATCTCATTAACTATAATGGGCCGCCCCTACTTTTCACTGAAATGCCCTTAAGCTTTGTTAGGGTTTTCATGGATTCCTTTGATATTGATGTATGTTTCAAAGTTATTTGCTGTTTGATTTCACATTGATACCCAAATTCATATATCAAGTCACTTTCCTAAAGATAAAAATATCTTTTCTGCAAGTTAAAGTATAAAGAAATATAATTATTGTTTCATGATACCGTCTAACTTTAGTTCAGGGCTCCAGAAAAGAAGTAAGTATTCTGCATGTTAAACTTCTTTATTTCTTTCCCAGCCCCTATGTAATGGAGTGAGTACCCAAAACTTCAAGTTCAAGTGAGAAATATGGGATATTTTTATTTTTAAATTTAGATTTACTCAACCTACTTGGAGATCTAATTTTAAGAATAGTAATTTCTGTTATATCGATGTATTGCCATTTTTTAAAATTTTGTTTCAATATATCAATACAAAAACTCCCATCAATGACAGCCCAAAGCATTTTCATTATTACACATATTTGTAAAACAAGTTCTCACACTCTTGGTGCTAAGCATTGCTATATAATTATGTGGACATTATTGTGAGAGGAAATTACTGCCCTTAGTATACATGGAAAAAAAAACTAATATTAATTGATATCTAAAACATCTATTTCAAATTCAAAATAGAGACGTCTCATAACTGTTAATATAAAAGGATGAGTTTGAAATGTCTTGTTTACCTGACATAGACCACAACTCCAACGGACCACATGTCCAGGGATCTGTTGTAGCCCTTGCTCTTCAGCACCTCGGGAGCTGTGGATTAAAAGCAAGAGATACTTATGATAACATAATTATCAGGGACGTGAACATGGCTTAACATGGTTAACCCTTCACCTCATGAATATTCATGTACAAATTTATGACTTAATGAATATTCATGTACTGAACTTTAAAAGGTAAATGAACCAATGGATTTATCTTTGCCATGCGATACTGTGTAGAATCTGAGCTACAACATTGTATGAGCAAACAGAGACCCTGATCAGACTGCTCTCTAACATGAGTCTGTTCTATTTACCAAGGCATAAAAACACATCTGTATGAAGTGAAGGGTCAGTTATGCAAACTACTAAAAGTTTTGATATTTATAAGGACAATCAGGCAGATGCAAAATAGTAAGTTTTTTTCACAACATAATCTGCATGACAGCAGCAAATGAACAAAATTCAACTGACTGAATATATCAAAATTTAAAGCCACTTTTCAACAATTTAGTCAACAACTCTAACCCTCTGTTCCAGGGTGACCAAGTACCAGAGACAAGGCATCTACAAACAAACAATCATTTTCTCAAATCAGTAACAGAGATCTTGAAAAGTAGCAAAGTTTGTGGTGGATTTCAGACTACGGACCTTCACGTTTCTAAGCAGGTTTTTCACTGATTATTCCACAAGTTAGTCTTACTTAGGATGAACCCTCAATATGAATTTGGATTTGAAATATTTGCCATATGTACAAAATTGCACACACTAGACATACTGGGTTTACTTTTACTATCAATAAAGCTCATTAAAGAGGGCAACACTCATGTCCCACAAACTTCTATGGTAATAAACAAGTATTTTCTAAAAATAACACCTCGAAAGTAAAATAAATAAACAAATGAGGCAAAGTTCTGTTAACAACAATAAACATATAAACTTGCTTTTAGCACATTTTACAGAAAACAAGGTGCTGTCCTATTCCTAAATTAAGGTATTTATTTAGTTAAGGGAAAGTGACAATGATATTCTCTCCACATAATTATCTCTCTATTATCTCCTATTTCAGGGAAAATTCTAATTACTCACCTAAATATGCTGGTGTTCCCACTACAGATCTTCTGAAAGACCTTTCTCCAATGATGCGGGCAAAGCCAAAGTCACATAGTTTTACCTGCAACGAAAACAATTATACTAATCAATTTTAACTGAATGACAAATAACACTGCTGAATAACAGAATAGACTCTCTTGTATTTCTCAGAAATTATTCTGAATTAACAGAATGTGTTCTGGTTTCTCTCAGGGCAGAAGTCATCATAACACTCTTCTACTATACTCCAAAACAAGAACTGCCACTATCTCAGACCAGGTCTCATCTGTTTGCTCCTACAATATGGAATATTGAAGGTCATCTACACAGTCAGTACAGTAGAGAAACATCCCTTATCTTATATACATTTAAAGTTCAGTCAATTAATTTTCATTTAACCCTTTCCCTCATATATACTCATTTTGACGCACTCAATAGGTATCACATAAAACCTGATCTGGAAAAAAACCACAGTTAAACCTTACCAAATTTAAATTACAAAATCCTCATTTCCAGACCACTGAGGAGCAGCGAACAGCATAAAACCTGATCAGCCTGCGAGTTACTCGCAGGCTGATCTGGTTTTATGCTGTTCGCATAGGTCTTTTCATGGTTTCCTCTATGAGGGAAAGGGTTAAGTCACACATTTGTACATGAATATTCAGATCAGGTAAAGGATTAAAAACAATCAAATACTGCTCAATATCTCACTGAGCAAGTCACACAATGGACGGATAACTTCTATATACATGTATCAGGTACTCTGTGTATTTGAGTGGAGCCACCCACACTTTCTGCCGTGAAGCGCGTACATACCTGGGGAAATGCTGTCTCCGACGACAGGAGAACATTCTCTGGTTTCAGATCACAATGTACAATGTGTTTGGAGTGTAAATGCTTCAAGGCCACAAGAATCTGCAATCGCAAACAAAACAATCTTGGTAATCGTGAAGTGAACAAAGTATACTGATTATTGATTGTTTTATACAGACTTGTTTTTAAAACATGATTTGATCTTTTGACAGATTCTGTTTTTCCATTTTCTTTTTGATGATTATATATATATATTGTATTCTACAAACAAGTGTTCATCTGTTTCTTTGCAATAAGTACTGAATTATGGACTGGATATCACACACTGTTTTATTACAGACTGAATTATTTAATAAGATTGATTTTCATAGACTGTTTATTACAGATTAGTTGTCACAGACTGCATATAAAAGACTATTAATCTATTAATCATAAACATGTATAGTACCAATACCAATTTTTTTTTTATATATTTTACAAATAGGTAGACTTGTGCCACAGATATATCTCAGCTACACATACCTGTAGTCTAAGCAAGTTTTTTCAAGTTTCAACTTATTTATTTCATGTTGATTGGGATACAAGTTCTTATAACTTCTACTATTTCCTCTCGACAGTTCCTGGGTTGGACCAGTGCTTTATGCCTGTAAAGGTCAGGAAGAATCCTTGCCCCCCGATGGGGTTCAAACCCGCAACTTACAGATCCTAATTGGATACTTTACCACTGAGCCATGGTGCCCTAATATAACAATAATTTTTTTATCCAGACATTTCTAAATACAAATGTATATATGCAGGTAAATTCAACTGTGCTCATGTATGAATCTTTACAAATATGAACACTTGCTTTTATAAATATGGCGACTCTCACCTGAGATACAAGGAACTTTGTGACTCGCTCACTAAGCCGACCCTTTGGACTAGACAATATCATTTCTAACATGTCCCCTTTCAGTTTTTCCATGACGACAAATATCTGCAAGATAAACAACAGCCATCACAGTGACACATTAATTACCATAGTGCATGCATACCTATGTTTGTACATCACAGCATACACATCAAACAGCACTCTTCTTAGTCTTGCTTCAGAAAAGATAGCTTTTCTTTACTTGTAATATGTACCCTTCACTATCAAGCAAAGCATTAAAAGGAACTGACTTGATAACAAAAAAGCAATACATATATATATATGTGTGTGTCATTTAAGTTCATGAAAAAACTGATAAAGTAATTAGTATATTATAGAATAATTCAATGTTGAATGCCATTAAAATAAAACCCACAAAAACACAAATTGGTAAAAATGACTGTTAAGCACTTAATACAATTTAATGATAGAAATGCATATAGCTACAAACACATTTCAAACAAACAACACAATGCAGGGCAAATTACTTACTCTTTCTGGAGTTTCAAACATTTTTTCAAGGTTCACGACTCCAGGATGATGGAGATTCTGAAATTATTTTTCAACAGGATTATTTTCTTTTCATATATTTTGATGTCATTTAAATGGAGTCTTAATATTATTGGATGTCATATGCACATCTAGTATAGTAAGAAAAGTTGCAAATCAAAAACACTTAGCAATATGATACTTTCAAATTGTACTTGTTAAAGCTAATTAAAAAAATCCCCCCAACAACTTTGAAAAATTCTTTTATAATTTGAGGTATATTTTCTAAATACATTTATTAATCTAAAGCTCTTGAAATTTCTACAAACAACATACAACATATATATTTTATATCTTAATAGATCTAGAAATATAATTCAATCATCTTTAAAATTTTGAAAGTCAAAGAAAAGATAAAAATAATGTTCATTATATTTTCAGTACAGGTTCAATTATGTTGTTTGGATTCTATTATACTGGTATTGAAAGACATTAAATTGAATCTTTACAGTATCAGAATGGAAATATCAATAAAATTAACAATGAGAATTCAATGCCTATGTTTTCCATGCATCTGCAATACAAACAGACGATGCCAGTATCTATAACACAATATTATCAGAGCTGGTGTTAAACTAGAACATTTATCACACCTATGCTTTCTGAACAGATGCTACTGAAGAAAACAGACCTGCTGAAACATTTGAAGATACAAAAGGCCGTCAGACAGATAATCACTGACAGAAAATGCTGTGCAATCATTTTGTTTGTATGAGTAACAGGATCTTATGAAAGTGACATGATAAACATGGAGAAAATAAAAAAATAACCAAGACACTATTAATTCAAACTGACTTGAGATGAAACTTATTTCTTCTATGCCAAATGGGAAATAAGTCTTCAAAAAAACTTAATATATCCCTCTCTATGGTTCTTTAGTTGGACCAGTACACTGCATAAGACTATAAAAAAAATCTTACATCTGACTTGTTTAATCTTTTAGTCCAAATACATTAACAATGAATTACAAAAGAGCCATTAATGCACCAATCAATGTTTTGCCCCTGGGCGTTGGGCATACACAGAGTTTTTGACAGAAGACTATTCATAACAGGTGGGAATTTGACGAGACAGAATTGTACAGGTCTTGGGAAATAGACTTTGGCAAGTTTGTAATGTGGGGATTTTGCCAAATTGCCAATGCCTTATGGTGGAAGTTTAGACTAAATGAAAAACTGAAAAATGTCAAAAAAAAAAAATCCCCTTAGCCCCCCCCCCCCCCCCCCCCCTTCTTCTTATCTAAGCCACTGACTTCCCTAGTTGTTTCCTATAAATTTTGTTATCTTTTGAAAATATTTTTTATCACAGCCCTGACTAAAAATATCATAAACAAGAGGGCCAAGACGGCCCTAAAGACGTTCTACTGAGAAAAACTACCTTCATTGCCAGAACAAATTACTAAATTACAGCATAGTTGTCCTGAATACATAATCCATGAGATCATTTCAATTCCAGGAACTAAACAGTGCCTGTGGTCAAAATTTGAAGTCAAACTTGACTGAGAGAGATTGGCTTTAAACACACAAATTTAAACAATAAAAAGGGGCATAACTCCTGAGTTAATAGACCGATATCAGCCATAATCAATCTTGGGCGGGAGAATATGGTAATAAACAGCTCAGGTGAGCTAAAAAAGGTTGATTAGAAGGAAACTTACAACAAAAATTGTAAGTTGATAACTAAGCTTTACCATGAATCAAATGGATCAACAGAAATGACTGATTGCTAAATGTGTAACAGCCCAGACGGATGAAAGGTAAAATGAACATCTTTTATGAAATACTTAATAAATTTCTCTAAATGGAAGAGTTAGTGGTGTGTGCTCAATATTGTGGGAGATGACCAGAAAATATGGATAAAATCTGCACATCTGAAGGAATGACTGTATGTTTATATAACCTGTACTAGTTCAAGTAAACATTGATCAAACCAGGGTTTAGGAGGTCAGAAGTGATTTTAGTCTGTCCTGTGTTCATTTACTAGTAACACTCGCTAACATGAGAATTTGCACCCTTATATTACAATGCATAGAATACAAGAAGGGAACCCAACTCACAACAGTTAAGAAACCTGAGAGACCATTAGTGATTACTGAACACACTGCTGATGTGATTTATATAAGCTGAGTTAACTTCATTTATAATAAATGTTAAATAAATTCGGCTGAAGTTTATGTACAAATCCCTATGAACATTTTTTTATTCTGCCATTGGTACAGTCAAGATAAGACCATGGCTATATTTAAAGTTCCATCTTTATAAATTTCAAAATGTAGCCCTAAACAATACAAGAGTGTTCTTTGGAACAAGCCTGTCATCTGCTGAATCGTGACGGAAAAAGTGTGATGGACAGACAGACGATGGAAAAGTGATCCCTATGTCTCACCTCTGCTTACAGCAGGTGACACAAAAACTAGACCCTTATTCATCCTTTTTTCTACTGTAAAAGTTCCTGATAGAATATTAATATCTAGTAAATTATGCTTCTTGTTCATATGAAGATTTGAGTTATGCAAGCACATTTTAATTATTTCATAATCAGAATGGAAAGTACATAAATTGGAATGGCATGATAAACTTAAGTCAGCATAAAAGAGGCTATTTTTTGGACTTGTTGCAGAAGGGGAGGAAGACAGGAAAGCAATAGTTCACCTGTAAAATAGAAACTTCATTCTTCAACTGTGCCTCCTGCTTGGTGGGGAATCTCATCTTGTCAATCACTTTAATGGCAACTTCACAGTTTGTCTTTCGATGCTTGGCTGTTGATGAAACAAGTGTGTATTTGAGAGGAATGGCATGAAGAAAACAATCATCTCAACATGATGTTTATCCAGAAACTGCAAGGAACAAAAACTACAACAGCTATTTATCTAATTGCTGTAAGAGGAACTGACAAGCCCTCAATGTCATGAGTCGGCAAAGATGGCTCTATTCATCTCACCTGAGTAAGATTGATGTTGAAGGCATCATGAGGTAGTTAACAGCGATTATTACATGAATTTATAATGCTTATGAAATTTATCTGATAATGTGTTAACAATGAAAAACACCACCAGACAAACATTCTGAGTTCTGATAAACTGAGTTACCTAAAGATGGTGTGAAAAATGCTGCACCCAGAGCACTCACAATGTTTTCTTAAGATTTGCCCTTGTGACCTAAACTTTGACCCCACATGACAAAGATTTCATCTTATTGAGATTTCATGCAGACACATATTCTCACTAAGTTACAAGTAGATTGGGCAAGCAATGTGGCATCTAGAGTGTTTGTTCTCAAGAAATTGTTGATGGCGCACTCCAGATGACCCGAGACAGACAAAGACAAGTACTCAGGTAGGCTAAATTAGAAAGAAATGGTAAATTGATGATATTGTTAACACACTGGAAGGCATGGGACACAGCATAAGTGATCATGTTGTAGCCACTTCACAGACCAAAGCAAATTTTACATACAACATAGATTAAATTATTACTACTCTTCTGTTTTTGCCGCTGCTGATTGTGATGTTGACATTTCATAAAATATTACAAAAAGTCAGTATTAACATGGCCAGGTATCTATAAAAATACATATTTTTGATATCTTTCTGAAACCACAACAATAGATGGTGAAATTAGTAATGGCCTAGTATCCTTAAAAAATACTATATTTTGGAAATCTTTCTGAAACCACAACAATAGAGGTTCTAGTTAGTAACAGCCTGGTATCCTTAAAGAAAAAACAAATATTTTGGAAATCTTTCTGAAACCACAAAAACTGAGGGTGAAGTTAGTGACAGCTTAGTATCTATAAAACTACTATATTTTGGAAATCTTTCTTAAAACACAACAATAGAGGGTGAAGTTAGTAACATGTTTAGGCACCTACCTCCATACACAATTCCAAATTGTCCAGAGCCAAGAACGTCATCTGGGAATATTTGGTACAGCTGGCTGATGTCCTTTGGCTCCTCAGGCATGCCTGCATTTGTGGTCTGTCCATCTGGAATACATACATAAGTGATACTGCTGTTGTTTTTTTTTGGTACTGTGCAACTTACAAAAATAAAAATTGTGCATTTGAGTCTTGTCTCTAGATATTAACATTTTCATAAAAATACATCATTAGCGGATATTTCTATTATCATCATCAAAAAAAACAAAAAGAAGAAAACAAAAAACTGTACTGTTCCTACTGCTGTCATATTATGTTTCAAGTCCTTACCATCTTTTGTTTATGAGTTTTGCTCTCAAGAAATATATAAAAAAATAATGGGAGATAATCAAAAACCAGACTTTTTAAGAATTATGGTTCTCAGTCACAGCACTATCCCTATTTGCAATCTACTCATATACAGTATGTACAAAATTTCAAGTCAATACCTTGTATAGTTTTCAAGTGTATAATCTTGAAAATAAAAAGGGGGAATACATCTTGTATAGTTTATGAGTTATGCTCTCAACAAATATTGAGATTAAAAAAAAAGAGGGGGGGGGGGAAATTCTAAAATTGGGCCAGATAGAGTTCTGAAAAACAACAGGGCCAAGATGGCCCTTGGTCGCTCACCTGAGAAAGATGATTGCTTAAGAAATAAAGATACTTGAGTGTAAAAGTGAAATCTGGCTTTTTTTTATGGTGAAATGGGCATAACTCCTAAATTTACAAGTCAATATCAGTTATAATTGAACCCAATTGTGAGATTATGGGCATAAACATTGTCTCAAAGTTTAAAAATGATTGTTAAAAAAATGAAGTTGGTAGAGAATAAACAAAGTGAAATCTTGCATTTTTTGTATTAAAAGGGGCATAACTCCTGACCTAAATGACCCATCTCAGCCACAATTGAACTCAATCAAGACATTATGGTCATTAACAATGTCATACAGTTTGAAGATGATTGCTAAAAAAAGGAAGATGCTAGAGTGTAAACAACGTGAAATATGGCTTTTTTTATATTAAAAGGGGCATAACTCCTGACCTAATTTACGGATCTCAGCCATAATCGAACTTGGCCGAGATTTTATGGTCATAAGCATAGTCATAAAGTTTGAAGATGATTGCTCAAAAGATGAAGATGCTAGAGTGTAAACAAAGTTATTTCTGGCATTTTTTTAATATTAAAAGGGGCATAACTTCTGAACTAATTGATGGATCTCAGCATTAATCGAACTCAATCGAGACCTTATGGTCATAAACATTGTAATAAAGTTTGAAGATGATTGCTCAAAAGATGAAGATGCTAGAGTGTAAAAACCGTGAAATCTGGCATTTTTTTATATTAAAAGGGGCTTAACTCCTGACCTAATCAACTGATCTCAGTCATAATCAAACTCAATCGAGACATTATGGTCATAAGCATTGCCATAAAGTTTGAAGATGATTGCTCAAAAGATGAAGATGCTAGAGTGTAAACAAAGTGAAATATGGCATTTTTTGAATATTAAAAGGGGCATAACTCCTGACCTAAAGGTAGGATATCAGCCATAATCGAACTTGGCCATGATTTTATGATATAACATTGATAAAGTTTGAAGAATTGCTCATAAAATGAAGGTGCTAGAGTGCAAACAATGTGAAATCTGGCTTTTTTGAATTTTAAAAGGGGCATAACTCCTGACCTAATGTTCCGATATCAGCCATAATCGAACTTGGCCGAGATTTTATGGTTATAAACATTGTTTTAAAGTTTGAAGATAATTGCTCATAAAATGAAGATGCTAGAGTGCAAACGAACAAATTGTGGACGACGGACGGACGGACGGACAGACGGACGGACGGACGACGGACAATTTATCGATCCTAAAAGCTCATCCTGAGCACACATGCTCAGGTGAGCTAAAAAAAAAAACACAACAAAAAAAACACATTTGTGAATGCCAACCATGACATCTATATGGAGGGATATTAAAGAGATAAATCATCCATAAATAAATCCTTCTGACACAGAATGAGTATTAGTTTAATATGTCCCCAGGTGCTGATATATTTCCTTTACCATTAAAACATTTTCACCATAACACCTGAATCTTTTTACATAAACATCTCCTCAAGATGCTTGGGGAAAAAAAAGCAAAAAAAAAAAAAGGGGGGGGGGGAACAAAGAGAAATTGGTGAAAAAACATCAAAAGAAAAGGCTAATGACAAACTGTGATAGATATAAATCCAGCTTTGTTATATTATGCTTGTCTATTATAAAGATTAATCAATGGTACTAATTTCGATGACTCAGATAGGTATGTTATTCAAAGAAACACTTGGAAAAAGACTTGCAAAATATGCATATTTCATTAACAGAAAATGGAACTTTGGTAAATTATTGTCAGACTGATTCAGAATCTATGACAAAGACTGGCATTAAAAGTTATATGGCATTTCTATTTTATAGGAAAGCTGGCATTATATTTCATATCCTGTAAAATCAATATCTTTCATTGACACTGAAGTTTACTGAGTATGCAATACTACTACATGTAGTACCTAAAATGATGAGATCTACAATTAATGAAATTTCATTAACCCTTTCCCTCATAGAGGACACCATGAAAAGATCTATGCGAACAGCATAAAACCAGATCAGCCTGCGAGTTACTCGCAGGCTGATCAGGTATTATGCTGTTCGCTGCTCCTCAGTGGTCTGTAAATGAGGACTTTATAATTAAATTTGGTAAGGTTTAACTGTGGTTTTCTGCAGATCAGGCTTTATGTGATACCTATTGAGTGCGTCAAAATGAGTCTATATGAGGGAAAGGGTTAAGTAAATAAACATAATAATCAAAACACATCCATGTGTTTTACAGAACTATACTTATAATCTAAGGTGTTTTATATATCTATTTACATCAATTTCATGTATTTTTTTTAAATAGTGAATATGTAATGCATGCCAGTGATCAACAAGATTGAGGTAGAGATGGTAAAAAACAGATAGGGGTAACTGGGATCGTTAAACTGTTACAGATGTTCCCAACAATGTTAAGTTAGAGCATGACACTGGTGGAAAATGCCATGCTGAAGAGAGGTACAGAGGCACAGGTATGATCCTATGCAATCATACAAGCATCAAGAATAGGAGATATATTGCAAAATAGGCTCCGTCTTCCATCTTTTCCAAAATTTACACATTTGTACTGCTAAAAGGATGCATTAATAAATATTTCATAGACAATAGGGACAGGATGGCCCTGGGATTGCTCACCTGAGAACCAAGTATTAATGAAAGGAAAAGAAACAGCAAATATTTTACGATATTATGGAAAATGGGCTCTGCCCCCTACCTGCCATACTTTTGGACAAGACGAATTTTCAAATTCGACTGTATACATATAAGGAAGTGGGCTTCGCCCCCTGGCAGCCATTTTTTTTACCTATTAAGAAGTCTTTTATTGTCTCTTAATGGTATGTTTGCCACAATTTTTCAGTTTTGAGCACTACATAATAAAGATATATTGCAGCCTCTCTCAATAAAGATTTCAAACAAAGACAAATGGCATGTTACCACACCAAGTCACATTATCCTCACACTGGGACAAACAGTCCAAGAACTACTCTTTGTGCTAAATGCCAAGCATAAAACAGATGTACCAGTACCATTTTTATCAACTTTGGTACGTTGTAGGTGGGGATCTAAACTTTGACCTCCAAGGTAAGAGGTAGATGGTCTAACCAATCAGCAATTGGTTCGGTCTTTTCACGAAAATTAAAATCAATTTAATATTGTATATTAAAAGTAAAAATCAGAGCTAATGACAGGAAATATACAGTTCAAGGCCACCACCTGGGACTGATTCAAACAATATACCATTCAAGCTTGAAAATAAAAAATGGATCATAAAAAATAACTTTTTTATGATCTTAACAATGACAAGGAATTAAAGAGTAGGGTAATAGAAGTAAAAAGTCAGTAATAAAATGTCTGCTATGTTATTATACCTTCAAAAAAGGCTACTTTGGAATGGACCTTTCAAGATTTTGCAGGTAATTTTTTTTATCTCTGCCTTTCCCATTTCCTCCCCTCTCGATCAACTGCTTGCAAACAGCTTCAGTGACAAATCCACAAATTGAGGGGGAGAGCAAAACTAAGCTAAATGCTTTTATCTATATACAGACTAAGTCTAGTTTCGTTCTCACCCTTTGAACTGTACCGCATTCTCTTCCTTCAAAATCTTTGAGAAGAGAAGTTAATATTGCAATACCTGTTTTGACTATGAATAACTATAAGTATGAACACTTTTGAAATTGCATTACCCAGGTTGAGACAGGTTCAATATTTCTGCAAACATTGGAAAGGTCCATAACCCAGCCTTTATAGATAAAAGTAGAAAAAGGAAACACGGCAGCAAGGCCAGTGCATGCATTACATCTGTTTCGTGTACCCTGGTTAATGCTGGAGGTGGGTGTGACGGGCATCAGGGCCTGGCGAATCATGTTTTCCCAGTGTCGGGCCTGCTCCAGTCCCTTCCCGCTCTCCGTCGAGACCACCAGGCTTCCTTCCTCTGACCCGTAGAACGGGTCCTCCCCAACATAGTAGATCATGTTCTGTAGCCGGACCTCAAACACGTGTGGTGCCCGTGGAAATTCGGCGCTAGGGTCCATCTTGAAGGACTCTATCCCAAGAATGTTACTCAGCAAGATCTCCTGAACAAAACATTAAAAATGGGTATTAGGTTTCATTAGTAACAAGAGTTATCCAGATCCATTTACAGTTATCTCCCCTAGCTCTTTGTTACATTCATTGGGGCTAAAAAATGGTATGACTGAATAATCTTTTAAAGATACCTTAGTGGTTTCTTTCATGCTTTAACCCTTTACCAAATCAATATCTATTTACAAATTGGTGACTTGATGAATATTTATTTACTGAACTTAAAATGGTACATGAAACAATGGATTTTCTTTGCAGAGCACACAAGCGAATCTAATTTACTGATATGTCTCATAATAAAGAACATTAAATTGGATCACCACTCTATTAAGAAGGGAATATAAATAATAATTAAGAATGAGAATTCAATGTCTATGTTTTCAATGCATGTGCAATACAAACAGCCCGATGCCAGCATCAACAAGATTATATATTCTCAGAGCTGGTACTAGATTATTTATCATGTCTACACTTTCTGAATAGATGCTATTTAAGAAAACAGATCTGCTGAAATAACTTGAAATACAAAATCTGAAGGCTGCCAGACAGATTATCATTGACATAAAATATTTTGGGTCATTTTTCTTATTTCAGTAATGGAATCTCATTAAGGTGACATGTAAAGTGTAAAAATAACCCCAGCCACTTTCATAATTGTGTAAATTAGTGTAAACCTAGCATAATATGATGCAGAAAATATGTCATATCTTGCTATGAAGTAATAGCTATACCGTGTAACTGTTGCGTACATCGGACATAACTGAATCAGAAGGGCCAATTTGCCAGAGAAACTGGCGTGTAATTATGACAGATTACCTTGTAATATCTGTTAGAATTCTCACTCTGGAACATTGTGATTGATTTGGTGTCCAACTTCCAGTAATGCCTTCGTCTCTGAAAGCAGAAAATGATGGATTGAGTTCGACATGCAGGAGGACATCTATGGCTGAACAGGCTGGCAGCATGGATTGTCCTGTCATATCCAGCCACAGGCACTGCAGAGATGCACCCAGCTATTATGTGGGTATAAACTGACAGGTTGTAGTTGTGGCAGAGATTTTGTAAGAGTAAGGGATGGTCTAAGCAGAAAAGTAGCTGAAGTAACTGTAGTTTTCATACAAGTACAGGCCCGGATCCAGAATTTTTCCACTGGGGGGGCCAATGTCTGGGGGGTCCAGGGGCATGCTCCCCCGGAACAAAAAAAGATTTTTATTGTGACGGACATGCATTCTGAAGGGTTTCTGGGGATAAAAGTGAAGGGTTTTTATGTTGTTGTTTTTTTGTTTTTTTTGTTTTTTTTTTTACTTGAAATCCATGGATCTAATGCCTAGGTCCCACTGGAGAAAAATCATCGGGAAATACAAAAACTGTCTTCCAATGGCATCAGATGATTGAGCCAAAAAGACGGAGCATTCCCATGAGAAGCTTCGGGATAGGTTCGTTGAAACGTTCACTGTTGTTTCGGTTATGGTACAATGGCCTTGTATTATCGGGGATGGCTCCCCAAGCTCGTGAATTTTTTCCGATGGTCGGGGAAGGTGCCCCGGAGCTTCACCGAATTTGAAACATCATCGAGGGTATATCCCCATAGATTAGGGGGTGTATCGTTGTATCCTACCATCCTAGCTGCCTCGGGGAAGATTATGGAGATTATGAGAATTTGGTGATGGACAAAATCAAGGGTAGACTTTTGGAGGTTTATGAGGATGCCCCCAGCAATGTCCCATGGCCTTTTTGACCGTCTCAGTCTA
>CM037794.1:7889057-7905489 GCA_021229015.1 Solen grandis
TTTCTAGAGGACAAACCACGCATTTTCTTAATTCGCCACCCCATATATTTTGTGCGTATATGTCTTGCAAATCGTATGCAGCAAACAGAATTATTCTATCTGATCTCTAACAAAAGTGGGTAGGTTTTTCGTAGACATACCCTCATTTTTCCACTTTTTTCCAAGGTTCGAACATTCAACCTCTCCTAGAACAATTTTTTTCCCGTACTCGATGATGAGATTTCCATCATATTTGATTGGGCTGTCAACAAGGAACATTATGTAAAAAACCGCATCTAAATCAGGTTTCAAATTTTTGAATTATTAGCAAAACAGTGATTACATGAATTGCGCCCCCTAGTGGCTAAATCAGAAATAAATGTGAAAAGTTTGACCAATTAGGCACATGTTCAGATAAAGATGACTCCATGCCCAAAATTTCATAGCTGTAGCTTTTCTCATCTGGCCGCTAGGCTGGACACAAAAATGGGTGGAATTGGAAAAATAATAAAAAAAAAAAAAAAAAAAAAAATCAACAGAAGAAGAACAATAGGTTTTCGCCCAGCAGAGGCGAAAACCTAAAAATTCAACCAAAACAGCAGACCGTATTGAAAATGAAGGATAGCTTAATGAAAATTAAATACGATAATGAGCCAAAAAATGCGGGTATCCGAAAACTACTCCATAGGTTAATGTTTCATAGAAAACTGCTTGTCAGAAACATACAATTTGGATTTAAGTGTCTTTGTTAAACTGATGAATATAAAGCTTGGTATTAATTGAGGTTGTTCATTTTTTAGATAATTCTAATTATCAACGTGTTTTGTTTCGTTCCATTGTGTTGATTACAATTGTTACTTCCCTTTGTACTTGCTTGAATTATAAAAAAACGTATAACTCAATTAAATTCAAACGAGCAAGTACATTTAAAGGTGTTAATCACGCAGAAAAGTTATAACAGTCAGTCTTGCTGTGTTACAAGCAAGCGTGTCTAAACAAACTTCAGCCATTAATGATATGCAACATTGTGTTTTTCATATTTTCATACCTTTTGTTTGATGTCAACAAAGTGACACTGACCGTTGTTTGTGTTCAAAATGGCAACAGGGAAGCCTATTCTAATGGCCACTGGCCACAGACTGCAAGTGACCACTATTCATGGCCATTTATATAGGGAATTTCATCCGGGGGAAAAATCAAAATGACTGCTGTTGGCAAGTGATCGCTATTCGGAAATGACCTTTAACTCAAGTTTGACTGTACATTACTTGTAGTGCTAATTTAAAGAAACTCAGAACCATTAAAATTCTTGAAATACAATTTTTTTTTTATTAGACTTCAAAATTCAAGAATATTCCACTATATGAAATAACTAATCTAGATTAATGTGTTTAGCTTTGTGTCTGAACACTGAACACACACAGACACTCAGGAAATTAATTGGTTTTCTCAGGTTTCTTGATTCGTTAACTGGTACTGAGTGTCCAACAGTCCAAGTACCTCGGTTGGTGGAGAAATTGCCCTGTTGTGAGGGTTCATTTTCCCTTTCATAATATCTATAATGGTGGCAGCTGTCTTTAACAGACTAGCTTGTACCTTGTCACAACAGATACAGCTATGTCAGAAGACCATACCATAAATTGTTACTTCAATAAAATAGGGCTGTGGATTGTTGGGAAAATGACGATCCGATCCGATCCACGATCCGGGACTGACGATTCACAGATCGGATCATGAATCACTGCTAAATAGAACAAAAAATTAAATACTGACATTAAGTTAAAATAACAATCATTCCTTAGCTACTAACAATGTTGGATTGTCTTCAGGCCCTGTGTGATTACATTTGCATTTCTTGGAAATTAAAATTTGTTTAATTTTATCACTAGATATAATTAAAAACAAATAGATCTATTTTGCTTACCTTTAAATTTCCACAATTTTCAAGGCCTGCCAGCAGCTGTAATTTAAGAATTGAACATCCATTAGCATTGAACTGACCAGTAAACAAAATATTTAACCGGGCTCATGCAAAGGTGCTGTCGCATTGATTTGACCTTTAAGATGTTTTATTGACTTATTCATGCAATAAAATATCTTCAAGTATGGAGTTCTCGCACTATTGGTATTCTCGGGCTATTTACACAAATGCAATATTTGACGTCATGTGTGACATGATTTTACAGAGAAATCATCAACAGTAAACAAAACTGATGGATCCTTGTTTCTGAACTTTTTTTTATTGAAAATGTTTGGAAGAAGGATAAAAATATTCATTTGATAAAGAGGTACCATTTTTCTACCATTTTCACTAATGCTCCTTTTAATGATTTTTTAACCACTTGTTAAATCTACCGATAATACTCAGCAAGCAGATGATCACTGATTTATGTAAACCAACATGTTTTTAAAAAAGTGTATGTTTGATTATATCCTCGAGTGCCCAAACTGCGCCCCTCTAAAATTTAATTAGGAAATGCAACATAAATAAAATACATAAAATAAAAACTGTTTACATACCAATTAATTCTATCAAATTCACATTCATACCCCTAAATAATTCTTTTATAAATAATTATTCACTCAAAAATAACATTTAATACATTACGAGTCAAATATTATGCCATCATTTTGAGTGGTCCCGCCCCCTAGGTGACGTCATAGCAGTTGCGAATTGTACACACATGACTTCCATTTATAAATGTGTAAACACAGCAGATGGAATTTCCGAGATACTTTTATTTTTTTTAAAAATGAGTTTAAAAGGGCCATTCTGCTTGGCAATCATTTTGTATTAAGAAAAAACACATAAAAAGAGTGGTGCGAGATAAAATTTGCAATATTTGTCAGTTTGAATCAAAATTTCGTACAAAAATCATCTGAGTTTATTTACTGAAACATAGTAAAAAAATATCTCACAGTCACTTACGCGTGTGATAAAATCTAGCGAGACTACGATAAAAAAGCAGAAGGTGGCGGAGTTTGGACAGGGGCGCAGTTAGGACCTCCGACAATAAATACACTTCTCAACAACACTATTTATGTCAGTCAATTAGAGCCAGCTGTTATTAATATGATAGTAAAATAGTACTTGATAATCATAATTCAGCATGCCCTATTTTCCTTTGTATATTGTTTTTATACCCAAAATTTGCCATATACCTCCAAAATTGTATGGACACTCTATTTGAAAGGACATAAAGTTAGGATAAATTGATATAGTACCTCAGTTACAAAACACGGGGGGGGGGGGGGGGCACTCTATAATAACATGGACACTTTGAGTGTGATAGTGTTTCTTTTTCCCATCTGGATCATCTTATATTTTACAAATCAATCTGTTCTGTGATGAAGCACACAGAACTTCAATGCAACTGTTGTTAATAGATTTTGTCTCTATATGTGCACCATACTCATGACAGACTCATTTTCAGTTCATTGTCGAGAATTGCAGACGCCCTGTTGGAAATAATAATTTTGACTGTTGTTGGATATTGACAGTTACTTTTTAGTTTGTTTTTAATTACCATTGAAAATCCATTACATTTGAAGGGAAGATATTGGCGCATTTGATGATATATCTGTTATAAAAATGAGAGATCGTTTTGTCATTTTCTTGCAATAACTTCTTATGCTGTCGAGAACCCAATACTCCAGGATACAAATCTTGAGCAAACTAAAAAAAATGAATTTTTGTTATATTGACATGGAAGTAGAGATGAAAGGATGCAATATCCAAGTACGAAAATTACAGGTATGCTCATAATCTGCGTCCAAACTTGCCAGACTTACTTCATAAAACCGCAGGGCCGTGTAGAAAATTCTCGGCGCCATAAAATTGATACAAATAATATTACGATACTTGACGAAATCCAGATTTTGTAATTATAATGGTCGGAGCTAAACGAACAAGTAGAGCATAAAATGTCACATTCTCATATTATAAGGAATTTGCCATAAAGTAAATAGAATATATTAAAAGTTATTTAAAATATTACCTTCCACTTGCCGTAGGACAAATTCGCCGCCATCTTGCATCTTGTCAGTGACGTCACTCCAATGGCATTAAAGGAGCGAATTCAAATAGTAGGCAAGGCCATAAAAATCATCTTTTTTATTGTTGACAAATTTATTCTTTTCGCATTTTCATAGGACTTGAAATTATCCCAATAACATGCAGAATATCTAAAAATTATTATATATAGCCAAATCTTATTAAAATTCAACTTTTACTCCGGTCCCCCTAATGCACTTTTTTAAGTTCTTGGAAATATACGCAGTAGTACTTTTAAAATGTTTTTTTAGCAAAACTGTTCAACAAAATAACAAATTCACATAAAAACACTTAAAAGTTGTCATTCACAATCTATTTGCTTGATTAACAAAAAAAAATTGATGGGCTGAATTTTTTGCAGTAGACGTTGAAATATTAGGGTGACCAAAAAATGTCGACCTAATCTAGTGGTCCCCCTAAAGTATATTTTTATGTATAAGTGGTCCACCTAAACCATGTACTATATATATATATATATATATATATATATATATATATATATTGTTTTTGCATTTTTGTCATTATAGGTCTGGCAACATGGTGCTAAAATACTCCTGATAGCTGGTGGTGATGATCTTCAATTTTGTCCAGGATTACACCATTGGGCAGTAAAAAACTGGCCGTCAGAGTACAAGAGTAACATGCAGAGTTTCTTCTATCCAGAAGCCGGTCACATGATCGAGTTTCCTTACATGCCTTTTACACGGAAGGTTAAACCGAGACGGTCTAGAATGCTTTCGACAGAAGTTGTACCTGAGGATATAGCAGGTGAATATATGGCTACGTATCACCAGTTTACGTCATATGTGCCAATAACAAAATGTTGGCAATCACATGTGGAAATTAAATCTTATTATGCAATAAAATACCAATTCTACACCGGAGAGCTGACTGCTTAACTATGGTGTATCAGTATGTCCGAAACATCGTTTATCTGCGTTTTATTTCTTGACGAATGAAACTGACGAAATAAACAGTGACGCATCGTCGATTCAGTCATTCGAAATGTGCCTCCGTGACCGAGCGTGTAAAGCCGTTGACCTAACATCACTCAGCCCCTCGCGGTAGTGGGTTCAAGTCCCGGTAGGGTGCCTCCTAATTAACCTTCCAGCTGATTTGCGGTAAGTCGATGATTCTATTCGTGTAGTTCTGTTCACTTGAATTCTTCCTCTACCCGCAGTTTGCTGAATATCGCTGTATGACTGAAACGGCTTAATCATTCATTTTTGAGTATGTGCGCTATTTCAACAATTACGAGGAATGTTTTATAAAAAAAATGGGAGTTGTCAAACAAAAATATGATTTTAACACAAATGAATACGTATAGAATTTGACAGGGTATTTTTTCTTTGAGACTGATTATTTGCTTCATTATTTTCATGTGTTGTATTATTATGCGTGTGAAAACTTTACAGTTTGAAGACACTTGGTGATTAAGAGAACGAAACGTGGCCTCGACAATATGGAAAATAAATTGATTACGAGAAGCAAATGATAAGACACATGGTCATGGTTGCTAGAAGTGAATTTTAGGCGCGTTATGGATGTAAAATTCTTTCATTCACATGGAAATGTAGTTCAGTATATGTTAAAGCGCCCTCAGACAGAGACATTTGGTATCAAGCCTTTGTATGATAATGCCGAAAGCCCATTGCTTAGCCGCAGTGTAAGACTGCTTAGAAGAAAATCAACTTTTGTTCCAAATTCTCAGTAAAGCTCAGACCTCTTTCTATGTAGCTTCCGGTTAAATCCACAGACTAATGGATGATTTAATTGAAAGCCACTTTGACATTCGCAGCAATATCTAATACTAGTGTATAAATTAATAGCATTTAAAAAAAGAAAAAAAAAGGTTTTAAATGCATTTGCTAGCGTATCGTAAGCAAGGGGAGTATTTTGAAGGCCTCAACCAATAACTTCTGGACAACTTGCAAAATTTTGAAATCACGCTCTTTATCAAACGCTCTTCGTTAAGTTATATTGAACGCAGTTGTATTTCGTAATATATTGTAATCTTTTGGTAGGAAATTCTGATTTGTGCATATTTTAGATGAGTACCTGATGCTCGGAGGCTACACTCAGCAGCACGCGCACGCACAAGAAGACGCATGGCAGCGGATTCTACATTTCTTGTCTGTAGCCTTAGTACGTTAGGAATAAAAGTTAAATTATTATTTAAAAAAAAAAAATGAAGAAAAAATGCAAAATCATTGTCATCGCTTTGATAAAAAAAAAAAAAAAAAAAAAATTATCATTGTTTCGAAAAGCGAATGAAGATGGTTCAACCAAAGACATATTGAACAGAGATAGGAAAATCCTTTGAAAGCAAGTGGAAACTATCAAAAAATTATTGAAAAAAAATAGAGAGAAAAATGTAACCATATTATAAGACAATCATTTCTCTAATACAAGGAATTATTTTCAGTTTGATTTAATTTAAAATGTCCTTTAAATTATGATTTAAATTCAACCAATGTAGCAGAAAAGCAACACATTTTACATTGTCATGCAGTATCTTTTCAATTTTACATACATTTTTGACTTATTCTTATAAATAAGGTATCATTTTGACGGTAATGTATGCTCTATTGTGAGGTCTAATTTTCTTTTAATATCTGCAGTATAATTGGGAGATATTTTAAATTTTGACTTTGCGAGAATTGGACAATATGCTGTGTGCTTTTGTGTGATTTAGACTAGTTGCCAATCTTTGTTTAATAGGTCTTTGGTGGGACGACAAAGTGTAATGTTTTCATAACACAGATCTCAGAAATGTGAAACACGTGACCTGTGTTTGGGTAAAGTAGTGGAATAAAATAAGTATGCCGGTTTGCAACTTTGGTGAAGAGTGTTGAACTACAAAATTTGATGCAATGAAAAAGGTACTTACCTGTTCGGGGCATTGTACTCTAAGTAAGTAAGTATTAAACATATAAGCTCTTGAATTAATCAAAATGAAGGTAAATAAAACAAAAATGCTTTTATTGGAGAAAACGTACTCTGTCGCCATTTTAATATTCACTGATTTACAAAAACGAAGTCACGTGATTCTCATCTCTGAGATCTGCATTTTATTTTTCTTTGGTATTTTTGTCGTTGCTAAATGACGTTTTTATAAATGGTTGTGTCAAATTGATGTTTGTCACTTCCGTGATTGGTGTCTAAAGTTTGCTCGAAAATCTACTTAACTTTGGTGTTTAAGTGTGCTGTTGAAAATCTAATGCTCGTACGTTACGTAACGTCAAATCGGGTTTCAAGTCCGGGTCATTTTTTGATTCAATCATAAATATCACTTAATTTGTTAGACCTTATGATTCAGTGTACGGTCGTTGAGGTGTTATGTACAAAATATTAAAACTTAATCGGACACTATTCATTGTTTACCGATGGTCAGCGTGCAAAAAGGGCAATTTTAAGGTTATCGTTTAGGGTACACACATGTTGCGTAATGATGCATCATTGATTTGTGACATAATGATTTATATTTAATCCGCAAATAAGATTTCATTTGCGGCTCAATATAGTTCATAGCTATTTCAGTAAATGCATAATATCATAATTTGCATTGCTTATGTACGTATATTAACTGATATCTCTATAACAAATCAGACATATAAATATTGTTCATGAATGAGTTGTTTTTGAACTCAATACTATATGTATGTCTCGGTTTTCATTTTATGCTCAGCATACAAAGGTAGTTTCTGTTGTCAGTACACTAGGAGGTAGTTCGATCACTTACCATAGAAACTATGTTAAATGATAAACGCAGTCTAGTTCATTTATGGTGGGTTACTCTAGCCCAACTCTTCAGTGGAAAGGAGAGAAAAATGTAAAGAGGTAATCCGAAAAATAACTATGGTTCAGCTACCAATACTATAATTGATATTCGGTGCATCTCTTTATAGTCTTCATCCCTCCAGAATGTGACCAGAATAATCAGACAATAGATGAACTAGACTGCGTTTTATCACTGGCCATAGTAACTATAGTATGTGCTCGAACTACCTCTGGTGCTTGTTGTATTGATCATGCCACTTTTCTGTCGTAAATCGCATTGTATCACGTGGCTGGCTTGTTAATCCTAACACCATGATTTCTAACCTAATTCTAGGACAAATCATTGATTGGCATATAGAACTTTAGGATGTTTCTTCTTAAAATAAAAGTTTCAAGTTACATATCTTTCTACATGATTGTCAACTGGCAGATAAAAGTTCATCATTCCCATCTTAACTTGAAAACTATCCATTTGAACAAGTAATAATTTGTGAGTCGACCATGAATTATTTGTTGTTTTTTTTTTGCTTATTTTGTTCAAATTGGAAGCAGGTGTGTGTTATTTTTATAACTTGAGTGTACTCGAGTCTTAGTCGCAATGTATAAGTAAGCTATATAATCGGCCATTGCGCGAGCTATCATGTATAAATTGCTTTTTTTATAACATCGAGCGTTTAATTTTGTTACAACATGCATGTTTATTTTATATGTATGTGTAACTATTGATTACAAAAATACATATTGCATATTTTATATGTTACATATTTATAGATTAAACATCTGATAAGATTTGCAGTTTTTTTTTTTTTATTACTGCGGATGCAATACACAAAACAATACCAAGTGTATTTTATATTTATTAAGAATGTGGCAATAATATGGCTGCGGCTTTCATTTACTTAACATTACAAAATTTGGGCCGCCGACAGACTCGGAATGGCAGGCCCACAAACCTCAAGCCGAGGTACACTAATAATAAGTTCACAATACAATAAACCTCCAAATGAGGTACAATCAAGTCACAAAATTTAAAAACCTCCAATTGAGGTACAATCAAGTCACACAATCAATTTATAACTTTTGATTTCACAAGTTAAAACTTTTGCAAGCAAACATTACAACTTAAAGATTCAATTAGTTTTGCAATTTGTAAATGGACCTAACCCTGGGATACAGAAGTCAGATTAAACTGTCCTTCAAAAACACTGTAATGTTCTTTCGCAACCGCCAAATGGACTGGTGATGCTGCATCCGACAGACACGCAGCGAACCAGGCCACCGCCAACCCGTTGACCGATGCGAAAACATGAAAGCCGCAGCCCTAAGTTTGCTTACTAGATGAATACACGGATATGTGAATTATTTAAAGTCAATAACGCAGCTGATATTTGATTCAGAAAAATATCATTGCCTATTGTAGACAAATGCACACCATCAGGCTGGAATAATCTCTGGTTAACTACCTGAAGGTTTGGATGCTTTAAATAACAGCCATGTCTATTAATGAAAAGGTTTGCTGCGTGGTTATTTACCCGTTGCCTAGCTCTATGCATGGCAGCATTGTTAGTTGAATATCTCCAAGACATACGAGGCAATATTTGTGACCACACTATTTTTGACTGTGGAAAATTACAACTGAGAAAATTTACAAGCTCTAACACTATTTGCCTAATCCGCCAGACCGGATAACGACCTAAATCATTTCCACCACAATGTACAAGCAATATGTCTGGAGCAGACTCCAATTCTAACAAAGTACTCAGCTTCGTTGTAGAGTGGCCAAACCTAAGCCGCTGTATCCCTGCCACCAAATGTGAATATAGGCAGAGGCTAATCCCAGATGAATCCCGTCTGGACGAGAACGTGCTGCTAAATAGGCCTGTTTAATGAGACTGGAACCAACACACCATACAGTTGCTGGACCTAAAAATACTTGGATATGGTTAATATAGAGGCAGGATATGGTGTGTCTCATCACAGTTTTACATCATCAAAGGTAAATGATGAACAGCTGGTCTGATGTATGACTTGTAAGCATCAGATTTCCAGCGTCCAGCAATTTTTATCTCTTCAGCTGAGAAACCTAACTTAGCCAAGGTGGAAGCTGCCCCAATCCTAAATGAATGTGACTTGAACTGATTTCCTGGCAAACCCAATGCCTTAATTGTCTTATTCAAAACTGCTGAAAATTGGTAACGGGTCAGAGGGTTGCCATTAAAATGAATGAATAATGGACCAACTGCTGGTGGTCGAACAGAAAGATATTTTTGCATCAGCCTAACCGGACAAGTACAGATATTGACCTGTGGTATTAAAACAACTGTCCCCCTGCCTACCTGATCAGTTTTGGAGAATCGGATATTTACCCTTAGCTTTGTACCCTCAGCTACAACATGTACGTCGCAATCCTGCAATACCACATGTTTTTGCCCCTGCCCGGATACGGTCAACTCGCCCACTCTGAATAAACCAAAAAAGGCCAGAGCATAGGCCGCCGAAAACAATTTTGATTCAAAGGTATTGGAACAGACTGATGGCAACTTGTTTATAACACGGACCAAAATATCAGGTGTGATAGGCAAACGAGTGTCAGCCCCATGTACATGTGATCTACGATAACCTTCAAACACTTTGCTAACCAAAAAATGTTTAGTTACATCTTGAACTTGTTTAATTTTGCAAAAGAAACTTAAAGCTTCCATATATGTACACATTGTTTTGAATGAGAAGCCTTGCAAAGATACATTTGCTGCAAATTGCACTACTTCACTAACTTGTGGAGGCCATGCATCTACAAAACCATAAAGCGTACGAAAAGCTTCAAATTTTGACAAGCCAGTCTTATAAACATGTGTATTTGGAGCTAAAGATGCATTCAGGAGTCTGCTAACTTCATCTTGCACATCAGCAAGTGGAAACTCGCAGGTACTGGTGCTGGGATTGCATCTGCGTCTAGTGCCAACTGTCGAAATCTGGACCACTGCTTGCGAGAAATAGAATCAGCTATATCATTTGAAGCAGACGCAATATGAACTGAACGAAAAATGATGTTAAATTGCATTGTCAGTAACACAAACTGTCTAACTAGATACATCAAACGTAAAGCCCTACATGACTGCTTGTTCAACACCACAACTAAGGCCTCACTGTCTATGTGCAATACAATCCGTTTGTTGGACAAAAGAGGACCCCATAAATTAACCGCCAAAAGTACGGGGGCCATTTCCAAGAAAGTCATGTCCCGCAAGATCTGACAACCCGCCCAGTGTACTGGCCATTGGTAGAAAAACCACTTGCCATTAAAATAGCAACTACAGCCAAGATCAGCTCCCCCAGCACTATCAGTGAACAACTGCAGAGTTTCATTGTTCAACCAAACTTGTTCCGGAATGTGCGTAACCCCGTTAAAGCCTGTCAAAAATTCTATCCAAATACTAATGTCCTCTTTAATCGCCCGAGATAAACGAACCTTGTGATGAGGCTGTTTCAAACCCCTCAAAAGATCATAAAACCTACGGAGGAAAGCCCGACTTGAACGGACTGCCTTGCAAACAAAGTTTAATTTACCAACCAAGCTTTCTAACTCTCGTTTGGACACTTTCTTCCGAGTCCTTAGAGAAGTAAGCAGATCCAGGAGCTGGCCAAGTTTTTCTTGTGGTATTCGTACAACTAACTCATCTGAATCAATCTCAAGACCAAGGAACACTATGACAGTTGTAGGCCCCACTGATTTATCAACTGCAATCGGGACGTTCAGCTCCTCACATACCTTGTTGAAGGTTGAAGCTAGCTCCTGACAATATTGGGTACCAGCCGCTCCAGCAAAGAAGAAATCATCCAGATAATGATCAAGTGTTTGCTTCTGAGTTTTGTAAGAAATTAACCAATGGATAAAAGAGGAAAACATTTCAAAAAATCGGCAAGATATCTTGCAACCCATAGGCAAGCATTTGTCTATGTAGTATTTCCCATCCAAACAAATGCCTAACAAATGAAAATCTCCAGGGTGAATTGGAAGAAGACGAAAAGCTGATTTCACATCCCTTTTTGCCATCAGTGCCGACCTACCTAAGCGAAAAACCATGTCAGCTACCTTGTCAAAAGTTGTATAATGTACTGTGCTTAATGTATCATCTATTCCATCATTGACACTTTCATTTGTTGGGTATGAAAGGTGAGTAATGAGACGCCAACCACCATCAGATTTTGGTACCACTCCTATTGGCGAAACTCGTAAATTAGAAATTGGAGGTACCAAAAAGGGACCCATAATCCTACCACATTCGATTTCCTGTTTAACCTTATCATAAAGGTTAACTGATTTAAGATTAGAACTGAAGGAAGCTGCTCTAGAGCCAGAAAACTGTAAACGAAAGCCTTCATGAAAACCTTTACTTAGTTGTGTAGCAGATTTTTTTTGTCAGGATAAATGGAGAGGTAATTGCCCAGAACCTGTAAATTAATTGGCGTGGAACCGAGGTCCCATAAACCTGTATCTGGGGAAGCCTCGGGCTCGGGGGCGAAAAAGAGGCTGCCTTGGCACACCCGGGGAAACCGGAGCATACCTTGGAGTTTGTGTCATAGATGGGCAGACAACCTGAGGGTGATACCCAACACATTTCTTGCATTTATGTTGGTATGAACAAACAGCCCTACTACAGTTACCTTTGTAGTTAAAATCAAAGCAGAAACCCCCCGCACCAGTCAAAAACTTCAATGGTTGTGTAGGGTTATGCATAAACAACAACCACAGCTCATTATTAATTGAGCCCCATGATGCTGTCGGATCAAGAGCCATGTGTAGGCGGAATTGCTCGTCATAGTCCCGCCAACCAAATCCACCATGTCTCTGAAAACCAAGCCTAATAATTTGCATATATTTCAGGATTTCTTGGGTTTTATTTGGATGCACATCTAAATAAATGCTGGCGAAAACAATAAAAGCATCTGTCCATTGTTCGATGGACCCAACCTTGGATGGGGCTTTATTATGAACAAGCAGCTGATCTGTATGAGAAAGTGACACCTGCTGTGCAGAAGCGGCAAGAGAATTGGTGCTCAGCAAACTACCCAAATCTATGTACTGTCCAGCAATGATTTTATCTTTCACCGATTTAGAAATGTTGTATCCAAGTGAAGCAGACGCACTGGGTATTTGGACAGGCAATTCAGAGTCAATGACATTTGTAGGGAAAGTCAAAACCGTACCAGGCTGATCATTTGATGGAGTGTCAGCCGGGTCAGTAGCTCCAGTCAATGTATCCCTGGACATATCCCTACTCGGCATCTCCTTAGGGGGCTCGGGGACTGGAGGGAGCTCAGGGTCTGCTGTTCTAGGCCTCTTTGCCTTCCGTACGGACTGCTCAGTGGCCAACTGTGCCCGCTTCTTCCTTGTACCATACGGATCCATGCTCCAGGACAAAGAATAAATATTATAAAGCAAGAAACAATAAAAGCGGTACCAACATATGCAGTACAGCAGAACCATTAAAATTACCACTAACTGATGCAGCCAGAATTATTATAATGCATTCTAATAATATTGACAATGTTTTCTTATTTATACTCAATGATATTGTCAACGTTATTCATACTAAAAGATTAAACCCTGCTATTATACATTATGCTACATACTGTAATCATTATATACATACAGCATGAAAAGAACTTTAAAATTCATATCCACAAACTACACACCATAAGCAGGCTTATTTACAAAAGACTTTATCTAGGCAGATTGGGGATAAAATTAAAATTAATTAGGTATTAATTCAATAATCTGCCCTGTGGTATTTACCATATATTACGGTAAATCGAGACAAGGAATTATTTACCATGACACCGTTTACAACTACCGATTAATTGATAATCAGTACACGCACCCAAATAAATGTGATATTGGTCAATAATGCATAATAAACTACTAGGATAAGAAGAAATATGCTCATTTTTTTAACAACTCTGAGAAGAAATGCGTCCTCCGAACGACGACACTGTAGGTGTAGAACAAAGAACGACCGCGCGCCTTACCACGCGGGTCAACACATTTGCACTCATATTGGAACGATACGCCACGATCAGAAGACGACTCCTCCTCCAATGGTAATTCGAAGTCTTGAACTTCCAAAAACGTCGGAAAACTAATCAAAACTCAGACTCTTTAAGAAGAAATCAATCTTTTTTGTGGTTTCAATTTAACAAATTCTCCCAACGAACTTTTGATGTGAATCATAAAACTAGCACTCCCGTAAAAATCGCAATGCCACGATGCCAGTCAAAGCACTAAAGGTATTGCCCTCACAGTAAACCGCAGCTATACTTTATTATATAGCTGCTATTATGCCGAATATCTTTTTATGCGCCCGTACAAATTGTGTACGGACGTATTAGGTTTTCACCCATGGCGTTCGTACTGGCGGGTGGGCGGCGCACTTCGAAGTGTCCGGACTCATTTTCAAACAGTTTTGATTCGATCCTCTTCAAACTTGCTGACAATGTTTATGGGCATAATATCTCGGACAAGTTCAAATTTCCAGCCAAATCGCCCGAGACACTCCTGGATTGTGGCCCTTGATTTGTTGAAAATATGTGAAATTAACAGTGTCCGGACTCCTATTCAAACAGTTTTGATCTTATCCTCTTCAAACTTTCTGACAATGTGTATGGGCACAATATCTCGGGACAAGTTTGATTACCAGCCAAATCGCCCCAGGCACTCCTGGATGATGGCCCTTGATTTGTTGAAAATATGTTAAATTGACAGTGTCCGGACTCCTTTTCAAACAGTTTTGATCCGATCCTCTTCAAACTTGCTGACGATGTATATGGGCATAATATCTCAGCCCAAGTTTGATTTCCAGTCGAATCGCCCCAAGCACTCCTGGATTATGGCCCTTGCTTTATTGAAGATATGTTTAATTACCATTGTTTGGACTACTATTTAAAATGTTTTTATTTTATCCTCTTCAACCTTGCTGACAATGTGTATGGGCATAATATCTTAACAAAGTTCGTTTACCAGTTAATCACCACAGGAACACCAGAATTACGGCCCTTAATTTGTTTGAACATGGTGCATTTTAGGACAACACATATTATGGGCGTGTTATGCTTCGACTCCCGGAGCTCTTTTTTTTTAAAGATATTTCTTGCTATAAATAGTCATTTGCACTTCTGTAAGTATGTGCTTGTAGTTATCTAATGTATGAGTGGGAGGTTCAACTTTCTATGCGGACCGTAACATAGCCGTGATTTGAGATAAGTTTAATGTATGGAGGTGACATGTTTGTTTTGAGTTAATATGAAATATATCTCATCGAAAAGTCATACAAATGTAATATGTTCCTGATTGAATAGCGTGAGTGATATTTTTAAAATTATATTACTTTGAGCTGAGATTTATTCCATATTCAACAAAAACAAACACTGTTTATTCGATCCAGTTTACACGCGGATGAATTCATGCGTATGTTACTAGTAAATACTTTTATGCTACATATCCACATACAAATCTTACATAAGTAAAACAAATGTTCCAGCAGACCTATATCACTCATAGTGTGGTTGATATGGATTTTATCTAACCGACAGAACTCTAATATTTCATAAGATAGCATTATTGTACAGCGTGATAAGACGACATGCATGCCACACCTAGAAGTTGAAAGTAAAAAAGGGTACATCGCTTCCTATATAAAACATGTTTTTTTCCCTATTGATTTGTCTGTTTGTGGGGTCGTTGTTGTTTTTCCTGTTATTATTTCGTGTGTTTATGCGTCAGTATTTTTGTTTGATTTTATCGTTTGTTAGTAAGTTGTGTGTTTAAAAATTGGTTTCTAAAGAAGGTGAAAATGTTCACAATGATTAACAATAATTTGTATTCTTCTGTATTTGTTGGTATGATTTATGAAGCAATAAACTACTTGTTATATCATATTTTCCGCACGTTATGAAATACTCATCCAAGTAGCCGCCTATATTGCACTTCCTCAATAAAATCCATTTTAATGTTTAATCAAGTTAAATGTCTAAATTTATTTTTGTTTTTCGAGTACATGTATTATCTGATATCTATTTATCTAAAACCTTGAAGATTTGTTGTTTTGGAGATACTACACAGCAAGTGTTTGACGAGTTCCTTCACACACATATATCAGTTGTCATAACACAGGTTAAAATGTGGTGTAAATTTAATGTCATGCACCAGTACCGCCATCCCGTGCGGAAATCGGCAAGGAAACCGTCGTAATACAGTAGTTATTGATTTAATTATATACCCAATGAAAACGCGACTTTTAAATGCAACACTCTTCGGTGCGGAGGCTTGAAAGTTATGTAAACAATAAAATGAATAACTGTGTCCGGCAGCTGTATACAACTGCCTTTATCATTGGTTTTAAAAACGTGACGCGACCAATGAAATAGCGCAATGTGACACACTCTTAAACGACCAAATTTATAATTATAACTAATATCCCACGGCCTATAGATGTTCTATCGATCGGCCGTGGGTATTCGACGATGCAGTACCGCGTCATTGTGCCACTTTGCACTGAAGCACGTGCATCATTAGCATACATGATACCTTTCATTCAGATCAACCCTGTCATCCTTAAAACC
>CM037794.1:7905589-7955589 GCA_021229015.1 Solen grandis
AAGTGACTCGGCTAACAGGCCGCCAAGCCGTGGAAGCTATCAAGGTTAAAACGGTGCGGACAAAACCCTCCTCGGTTGTTCCCGGCCGTGTAGTTGGTCTCAAGGAGCAAAAGCTTCCTTCCGGGTGGGTTTTCGATATCTTTACCAGCCTGGTGAGCTCGAGGGTAGCCGACGCCGAGCCACCGATCCCGTGTGGTCTCTGGATGTTTACCAGATAGAACGTTCGGTGACAAAACCCGACGAGCCCGTGCTGTACTACCTGCAGGATGGGCCTCGGCGGGGCTTTATGCGTGAGGAACTCCTGGTTTTGCCCCAAGACACTCTATTGCCCCCGATTCTCAAGCGTTGAACAGAATATTTTTATGCACGTAGGCCAGCACGTCCAGCCTATTTTCAGCTATCCAGCGCTTGGAGTCAAAGGGGGAGAGTGAGATCTTATTCAGGCGCTGCCCGTAGATGTGATGCTTCTCCGACCGCAGGACGTCCATGCTGTGGTGGAAGGTCTGTCTTCTAAAGAGAGCCTCCTTATACTGCTCGCTCCTGATTTGCTTTTTAACAATGTTCTTTATTATGTCTTTGAACTTCTTGATGTTCTTTCCACTGGCTTCGAAGATGGAGAACATCTTAGGGCGCAGGCCGACATATTCAGCGATAGGACATCCCGCACATTCGTCTTTCATTTTACCTAGCACTTTCTTATTCACGGTGCTGTGCAGTGGGTTGTTTTCTGGGTAGTCAGACGTGTCATAAAAATCCGCACGCTCGGCCATGTCCTTGTAGACATCCTCGGTCTGGATTTCTAACAACAGACTGTCTGTATCGTTGTAGAGCAGTTGGCAGCGGTCGCCATACTGACTCTTCATCTTGTTGTAGTAGAACTCGAACATCAGGTTCTTACTCATGTCCAGAACGCCCATTCCCACATATGCTGGACGGTTAAGCACTAGTCGGCTTTTGTTGACCTGGATTGCTGCCAGATTATCGTCAAAAATGTTTGCTGGGGCAAAGGCTGGGCTGTCAATGAGTTGTCGGAGCTTGTTCTCCTCATGTGCTCGGACAAGTTTGACACTGACCCTCTTGCGCAGGTTTTCCATCGTTTTCTCAAATACGCTGTTGTTCATGAGTTTGTACAGGTCCTTCTCAAAGTCACTGTTGGCCTTCTTCCGAAGCTCAGTGTTCATCCTGATGTATGGCTCCATCCAGGGGTGCTGCTCAAACATGAGGGCACGGTGAATCTTTTTCAGGCGAAGACCTAGAGACAGGTAGAGCTGCAGATTCTGGTAGTGGAGCACATAGCGGTCCTTGTTGCGGAGGTTAGGAACCAGATTCTCAACCTCACAACCGCTGATGAAGCTGTGCTGGTATTCGGACATCCACTGTTTTTGGACTACCATGCGCTCTGGTACCAGAGGATATGCGTTGTATGCCTTGTGCAGCTCTTGTGGGTACTCCAGGTCCACCTCTAGGATGTAGCCCTCGGGGTCAACGACTCGGTAACCCGCAATGGTGCGGGCCAGCAGCTGACATTCTGCCACCCAACGAAAACCACCTGTCGGTAGGGTCTGAGATATGGCCAACCCATAGAGGTTGTTTGCATCTAGGTAGAGGATGTGGCTACAAGGCTTTTCTGGGTTGTATCCCTCGACCAGAGGATTATTGGCTTTGGCATGACGCTTTGAGATCATGAAGATACCTCCCCGCACCCCCTTTTCGATGAACAGGTGTTGGTCATAATCTGTGAGTAGCTAAAGCTCCACTTCTGTCTTCTTGAGAAGGGCGTCCCATGAAAACCCAGGGCTTGTGTAATAGTGTGCGGGGTCTAAGCCATACTGTCGTATGCAGGTCTTTCGGAATGTTTCAAAGACATCTGCCAATAGAAGGACGTCTGTGCGGTTGTAGAGGTCATGGTTGTCTACGCGGTTGTTACACCTGAAGGCCGTCCAGACTTTCTGGGCGTGGATATAGTCCTCCTCACAAATGTGCTTATTGGAGAGCTTGCTGTAGAATGCCCCCCTTTGGTGGGAGCCTGGTCTCTGTGAGGCGCTCCCAGGAGTCCATGTACTCGTATGGGTACTCGTCCTTGCGCATCAAGAGCTCCTGGTCTGGCTCATAGCGGGCAGTAACTAGGAAAACCTCTGGCTTGTTGCCAGCTACAAGCCTGTCTAGGGATGCCAGCAGGAACTGGGTGCTGTCGATGAAGCGCAGCTGGCCAAGGCTGAATGAAATGTATTTCTCTGTGTTGTTGGGGATGCAGCTTACCCTGCCCTCGACCTTTGAGATGGTCTGCATCAGCAGGTGGGAGTCGTAACCTCGCAGGTAGTGGAAGACCACTGGTATGGTGGTTGTCTTTGGGTTAAGTCACAGCTTTAGGTTACGGGCATTTTAGGTTACGGGCATTATAGGCTGCTCTTCTGTATAGCCCTGTGATGTGACAGTGGTCACGGACAGAGTTTCTACTCAGTGGTTCTTCACATACCTGACAGGTAGTAGCAGCATTGTACACTTGCCACTCCTCCTGTGTCATCCTCATGCCCCTGGGTAAGCCAACACTTGTTTGATTTTGTACTCCTCTCCCTGAAGGGCCTTTAGGAAATGTTCTGCCGCGTTGGGACCCCGGTATTCAATGCCAGTTCTGTATGGCCATCATACCGTACCACGATGTAACAGTAACTGCAAGCCTCTTGCTGTTGCGTTTTTTGAGTGTTGCTCTTTGTGGTGTCGAGCTCTGGGCCTTCAACCCGAATGGTGAGCGCCTCAAAGTCAGCGTAGGTGATATAAAGGGCCGGTAGCTGCTTGTGATGGATCTGGAAGGTTAGCTTATTTTTACCCTCTTCAGGCATATCCACTCTGATGGCTGTTTGACCTATTCCCTGGCACTCTGGATTGTGAGCTTCTAATAAGTCTTCCCTTCCCAACGGAGGCAGTGGTCATCCCTGTTTTTCACATTGACGACGACTTTCTTAGACCTTATCTTTGCTGGTAGTTGGATATACGACCCTCCTCTCAATGGTTGATATCTGGCGATGTCTAGTCATAGAGTCTGTACCTGATCTACAACCCAGCCAGACCCTCTTTGGGCCCACTTCTCGAGCGTTTCTTGGATCCTTGGGAAAGCTCGATTGAGGGTTTCTTCTATTTCACCCTCCTGCAGAAAAGCCTCCTGCTTATGACGCAATACGGGGTCCGTGTACTCTTCAATGCCGTCTGGGTTGTCCTTTCGAAGCTAGACATTGAGAGTCAGCTGGAACTTAACACCTTCCAGAGCCCTGATCTCTTCTACCAGCTTGTCATTGATGCTAGGTTCCACTTTCTCAAGGAAAGCCCTGGGGTCTGCATGTCCTTTGGACACATCCATCTGCCATCCTCGGAGAAAGTTCCCGATAACCCAGCGTGTTTGGTGAAATGTCAGGTCCTCTTTTTTGTGCTCGCCACTGAACAGATCCAGGGTCTCTTCCTGATAGTCCGCGGCAGTTCTCATCTTCTTAGGGAGTGGCTCAAACTCTTCCAGGATAGCCTCGATTTTTCTTCTCTTAACTCCCCTGGGTGGTCTCACCGGTGTAGAACGGCTAGGAGCTATTGGCTCAGACAGGCCGTCCGGAATGGGCTCATTAAGAATCCACTGACACCGGCTTCACTGCTCATACGCACAAATGTGATGGAATTTATAAGAAAACCAGATTTTGGAATGGAACCACCAAACGATATACAGAGACATGAAACTGTTCCAGTCGAGACTTTGCAAAACATCATGATTTCTTGCGACGACTGCGTTTCTATGTTTTCGGACATTAGTAACTTACAAAAACATGTCAGAGCATGGTGTCCAGCGGGATTGAAAACAAAAGTTGAACATAATGAAGCTGAGCCTACGAGTAAAGTAGGCCATCGAGATTGGATCACCTGCGATGATGGTTCTGATAATGAAAGTTCTATTGACGAACAAAACTACATGGAAGACATAAATGAATATTTCGAACCCTTAGCCAAAAAGCTGGTGAGAAAACGGACACAATTTAGGATGAAAAATACTACGAATATAGAAATGAAAAACTCAGAACAGATAGTCCGATCAAAAGCCAACGAGTTTGTCTTTGATGACGATAAAAAAGACTTAATGCGAATGTATAAAGTTTTGTTTTAGAACAGCGGCTCAACTAAAAGGAGCCTCGTTCTTCAGAACATTCTTCGAGAAATTTTGGATTTAGACAATAAAAAGAAAGTGATTAAGCGAGTATTGAAAAAGTACAATCATTGGTTCGATGAGGTCATTTGTCACGGAGTGATAGATTCGGAATCTAGTGAGGATGATGATGATTATGATGATGATGATGATGATGATGCATAAGTTTATAAGGGGAGAAGACTAATAGACATAAATAAAAACTAATAATGAACACAGACAGATGGTCACAACATTTTTGCCTCATGGCCGAAGCAAAACTACGTCCTAATCATAAAGGACACTACGTTGTAGAAAAAATACAGACTGGTGGCACGTCTAAAGAACCGACCATTCAATATGTTTCCGCTGTGGTACAAGCGGTAGAATTGGCCAAGTCAGAACTCAAGAGATAAGACTCTCCACCAAGGGAAAAAAAGTCTACTTCCATGAAACTAAAGAATATGTGTTCCCCTGTAAAATCAAACAAGATTTCGACCACCAGGAATTCCGGCCAATTCAACCTTCTATGTTTGAGTCTAAGGACAATATAATTGTAGAACGAAAATGTGTGCAATTAAAAAATTTTAAAAAAAATTTGTTTGTTTTCTTTGACATCAGGATCCTCAAAACAACCAACTTTTTAAAAAATGGGAAATCAATGAAATCGATAATTGACAATAATTCGATTGAAAACATATTTTTTTAAGCTATTGACTTTCAATTCGTATACTCAAATGACTAAATGTTAGTGAAAAAAGGGAATGAATGTAAACAAAAATCGATAAATAATCAATATCGGATAAATCATGTGTTTAGACTTAATTCGCACTAAAACAATATCAATAAACTGATTTCTAAAATCAAAATAATAAAATTCCTCTACTCAAATGACTAAATGTTAGAGCAGAAAAAAAGGCCATGCATTTAATAAATTTAACAGCTGGATGCCACTTCATGTTCATACTGGAGATCCGGTGTCGGGGAAATGTGAATAACTTTCACAGCAGGGTTCCCATGAACAAAGAATACCTTCTCACGCTTTAGACAAAAAATAGAGACCGGAAATTCTTTGACCATAAATGGAGAACACATTATAGTAGTTACCGGAAATGTATTCATTGTCTTGGGAGATAGGGAACTGTTCACATCGCAAGTGTTTCTCTTTGAGAGTAAAGTATCATTTTATTTTGACTTATGTATTTATTGAGTTTTTCTTATCTTATTTTCTATATTACATATTTATACATTTATTCTTATTTATTTTAATGTACTTTGTTTTTTTTTAAAGTAGTGATTTTACCAATTGTATTTTCTATTTATTGCTGCCATTTTTTTATCATACGGTGTTTGAATTGTCCATTGTACACTATGAGTCTCCGCCTAGGGCTAAGGACCTTGACCCTCAATGCCCGTGATCAAGCCCTAGGTCGAATGTAAAAGTCAGCTCTGTACATCATTGAGACAAACATGAGGTCATTCTGCCGATATGGTCATTCTAACAATAGATCATGATGTCATTCTAAATATAGCCCATGAGGTCATACTATAATCCAAAATGGCCACCACGCATAAAAAAAAAGGCCCCCAAGGAAATGCTTATATGCAAATGAGTTACTATAAATAGTAACAAAGATGGCCGCCCACCGAGAAAGGAGGTCAAGTTTGACTGCAAATCGACCCATTTACTACTGAGGAACATAAAAAATAATCTATGCAACTGACACTTTTGCATGTAAAGCTACCTTGTAAGTAACCAGTAGTTCTGCCATTTAATATGTATGAATTACTCAATTGCAAATATTTAATTAATCTATGTCCTTAATTATTTACAGTCTGATCTAGGCTGCACCTAGTATCTGAAACGTTATCTGGGTCAGCATGAGCATAATGGGAAAATTCCGTTGGAATGTAAACAAGTCTTGTTCAAGGTCACATAGTGTTTTCAATATCGTTGACCATAATGCTAGAGTCAGATTCAAGTTCTGTTATGTACTTGACTAGTTCATCCTTAATTGCCAGAGCTATACCGCCAGAATTTCGACGAGAGAATGCTTTTCTGTTTTTGTAAAATATCTTAAAATTAGGTATGTCTCCGATATTATCCGACCTAAGAAATTTCCGCCCGATGCATTTACCTATAGAATAAAGCGACCCCCAGTCTGATTTGACCAACAAACGTGAAAGCTTGAATCCAAACTGGCCTTTGTTTAATATCGGAACTTGCTTATCACACCTGTGGGTCGTTATCGAGTTTCGTGATTGTTCATTCACAATGTCACAGGTGTTTGGTGAAGCTAATGTGAACATCTGCCAGTATATTACTATTATAACAAGCATGTTATTGAAGCACGACTTGAATAAAGGAAAGCCATTTCAGAGTATTTTAATAACATGTGCATGCATCATTTTACAAACAGCAGGTCTAATATGTCCACTAGGCAATGATACATGTCATTTTGACAAATATCCTCATCTGTAGGTCGTTTGTTTCAGAGATTTCTAAAATGTGTTCTGAAAAGTTCATGTAAATCAAGAGTGCCTTCGGCGTAATTTCCATAAATGTGTGTGTGTGATTAAAATATCTTTATCTATCAAATCTGAAAAAAGTCATTAAATTATCGAGAATATGGCCGACGGAAAACTCATATTATCAAATTTTTCGGAAAGATAGAACACAAAAGAACAGAAAAATATTTAGATTATAGTAGACATAGTCTAATGATGATGATTTGAGATGCCATAAACTAACTACATTTTACAACAGGTAATTCCTTTCTTCTATAATTACTGGAAGAGATAGGGTCTGCAAGATGCATGGTATTTCCAGACAGCAAGCAACTAAGGCGGTGTTAATGTCAATGTAAAAAATCATCATTAGCAACAACAAGGACGATGTTAATGAGACAAATTAGCACAGATAAGTTTTCCTTTGGTACGGGATTTAGGCACAGGTCCCGGAATTAAAAATCTTCCCGATAGTTGGCGTGATGTAGGAGAATTGATAAAATATATATTTACAAGGCTTTACAACATATGCTACAATTTTCAGTTAAATTCACACACTTTTCAAGCACGATATATCATACTGGAACCGCAGATTGGGCCTGGGGCCGTCAATTAGACATGTCCGATACGGCCATGTGTATAGTGTTTGTAATTTCTACATTATGCTATGGAACGCATAGCTGCCTTTACAAAGGCAAACACATTTAACTATGTGTATTTGACATGCTATGATGCAAACAAAATACAATGTGGTGTTATTTTCCATTACACCATTTGTATTATGCAATTGCGTTTAGAAAGTCTTATATGTCAACATGGTGTTCATATATCGATATATTATGTAAATATCACGTTATATGATAATCTCATTCGTTATATGATGTTCAAATACTGTTATATGATGTACAGATATCGTTATATGATGTTCAAACATCGTTATATTATGTTCAAATACCGTTATATAATGTTCAGACATCGTTATGTGATGTTCAGATATCGTCATATGATGTTCAAACATCGTTATATGATGTTCAAATATCGTTTTATGATATTCAAACATCGTTATATGATGTTCAAATATCGATATATGATGTTCAAACATCGTTATATGATGTTCATTCCTTATAATATGATGTTTGATTGCCAGAATGTTTTGTCAAAAAAAAATCCACTAAGTATCATTTGCGCTTCTATCGACGATATGGATTATTTAATGATTGACTTGGCTGGATCCAAGGATCTCAAAATTGAGGGTTGAGACAACATTTCAACTGAAATACGATATAATATTTTAAAATGTATAAATACGCATATAATTACAGTGTAACCTCCGAAATCCGAACACCCTTGGGACCGGCCAAAAAGTTCGGATTTTGGAGGTTTCCGGAATTCAGGGGTCTGGAATGAATTGGATCAGTACATATGTACTGAAGTTTCTCAATGGTTGTGAATAGATGTATTGTCATTATTTTTATATGTATACTGTCTTACCTGCAACTGCCTTTGAAGATCCAACAGTTTTGGATGTTTTACCACTTACATTGTCCGATGTAGCCTGATTAATTACGCTTCTAACGATACCGCAATTACACGTAAACTGTTAAAGATGTTTGTTGCAAAAAACACCAATTAATCCACTTATCACCATTTAACACCACTTTAATAATTTACAATGTGTCACTATCTAATTGCCTATGTATTCGCAATCGCAAACATGGATGCACAGAATAATAGACAGATTATGATTCTTACGACTAAAATAATGACCACCGCTGATTAATACACAACCGATCAGGGAGAAAATGAGGGCAGAAATTGCCGCAGGGCTTACAATTTCCGTTAGATTACCTGTTAAGCTAGGAGCACTGTTCGGATTTCAGAGGTAAAATAGCATTGATATAACCCAATATATACGAAATAAACGTCCGGAATTCAGAATTCCGAGGTTCCGGAATTCAGAGGTTTTATTTACATATAGAAAGAAGGGGAAGTTTCGGGACCAAGGAAATCGTCCGGATTTCAGAAGTTTCCGGATTTTAGAGGGTCCGGATTTCGTAGGTTACACTGCAATTTGTTTCAAGTAGTGTGTATTAACAACAATACCAACCTCGTAAAAATGGTACAGGTATTGCTCCCTTGCTTATCGCTTAGAATATAAGGGTAGTTCAAGGAATAGTTGTCTGCTGTCATGAAAATGTGACTAGGTATGGTATCATGCCACATGTCTACTATGCTGTGTGCACTTCCTCCGGTGACCGCATCAAACCAAAGACGTAGAAAGTTTATACCCGATGCACCATTGAATGGCACTCGGCAAAATAGGGTTGCTATGGGAAGTCAGGGTACTGATCAGTACTGGTTCTACCCAGGAACTTGTCTCCCGGTATCGGCACGTAAAGGAACCAAGGGGTCTATTCGCAAAGAGCTAGGGTATCGCACCCGGACTCCCTTGTATGAAACTACTGTCTCTTCCTTTGTTATCTCTTCAGCAAAGAAAAGGGTCTAAACTATGACCACAATAATCAGAAAATGATTGCTAGCCATTGCAATAAAAGAAAAGAAGAAGGAATGTGACTGGTTATGGTATCATGCCACATATCTACCATGCAATGAGGCAGCAATATATCTATATCATGTAGACAAATGTCCCAAAATAGCCGAAATACTATCGATGAGATTTTAAACCAAAACAAACATGATCAAAATCGCAAAGATTACCTTTATAACAGAAAATCCCTTGCTTTTAATAAACATGCATAGGGGCATTATATCCGACAAACCAGGATCACATCGGTTATTACATGGCGTCTTATCACTGTTAATCGTTAAAAGATAAAGAGGGAGAAAAAAAAAAGAAACGTGAGATACAAATGAAATATTATTAGGCAGTGACACAAAATATAAATGTTCCTTTTGGTTTTTGGTCCGTCTTGTCGGTATATAAGAAATAACGCGTGGTATCCTGTCCAACTATTCCTCAACAGGTATTCACAGCCGGAAACCACCGATCATCGTATAATGACGTTTGCACAAATCGCACCAGCGTATGTAAAAGCAGAGTGTACATTTAGTTTCAGCAGGATATAATAACCATTTGTGAACTCGCAATTCATTCGACTATTAAATCAATGTTAAAAGGCATAATAAAGTAACAAATGACCATATTATTAAAATATATTAACTATAGTAGCATATTTAATTAAAAAAAAAAAAATAGCATTATATAATACTGAATTAGCATCACATAATATTAAAAAACATCATATAACACTAAAATAGCAACTTATAATACTAAAATCGCATCATATAAAATCAAAATTGCATCATTTAACACTAAATAGCGTCATATAATATTGAAATAGCTTCAAATGATACTAAAATATCATCATATAATACTAAATAAAAAAAGATCATCGTGTAAAGACATAGATCCTCATGTTATTCTAAGTTAGCCTAATAAAATGATAGATGATCTTCGTATACTTATTATGAACAGCATGTAGTGGTATGTGTGCATCATACAGGCCCCAGTCATCAGAGAAGACTAAATGAACATCACATAATGACGAATGACCATAACAGTATAAACAATGGTCAACCTGTAATGTCGTATGAGCATCATAAAATGTAAACTGATCATTATATAATGCAAATGGGGATTATGTATTTGTGAAAGGGCATAACATATTTACCTGTTAGCAACAATTGCTACGATTTGCACGAACCGTCATTGTAAACTATCATGATATAATGCATTGGCCCATGTTAAGGCAGCTATGGCGTTCCATATTATGCTGTAATATGTATTATTAAACTGCGGTTTCATTGATTTTTCAAGTTGACGTTATGTATCTAAAAATCTGAATATTTTAAGGTTACAAAACATCTTCCAAAACCATTTTTTGAGCTTTAATGAATCAGGTTGCTTCCAAAGTCCGTTACTCATGGCCTACAAATTTTGGGAGAAGTTATCAGATTCCCATTAAATGTGTTGAATTTCTTTTTATTAAGGACAGAAGACTTGCGTATTTTTAGCCTTTTTTTTTTTTTTTTTTTTTTAATTGATTCATAAAGTGTTTTTCTTTTTTTTTCAAACATATTAAATGGTTTTATTTTACAATTACGTGTGTATAACGGTGGTTGCTCCCTTTTTTGATTATGCGGCCCCATTGGCAAAAGCGCGGCGTCAATAAGGATACCTCATTGTATAGTCCTATTTAGGTCTTAGAACCTTAATTTATAGCCATCAATTCCATGAAAACCATGCATATAACTTCATAATATAAGCGTTTAAAATGTCGAACTATGGAAATCTTTGGGTGAAATTGATATGTTATGACCTGTTACAGAAGTTCTTTTATTACCGAGGCCTCCGTGGCCGAGAAGGTAAAGTCGCTGATTTTGACATTCACTCAGCTCCTCACCGCGTGGATTCGAATCCCGGCAGGGTGATTCAGACTTTCATGTGAGCAAGCCTTCCAGCTGGCTTGCGGTAGGTCGGTGGTTCTACCCGGATGCCTCCGTACAATCGGGGTCTTCCTCTACCTGTAATAAGCTGGACGTCGCTATATGACTGAAATGCTGTCGTAGTGACGGTAAACTCAAAACAATCAATTAATACATTAATCTTTTATTACCTCCCCTTGATAATTTTACTGTCATGAGTTATCTCCAATGGAAACTAAAAATGGACCTTCTCCATTTTTCTACGGTAGAAATTAGAACTTTTTCATGAAATTTGAAACAGAATCATAATGCATCTTTCTACCGTGTTTTTTTTTTCCTCATAAATCAAATTCAGTTTTTCTTATTCTAAGAAATTCTATATTTCCCGTAGGCTTCAATGTTAAACACAGATTTTCTCCCCCAATTAGATAAAACTTGAAAAACACTTATGGTAAAATATTTTATTTTTTAATGTCTTCAAACTGTCAAAAATTCATAGAAATATTATCATCTAGTGGCAAGATACGGAATATTAGGGTGCTAATACTTTTATGAAGACTAAGGTGGTTTAACAAAAAAAAAAAAAAAAAAAAATTAGAAGCGTCCTCCTGTTTTTGGACAATGTGATGTCGCATCCAACAGTGACTCTGGGCAATATCCAATTTCTCTGGTGAAGTCAAAACATTTGGTTACAATAAGGAATAATGTTTAAGAATATGACATACATGTACCCCCATTATCTGGAGCCCAGATGTCTTTACTTTCACATAGTTCAGTCATCAAACAGGACACATAAGATTTGAATTTATTTTTCTATAACAAAGACATGCATATATCTGATAATTGATACAAGCAGTTGCAACAAAACAAAATACACGTGCATCCTTGCACAGTATTATATAGGATATAAAGACGGAGCTCTGATACCTATCTAACACTTGAACATATTGAGGGACTGTCTTATGCGACTCCCTGTCTTAATTCAGTGGCGTGGCGTCGGGGTCGGCAATGGCGGCGGCCGCCGCCCCAATATTTGTGCAAGAAACGGCGCCGTTTTTACCATGAAAATAGTAAAAAAATCTCTCATTTAATCTGAACACGAAATGTGTATTTAGACTGGAGTGGCGAAAACGGCAGATAACTGTCACCGGTTTCCAAGACAACCAGCCAGGCCCCTGCTATTTCCGAGACCCCCAGCTGATAAAGTATCCGCGCGGTCACCTGAATCCTTTACTGACAACATCACCATCTTCCTTAATCCGAATCAGTCAAACGCTTTCCAGTTAAATAACAATTAAGCGTCTGAATGTCACATACTTTAATTAATGCGCCGAGGTGCTGTTCTTATTATTTAGTCATCATCATTTAGCCTCTTAATTTGAATGTTACTAGTGAGAAACGTTAAAATAGTTAGTGTACATAGTTTCCACATCAGTGAATATACCTACTCGTGGCGGCCATTTTGAATGGCAAATTCATTGGATTTTTATATGAATTAGATAGAAGCAGAAATTTAATTTTCCTATAATTTCATTATTTCTGCTTCGAAAATCAAGCACAATTAAAAACTATTGAAATTCATATTTTTAGGATTAAATATTACTCATAGGTTTATAAGCACACACACACACAAATAAATTAATAAATGCAAAATAAATGTAACTTTTTGGGGTATAAAGTTTTTATCTTAAAATTCATCAAAATATTATTCTTATTTCCCGACCATTTTATCCAATCAAACAGCTACTGTCTGAGCCAGCTAAGATTCAGCAAGATGTACCTGCATTGGCCGCTTTAACCAATATATACATTGGCAAGCGCTTAGCAAAGTGACGCATTGAAGCGATGGGATACGACATCATCAAAATGAGGTAACAAATATCTATATTTATTTCATTATATCATTTGAGGGGTCTGGTGCTAAAATGAACAAAACCTCTAACCGGGGAAAAATGCTCTTTATTGCTCTTCATACATGTGCATATATATGTGAGTATGTACAGAAAGTTTCAGTTGAATGATTATATCTTAATTATTATTATTATTATTATTATTATGTAGCAAGTGCTTTATTTTATATGTTCTACGTTAAAACACTATGATAGTCTCTTATAAGTCATAATTGAATGGCAGGATCCATTGGTGTTTATGTTATTACATGATCTTATATTTGTATGTATTTTGCAACCATGATGAGACTTAATAAAGATTTATGTAATAAAAATTTATATATATCTTTCCTTTTCTCTAATGCACATGTCTGTATCTAGCTCTATAAAGAATATGATGACAATGTGAACTAACCTACCTGTCCTATAAACTTATTTTGCTTGACAGAACTATCCTCAAAAACACAGATAAACAACTCTTTTTTGAATTTTCGCCCACAGGGCTTTATCAAAAATCATGACGAAGTACAAAAGCACTACATTATTGTATTTTGACTAATAACAATATGGCGTAATGTAAACATAAACAGGAAATGATGTCATGACGTTGACGTCATATATTATTGCGCCAAAAATTTGCAGGAATTTTGTACAAAGCAATAGATTATATGATCAAGCATGCAATTCATTAGGGATGGCTATAAAGAACCTATCTGAATCTTTCATACAAGTTACATATTCAGATGGCCTTGAACCTGTCTGCATTGTATTTTTATTGTTTCTGACCACAAAAAATCATCTCTGACTTTGTCTTTGTATTCAAACCAGATGGAAACTCTGTTCCAAACTCTCGGATCCCTTCTAGTTCCCGGATCTTTCTGTACCACTTAGAATCATCCCGTATCCGTTCCAGAACACTAACTCCAAGATCCTCTAAGCTGTGCCCTTCAGAGTTTAAGTGCACAGCTACCGGCTTTGACCTATCCAGCCTTATATCTGCCTCATGCTCTTTGAGTCTTTCCTTCAATGACTTACCCGTCTCACCAACATACATGATCTTTCCACACTTTAGATAGTTCCTTCCATAGATCACGTTCCATGCCCCGCACTCTTGTCTACCATCAAATCTTGTTGTGTTCTTCCTGATTATGCATACCCTTCTCCAACATACTGCAAACAACACATCCTTTTTTACAGTCCTGTGCCAACTTTCGTCCATTCCTCAACACCTTGTTCGATTTCCCATGCACCAAAATATCACATAAGTTTTTATCTCTTCTGTAGGCCACTACTGGGATATCTTTGAAAATGTCACGCAGGCGTTCTGATTCCCGAAGTTCTTTGGTGTGTTTCCTTATTATGTAATGAACATTCGGGAGTTGCTTTGTATACGTTAGCACAAATGGAACTCTCTGGGCCTTGTCAATGCTCACTCTTGGTTGTAAGAGAACCTGTCTGTCAATATTTCAAGTAGACGTGCTATGACATGTAAGTTATGTCATTGATGGAAATTTTCTGAAATTATGAAAACGTTATGTATTTCCCATGATAATATAACAGATTTTCGTCAGAAATTTTGGTAAAGTCACGTGTCTCCTGGTTAAACCTAAATCAGCTTACATTCTATACCTCAAAGTTAAGAAATGCACTCGAAGGAACCTTTGGTAGGCTAAAACTTGTTATCATATAATAATACGCCTAAACAGCTGTTTCCGATTTCGTATAATCATCAAGTTTTCTCCAATATTTAACGTGTAACATATGACTCCGCGTCACGTGCATGTTGCCATGTCTCGAATATAATAATAAATGAATTCAGGTTATATTTTTCTATAGTCGTTCCTCGCCGGATATAAGATTAGCACTTGTCCTGATGAGATGTTTGCCCGCTCAGTATTATGTGTGCTTCTTGATTCTTACGATGAGACGGGATCCAGTCTGATGGTCACGTGATATCAACTATCAACGTGTTATTACGTGATGTCCGCCATTTATCCGCCTCTTTATCGGCCATTTTAGCTGGTTGTCTGTTCAGACTACAGCGAATCGATGGCGAATATTGGGTGTCAGTGTAGCAGGTGCGCGTAGGTTTAAATTACGACTTCGTGTTGTCCCGATTAAGAAAACACCACGCCATCCTAAATTGAACTTAGCCCTGTAAAAGTCCTTGAATTTCTTGCTTCATTTCCTACCATGATTTGAAGAAAAAAAAAGAACTTCAGAAAGTTTTGACTTGGAGAGGAATGTTCAACCACCAATACAGTTTGTCCTCTTCCTACTCTAAGTTATACCTTCCATATGCAAATGCTGAAACACAGCTTTCACTTCATACTTCACTGTTTAGAAATGCACTGGAAGGAACTTATGGTAGACTAAGACTTGTTAAAAATTAAATCAGTGCAGTCAATAGTTATGCTCGAGGTTGCATGGGATGAAATGGTTCGCCCCATGGAAATCCGGGCCCCTGTGTTTCCGTAACACGATCAGTTAACGTAACAGTCGCGAACGTGAACGGTTGCACCCCTGTTTTATCGCAATGTATAGAATGTAAGCAGGGTACCAAATCGCAATAGCTAAAGGTCGCCTTCAATGAATGCACGATAGCTGCTTGTTTGTTTCTTCCCACAATTAGTTTAATTTTGGGAAACCCGCATATGATGTGTACATAAACGGATAATCTCGGTTATCTGCCAAAAGCAACATGTCCGAAATGTTACGAGAACTACTATAAGGGAATCACAAATTCGAGGAAAACAAGTTTTAGCCTACCAAAAGTTTCTTCCAATGCATTTCTTAACTCTGAGGTATAGAGCGAAAGCTGATTTAGGTTTAACCAAAGGACTCGTGACATTACCAAAATTTTGGACGAAAATTACTCTGTAAATATGTTCATATTATCATGGGAAATAGATATTTTCATAATTTCCATCAATGACATAACTACATGTCCATACAGCCACATATGTATCACATTTGAAAGATTCAATTTTTAAATTTAGCTCTACTGCGAGGACAGGGCCCTCTTTGTGTTGAATTTGGGACCGATTATGGGCCCAATTTACTGTGTGACGTCACAGTTTCACTCTTTTTAATGTAGCTTCGTGATATATTTTCCCTAATCAGTGAAAAATTCCCCTATGGAACAAATAAATAAATAAATACCACTAAGCTACATTAATATTATCTAGGTATCCACATCTCTGTAAATACTTAACAATAAACTGTATCTTAGGTAAAGTTAAAAACGGTTGCAAACAATATATTAATGTACATGTATTTTAATAGAAAATTAGATGTTTCAAGGTCAGTCTTATAGTTAATATTCACACTAAAAAATTACCCAACCCCCAACAAAGATACAACGTAAAAATGCCACCCTGCTATGGTCCTGGCCCTAGTTCCCCGAAGTGAGAGAGGGCCATGGAGGCTGTTAAATGCTTTTCTTATTATGCACAGTGGATAAACGAAATCACTGTACAATGTGTCTTGCAAGCCTATACAATTCAATGTATACCCTGTCTTGCGATTACAATAATCTCTACTCAGATCCGCTCCGGTTAATTTTTTCGTATTGGCCTCCGCTGGATCTCTACCCAGGCCTTATATATATAAAAAAAATATACATCGATATCCCTACCTTGTTTCGGCGGAGGCCAAAACGAAAATAATAATCAGAGCGGATCTCAGTATAGACAAGTACAAAAGTGCTGCCTGAGGCAGCACATTGAAATAAGCACGGCGACAAAGAAAAAATTGTCTGATAATAAAATTTATGTGGGTAAACAGGACAACAAATTGTTTTTTTTTTAATAACTTTTATTAAGATGTGAACTTGTTTACATAAATGTATATATTTAATTACATAAATAGAAAACTATTTCCAAGACTTGAGTGAATCTTAAAATGAAGAAAGACACACAATATATTTAAATATGAAAACAAAGGCTTAATATACATATTTAGAGGACAAAAAAAGTTTCAATGTTATCAAGAAGGTTAAAAAAAGGGGCAGCCAGACCAGGCTTAAAACCCGAGACCACTTACAAAAGTCTCCCAACGATAACGGTTACATATTCCCTGCAAATTTGGAAATTGTTAAATTGTTGCAGAATTTACAGAAATTAAGTTGATAATGTTCCTGATAAACGAAAAGGAAGTATATACATAGGAGATACTATAATGATCACTTAGGGACACCTAAGGGTGATTGTTCTAATGGCTAAGTTACTGGACTGCTTACAACAGTCTCTGACCGAAAAGTGTTACTTATTGGCACTACATAAGTTAATTTACAGAAAGAAATGGTTGATGATTGGAAGGTTTTATAAAATTTTACAGTGGTAAAAGATTAAACATTGTAAAAGAAAATCTTACTTTTGTGTATTTTTTTCAAGAAGTAATTTTAATATACGGCATGAAAAAAATAGGAATGCATAAAAAATTGTTTTCAAGATGCTTCAGGTATATGATATACCATTTTAGTAAAACCTTTATAAAATACATTTTTTTTAAGTATAGTGATGAATATTTGAAATGAAAATATCACAAATTCAAATAATGAGAAAATATATTGTTTTAGTGAACTAAAACGGATTACTACCCTTCAACAAGAGCTGTCCGTAAGACAACACGCTCGACTATTTGAATGCTTGTCAATAGAAATAAATATTGCAGTTAAAGGCAAAATAAGAATCTCTGTATTATCAAAATATACACATGAACGATAAACATGTGCTTCAAGTTTTAACGCAAAATATCAAAGAATTCAGTGAAAAAAGTGAGTTAGTACAAAATAATTAATCAAGTCAGAAAAGGGTCATAATTATGTCAAAATCCAAGATAGAGTTATGTACTCTTGCCATGTACAAATAGAGGTGATGGTCATTAACACGTATTTAAAATTTCAAAGCAATACCTCAAAGGGTAATTGAAAAAATGAGGTGGTACAAAAACCTTAACCAAAATACCCCCCCCCCCCCCCCAAAAAAAAGGCTTTACTATTTTAAAATTCATGACAGTCTGACCTCCAACACAGGCATGTTTTTTCATGTGTGGATTATGAGGGGCATCCATGGAAAGATATTGGAGATAAAAGCAATGATAAACAAATTTTACCATTTTAAGTACAAAAAGGCCCAATGATATGCAAAAATATTTAAGAGTTACTGTTCCTGTAACTACTTGGGCATACATTCCTGTTTCTACTGGTTGGTCTGATGATGATAAACATATGTGTGAATTTTGAGAGACATCCATTCAGTAAAAGTGGGGATAATAGCAATGTGAAACAAAACTTTAAAAAAAAATCCAAAAAGTGCCATTAACTTGCAAAAATATTTGTAAGAGTTTCTGTCCCTGTGTCTACTAGTTGATGTGATGATGATCATCAAGGCATGCGTGAAGTTTGGAAGACATCCATTGAGTTAAAGTGGAGATAATGGCATTATTAAACAAAACTTTAACGTTTTTCTAAGTCCAAAAAGGGCTATAAATATAAAAAAAAAATGCAAGAGTTGCAGTTCTTGATTCTACTGGTTGATCTCATGATGATCAAGCCATATGTGAAGTTTTGGGGACGTCCATCAAGTAAAAGTGGAGAAATAGGAATGCTAAACAAAAGTTTAACATTTTTTCTAAGTCCGAAAAGGGCCATATATGTGCTAAAATATTGAAAGAGTTACTGTTCCTGTTTCTACTGTTTGATCTGATGATGATAAATACATGTCTGAAGTTTGAGAGACATCTTTTGATAAACCTGGTGATAATAGGAATGTTAAACAGAAGTTTTAATTTATTTTGAGAGACATCCATTCAGTAAAAGTGGGGATAATAGCAATGTGAAACAAACCTTTAAAAAAAATAAGTCCAAAAAGGGCCATAAATATGCAAAAATATTTGGAAGAGTCATTGTTCCTGTTTCTACTGGTTGGTCTGATGAGGATAAACACATGTGTGAAGTTTGAGAGTCATCTATTGAGTGAAACTGGAGATAACATTAATGTTAAACAAAAGTTTAACATTAATTCTACATCCAAAAAGGGCCTTAAATGTGCATAAAATATTTAGAAGAGTAACTATTCCTGTTTCTACTGGTTGGTCTGATGATGATAAACACATATGTGAAGTTTGCGGGACATCAGTTGAGTAAAAGTGCAGATAATGGCAACGTTAAACAAAACCTAAACATTTCTTTGGACTACAATAGCTCACCCTGTTCTTTGAAAAGTCAAGCTTACAAATATGAAAGAGAGAACAAAGCCTGATTTATCCATGTGAAGTTGCAGAAAATGTGAGAAAGTCATTGTACCGGAATTCAGAAACTTAAATATAATGAGAATTATGTTGTGGACATTTTTTTAACGGAGAGTTCCATCTTATTGGAACATGAACCATATATCATCATCCTATCTTAAATTTTAAGAGATTTTAGCTGAAGACAAAGGTAAATGACTCTGAAAGTAAAAGGGTAATTCTCCAAATCTTTTATAACATCCTTTACAAGTTGTCAATACATTAAGCATATATCTTCAGCCTATCTTTAATAAGATCAAAGTAATACTGTGGATATAATTTTCCAAAAAGAGCAAATATTCTGAAGAGAAGAGCTCTCCTTGAAATATTTTTTGCAACATCAGACTATTTTAATAGGAACAATGTGATGCTGCAGATTTTCTTTTTTTTTTTTTTTTTTTAAAAATAAGGGCACCAACTCTGAAAGGAACAGGGGCTCTAATAGAAAAAAATTGCGACACATCGTTTCCAAGTCATCGATACAAGTACCAAATATCATCTGCTAAATTAAAATATAAAGAGAATTGCTCTGGAAAGGGAAGACAATTTTTTAACAAAGGACAATATATGTAACTGTAAACAAAAGGGGCAATAGGGGGCAGAGTACAATACACCTAATTATAACATTTTAGGCCACTTGATTTGAACTGGTTACCTTCAGCAGTAACCAGTGTCAAATATCGGGTACAATAAATGTTCAAAGTTTTTATACAGATTATAATTAATAGAAAATAAGTCCATGGGATCAATAACTTATAGGATTGCAAGAAAGTACCAGGAGGTTATCATTAGGAAAAATATTTTTGAACACTATCTCCAGGAGAAAGATTTTGACTTTAACTACATGTATATATATGAAGAGTACATTCAGAAACTAGCTGCCTCCAATTAAGACATCATTTTTCAAAGAATCATATTCATTTTAGCAGTATGGTAGAGAACTATGAGGTGACCTTTGTGCCAAATGAAATTAAAATCTGACCATTAGTTACAAAGATTTTTTATAAATATATAAAGAGTATAATTATTAGGAAACTAGCAAACTATCTGGTGCTCCATTTTTTTTAAGGAATATACTTAAAGTAAGCAATTGTGGTAGAATGCTATGAGGTAACCATTTGTGCAAACTGAAATAAAAGTTTGGCCATTGGTTTCAGAGGGGAAAAAATTAAAGGGACAACTTAATTATAGCAATGATAGTAGATAGTCATGAGATGGCATTTGTAACAGATGAAACTGAATTATTCTGGCCCTTTGTTTCAGGGAACAACTTTTTTTGAAATTTTCAGAATCAAATTTTCTTGGTTGTCAATGCAAACAAGAAATGGGCATACTACAAATAGCTTCAGAAGATATATCTTTTCAAATAAATTGTTGCCATCAGAAGATGGGACACAAGGTGATCAGAATAGCTCACCTTGAGCTTGATATGCTATGTAGAACTAAGAAGGGTCATGATCAGGACACATCGCTTTAAGTTATTGATTCATATTCCAAAAAAGGAATGTAGGATAGTGTTATTTCAATTACATGTATTTTTGATTTAAACAAGCAGTTTTGGTCCATGAAAAAAATAAGAAATAAAAAAAAAATAAAGAGAGAAATTAACTTTGAAATAAAGCGATGTGCTTACACTTTAGAAAGGATGACTGACAATCTGGAATGTCTGTCTCCCATATTTTCTCCTAAATAAGCAAATCTATATGTTCAAAACTTTATTTCAGAGTTTGTTCTTACATTTCAGAGCATGAACTTAAATACCATTTGCTAGAAGAACATTCATGAGAAACTTTTAAATCACTGGGTCAATAAATAGGGGAGTTTTAGACCTTCTGAACTTAAAGTTAAGAGAAATCTGAGTTGAAATGTTGTACCAGGGGGATAAAATGAAGGTTAAATTAAAACACAACAAATCATCAAAAATAAAACTAAAAGAAAAAGAGAAAATATAGTATAACAGGATTGTCAATGAATGTTGTGCATCCATTGATTGGCTGACAGGCACATATTTCACTCTGAAATGAGATGTTCACCTATGTAAGTCAAGAAATCCTCTCCGAACACAAAGTCAATCTTCATGTTGGTATAACATTCCACATAGTGTTCAGTTGGGTAGTAAACATATGCATCAGATTTTCCACCAGTCACAGATTTGTCAGTTTTGTCACAAATTACACCACATTCATGTATTGCCAAACCCCTGATGAAATGGTCTATTGGTTGCTTGAGGTGTTGTTAACTGCTGCTTAGGTGAACATGATGCTGAATTTTGGCTTGAAAACTGGATATAGCTGCCCCTGGCCTTTCCTTAGCGATTATGTATTGTCAGTGTCCAATTTACAAGGTTTTCCACTCTCATTTTCTTGTTATTGCAAGCTGAAAAAAAGTCGACAAATGAAGATGATTAGTTGCATATTAATGATTTTAAATATAGTGTTTGAGCATCAGTAATATATATGATTTGGTATTAAAACATATAAATAAGAAAGAGATTCCAGAGATACTGAATTCGCATACTGCATATTACTAACAATAGGAGATAAATATGTGGATGTGGTATGCTACTGGCCGGGTAGCTAGTCGATACAGCATTCACCCTGAAAGCGAAAGGTCCCAGGTTCGAGTCCCGGTCAGGCTGCACATTTTTCTCACACTTTGACATAAGGTTCCCAACGTGAGACTGTGACATAGGTGCCAGGTCTGTCTAATTAACCTGCACATGGTTATATTTACACAATAACTCCTAGAATTCAGGGACAAATTCTAAATAATGGGGGATAATGTCACAGTACTGATTAGTCACAATAGGGGAGAAAGATTGTATGCGGCTGGGAAGCTCAGTCAGTAGAGCATTCGCCCTGTAAGCAAGAGGCCCCAGGTTCGGGTCACGGTCAGGCTGAAAATCTTTCTCACCCTGTGACATTATATATACGTGTAAATAAAAAAAAATTTTAAATTTTTTTTTTTTTTTTTAAATTTTTATTTAGCAATGCAGATATTTGAAATGAATTTTGATAGAATGAAGAATTTATTTGAAATCCTCTACCCCCCCTTTTTAGGTGGATTTTTTTTTCAAATTATTTTATGTAAATACATGCACTAGTAAGCAGTTATTTTAAACCCTATGATAATGTATATTTTCACTAGTAAGTAGATATTTTAAACTCTATGTTTATTTTCACAAATTTTACCAAATCCTTTTTCCACTGCCTGGAAATACCATAGCCACCAGATTGTGAAATCTCAAGCATCATTAAAATAATCGCTAACAATTACATCAATGTAAAAGTCCGAACCTTTCCGAAATGTACTTTCATTTCTGGGATCTAAACAATAAACTGAAAAAGGATATTTATAAAAAAAATTCACAAACCTCTGTCTAATGTAGCTTTGTAATTACAATAAATATCAACTTACCGTGAAATGACTTTTGATACAGTTGTAGATTTCAATTTTGTTGATCAAAATGTATGTCGGGCTTCAAATTTTCAGAATATGAAAAATCTCGAATATTATAATGGGTTTTCGCTTCTCCCATTTCAAAACGATATTTATCAAATTGACATGAACTCAAATTTCTCAGATAGAGTATGTTTTTATGTTGAAATGGGCATTTTGATGATGTAAATAAAAATAATCTCTAATCATGGGATACGAAAGGATCAATTCCGAATTGTTACATATTTTGCCTTCATTTCCAGCATTGAATACAATTCATTTCTAGATTAATTATGCATATCATCCCGTTATTTTTACTTCAATCATGCTCCCTCAATTCTAGGCACAAAGTTCATGTTTTACTGCGAAAAAAGCCGAAACTGCACCCGAAAGGATTTTATACCTACAAATCCGGTTCCAGTGACAACCTACGAACCAAATACAGTATGCCTGGCGGTGATCCGCCGTGCAATTAGCGATTACAAGCACTTACTGCTTCCGATCACTGTACTCTTCTTGGGGCAATCTCCAAGCAGTAAAGTCGTTCTTTCCTCACATAACATCTCTGCATTGGGCTCAATGACAAGAATCTTGTCAAAACAGAAGCAACTTATCTAACGCGGATTTAAGTGTATTTTACGGATCAAAATTATAGAAACATTGAATAGATACATTTTGAATCATCATAAAACGTGTGTAAAATATTAATTTCAGTTGTTATTATCGGAACTATTTTCTGCCTTATTTCGCCGATGGGAACAATCCGCAAACGCTTTTCTGCAAATGTAAATGTTTACAGATTCAGCCGGATATCGTTATTTAAAGCCTGCTTTTTATTTTCATAATTTGTAATTTTCATGACCATTTCGATCAGGATCAGTGGTGCTATTTATATATATTTCACAGTTTAAGGAGCCTATCTAGTCTCTTTCAAATTAAATATTTGAACAACGGTCTGGGTGACGTCATATATTTGGAACTACTTTCTGAGCCCACCATAGAGGTGAATGTAATGTAAGCCGATTTGTAAGAGAGTGTTCTTGGGGGCCTATATATTTTAACTTGTATCCTTCTTGCGAAAACAGGAAGTAGACTCTTTTATCCACTATGTTTATGTTTACTTCCATATCTAGCAGCAACAGGTTATCGTCCATTTTTAGTATGGAGAACGACCCCAGTAAAACACAACAGAGTGAACTGAAGCATTGTAACCTTACATCCTCGGCCTGCCAGAAATAGATAATGGGAGATCATGAATGCTAACGTATGAAATTAAGGTGATGGCCCCAAGGGTTGTTACGAAACACATGTTATGAATGAATGAAATCATGAATGAAGGCGTCTTTCCCTGCATTTTCAAGTGTGACCCCCGAATAAATTATTTTGGTGTTTCATATGGTTTCTTGCACTTGATAGGATGTGCTTGCACGTCACCAAAAAGCTAAAATGGCCGATAAAATGGCGAATCGAGGTATTACATAACTTCACGCTGGTCTCCGTCTCATCGTAAGAATTCAGAATAACACATAGTACTGAGCGGGCAAACATATTCTCAGGTGCTTGTCTCATACCTGGCAAGTAACGAGGAACGACTAAAGATGTTCCTTCCCATGGGAAGGAAAAATAATAGGCTTTCGGCCGTGGCATAAACACATAAGTAGCAAAAAATGCTTTTCATTTGATTGAATATAATACAGATTCGGAAAGGATGGCTTTCATTTTGAACTATTTTGTTTTGCACTACGTTTAAACGGATCACAATGAATAAATGGATTTTGTGGAACTAAAATAGTTGACATCATGTGGATTTTTTAGCTAATATATCACTTTTACTGTGTGGGCCAAACATATGAACAACATACTTTTATTTACCATATACTCTTATCTATAAGATTAACCAATAACATATTACATGCCAGAGGTGTTTGAAATTCTGCACTTCATGTAATGCGGATTTCTGCACTTCATGTAAAGCGGATTTCTGCACTTCATGTAATGCGGATTTCGGCACTTCATATAATGCGGATTTCTGATTACCCGCCTATGACTTACGTCACATTTTTTTCCGCTTACGCATCGTTGCAGAGTTATCGTTCGAAGTGTGCCGTAATATCATAATAAAATGATAAATGAATCATTTTAAGAAGATTGTAGTGCATTTTATTCATGTAAGATATGTAAAAAAAAAAATGTCACACGCCTCAACAGGTGCTCGTCATGCAAAAATATATCTATTGTATAATCATGGTACAAGGAAACAGGTGCACGGATAGCTTGCCCGCCATAGGACATTGGATTTGAATATCCTAAGGGCAGTGGTACAGTGAATTCGACAGTTTCGGGTCATCGACAATTCCGTGTAAATTCGTAGTAAACTGTATAAAACTGTAAAACATATAATCAACTTTATGAATATACAGTCACTTAAACCCATCACTAAGCTACTTTCACATCGAATCCGGATGTTGACATTACAAAAACGGTGTCGAAATCTCGAAACGCCTAACAGGCCCGGATCCAGAAATTTTTAACTGGGGGGGGGGGGGGGGGGCACACAATATGGTTTGTGATGTCAGTACTAGAGGGTCCGGGGACATGCTCCACCGGAAAAAAAATCGAGTGTGATGGAGATGCATTCTGAAGGGTATCTGGGGAGGATACAAAACATCCATAAATGGGCAAATATTACTATCAACTGCCTTGAAACTGGGAAGTTGTCAAACGTTTACTTTCTATTCTTCTTGTTGGTCATTATATATACAGATATGAAACGGGGTGGTAAATTTTGTTTAGATTTTACATAGAGGTGTACTTTTAGGCATACAACACAACAATATAGTTCATCTTTCAATTCTTCATAGGGAGTATACGGAGCGATTTAATGATATTGCTTGAATCGAAACTTTTACTTTAATTGATAGCGTATATAGCTGTTCAAAGGCGTGTTATTAACTGACTGCTGTGTATCTTCAAACCATTTTTGTGTGTACAGCTGTATTTACCAATAAAATGATTTATATTGTGCTACCTACAATCCTGCAAGGCTAGCTTGCAAGTTCTATTCAACTGGAGAACTTTGTAATTAAAAGAACTTTGTAAAATTAAAATTTTATTTCAATATGTCTATAAAAAAAATTAAACAAATAAATGAATAAAATATTATTGGGTTATATTCTTATTAGATTTAAATACATTGATTTAACTATTCTTGAACATTTGTTATTTCAAATTTGCTTCTTTTTTAGTTAAATACATACTCACCTTAATCTTAAAAATTGTAGGAGAGAGAGTGAGGCAATGTGTTTATTGTATAATTTAGGAAATTGTGTAAAGATTTTTCTTTAATACATGTATAATGTTGATTTGCGTCTGTGACATTCAGGCGCTTTTAAAATTGTTATATACTCAGTTTACAGTCACCTAGTGATGTCAGGTGACCGATGCTCTATCAGTAGGGGGTCCCGGGGCCTGGTGATTGGTCGGGTGAGGTACTTTATTTCAGTAAGGGGTTCACAATGGGAATTTCCACTACAGAGCACATCGAAATATAGCCTATAAAAGTGTATGACCAAGTCTGCCCGGGGGGGGGGGGGGTCGGTTAATCCGGGCCTGCTTGACTGCATCATTCACCGAATCAGAGCAATCGCACATTTTTTCTTCACGTTATAAATCTAAGGTTGCTGTATTCACGCCGAATGTAACGAATAAAAGAAAAATTCAACTACCACAGATTTATGTGACATAAGCAAGATATACCAAACTAAATTCCATCCGACTGATTCTGCTTAATGATATGAACTTCTTACGGTCGAGCGTTTCGGGTCAGCATCAGGGGACCGCTTCAAATTTCTACAGGTAATGATTACTCAAACTTGTGAACGGAATTAGGTAAGTTATTACATAATATTTCACGCAAATATAGAATAATGTTTATTATTATATACCTATATATTTTCTGGCTCAAAAACATGCAAAACACGAGGCGCAAATACAGCTCAACATATCAAAATTTCGCATTATGTCAGTGATAAATACGGCGGTAGCATGACGTCACTTTCGATTTTCGTGACGTCACTTTCTAGAGAAAACTTGATAAACTCATTTAAATCTGTGTAAATTGACTTCTTGTGTCTTGAATATTTATAGGTATATATAATAAATAGGGAATATTATGTTGCAGTAGCTTTCCGTGGCTTTGTATTTTGCTCCGAGCAGCGTGGGAAGAAAGATATCTCGCGAGACCGAAGGTCGAGCGAGATATCTTTCTTCCTACGCTGCGAGAAGCAAAATACGAAGTCACGGAAAGCTACTGCAACATAATTTTCCTTTTATTATATACCTTTACATTTTCAAAACAGAAGAAGTCAGTTTTTAGGGTTTTGATGGCTTTATTACTTTTTTCTTCAAAAAAAAGAAAGAAAAAAAAATCATTAATGGCGGATAAATTTTACTATGGAATTTAAGCCACGCCCCCACCTCTTCTCGTGTATTTAAGAAAAATGGCGGCCAACACGCTAACTGTAATGCTAAGTGGATTTTAACAAAATGAAAAACACTAACATGTGAACACTGGGTTTGGAATAAAACATGTCTGCTGGAAAACCTTTCGTTTTTCAATCACTGTCAGTGTCAGATGTGATAACTGGACAGATTCTTTTCCGGCGTTTGGGCAAGGTAGGAGAAGTGTCGTCAGTTTTCGAGGTGTTGTTTATGATTGTGACTATGTCAAAATAACCACTTTGACTTAACTGTAGAAAATCAATGTCATCGTCAAAATCAAAATCTGACATTTTCAATGAAATTTTGAAGAAAGAGATAGTCAGCGTTTAGACCTATCCTGAAATGTAAACAATTGCTGCAGCCGACAACAATGAAATAACGGTGAATCTCGAAAACGTGTCTGTTATTTGTGATAAGTTTGTAAAGAAATTTAAAGAAAAAATATAAAAACAATGTTTCTTTGATAATAATTAAAAAAAACCAAGAACATTCTTTTTTATCGTTTATTAAATAAATTTGACGAGATGATTTCTTTGATAAAAATAGAAACTGGTTCTCCCAGTAGTATTGGTTCTCGTCTCTATTTACTACGTTGCGCCCACATACAGCGGGAACCATGCCGAAAGTAGTCCGCACAGTGTGACGTCATACTTTGTATTAGACGCTGATATAATACGGATTTTTAATCTGTTGAGTTGTATTTGCGTCTCGTATTTTGCGTGTTTTAGGGCCAGAAAATGTATAGGTATATAATAAAAGAAAAAATATGTTGCAGCAGCTTTTCGTGGCTTTGCATTTTGCTGCTCGCAGCGTAGGAAAAACTGACACCGTCTCGCGAGATATCATTTTCCCACACTGCTCGTAGTAAAAATAGCTACTGTAACATAATATTCCCTAACTAAACAAATTTGGTGGATTTTTAATTGATTTAATACATTCATTTGTATCACTATTTTCAGATCTCCCTTAATCATATTTTTGTAATACACATTAGTGTAGACTGCATTAGCTAAAATAAATAATGTTATGGTATGTACTATTCTGAGAAAGAATTAGTTACTAAACAAAATACTAGAAAGAATAAGTTACCAGACAAAGTACTAAGAAAGTCATAGCATGCTGCTTTTTACACTAATTCAATAAATATTATTTTTTTCTGTATACTAAAATAAGATGAATTTATTTGTAAAGCATTAATTGCAAAATTCAACTGTTTAGTCTGAGTTCTTTCATGATGATGTTCAATCCAGTTGTATGGTAACATGTGTTGACCAGTTATTTTAATGTTGATGTGTTTTTATACCAAAAATGAGGGGGGGGAGGGGGGGTATAGATTTGCCTTTGTCCGTCGGTACGTCCGTCCGTTTGTCCGTCCTTCCGTCCCGACCCGAAACTTTGTGACACGCATGACTCCAAAAATATTTGTACTACAGACTTGAAACTTCATGGAACTATTATTCAGGACATGAACTTGCGCACCTTTGTATTTTCATCGAAGCATGTTGAAGTTGACAGAGTTATGAGCCTTTATTTTTGAAAAATAGGGAATTTCATGCTTTTGACCCACGTAATTTAGAAAGTATTTGTACTACAGACTTGAAACTTCATGGATATATTATTCAGGACATGAGCTTGTGCACCTGGGTATTTTTATCTAACATTCATCGAAGTTGACAGCGTTTTTAGCCTTTGTTTTTGAAAAATATGGAATTGTATGCTCGTTATGCATATAACTCTGAAAGTATTTGTGCTACAGACTTTAAACTTCATGGTTATATTACTCAGGACATGAACTTGCGCATCTGGGTGTTGGCCTTTATTTTGGAAAATGCGACGGATGGGGGCATTTGTGTCCTCTGGACACATTTCTAATTTGTTTTTTTATTAAATTCATTTATATTATCATAATATCATTCAAACCAATATCATTTTCTTCTTTATTTTGGTAGGAAGATTGGTCCAAAGAAGAGAGTCTGGCTGAATGTAAACCCCCAACAAAGTCCATTTATGAAGCAGGCAAAACTCATCTCCCAAAAATACAAAGGGGGTAGAAGGATGTCTACTAGAAAGTCTGACAGAGTACGGAGAGCAATGTATGACGTGAGTAAAAGCAAAATGTTACGTAGAAAAGCCTCAAAAGAGTACAATCTCTCGTAAAGCTTCCTGCAAAAGGGAACCTCTGGAGAAGTAGAAATACACAGTTTAAATGGTCCGTCTCCTGTGTTCACTCAGGCTGAGGAGGAGACAATAGCAAACTGGCTCAGTGAAATGTCACTAAGAGGTATGGGAGTTTATAGATTTTATCCAAAAGCTAGTTAAAAGAGAGCAGAGGGAAACACCCTTTAAATATGACAGGCCTGGTTTTGGATGGTACTCATCATTCATGTCCAGATGTCCAGAAACAAACACTTGATGTCCCTGAAACCAGAGACCCAACTTGAGCCTTTAATTGTAGGTCAAAAGTACCCAAGGAAAGTACAGACAGATGGTACTGTGATTTCAGAGAATTCCTTGTCAGTAAGAACTTAGTTATTAAACCCTCTAGAATACGGAATACAGATGAGATTTGTTTTAACATGGGTAGCAAAATGTCCATAGTTATTGGACCTGTCAGGATTTATAGAGTCCGCCATGTCACAGCTGGTAAACAAAGAATGACTGTTATGTACTGTGGAAGTGCATCTGGAAAAATGCTACCGCCATGTTTTGTTTTCCAAGAACCTAAACCAAGAGGATATACTCCTCTAACAGGTGCCACAAAGGCTAGTGATATTGTCTATACCAAAAAAGGATAGATGAATGCTCAGACATTCTCCAAATTCATAGATCATTTTTATAGATCATTTTGATAGATATGCTGGATTGGAAAGTCAAATAGTACCGCTTGTGGACATTGTCAGCTCTCATATCAAAATGTTCGTGTTTGCTAAAGCGAGATCCAAAGGCATTGAACTACATAGATTAGACCTTAATGCAACACATCTGATGCAGCCACTGGATAAGGGTGTTTTCGGACCTCTTAAATCAAAATGGCATCTAACGGTTAGAATAAACAGTAGAGAAAACCCTGGATACAGCCTTAATAGAGAGAACTTTGCAGAAAAACTGACAGAAGCCTTTCTCAGTGTGGGGAAGCAATTTTTGCAACGTCACTTTTTGAAACACAAATGCGAACGGTTAAGTTTTTCTAATATTTCAACAAAAATATCACGCTCCTAATTTTACAACCTAGCCTACCGACCGCACCCGCTCATAAGCTTTCCAAAGACGTAAGCTTGCGCTGTCTTTCAGCACCTTTTAGTTTTTGAGAACATTCCAACAATATTTTCCAAACACGACTTGCAAACGTACATACTTTCGACTAAATTCTAATAAAAATGACCAAAGTACCATACCTATACGTTGCAAAAGTTCTGAATATGTCTTGATGGTGTCAAATGCGCTTTTACTATTCCTAGATACTTCCGATTGCAGGGATTTGCACAAAAACATTGAAACCAATAGACGTGTATGGATGTCAAAGTACACACTAGAAAAGGGCTATCTCAACGTACACACTTTTTTTTTCTCGTACACTGACGGATTTATTTGCCAAGGTTAAGCTTGACTGAAATTAATTTTAACATGGTATGATATATATGGGACCTTTCCATGCTTTGATGTATATATAAAAAAAATCATGGTACATGTAATGCACAATCAAATGAAACAAGTGTATCTCATAATACAGAATAAGAGGGTCTAAATATGTTAGCCTCAGCTGTCGTATCACTGGAAAGTGGACAGAATAAAGTCACACACCATGAAGAGTTGGCCATTGATTACCAGGTACCTGGAGCAAGCAGTACAGACTCCCTCCTTTCTCATGCTATGAATGGAGCTTTAGTTTACCCTTAAATCAAAGACACTATCAGGAAAAAAAACCATAGAATGAATGACTTGCCAGATAATTTAACATCTGATGAGTAAATCCGAAAAATGTCCTTGAAACAGTTAGCAATGATTAAAACAATCGCAGAGAGAGAAAAGCAAAATTATATTTGGAAAAAAAAAGGAAAAGACTGATCAAACAAAGAAATCATCAGAGTCGGGGGGGGGGGGGGGGGGGGGGGGGGAGTGCACAATGTAAAAAAGGAAAATGCAGTGATTCAAGACATGAAAATGAAATTCAGAATTCTGCAAAGGATGCTTGACATGCGGTTGGGAAGGGAGTGTCTTTGGATACAGTGTGACCTATGTGATGACTGGCTTCACTCTGACTGTATTGTCGAACCTATTTCAGAAGATGAACCCTTCTAGTGCCCTGAATGTACACAAAAGATTGATATTGATGGGTGATTCTCTTATTTACAAAATCATCTTTATTTTGATTTAATACAATAAGTAAATTGTTTACTAGACCATTGATCATTCACGATGGCTTTTCTTCTGTTTTCAATTTTTTGCATTTAAAATAGTAGAGGCTTTAGTTTAATGCAACATTTTCATTACTTACTGGTTTATAATACTAAACACTAATTAATAGTTTACTTTGTCAAATATAAACAATTGAGTTTGAGCATGATTCAAGGATTAAGTCTACAAAAGCAGGAGATCAGGACACACATGAAGAAACTTTGATAGATAAGTTAAATGACAAATAGTGAACATTGTAACTCCAAAATGGTTTGGATAATTAGCTTTCATTAAGTAAATTAGTTTTTAGCAACTGGTAGAAATTGATGCACATGCCGATACTTCTGGGAGAGATGCTCATGGTCCAGTTGCTTCTGTCGTTTAGCTACACAAGTCAGTGATCAAGGGTTGTCATGCATATAAGATAAGGCCACCTTTCACAGAACCAACAGCCCGGCTCAGAGTAGACAGGGAATATACAAACATTAAAGACATAAACGCTTGTTTATTCACTCTGACTGTATCGCCGAACCTATTTTAGAAGATGAACCCTTCCAGTGCACTGACTGTACACAGAAAGATTGATATTGATGGGTGATTCTCTTATTTACAAAATCAGTCTTTATTTTGATTTAATACAATGAGTAAATTGTTTACGAGACCATTGATCATTCACGATGGCTGTATACCTTTGATCATTCACGATGGCTGTACACCTTTGATCATTCACGATGGCTCTACACAGAAAGATTGATATTGATGGATACCATCACTCGACCAGTTCTCTGAAGAGTTGCATGAAACGGTAACTGACGAAAAACGAATTCTTAGAGTATGTTGCTGGATTGCCAGTCGGACATGTTCCTATATCATTTGCAGGGTCCTTTCAGTATTAGATGATGGTGGTGAAGTTTTTGCAGAGGTAACTGGAGTACCAGTACCTAGCTTTCTCCATGGCCTGCGCCAGATGAAGAAGGTGGGGGTGTAACATACTACCTGCAACATACTTCTTTCATCCTTAACATGATGTTACAGTAGTGTCAAGTCAGTTGAATGCATTAATTGATACACTTTCAGAGGGTTCTGAAATGAGGGTTACTTTAAAGTAGCTTTCTGTGTCAATATTATATCTGAAATTTCTTAAGTCAAATAAACATAACAAAAATACATTGTGAATGTTATGCTTTTTTCCTCTGTTTATATTCTTAAAGCTTAGATAATTTGAAATAGTTAAAGAATGAAACATGCTTTTTTTTTGGCTTCATTTATTTTTTGTTTATTATGCTTTTTAATATATTTGAAAAAAAAAAAAAAAAAAAAAAAAAACCCTATATAACAACTTTTAACACCATGAATGTCTTCAGATCTAGAATAAGGCATTGTTGTGTTTAAGGGGTATTTATATACTTGTTTTTTTGTTGTTTTTTTATTTTGAATTGTTCAGTTATTCTTAATATATGTTTATATTAAAGGATTTTAAAGATAAATGTTTACATATATTGCACACACACACACACACACACGGAGTTAAGATAAATATATCTTTTAAAACTTCATATATCTTTTCTGTACTTTGGCCATCAAAGAATTATAAAATTAACGTACATGTATTTGTACTATGATCTTATGGGAAATCTAAAAGCTGCTATCTTGGCCCATAACTTACATGTATACATGTTCCGTTTCTAATTTGTATGTAGATCTGTTCTATGCTCTGATCGTGATTTTTATATGGCGTTGCTGTGGTACAGTAGTTGCTCGTGATATATTTTGTTTGTTTGATCTTAATTTTATTTTGTTCTGTTTTGAAAGCAAAATAAATATTTTGTTAATCTGAATCTGTTGTTTTGTTGCAAATTTAGAAGTTTTGAGATGCCCCCTCAGGTGGAATAACCGTAATTTTAAAGTGACCCGGAAATGACGAGTTTGACCCGAAAATGTCGGATCTGAAGCCTTAGATAGAAGCCTCAAACGAACTATTGAAACAATGCATAAAGAATGAATTATTCTTCATATGACCATAAACTACAATGACATGTTGAGCTTTTCATGCTGTTAAGTTTCTTTTTTCTTTCCTTTTAAAGATGCATGCATCGTTTATTCCGTTAGTGACCCTTAACTGCCGAGTCAACTGTAATATGTTGTAAACAATGCAACAATAAAAACTGAATAAACGGACTGTGGATGACTCAGACAATTTGTAATCCTGCAACTAGAAAATGTACTGGCCAAAGACCTTTATCAAAATATAAACAATTATTGTTAACACTTTATAATTGCAATTTCCTACAACCATAACAAAATAGTATTGTTATGTAGGAAATTACAGTTATGTAGTGTCAACAATCATTGTTTTGAAATAGGCCTTTGACCAAAGTAAATAAAAAGAGTTAAAAAGAAAATCTGTATACTTCTTCTCGGGCCAATCTATGAAAATCGCCGTACGTATGTGGTGGTGGTGGTGGTGGGGGTATACTTTATTCTTCTTCTTTTAGGATTTTCAAAGAAGGGACCATCAGTTTTACAATTTTATAGTTTTTTTGCTTTACATGACCCCTTCATCCCCCCCCCCTGGATCAGCGCATGTGTCATATATATGATGAAATTAGATATTATATAATCATGTCAAATGTTCAAATGTTTTAATAAAATACTAGTATTATTTAATTACTTTTATACATTATGAATTTCTGTATATTTGGTCATGATATGTTAAAAAATAGTCATAGAATTAAAAAGACTCAGCTTGGAAAAAATCATTGGACTCGACTCACGGTGCATAACCATATCGGCAGGCTCTTTGCGTTCGCACCAGTAACTCTCTGCCAAAAACTCACGATGGACGAAAACAAAAAAAAGATCAATGGTCACTTTTAACGGGTGAGTTGTTCAATATTAAGTAGTCCACGGAATATAAGAGTATATTTACTCTGTATATACGAAACTTGGACAAACAGTTTAGTGACGTACCAACATGGAACACAACCTCGACACTTTCGACACTTTCTACAGGCTTTAGCGAGTAATTGTTTTGATTGTGTCCATGATATGAACATCGTACGTATTTTATTAGGTATATCCATCAAGAACATACTAATAAATTGGCCGATATTTATGTAAATTTCTTGACAACCCCCTACTTTCGGTTTTGTTGGTGCAATGGGGGGGGGGGATAATTCTGTATAATATGTACCCTGTTAAATAAACCACTATTTACTAGCAACCAAGGTGAACAGTCCCATGATGCTTTGCGTTACCTTTGTAATGTAAACATTCAAGATGGCGGCATACACAAAACTCATCACCGGCTTCATCGAATAAGGAAGGATGGTGGTTAAATACTGATGCACACTGAGATTTTATGACACAAGCAGTGTCTAAACTACCTTGTTTAACAGTTAATTTGATAATTCTAACATGTCATGAAAGATAAATCGACATACATTCACAAAATGTTCGTTCTGAAGATCGACTGCATGTGCTTAACTCTGGAGCACTACATTATTATATATGAAAATATGAATAGCCTGGGTACCGAGGATGTCCTGCATCTTGTATAGGAGAGAATGAACGGTGTGTTCTGGAACAAACTTCATAAAAATTAAATACAAAGTACGTTAGCTGTATGCTTTAAAAAATCGCTGGCAAATGCAGGGAGCCTGTCTGTGGCAAAAGCAGAGAGTCTGCCTGAGAGAATATGAGAGACCTCCCGTTCATCAACAAAACCGAAAGTAAGGGGTTATCAAGAAATTTACATAGATATTGGCCAATTTATAGGCATCTTCTTGAAAAATATATCTAAAAGAACACGTTCAATGTTCATATTATGCGCATAATCAAAGCAGAAACTCACTCAACTCTGTAGAAAGTGCCGAGGTTGTGTTCCATGTTGGTACATCACTAAACTGTTTGTCCGAATTTTTACACGCATATATACATAGTAAATGTTATTCTAATATTCCGTGCACAACTTAATACTGAACAACTCACCCTTTAAAAGTGACCATTGATCTTTTTTCCCCTCTGTCCATCGCGGGTTTGTGTTTTTGGCAGAGAGTAACCGGTGCGAACGCAGAGAGCCTACTGATAAAGAGATTTCTGCAGAGAGACCGCCGATATGATTAGGCACTGTGCGACTAGCAGTTCTTTCATTGAACAAAGAATACCTAAAATTGTACTTCATTTGCATAAACCATTATTTGTTGACGTCATCAAGTCCAAATATAGAGGATATGTTTTTGTTTTGAGTGGATATAGAATATATCTCACCGAGAAGTGGTACAAGTTCAATATTTTCACGAGCGCGTGGCGCGCGTGAAAATATAAAAAAAAATGTATCAGTTTGACATTCATGAATTGGATTTATATAATTATATAATTGGATTTATGTGTTTGTTTAACACTGTCAGAAAAAAATGAGTTCATTTTGATAAATTGAACAGTAAATACATCATAACTACATATTACCCCACTTATCTCCCAATAAAAAGTAGTTCAGCCACAGTGTGGATTCATATAGGTTATATCTCACTGATAGAAGCCAGTATTGCATCAGTAAGCATAAATTTGGACCGGATGACTTCAGCGCTAAACAATTTTAACGTGTAGATTGCACGCACACTTATGTGTTCAATTTAACAATTCATAGATCTGGGTCGAATTAATAAGTAATACTAAGATACTTAACCCTTTCCCTCATAGAGGACACCATGAAAAGACCTATGCGAACAGCATAAAACTGCTCCTCAGTGGTCTGGAAATGAGGGTTTTGTAATTAAATTTGGTAAAGTTTAATTGTGGTTTTCTGCAGATCAGGCTTTATGTGATACCTATTGAGGGCGTCAAAATGAGTCTATATGAGGGAAAGGCTTAAGGGCGAATTTCATCCTTCTTGTTTCTCTAATACAAATATCAAACTATTTCATTTCTTAACAATTGCTGTAAGTTATTAAGGTAATAATTCATTTCGGCTTAGTAATGTACTTGGAATGTTTCATAAAATAGTAATAATGGAATTTGTATCTACCTAGTTTAAGAATCAAAGTATTACTTAGCGGTAAGTATTGTTGGTAGAATTCAAGCCTGTAAAACTTACTGCGACTTTTTTTAGTTATCATTCAGTGATATGTTTTACATTAAAACAATATGGTTCAGATTTATATCAGTAAGTATTTTAATATTCTCTCCGTACAAACAACATAAAATGGTTATCTTTCAGGTGTCTGTTAGCATGCACTAAGAATTAGTGTACAAAACCTAAGATATATTTTATTAATCTCCAGTCCACATGTATTCATGTATATCCATACTTCATATAAGCATTGTAAAATAGAAACGACTTAATAAGTCCAACGCATAATGTTAAATCCATCCATTTTTTTCTTTTCTTTTTTTTTTTTTGCAATAAGAAATAATTTTATTTAATGCTTTTCGATGGATTACCAAGAAATTATAGTGGACTATATCCTTAAAATTCACTGTTCAAAACAGTGAAATTATCAGGAAAACAGTGAAATTATCAGGAACTTGTGAACATAAAAAGACGCATTTTCAACAATCGCGAAAATATCACTTTTTATGTTCACTCAGTGAAATTATTAATCGATCTTACACCAAAATAAACAATTATCCTCTATATAAATGTTCCCGGAACTATTTAATTGTGTTTTATTTAGCCAGATAAAAAAATCAAAACTAAATTGAATGTATTTTAACCGATCCACTGCCTCAAAACGTTCACCATTAACAACAGGTCATAATAAAATAATTAATATCACTGACATATACATATTTTAGTGGGGTTTTTTTATGTTTGTTTTTTTTTTGTTTTTTTTTGCATTAATTTTCCGACCCCTTATTCGTAGAATAAATTAGAGTAATATCTGAGTTACCGGCCACATGCCGTAACTATTCGTTGACAATGTTCTATCCAGAAATAATTGACATTTATCATCAACAGGATCAACTTGTGTGAATTTAGAACTATCACATGAACTGATAATAACCCTCGTATCACGTAATAATCGGAGTGTAGGACGTGACATGGGGGTCTGTCACGAGCCTGGTGCCTTTATAGCAATATGTTCAACAAATTTTCACTTTTTTTTTCAATTTATTTTGAAGGATTAAAAACATCGCTGGATTCATTTCCGTGACAGCTTTCATGTTCGTGGTCTACTGGAATTACGAGGAAGGCAATCTTTTAGACAGGTTTGTGTAATGATGTATACATCATCTGAGTGGTTAGAACATTAGAACATTCGCTTTTAAAGCAGGAGGTTGCAGGTTTGATCTCCAGCCGAGATATAACCGAAGCCATAGACTAGATGCCCATGGGTGACTCTTGTGGGAGAAACTTCGTCTTAAATAAGGCAAACATTACTTTCAAGTTATTTGAAAACTTTGCTGCCCATCTCTAAGTTTCAGCCTGGACAAACAAATGACCTTTGACCTTCAAAGTGTGACCTTAACCTTGAAGCTAGGGAATTAACTCTTGCACATGGCAATCTCACTGAGGTTAACTTTGCTGACAAGTTACCGGTATTTGAAAATACTGCAATCTATGTTTAAATTACAGCTCAGAAAAGCAATCCAGCATTATGAGTTTTGACCTATAAAGTGTAACATTGGCTTTGGGACTTGGGATGCAACTCTTGTGGAGAAACTTCGTCTCATTGGGACAAACATTACTGCCAACTTACCGTTATATGAAAATCCTGCGATCCACGTCTTAGTTACAACCCGGATAAACAAATTACCTTTTATCGTTATATGTTGTGCTTTTGATCTTATATTTTGACATATTTTATCATTTGAGAATTCTTTGATTCAGAGTTAATTTATAGCCCTGGCATGCAAATCCAGCGCCATGGCATTCGGTTCTAAGTGTGACCTTGACCTTGGAACTATGGATCCAACTCTCGCCTAATTTAGGCAAGCAAAACTGCCAGCTTATATGAAAATCCTGTTATCGCCCAGACAACCAAATTCAACTCCATACCTTTGATCTCTAAGTGTGTCCTTGACGTTGGAGCTAGGAGCCCAACTCTTGCGCGCGAGACTCTGTCTCATTAAGATAAACATAATTGCAAAGTTATTTAAAAATCTTCTGTCCATTTCTTAGTTACAGCCCTTACAAGCAAATCCAGCGCCATGGCATTCACTTCTAAGTGTGACCTTGACCTTGAAACTATGGACCCAACTCTCACCTAATTTAGGCAAACATAAATGCCAGCTTATTTGAAAATCCTGTTATCGCCCAGACAAACAAATCCAATTCCATAACCTTTGATCTCTAAGTGTATCCTTGACGTTTGAGATTGGAGCCCAACTCTCATTAAGATAAACATAATTGCAAAGTTATTTGAAAATCTTACTGTCCATCTTAAGTTACAGCCCTGACAAGCAAATCCAGCGCCATGGCACTCACGTCAAAATGATGTGACCTTGACCTATGAACTATGGATCCAACACCTCGCCTAATTTAGGCAAACATAACTGCCAGCTTATTTAAATTGTTGAGCTCCCGCAAGCGGACTCGACAAAAATTATATGAATTCAAAACCGTAAAGTCTGACTCCTTTTTTAAAAACAAAAACACGACAGAAACTTCACTAAAAAATACAGCTTTTAACCGGGAAATCAAATATAGATAATATATACTGCTAGACTTATGTTAAGCAGGAAGCCAAGAAATATACCAGTACCAATTTTAATGATGTTGATATATGGCGGTCGGTGATTGATCCCACGACCACCCGGTTACGAGGTCACGCCCTAATCACTCGTCCACCGGTTTAAAGCTTTGTCATATGGGGTCCTTTGTTGCTATGAATCAATAATTGTAGAGGTCTAATGGTCTAGTATTTGTTTTTAAGGTTCCCAATCCTTCTAGAGAAGACAAAGTCCTCTGAAGAGCAATGTATAGCAGAATATGGAACAAGGACCATGGCCCTATGTCCCGGTGATGTCATTCCGGAAAATGTCGCACTTAATTTCCCGCCATGTAAAGATCATAAAACAGCGTCGGATGCCAATAACTCTGTGATTTATATAAGTGGGTTTTCATTATGATTAAGTATAATTCCAAAGGAACTGTTTCTCTGATATCTTATCATTTGAAATACAAAAACATAGTAGAAAAAGATGCTGAGGTATTAAATGAAATAATATCATCATTGTAAAGATCATACTTTTATTTTATGCTAACTGATGAAAAATTGAGTTCTATGTAGCAGCAGTTAGCATAAAATGAAAAGAAAATTTGTTTGTTTTGAGTGAATATGGAATATATCTCATCTCACAGTGATACAATTTTATATTTAAAATTGTACTACTTTGAAATGAGTTTTATTCAATACCCAATCGAAACAAACAAATATCTTCTCTGTTAAGTTAAAATTTGTATGTGTGTACCGGCAGACAAAAATCGGAAACCCTCTGGTAATTCCACCTGAATGCAGTGGCGTACCCTTCATCGCCGGGGTGTTTCGACTGCGGCAAACTCCTATACGCAGTTGTTACCATTCGTTTCAGCGCGCAAAGGAGATTTGAGATCGGATTCGAAATAACACACACTGTCAATGTCATTTAAAATGGTACTTTAAAACAGAACAAAACAGTTGTTTTGACATATGTCGTCTAAGCTGGCTTAACCACTTAGAAGAATCTCGTATTATATCAATCTTCCAAGTTTTATGTCTCTGAAACTATCATTTTTAATTAACATATTTCACACAATTTTTACCTTGCTCCTGCGTATTTCTTCACCATTTTTATTCCCAGGGAGACCAAGCCCAAATGAGACACTGACCTACAAGCTGGGAGAGACCATTCACGTTTGGATCGCTATGTACAATGGCTATGGACAGAGGCGCATAGTCGGGGGAGATCATCTGCGGGCCCGCCTTACTAGTCCAAAACTACAGGCAGCTGTTAATGGGTTGGTGGTTGACCACGGGAACGGTACATACACGGCCATATTCGAAGCCCTATGGACCGGAGAAGCAGAAATAAGTGTGATTCTTGTTTATGCGAGGGAGATGATTACAGCCCTTTATCGAATTAAGAAAGAGGTAATTCACCAATGTGCAATACACTGACATTTTCTAAACCAGTTTTATGTTGTATTTATTTTACTTAACTTTTAATGGGATATGAAATAATGTTGCTGTTTTCATTTGCCGTGCAGCATTTGAGCTACAATAATGTATGAGCAGATGTTTGATTTGGGTCTCTTCTGTTTGCAAATCTGTCAAAATAAGTTAAACTCTTTATTCACATAAGCATAAATCAAAATAATTAGAGCAGTTATTTTCTCATGAAAGCACGAGTTATATCTCGTTTAAGGGTTATTCTGTTTCAATTACATACGGCTCAGCTGTCTAGGTACCACACGTCTGGAGCGCAGTCTATGGCAAGGTAATCAGGTACGGATTAAAACAAGAGGGAAAAGATAGCCATGAAGTAGCTCATCTGAGAAACATTGCCTTCATTGCCTGCACTGCTGAAGAAATGATGATGTAAAAGTGTAAAAACGGAAAATATGTGTGATGTTCTGATCTGGCATTTTATATAATTTAAGGCCCATAACTCCTGACCGAATTGGCCTAAAGCGGCAATAATCAAGCTTGGCTGAGAGATAATGGTCGTCATTAAGTAAAAACTTATTGCTTAAGAAATGAAGATATGTAAACAAAGTGAAATATGACGATATTTTTTTTATTGAAAGAACCATTACTCCTCATCTAATAAGTCAATATTGTCACGTGCTGGACGTGTACTGTCGATTGTATATATAGAGAGGTTTAGTAATAGTAGTAGTAGTACTCTGGTTCCCTAGGTTTGGTAGCGTATTCTATATATACATTAATTACTGGCCGGGCGATTTATAAAACTGTTCGTGCTCTAAATATATATGAGCTTCATGGATGTTCACAAAGAAATGAACAAGTCAGTAAACAGTAAATGTCATTTAATTATGTTCTTTATGCGCAAATTCATTGATAATCAGCGATATTTATCATTATCATAACAAGTTCACAGGTCTGTAACTTTCAATATCCAACTTGAAAATACTCAGTTATACAAAGAAAAACGCTCCTTAATAAATCTTCGCAAGTGTAACGCAAACGATTTTCCTACAGTATCCTTTATTTATAAAACTAAAATTGCGCACCAATGAGCCGTGATAAGTCGTCAGTTAAACTTAATGATATTTCCTCAAAAATAAAACTATATTTAAAAGTCTCTAAATTGTATAAGATAGTATCAAAAGTTCCTCAGACACAAAATTTGGTGAACGTAAGCTTTCATACAGATCTAAACACTAAATATTCTATATTATTGTAGTGTTAAACTAAATAGCAGACGGCATACCTTTAGTCTTAAAATATTGGATAGAGTATCTGAACGTAGTTGTCCGTCTGAACAGCTAATGTTAACTGAGCTCCCCAACCAACAATCTGAGCAAGTATAGTAATCTACAATTTCAACCCCAAAATATTGGTTGGAAAGGTTGATAAACCCATATGATGTTGGTTGTAACCAAAGCGGGTTGTTCAGCCATAAAATATTGGTTGACTCTACCAAAAAGATGGTTAAAATGATGGTTAAATTTGTTCTAAGTCCTAAGATAAGTCAAATGAAAAATCTTAAGTATCAAAAATGACAATAAACTGGCTTTTTACACGAGTTTCATACCTTCCTCTGCTTAAATGATGCAAAGTCTAGAGAGTACATCGTTGTTTATAAACAATGCTGACCTGTAACCAATAGCAACAGCGCAAAAAGATCAATAATGCATTGCGTAAAATGGCTGACTACACGACAAGTGTAAACACATGTTTACATGACAAATGGTCCATAACTGCGTTGATACATGGAATTAAATGAAGTTACTTGGCAGAATAATGCACAAATATATGCACAAGACATTGCAATAGGATTTCTTAAAATGGAAATGGATTATAGTGCAAAGATAGTTCACAGAAGTTGAAAATATACATGCAAGGTGGAAACTGCAGAAGTTAAACTCTGTGAGGAATACCACTGGCTCTATCATGTGCAGTAGATTAAAACTAGCTATAATCTGTATAAATGAGCTTGTGGTTCGTATTGCAAATGAAACACGGCTTATTGTGAATTTTATTGCTGGTTACTAGCAGCAAAGTCTAACTAGACTGAAAATACATGTAGATAAGTAAAATATCTTAAGGTAAGAAGTTAAGCACAGTTCTCTGTTGACCAGTTACATACTTTAAACAGTTCACAGTGTATATGCTTCTCATTTATCGGGACTCTACATTACCCCCTTGTTTCTATGGCTAAACTCCTTTTGCCATTAAGCTTACAATATATATAATAAATAAAATATACCAAGTTTTACTGTTCGAATTCTTCATGAATTTAAAATGATATTAATGTAACAACAGTCTTAAAATATCACAACAATAACTTGATAAACAACAATAACATACTCGTATTGACTAGATTCATGTATCATAGATATAAAACAATAAGCACACAATTCAGTATCTGTCTATGACACTAAGTCTCTGGTGCTAAGCACAAGGTTTTAAAACATTTAAAATTAAACAGTCCCAAACACTCAGTGATACACTCCATATAGGATGAGCCCTTCTTCACAATTAATATCAGTTATTTTCATGCTTAACGAAGTCGTAAATTTGTTGCTATCCAACTTCACGTAAAAATTACAGTTCCTAGTTATAGCTTCTATTGCATAGTTCGAGTCTTCTGTTCCAATATATATGTAGTTCAATGTTAGTCATTTGAATAGTTCATACTTCTGTTCCACAGTCCGAATTCTTCATAATGAAAGGTGTAGCTAAATGTTAAACACTTGAATAGTTCACAGTTCAGTTTGGTTTCACAGTTATAGTTTTACAGTCCTATTTTTACAGCTATGTTTAGTATAGAAATAGTCATTTAAAACACATTGGTTTCACAATTTTAACTCCACAGTCCTTTGTTATATAAGGCACAGAATAGTCAATAAACGATATTACTTTGCCTTAGACTTTGTCTTTAAAACGACGCTTTTCAGGACTGGTCTTTTTTCGGTCTTGTCTTCATTTTCCTTGTTCCCTAGGATTCTCCTGCTGCAGCGCCAGGGTCCTCTCAATAAAATTAACCTTTCTCTCGATCCTTCCCAGTTCTACGGCGACTCGGTCAATGCCCATCTCATTATATGTTTGAGTCAATGGCGGTTGCAATAAGTTTGGCAGCCTCCATTATAACTGATGCCAGGCCCTTTTCTTCCGCTGCGGAGGGAGGGGAGGGAGAGGGAGCTGAATTAGCTGATGGTGTGCAGCCCTCGTCAACCTTTTGCTTCTTGGCACTGGGCTTCTCTGCAGCCTCTTTGTAGAGAGGGTCTGACAAGTCAGAGTCTTGGATTTGGAGTTGTGGAAGCAAGTAGTCACTTCTCTCGTCTAGGAGAAGGGTTCCTGTAGGCGTTTTTCTAAGAAACTTAGGGGTGTTGAGAATCCTAGCAAGCAGAGATGGCTTCCAGAGGAACGGTCGTAAGGATGTCGCCTGCATTGATGGTCCTCAATCCACTGCCTAGAGAAGAAGAGATAGGTAAAGGCAGATTGGAAGATGAAGAACCAGTAGGCGTAATGAGTTGAGAAGATGGAACAGAATTAGAAAGACTGGGGATGGCTGCTTGGGGCTGTTGATGACGAATCTCAGAAGGGACTTCAGGCTTGGAAGGTGGTGCGCTCTGAAGCTTTGTTGCAACAAAGACGGGTTGAGCTGGCTGCTGGTCTTTGGTGGCGCCTCGTAAGGCTTGGCTCTTGTAGGTAGACCCGGGATGGTGTTGGTCTGCGCAGAGGTGTCGCTGAGACCCGAAAGAACCAACCTTGGAAGTTGATAGCCACCAGACGTCATGACCGCTTCATCCTCCTCCTCCTCCTCGAAAAGACCTTCGCTGTCATCCAGAGGTTTCTCTGGTTGAGAAATGGTATGGCGTCCAACAATCTTCTCTACTGAGTTGAATCATGTCTTCTTCCCCGATCTGGTATGGGTTAGCAGCCATCCTTAGCACCTTGGTGTAATCAGCGAGCAGAACGGCACCCTATCGAATGGGACATGATGCTTAAGTATATGCAAGATCATCCGCCCCTTCCTGTCTACCTTCGCACATCTGGTGCAGCGATATGCACGACCTCTTCCCTTGAATTGAGACAGAGACATAGCAGCCTGAAAATATACGAAAGAAAACATCTCTGGAGGTGTGTCATTTCAATTGTGCAATATTTACACGGTCACTGGTGCCGACCTCATTACACTTTTCTTTAACAATAACAGTTTACAGTATGTGTATCTTAGAACAATTTACAATATTGTTTGAACTAATAAAAGGAACATAACATCTTGAACTAAATAAATTATCGAACTGATCGAACTGTTCTTTGTCTAATTGCTTTTAAGCGTATTCGAAATCCGTAATGCCCATTTTGGAGGACTGGATCCCTGGTACATTTTCGTTTATTATGATGGATAACTCTTTCTGTTCCACTCTCGTTGATCTGGAGAACGAAATTTATCTTTGACATCTTCACTTTGATAACAAATAGTCCATCATACGCTTTCTCAAGTTTAGGTGTCACACCTACTTTCCTCACTTCATGGAGACACCATACTATGTCACCGACATTATATTCTGTGAAAGACAATTTGGCATCATAAATTTCCTTGTACCGTCTGGTATTGGATCCTAAATGTCGTCTTGCTACTTCATGAGCATGGAGCATCTTGTTCCTTAGATTCTGTACGAAATCATTAAGATTGCTGATTTCACTGGCTGTTCCATCTGCGTGTCCAAAGACAAGATTTGCTGGTGACCGGATCTCTCTGCCAATCGTCATCAGGTTTGGAGACATTCTGGTTGTTTCATTTGGGGTTGACCTGTACGCACCTGCTATACACCCAAGGTAAAGATCCCATTGCTCTTGCTCTCCTACTAAGTAGGCCTTGATCATCTTCACCAAGGTTTTCATGAACCTTTCAGCCTGGCCGTTTCTCTAGGATTCTGGCACTTCATCTTGCATGTTGCATAGGGATTTGAACACCGAACTCTCAAACGAAGGACCTTGATCGCTATGTATGGCTAAGGGTGTGCCCCATCTGGCAATGACATCATTCAGAATTCTCAAGGCACATACTTCAGCTGATTGATTCGGAACTGCTAGAACTTCCACATACTTTGAGTACTAATATATATCTTATTACGAGGAGTTACTGGGAATGGACCAAAGTAATATACAGCTAAAAGATCCCATGGCGCTCCAGCAGCAAGTCAGCCGAGAGGAGCTCTAGGAGATTTCTGTGACTTTCGGTCGGCAGCACAGATGTCGCACCGTTGAATATACAACCGAATGTCCTCTTTTATATTAAACCAGTAATAGTGGGTATGGATTTTCGCCTTTGTCCTGCGAATGCCAAGGTGACCACCCACTGGTGAATCATGTTCTAATGGCATCACAGTGTTCTTGTATTCTCTGGGAATTATCATTTGGAAGAAGTCGTATGTACCATCCTTTTTGCTGAAGGTCTTATAAAGCATGCCATTTATGCATCCCAAAGAATCCAATAATAGCGTGCTGCAGGACTTTGGTCTACCATATGGTCACTGCTCGGCTTCTGACCTCCTTCTAGTGCTTTGATTATCAACGCTACCTCTAGGTCATTCCGTTGTGCCACTTGCATTGTTTCCGGTAAGCAGAACCCAAACCAGTTCTTTTGCTCCAAGCTTGCTCACTGCCATGTTCAGGTGAGGTACTAGTGCTTGGAGCGAATTCTCTAACTTGTGTATCATCCTTCACCACCTTTGTATCACCTACATGCTCCCCTTTAGGCGGTTTAGTCTTCAGGAGCATGACCTCAGCTCTCTTTCTACACTTGCTGCAAGGACCACACTTGAGGGGTTCACTTGTATCAACCTCACTACATGTACAGTCCCTTGGGTTGTCACATCTCGACAACGCGTCACAGTGTCCCTGTAACTTTCCTGGTTTGTACTGAATAACAAAGTTGAATGGCGCCAAGATCTCAATACATCTAGCGATTTTTCCGCTTGGTTCTGATAAACTGAAGAGCCAAGTCAATGCCTTGTGATCACTCCTAACTATAAACCTACGTCCCAAGAGATATTGCCTGAAGTACTGTACGAAAAATACGACAGCCAACAGTTCTTGCTCTGTAACACAGTAATTGCGTTCGGCTTTGTTCATAGACCTACTTGCATATGAGATGACTCGCTCTCGACCCCCTTGTTCCTGTTGAAGTACGGCACCAATTCCGAAGCCAGATGCATCTACATCTAAGTAGAAGAGACCGCCTTCATTTAGAGGGTATACCATAATTTGTGGACTTATGAGTATATCTTTGATCTTGCAAAAAGCTGTTTCACAAGCTTCATCCCATTTGAATGTGGAGTCCTTCTTGGTGAGCTCTGTCAGTCGTCACGCTATCTCTTCAAAGTCTTTAACAAAACGCCGATAGTAAGGTCTTGGCCATTGTACTATCTTAGCAACATTCGTGGGGTCCGGACTAATTCCTTTGCCTGAAACCACATGTCCTAAGAAAACAACTTCGGTTTAAAGTAGTTGGCATGTTTCAGGTTTCAACTTGAGGCCTGCATCTCTAATTCTACATAAGACTTCATCTACATTGCGTACATGCTGTGTGAAAGTAGGAGCAAAGACAATAATGTCGTCGATATAAACAAGGCAGGTGACCCATTGCAAGCCTTGCAGAGCTAGCTCCATGGTTCGCTGAAATGTACTGGCAGAGTTTGACAAACCGAAGGGCATTCTTGTCATTTCAAATTGTCCATACTTACAAACGAAAGAGCTTTTGGAGATATCTTCTTTCTTTAACGGGATCTGAAAATATCCACTAGTTAAGTCGAAACTGCTGAAAAGACTTGAACCTGACACCGCATCTAAACAGTCCTGAATTCTGGATAATTGGAACCTATCTTGTTTAACAAGGCTGTTTATCTTCCTGTAATCGACACAATGTCGTACAGCGCCTGATTTCTTTCGCACAAGTACAATGGGGCTTGACCATGGTGAGATGCTTTTCTGGATTACACCTTTTTTCAGCAAATCTTCTACAGCCTGTTTTTCTTCCTTAGCAAAAGCGAGTGGGACTCTCCTTGGTCTTTGACGTATGGGTTTTGCATCTCCCGTATCTATTGTGTGCTTATTAAGGTGAGTCAGTCCAATGTCCCATTCATCTTTGGAAAACGTGTCACTGAACTTAACAAAAAGTCCTGCTACTGCCTGCTTCTCTGTTTCAGATCTGTCCCCAGTGGATCTTTCAAATAAAGTCTTTAGATGGTCCGGAACTTTGTCTTCTGTTGAAGATGAAAAGGGATAATTCACTTGCTTACTTGCTTGGTTAGATCGCCAACTCTCCTGATACTATTAAAATTATCTGTTTCCCCAGGGGTTTTCCTCTTCTACTACTGTGCTGACTACTTGCTCAGGCCTTTCCGCCTTACCATCTCCGTATCTTGCCAAATGGTGATGGTATGTTCAAATGGATTCAGTATCTAACCTTGCAAGTTGTGGCTCTGTTAATGTCAACTAAAGTCGCTGCCATAACCAAGTTGTAACTTTCTGTAAAATGATCTGTGGGTTCAATTAAATACTGAGGTCTCTTGTCGAAGTCATCTTCATCTACTCTGTTGACAAACACACCTACGAGTATCTCTGAGTGTCCTGGAACTTCAACACTTTTGGCTACTGTCACACGTTTAGGCACACCATTCTTACCAATCTGGAAACAAGGAATTTCCACCCCGTCCAGAACGATTTTTTTACTAAGCAGAATGTCTGCAGCACCTTTACACTTCCCACATAAAACATCATATCCTAGCAGAGCGTCATCTTCAATATCAGCTACTATAGCTTCATTTGCGACCTCCAGTGACCAAAGCTTCATAGAAAATTCCGCTTTCCCATATTCTTTAATAGGTGACCCGCTTGCTCCCTTTAAGCAAACTGAAGCTTTCAATACTGGCCTTTGGTCTTCCCGAATATTGTTAAACACTCTTGATGATATGACAGTTCTCGATGCTCCGGTATCGGCGGTGAACAATATCTTTTCACCCTCAATAGAACCTTTAATGTAGATACCCTCGCTCAAACCCCTACATTTATTAACTACAGTTTTCTCTTCCTCTGGTGTCTTGGCACTTTTAGGTTGCTCTGCATCCCTTGAACCCCCTTCAGGACTCTCTGGACTTTTCTTTGTCCCATTTTCCTGACCTTGGCTCAACACTGGCCTCTTACCAGCCTCAGCAGACCCATCCTCTGCCCTAAGCTCTACACCAGAATCTTCTCTCCGAGGTGCTTTGGTATCCACAGTAGGTACTCGATGACCTGCAGCATTTAACAGGACCTCTCTTTGGCCGCAAGAGCTGGTCCTCTGTAGTTTAAAGGCTCTTTTTTAATTCCAGTTTCAGTATTCCTTGTATCTTTACCCTTGTCCTGCTGTTCACACTCCTTATCGGGACACTCACGGGAAAATGTCCAATTTTATGGCAATTGTAGCACTCGCGACCGTGTCTTTGACTACCTCTGTTTGTATCTACTCTCGTTTCGTCTTCCCTCTAACTTTTCCACCCTTTCTATCAGTGTTTCCAAAAGCTTCATTTGTTTGCTGTTTTAAGTTTGCTCTTACTCACAGGTTCGAGGTTTACCATATTCGCTTTTTTTTCTTGGCATTTGACTTGATGCTCCATTGCCCACTTTTCTTGCATGAATATATCCAAGGTCATCTGTTTGGTCCTCGCTCTCATCATACTCATGGTATGCCTGTCTGGTTCTTCTCGTACTCTCTCTGTTTCTTTGTTCCCTGATGTTTTTGGTCTGCACGAAATTCACGATGTGGAAGACGGCTTTATCAATGGTTTCTGGCTCTTTATTATATTCTGCTGTGAATCTAATATCGCCATCTCGAAGCCCATCCAGAAACCTGTGCACCAAATTTTCATCTCTTGTCTTTCTGTCTCGATAACCATACGCTTTGTCATATAACACTTTCAACTCAGCGGCGAATGCTTCTGCTCTCTCCCCAATCCTTTGTGATCTCTTGCTTAACCTTGACGCGTACAGCCTGGCAGTCTCAATTACTCTATATCGGTTATTGAGTTCAGCTTTCATCTCCCTGTAATTATGTAAAACAGACAGATGGATTTGCGAAAAGACAAAACAGGCTGCTTGCCCTTCGAGTATATGCAAAAATTGATCAAGCATCTCACTTTCAGATCGGCCTTTCCTCCCTGCGATCGCTTCAAAGCGAGCTATCCAGACCGACCAGTCCTCTTTACCTGTAAAAGG
>CM037794.1:7963946-8009050 GCA_021229015.1 Solen grandis
TCATTTTTCCATTCATATATGAGCTCCACCACTCTTACACTATTTATTACGTATCTCTGCCACTCTGTCATGGTGAGGACTTTAATATTAATATATACGTGGTACTTGTCCGACAATTTCTTTAATGACTCTATAAATGTTTAAACGTGTCTTCTTTAACCCTACATGAATCATATAAGGCTGCTTTAAACAATTCATAATCAACTATATATTTCAAAGATATATATGGCTCTTCTACCATGCGATGGTAAATCAAAATACACATATCCTCTGGTAAAACGTCCATCACTATTAGCAACATGTAATGTACTAGACTCTTCACGTACTGTAACAGATTCTTATGTCCGTTTTTGTCATACGTGATCGTTACACTGTCTTTTATAGATCAAAGTCTCTTCTGACTGGTCGATTTATTCTTGTATCTGATTGGCTGAGATTCATGTCCATCGATCACTTTCGTCATCTCTAAGAATAGAAAAACGTGTCCAGACACGTTAGTTATTACATTAGGCAATGGGATAAGCAGTTATTAAAAAAAAAACGGTCAAAAAATATTGTGATTTGATTGGTCGAGGACTCGTTCCTGATTGGTGGAAAACGAAGGTTCCTGATTGGTTGAATTTTCAATCCGCTACAATAGACGCGCCTGGTTCTCAATCGACATCTCAATAGTGTCAATATCGTGAACAAAAACCATTGTTCGCATTTCCGTCCCTGAATTAATACCGCTATATTGTTCCATTGCTAAAAAGAGATCGTCTATTGTTAATTTCTAATACTGATGTGAATAATAAGCCATGCTCATGATATCAGACACCTGCGAGAATTACTTCATGCCTGCAAAAGACTTATGGCATCAGACATCTGCGATAATTACGTCATGATTACAAAGGCGCCTCATTGTTCGCATTTCCGTCCCTGAATTAATACCGCTATTGCTAAAAAGAGATCGTCTGTTGTGAACGCAGGTGGTAAAGGCCTGGGTGATGCAATTGTTGTACTCGAGTCCTTTGAAGGTAGGACATTGAGGAGTCTACAGCGTAAAGGTATTTAATTATAAAATATAGTATTATTTAGTATATTATTAGATATATATTTTTGCTATAATTGATGTTGTACCTATATAGCAGGCATGATATTTAATCTTATTAATGTGATTATAGAGTTAGAGTAGAAGTAATATATTATTATTGTTGTTGTAGCTATATAGCAGACATGTTATTAATTATTAATATGATTATTATTATCATTATATAGTAAAAGTAGCAGTAGAATATCTATTAGATCGAATGGAAGTGACCCTCAATTTCCGCGAGTAGATCTTAGATCAAGTATACAAGTCACCTCTGTATACTAAAAAATGACCGCCTGTTACTTTTGTATATATAATATGATGTACATATTTATTTTTTAAATTGTCTACCGATATGGTCATTCTAAATATAGACCAATGATGTCATTCTAAAATTAGATGTCATGCTAGAAACCAATATGGCCGCCACACATGCGCGAACTATCTGATGACGTCACTCCTGCGCATGCAGTCTTGGGATTGCAGTTTTTTTCAAAATTTTCGTTCGGTTTAACTTTATAACCGCTAGGTATAATGGACCTAGCATACGTTTTGAATTAACTGCACATGTGATCAACCTTTGTGCGCATGCGTTTAAAGGTGGGATTTGTGGCGTGGCTATAAAATCAATATTCCGACTTTGATTAAATGCAGTACAATGAAGCAACGAGAACTGATGCGAATATAGAAAAGATTATTTATTGGGAATAGCATTTCAGTCATTTGGAGAAAATGTGTACTTGAGACAAATATAGTACTGCCACACTGCAGTATCACACCGTAGACATGTGGCATGACACATCACCCTGTTACATTATCCTGACAACGGACCAACTAGTCATACCAGTACCATTATTACGACTTTTTACAGAAATCATAGTAGTGACATCTTGTGACTCGTAAAGCATCATCAACAACAAATCGCAAATATAAGTGAATAGCATTAAGTATTCACTAGCTCAATCAGTGCTTATTTTTCCCGCCCGATCTGACTATCACAGTGCCAGGGTGCCAGATTAGCGTAGTGGTTACGCACTTCGCTTCTCACCAATGCGTCCCGAGTTCGATTCCTGGTCACGCACGTGAGGAGGTACAGTGGTCGCCCGTCCAGGCACGAGGGTTTTGTCCGAGTTCTTCGGTTTCCTCCCACAATAATAACCGCATACGCCGCCACCAGAGCCATCGAAAATGATTAATATAAATTGTAGAACTTGTTCGTAATCGATGTAAAAAATGAAGTTTAGATTTATGACTATAACATTTTTTTTAGTTTGGAACTTAAGCATCTTGCATTTTCGTCACTTGTGGTTGGTGTCTTTATCTCGGTAGGCGTCATTGTAGCAGGCGCTACTTCAGTTTTAGGTTTTTAACATAATTCAATATCCCTCTAAGAGATCAAAACTTGCGTTAACAAATAGCAATTGTCGTTTCCATGTCGTTATGAGCTTGCATCATGTCTATTTTTAGACACGAGCCACATTTGAAATTAAATTTGCATGAGCAATCTAGAAGCATATTTGATTGGTTGGTTCGTCAAAGGCGGGAATTTATGGGCGGGGACTAGGACAGTATCGTCAAAACATAATTCCATACATTAAGTAGGTTAATGTTTTTTATCGAGGCTGCGCCGAGCTTGAGCGGTTTAATTTGTTAAACCCTCGATAACAAACATTAACCTATACATAAGTCGGGGTCCGGTTTCAGCCTCCCAGAGCGTAGCTCTACACAGCTAGAGCAACGCTTGACCTTTGACATATCATGTTACATGTCACACCGGGAACAGGTGGATAAAGCGGAGTCTCAAAAATCATTACTATATTTGGAATGTGAGACTGCGTTAAGTTGCAAAACATAATTTTAAACACTAAGTAGGTTAGTGTTATTTAGTAAGCATTAATTCGATTAAATCGGTCGCGCGGCTGCGCCGCGCCAGACCGATTTAATTTCATTAATGCTTACTAAAAAAAACTAACCTATACATAGCGGTATTAATTCAGGGACGGAAATGCGAACAATGAGGCGTCTTTTGTAGTCATGACGTAATTATCGCAGATGTCTGATGCCATAAGTCTTTTGCAGGCATGACGTAATTCTCGCAGGTGTCTGATATCATGAGCATGGCTTATTATTCACATCAGTATAGAATTTTTAGTTACGGAAGTCAAACATACGCACATGTCTGGTGGGTATACGTAAGGATGTCTATTTCTGATAGGAGTGTGAAGATGACGATGGTACATGATGCAAAAGATTCATATCTCTCATTTGCTTCTCTCCTGTGTGTCCCGGTGTTGATCTGATAAAGATCGCCGCCCCACACGGCGGTCAAACATGCGTACATGTCTGGTGGGTATACGAAAGGATGTCTATTTCTGATAGGAGTGTGCAGATGACAATGGTACATGATGCAAAAGATTCATATCTCTTATTTGCTTCTCTCCTGTGTGTCCCGGTGTTGATCTGACAAAGATCGCCGCCCCACACGGCGGTCAAACATGCGTACATGTCTGGTGGGTATACGAAAGGATGTCTATTTCTGATAAGAGTGTGCAGATGACAGTAGTACATGGTGCAAAAGATTCATATCTCTCATTTGTTTCTCTCCTGTGTGTCCCGGTGTTGATCTGATAATTTTCCAACAAAAAATTACCGAGTTACCGAGTTATGACGTAACAGCGATTTTTAAACCTTAATTTAAAATTTTACATTTCCTGCCCGATATATACATCATTGGAAAGGTCTCCACAATGTCAAAAATGTAAACTTTTATAGGGTTATCTTTATTCGTTTACGAGATATAAGCGTTTGAAAAAGTCACGTGACCGCCAAAGTTGGAAAATGGCGCCAAATTCAAATATTCTCCAAAAAATATATTTAAGGCTCTATCTCAATCATTTCTCGACCGATTTACATGATCCTAGTATCGATAGAAAGGTATTTTTAAAAGCTATACGATGAACCCAATGAACCGGAAGTGTATTGGTGGTATAACCGGAAATGACGTCATCACATATAAAATCTCTCTTCATAAACAACTGACTGACTTGTTATTTGTCTTTCTCTCTCTCTTATGCATACTAGATTTGGTGGAAATGGAACACATTTTTGTATTTTACCTCATGGTGTTATACCATGAATTTTGAATTTATTAAAAAATATATCTAAAAAAGATTAAAAAAAACAACAGGTAATACGTTTGACAATTTTATTAACTATAACAAGATAAATTCAATATACAAACATAATAACAATATAGAATCAAGCAATTTGGCGACAAGTCTGTCATTATATTTCTTGTTATTCGCGTCAAAAGGCTTAACAATATCTTTCATTGATGTTCCGACAGATCTATTAATCACATAGTACACGCAATATAGTCCGCATACATCTGAGTCACTGTCTTGTATTTGATTACAGTTCATAAAATAGGGTCTTTTAAAACTTTTTTCAAAGTCCACTTGGTAAAATTGTGGATTTCGTCCTAAAGAGTCGAAGAATTCGTCCGGTCCGCTGCGCGGGAAATAAAAAACCACCCAATGTTGTCCACGTTCTCCAGTTTTTATCGTATTTGAAATAACAAAATTTCCTCTTTTTATTTTGATTTCATCGGCAAAATACACAGTCACTGGATATCCTTTCAGCAAATCTTCGAGCTCGATATTGTTCATCGTTTTCAGTTTTTGGTTTTTCTCCAATTATTCGGATAGTTTCTAGGTCGCTCATACGTTTTTTTCTACTTAGGAGTATCGCGCACTCGTTCTACTTCGGACTTTGCTATTTCAATGGCCTGTGCTACGGGTGTCACTAGGTTTACGGTCGGGGTTTCTTTTTGTTTGTTCATTTCGGCTATCTTTCTATTTAGACTACCGCTACCCACAATATATCGTCCAAGGTGGTCGGGCTGAACGTAGCCGTCCCTCAAATCTTTTAAATGTTGATACAGCGCCTCGGGGTCAGCGTTGTACGGAACCCATCTTTATTGTTCAGGGTCATATACTTCTATCGATCCCATGGTTTCATTTAGTATCAAACAGATATTAGCTTATTCTTACGCATTTTCCTGGTCTCTTTCACTGTTTTTTAACATATTTTCTTCTTCACTTTCGTCATCACTCTCACTGGTCACGTGATTAGGCCATATATCCGTAAAAATATCTTTTCTTAGTTTTACGGCTTGTCGTACAGAATCTGGGAAAGTCATGTTGTGTTCCCGTCTAAGTTTGTATGCTGATTGTAATATTTGTTGTTGCGTAGCGTCTTGTTGTAATGCATAAAAGTCTATCAAAAATTTTCCGTAGTCTCTTCTCAATTCTTTATGAAGCTAGAACAATGAGTCATAGGCCGCCCGAGATACGGCCTCGTTTTGCGAGTATCCTCTCTCTAAGTATTCGTTCACCTCCTTTTCAAACCGTTCCTGATTAGACTTCCTTAAGGGTTCCTTAAATCGCCTCTCCCATATGCCTTTAAGCGATCGCTGCTCTAGGTCTTCGCGAAATCGTTTACCGTGCTGAAAGTGGCAATTCTCTTTTTACCATTTATGTCTTCATCGTCGTTATAAATAGAACTAGAATCGCTGTCACTGCCCAGTTTGGAGTCACTGTCGCGTTCGGAATTTATATCCGACGGTAACAAGTTCGTTCTTTCAGTATCGTTTTTCCCCGTCTGAATCATTTGCCATTAAATTTTCATTGCCCTTCGACAATTTCAACATATAGAAATACTCTTGTTAATATTAGAAATACATTATCATATAATGACGTCACGTGACGTCATATGACGTTTATTTTCACATAATGTTTAAGACTCTTAGAGACCTATATACTGACCCAATATCACTTATCTATCTCAAATCGGACCGATTTTATAAGCATTCAAACATTTACGACCTTGGTTCGAATCTTGAATTCGCTATAGAACCATGGACTTTTCGAATTTTGAAAAACGGACACCGAGATGCACAACTAAAACTTAATATACACATTCTGTGAAAATTTGATGAAAATCGGTTCATAAACAATGGCTGTAGACTGCGTACAAACTTTTGTTGCATATTCCATTTGTGACGTCATATGACGTCATAGGCATATAAAAATCATAGAAATCAAAATTTCAGCGTTTGAAGCATGTGTCATTAAATTTCCATTGCCCTTACACAATTTCAACATATAGAAATATTCTTGTTAATATTAGAAATAAATTATCATATAACGACGTCACGTGACGTCATATGACATTTATTTTCACAAAATTTTTAAAACTTCCGGAGCCTATATACTGACAAATATCAACTTTCTATCTTAAATAGGACCGATTTTATAAGCATTTAAAAATTTACGACCTTGGTTGAATCTTGGATTCGCTATAGAACCATGGACTTTTCGAATTTTGAAAAATGGACACCGGGATGCACAACTAGAACTTAATATACACAATCTGTGAAAATTTGATGAAAATCGGTTCACAAACAATGGCTGTAGACCGCGTACAAACTTTTGTAGCATATTTCAAATGTGACGTCATATGACGTCATAGGCATATGAAGATCATAGAAATCAAAATTTCCTCACGTGACTAATAAGTCCTTAAAATTTCATCGTCCTAGGAGTATTGCAACATAGAAAAATAAGCGTTTAGTTAGGAAGAAAAAAAGAACTAGATGTCATTCGTGAAAACGAATGATATGATAGGACTTTCTGCAAGCTGTGTTAATGCAAAAAGCAGGAGATAGAAGTTTCATGTAATGACTCACCTCTGGTAGTTTTTCATGTTCATGCTGAACAATTGACATTATATTCCGAAATAAGTGCAAATGATAAGAACTAAGTATTACACTATTTTTAGCTCTGACGACACATGACGTCATAGGGTACGGAAAATTCTCTTGTTCAAAAGCGTATACTTTACTTTCATAACTCTGAAATTTTCATTATTCTGAACAACTGGCATCATGTCGAAATCATTGCCCTAAAATGAAAATTAAGAAGTATGCTTATGACGTCACATGTCGTCATATGACGTCAAAACTCAAGGTATTTGTAGAAATTCTGCAGAACTGCAAACTGTGTAAGTTTCAACTTTCTATCTCATCCTGAAGCTCTTTAATCCTAAAATGAAATTTTCGGTCCTATGTTCGAATCTTATTTCAGGCACAGAACTTCGGTCTTTCGGACTTTCGGTTAGCTGACAGGATAAGCACACCTTAGTTTCAAGATGTACCATCTGTGAAAACTTGAAGAAAATCCGACCATAAATGACGGCTGTAGAGCGCGAACATCATTTTTCACTATTTTTAGCTGTGACGTCATGTGACGTCATAGGGTGCTTAAGATGCTTTTGTTTTAAAGCGCATACTTAGCTGTCATAACTCTGAAATTTTCATTATTCTGAACAACTGGCATCATGTCAAAATCATTGCCCAAAAATGAAAATTAAGAAGTATGCTTATGACGTCACATGACGTCATATGACGTCAAAACTCAAAATATATGTAGAAATTCTGCAGAACTGCAAACTGTGTAAGTTTCAACTTTCTATCTCATCCAGAAGCTCTTTAATCCTAAAATGAAATGTTCGGTCCTATGTTCGAAAGTGATTTCAGCCACAGAACTTCGGTCTTTCGGAATTTCGGTTAGCTAACAGGATATGCACATCTTAGTTTAAAGATGTACCATCTGTGAAAATTTGAAGAAAATCAGACCATAAATGGCGGCTGTTGAGCGTGAACACCATTTTTCATTATTTTTAGCTCTGACGTCACATGACGTCATAGGGTGCTGAAAATTATTATGTTCAAAAGGGTATACTTTACTTTCATAACTCTGAAATTTTCATTATTCTGAACAACTGGCATCATGTCGAAATCATTGAACTAAAATAAAAAATAAGAAGTATGCTTATGACGTTACATGACGTCCTTGGACGTCACGACTCAAAATATATGTAGAAATTCTGCAGAACTACAAACTGTGTAAGGTTCAACATTCTATCTCATCCTGAAGTTCTTTTATACTAAAATGAAATTTTCGGTCCTATGTTCGAAAGTGATTTCAGCCACAGAACTTCGGTCTTTCGGAATTTCGGTTAGCTGACAGGATATGCACACCTTTGATTCAAGATATACCATATGTGAACATTTGATGAAAATCCGACCATAAATGACGGCTGTAGAGCGCGAAAACTATTTATTACTATTTTTAGCTGTGACGGCAGGTGACGTCATAGGGTGCTTAGGATGCTTTTCTTCAAAAGCGCTTAATTTACTGTCATAACTCTGAAATTTTCATTATTCTGAACAACTGGCAACATGTCGAAATCATTGCCCTAAAATGAAAATTAAGATGTATGCTTATGACGTCACATGACGTCATATGTCGTCAGGACTCAAAATATTTGTAGAAATTATGTAGAACTGCAAACTTTGTAAGTTTCAACTTTATATCTCATCCTGAAGCTCTTTAATCCGAAAATGAAATTTTCGGTCCTATGTTCGAATCTTATTTCAGCCACAGAACTTCGGTCTTTCGGAACTTCGGTTTGCTGACAGGATATTCACACCTTTGTTTCAAGATGTACCATCTGTGAAAATTTGAAGAAAATCCGACCATAAATGACGGCTGTAGAGCGCGAATACCATTTTTCACTATTGTTTGCTGTGACGTCATAGGGTGCTGAAGATGGTTTTGTTCAAAAGCGCATACTTTACTTCCATAACTCTGAAATTTTCATTATTCTGAACAACTGGCATCATGTCGAAATCATTGCCCTAAAATGAAAATTAAGAAGTATGCTTATGACGTCACATGACGTCATATGACGTAAGGCCTCAAAATATTTGTAGAAATTCTGCAGAACTACAAACTGTGTAAGTTTCAACTTTCTATCTCATCCTGAAGCTCTTTTATCCTAAAATGAAATTTTCGGTCCAATGTTCGAATCTTATTTCAGCCACAGAACTTCGGTCTTTCGGAATTTCGGTTAGCTGACAGGATATGCACACCTTTGATTCAAGGTGTACCATCTGTGAAAATTTGAAGAAAATCCGACCATAAATGACGGCTGTAGAGCGCGAACACCATTTTTCACTAATTTTAGCTGTGACGTCATGTGACGTCATAGGGTGCTGAAAATCATTGAAATCAAAATTTCCTCACGTGACTAATAAGCCATAAAAATTTTATCGTCCTAGGACTATTGCAACATATAAAAATAAGCGTTTAGTTAGGAAGAAGAAAAGAATAATAATAATAATAACTAGATTTCATTCGTTGATACGAATGATAGGACTTTCTGCTAAAATTGAAAAATATTAAGATTAATTCTGTTAGAAAGAATATATATTAAATTCTCTACCCTTTACTCTTTTATTTTTTTTCGTAGGGACTTCTTTTAGCTTTGATGTCACATGACGTCATAGGGTGCTGAAAATTCTTTTGTTCAAAAGCGCATACTCAACTGTCGTAACTCTGAAATTTTCATTATTCTGAACAACTGACATCATGTCAAAATCATTACCCTTAAAATGAAAATTAAGAAGTATGCCTATGACGTCACATGACGTCATATGACGTCACGACTCAAAATATATGTAGAAATTCTGCAGAACTGCAAACTGTGTAAGTATCAACTTTCTATCTTATCCTGAAGCTCTTTCATCCTAAAATGAAATTTTCGGTCCTATGTTCGAATCTTACTTCAGCCACAGAACTTCGGTCTTTCGGAAATTCGGTTGGCTTACAGGATAACACCATTTTTCACTATTTTTAGCTCAGATGTCACATGACGTCATAGGGTGCTGAAGATGCTTTTGTTCAAAAGCGCATACTTTGTTGTCATAACTCTGAAATTTTCATTATTCTGAACAACTGGCATCATGTCGAAATCATTGCCCTAATATGAAAATTAAGAAGTATGCTTATGACATCATATGACGTCATATGACGTCACGACTTAAAATATATGTAGATATTCTGTCGCACTACAAACTGTGTAAGTTTCAACTTTCTGTCTCATTCTGAAGCTCTTTAATCCTAAAATGAAATTTTCGGTCCTATGTTCGAATCTTATTTCAGCCACAGAACTTCGGTCTTTCGGAATTTCGGTTAGCTGACAGGATATGCACACCTTAGTTTCAAGATGTACCATCTGTGAAAATTTGAAGAAAATCCGACCATAAATGACGGCTGTAGAGCGCAAACACCATTTTTCACTATTTTTAGCTGTGACGTCATGTGACGTCATAGGGTGCTGAAGATGCTTTTGTTCAAAAGCGCATACGTTAGTTTCATAACTCTGAAATTTTTATTATTCTGAACAACTGGCATCATGTCGAAATCATTGCCCTAATATGAAAATTAAGAAATAAGCTCATGACGTCACATGACGTCATATGACGTTCCGACTCCAAAAAATTGTATAAATTTTGCAGAACTGCAAACTGTGTAAGTTTCAACTTTCTATCTCATCCTGAAGCTCTTTAATCCTAAAATGAAATTTTCGGTCCTATGTTCGAATCTTATTTCAGCCACAGAACTTCGGTCTTTCGGAATTTCGGTTAGCTGTCAGGATATGCACACCTTAGTTTCAAGATGTACCATCTGTGAAAATTTGAAGAAAATCCGACCATAAATGACGGCTGTAGATCGCGAACACCATTTTTCACTATTTTTAGCTGTGACGTCATGTGACGTCATAGGGTGCGGAAGATGCTTTTGTTCAAAAGCGCATACTTTACTTTCATAACTCTGAAATTTTCATTATTCTGAACAACTGGCATCATGTCAAAATCATTGCCCTAAAATGAAAATTAAGAAGTATGCTTATGACGTCACATGACGTCATATGAAGTTCTGACTCAAAATATTTGTATAAATTTTGCAGAACTGCAAACTGTGTAAGTTTCAACTTTCTATCTCATCCTGAAGCTCTTTAATCCTAAAATGAAATTTTCGGTCCTATGTTCGAATCTTATTTCAGCCACAGAACTTCGGTCTTTCGGAATTTCGGTTAGCTGACAGGATATGCACACCTTTGATTCAAGATGTACCATCTGTGAAAATTTGAAGAAAATCCGACCATAAATGACGGCTGTAGAGCGCGAACACCATTTTTCACTATTTTTAGCTGTGACGTCATGTGACGTCATAGGGTGCTGAAAATCATTGAAATCAAAATTTCCTCACGTGACTAATAAGCCATAAAAATTTCATCGTCCTAGGTCCATTGCAACATATTAAAATAAGCGTTTAGTTAGGAAGAAGAAAAGAATAATAATAATAATAATAATAACTAGATGTCATTCGTGAAAACGAATGATAGGACTTTCTGCAAGCTGTGTTAATGCAAAAAGCAGGAGATAGAAGTTTTATATAATGACTCACCTCTGGTAGTATTTCATGTTCATACTGAACAACTGACATTATATTCCGAAATAAGTGCAAATGATCAGAACTAAGTATTTCACTATTTTTAGCTCTGACGTCACATGACGTCATAGGGTACTGAAAATTCTTTTGTTCAAAAGCTCATACTTTACTTTCATAACTCTGAAATTTTCATTATTCTGAACAACTGTCATCATGTCGAAATCATTGCCCTAAAATGAAAATTATGAAGTATGCTTATGACGTCACATGACGTCATATGACGTCAGGACTCAAGATATATGTAGGAATAATGCAGAACTGCAAACTGTGTAAGTTTCAACTTTCTATCTCATCCTGAAGCTCTTTAATCCTAAAATGAAATTTTCGGTCCTTTGTTCGAATCTTATTTCAGCCACAGAACTTCGGTCTTTCGGAATTTCGGTTAGCTGAAAGGATATACACATCTTAGTTTCAAGATGTACCATTTGAAGAAAAATACGACCATAAATGACGGCTGTAGAGCGCGGACACCATTTTTCACTATTTTTAGCTCAGACGTCACATGACGTAATAGGGTGCTGAAGATGCCTTTGTTCAAAATCGCGTACTTTAATGTCATAACTCTGAAATTTTCATTATTCTGAACAACTGGCATCATGTTGAAGTCATTGCCCTAATATGAAAATTAAGAAGTATGCTTATGACGTCACATGACGTCATATGACGTCACAACTCAAAATATATGTTGGAATTCTGCAGAAATGCAAACTGTGTACGTTTCAACTTTCTATCTCATCCATAAGCTCTTTAATCCTAAAATGAAATTTTTGGTTCTATGTTCGAATCTTATTTCAGCCACAGAACTTCGGTCTTTCGGAATTTCGGTTAGCTAACAGGATATGCACACCTTAGTTTCATGATGTACCATCTGTGAAAATTTGAAGAAAATCCGACCATAAATGACGGCTGTAGAGCGCGAACACCTTTTTTCACTATTTTTAGCTCTGACGTCACATGACGTCATAGGGTGCTAAAGATGCTTTTGTTCAAAAGCTTATACATTACTCTCATAACTCTGAAACTTTAATTATTCTGAACAACTGGCAACATATCGAAATCATTGCCCTAATATGAAAATTAAGAAGTATGCTTATGACGTCATATGACGTCAGGACTCAAAATATATGTAGAAATTCTGCAGAACTGCAAACTTTGTAAGTTTCAACTTTCTATCTCATCCTGAAGTTCTTTAATCCTTAAATGAAATTTTCGGTCCTATGTTCGAATCTTATTTCAGCCACAGAACTTCGGTCATTCGGAACTTCGGTTAATTGACAGGATATGCACACCTTAGTTTCATGATGTACCATCTGTGAAAATTTGAAGAAAATCCGACCATAAATGACGGCTGTAGAGCGCGAACACCATTTTTCACTATTTTTTGTTGTGACGTCATGTGACGTCTTAGGATGCTGAAGATGCTTTTGTTCAAAAGCTCATATTTTACTTTCATAACTCTGAAATTTTCATTATACTGAACAACTTGCATCATGTCGAAATCATTGCCCTAAAATGAAAATTAAGAAGTATGCTTATGACGTCACATGACGTCATATGACGTCAGGACTCAAAATATTTGTAGAAATTCTGCAGAACTGCAAACTGTGTAAGTTTCAACTTTCTATCTCATCCTGAAGCTCTTTTATCCTAAAATGAAATTTTCGGTCCTATGTTCGAATCTTATTTCAGCCACAGAACTTCGGTCTTTCGGAATTTCGCTAAGCTGACAGGATATGCACACCTTTGATTCAAGATGTACCATCTGTGAAAATTTGAAGAAAATCCGACCATAAATGACGGCTGTAGAGCGTAAACACCATTTTTCACTATTTTTTGCTGTGACGTCATGTGACGTCATAGGTGCTGATGATGCTTTTCTTCAAAAGCGCATACTTTGCTTTCATAACTCTGAAATTTTCATTATTCTGAACAACTGGCATCATGTCGAAATCATTGCCCAAATATGAAAATTAAGAAGTATGCTTATGACGTCACATGACTTCATATGACGTCAGGACTCAAAATTTTTGTAGAAATTCTGCAGAACTGCAAACTGTGTAAGTTTCAACTTTCCATCTCATCCTGAAGCTCTTTTATCCTAAAATGAAATTTTCGGTCCTATGTTCGAATCTTATTTCAGCCACAGAACTTCGGTCTTTCGGAATTTCGGTTAGCTAACGGGATATGCACACCTTTGATTCAAGATGTACCATCTGTGAAAATTTGAAGAAAATCCGACCATAAATGACGGCTGTAGAGCGCGAACACCTTTTTTCACTATTTTTAGCTGTGACGTCACATGACGTCATAGGGTACTGAAGATGCTTTTGTTCAAAAGCGCAGACTTTCCTTTCATAACTCTGAAATTTTCATTATTCTGAACAACTGGCATCATGTCGAAATCATTGCCCTAAAATGAAAATTAAGAAGTATGCTTATGACGTCACATGACGTCATATGACGTCAGGACTCAAAATATTTGTAGAAATTCTGCAGAACTGCAAACTGTGTAAGTTTCAACTTTCTATCTCATCCTGAAGCTCTTTTATCCTAAAATGAAATTTTCGGTCCTATGTTCGAATCTTATTTCAGCCACAGAACTTCGGTCTTTCGGAATTTCGCTAAGCTGACAGGATATGCACACCTTTGATTCAAGATGTACCATCTGTGAAAATTTGAAGAAAATCCGACCATAAATGACGGCTGTAGAGCGTAAACACCATTTTTCACTATTTTTTGCTGTGACGTCATGTGACGTCATAGGGTGCTGAAGATGCTTTTGTTCAAAAGCGAATACTTTGCTTTCATAACTCTGAAATTTTCATTATTCTGAACAACTGGCATCATGTCGAAATCATTGCCCTAAAATGAAAATTAAGAAGTATGCTTATGACGTCACATGACGTCATATGACGTCAGGACTCAAAATATTTGTAGAAATTCTGCAGAACTGCAAACTGTGTAAGTTTCAACTTTCTATCTCATCCTGAAGCTCTTTTATCCTAAAATGAAATTTTCGGTCCTATGTTCGAATCTTATTTCAGCCACAGAACTTCGGTCTTTCGGAATTTCGCTAAGCTGACAGGATATGCACACCTTTGATTCAAGATGTACCATCTGTGAAAATTTGAAGAAAATCCGACCATAAATGACGGCTGTAGAGCGTAAACACCATTTTTCACTATTTTTTGCTGTGACGTCATGTGACGTCATAGGGTGCTGAAGATGCTTTTCTTCAAAAGCGCATACTTTGCTTTCATAACTCTGAAATTTTCATTATTCTGAACAACTGGCATCATGTCGAAATCATTGCCCAAATATGAAAATTAAGAAGTATGCTTATGACGTCACATGACTTCATATGACGTCAGGACTCAAAATTTTTGTAGAAATTCTGCAGAACTGCAAACTGTGTAAGTTTCAACTTTCCATCTCATCCTGAAGCTCTTTTATCCTAAAATGAAATTTTCGGTCCTATGTTCGAATCTTATTTCAGCCACAGAACTTCGGTCTTTCGGAATTTCGGTTAGCTAACGGGATATGCACACCTTTGATTCAAGATGTACCATCTGTGAAAATTTGAAGAAAATCCGACCATAAATGACGGCTGTAGAGCGCGAACACCTTTTTTCACTATTTTTAGCTGTGACGTCACATGACGTCATAGGGTACTGAAGATGCTTTTGTTCAAAAGCGCAGACTTTCCTTTCATAACTCTGAAATTTTCATTATTCTGAACAACTGGCATCATGTCGAAATCATTGCCCTAAAATGAAAATTAAGAAGTATGCTTATGACGTCACATGACGTCATATGACGTCACGCCTCAAAATATTTGTAGAAATTCTGCAGAACTGCAAACTGTGTAAGTTTCAACTTTCTATCTCATCCTGAAGCTCTTTTATCCTAAAATGAAATTTTCGGTCCTATGTTCGAATCTTATTTCAGCCACAGAACTTCGGTCTTTCGGAATTTCGGTTAGCTGACAGGATATGCACACCTTTGATTCAAGATGTACCATCTGTAAAAATTTGAAGAAAATCCGACCATAAATGACGGCTGTAGAGCGCGAACACCATTTTTCACTATTTTTAGCTGTGACGTCATGTGACGTCATAGGGTGCTGAAAATCATTGAAATCAAAATTTCCTCACCTGACTAATAAGCCATAAAAATTTCATCGTCCTAGGACTATTGCAACATATAAAAATAAGCGTTTAGTTAGGAAGAAGAAAAGAATAATAATAATAAAAAAAAAACAAACCCAATAGGACTTTCTGCTTTAGGCAGAAAGTCCTAATAATAATAAACATACAAACCCAATAGGACTTTCTGCTTTAGGCAGAAAGTCCTAATAATAATAATAAACATAACAAACCCAATAGGACTTTCTGCTTTAGGCAGAAAGTCCTAATAATAATAATAAGAAGAAGAAGAATAAACAGTACAAACCCAATAGGCTTGCTATAAGGCAAAACAAAAAAAAAGAAGAAAAATTCTGCAACATCTGCTTTATATAGTATATATAGAAGATGACATAATAGATAATCTGTCCAAATTGCAACTTTCTATCTCCTCTATTTCTATATAAAATAGCACAAATAGAACACATTCTGTGAATTTTATTAAAAGTCCGCCTATATCTTGCACATGTAGTTTACATACAAAATTTATACTATGTCATATGACATGAAAGAAAAATGAAACAGTGTTCAAATGTAAGTTTCTAACTTTCATCACACATAGAATTTCATCACTCCAGCTCAGTTGTAACCTTGTTTAATTTTAGCCTCAGTAGGAAGAAGTATTGAATATTTGTATAGTGCTATATCCTTTCGACACCTGTAACGTAGTTAAACGTATTTAGCGATTTTGGCGTGTTTGGGCTTCCGTAGTTTTGCCATAAATTCCTGGAATTTCGAACTATGGTGATATTTTGAAAGGTAACATCCCAGCCTACAAACTGATGCAATATGAATATCGTTAGCATAACAATGCAGTTTTTAGATGGTCTAAAATGTGGGGCTGCGTGTGAATTTTTCAAGGCTTGCAAACTGCTCGCTAGCTACATAGTGTTGCAAATACGGATTTTTGTCTTGTGCCGCTGTACATGTATTAACTTCAATGCTTATTTTGGAAACAGTCAACTTTCGACAAAAAAAAAAAAAAAAAAAAAAAAATCAAGATATAGCCCATCAATTGCAATTTGATATATATATATATATATTTTTTTTTATTTTTTTTTTAATAAAAATAAAAAATTTGCCTTTTAAAAACCAATTTAAAAATTGGACCGTTAGAAAGCTCTTAAAACAGTTTTGCATAATGTATAAACTTATCTTCAGTCGTTTCTGAGATATTGACTGTTAAACCTCAAGAAAACAGCATATTATCAGCAAAATTAGCTTCATTTCATTTAGTTTTTTTGCTTATAACTTTGTATTGCGTAAACCAATTTTAATAAACTAAATATCTTTGGAAACGTCAATTATTCAGCTATAATTCTTATTCATACATATATTTACAAAAATCGATATTTATTGAGATATGGCTACATATATGCAGTAGGGGTGAAATCAAAATTTCCTCACGTGCCTAATAAGCCATAAAAATTTCATCGTCCTAGGACTATTGCAACATATTAAAATAAGCGTTTAGTTAGGAAGAAGAAAAGAATAATAGTAAGAAACAAATGACGTCACGTGACGTCATATGACGTCACGACTCAAAATATTTGTAGAAATTCTGCAGAACTGCAAACTGTGTAAGTTTCTACTTTCTATCTCATCCTGAAGCTCTTTAATCCTAAAATGAAATTTTCGGTCCTATGTTCGAATCTTATTTCAGCCACAGAACTTCGGTCTTTCGGAATTTCGGTTAGCTGACAGGATATGCACACCTTTGATTCAAGATGTACCATCTGTGAAAATTTGAAGAAAATCCGACCATAAATGACGGCTGTAGAGCGTAAACACCATTTTTCACTATTTTTTGCTGTGACGTCATGTGACGTCATAGGGTGCTGAAGATGTTTTTGTTCAAAAGCGCATACTTTGCTTTCATAACTCTGAAATTTTCATTATTCTGAACAACTGGCATCATGTCGAAATCATTGCCCAAAAATGAAAATTAAGAAGTATGCTTATGACGTCACATGACTTCATATGACGTCACGACTCAAAATTTTTGTAGAAATTCTGCAGAACTGCAAACTGTGTAAGTTTCAACTTTCCATCTCATCCTGAAGCTCTTTTATCCTAAAATGAAATTTTCGGTCCTATGTTCGAATCTTATTTCAGCCACAGAACTTCGGTCTTTCGGAATTTCGGTTAGCTGACAGGATATGCACACCTTTGATTCAAGATGTACCATCTGTGAAAATTTGAAGAAAATCCGACCATAAATGACGGCTGTAGAGCGCGAACACCTTTTTTCACTATTTTTAGCTGTGACGTCACATGACGTCATAGGGTGCTGAAGATGCTTTTGTTCAAAAGCGCATACTTTCCTTTCATAACTCTGAAATTTTCATTATTCTGAACAACTGGCATCATGTCGAAATCATTGCCCTAAAATGAAAATTAAGAAGTATGCTTATGACGTCACATGACGTCATATGACGTCACGCCTCAAAATATTTGTAGAAATTCTGCAGAACTGCAAACTGTGTAAGTTTCAACTTTCTATCTCATCCTGAAGCTCTTTTATCCTAAAATGAAATTTTCGGTCCTATGTTCGAATCTTATTTCAGCCACAGAACTTCGGTCTTTCGGAATTTCGGTTAGCTGACAGGATATGCACACCTTTGATTCAAGATGTACCATCTGTAAAAATTTGAAGAAAATCCGACCATAAATGACGGCTGTAGAGCGCGAACACCATTTTTCACTATTTTTAGCTGTGACGTCATGTGACGTCATAGGGTGCTGAAAATCATTGAAATCAAAATTTCCTCACGTGACTAATAAGCCATAAAAATTTCATCGTCCTAGGACTATTGCAACATATAAAAATAAGCGTTTAGTTAGGAAGAAGAAAAGAATAATAATAATAATAATAAACATAACAAACCCAATAGGACTTTCTGCTTTAGGCAGAAAGTCCTAATAACTAGATGTCATTCGTGAAAACGAATGATAGGACTTTCTGCAAGCTGTGTTAATGCAAAAAGCAGGAGATAGAAGTTTCATGTAATGACTCACCTCTGGTAGTATTTCATTGTTCATGCTGAACAATTGACATTATATTCCGAAATTAGTGCAAATGATAAGAACTAAGTATTAGTCTGTGACGTAACATGATGTCATATGACGTCAGGACATGACTGCAAATTTGATTTCTAGTTTAAAGGTCCTAAGTTTGAATCTTACTTCAGCCGCAATACTTCGGTTTTTCGGAATTAAGGTTAGCTGACAAAATATTTACAACTTATTTTCAAGATGTACCATCTGTAAATATTTGAAGAAAATCTGATCATAAATGGCGGCTGTAGAGCGCAAATACCATTTTTCACTATTTTTAGCTATGACGTCACATTACGTCAAAGGGTGCTGAAAATTCTTTTGTTCAAAAAAGCGTATTCTTTACTGTCATAACTCTGAAATTTTCATTATTTTGAACAACTGGCATCATGTCGAAATCAAGCCCCAAATTTAAATTAAGTGGTATGCTTATGACGTCCTATGACGTCACGATTCAAAATATTTGTAGAAATGCTGCAGAACTGCAAACTGTGTAAGTTTCAACGTTCTATCTCATCCTGAAGCTCTTCAATCCTAAAATAAAATTTTTGGTCCTATGTTCGAATCTTATTTCAGCCACAGAACTTAGGTTTTTCGGAATTTGGGTTAGCTGACAGGATATGCACACCTTAGTTTCAAGATGTACCATCTGTGAAAATTTGAAGAAAATCCGATCATAAATGGCCGCTGTAGAGCGTGAACACCATTGTTCACTATTTTTAGCTCTGACGTCACATGACGTCATAGGGTGCTGAAGATGCTTTTGTTCAAAAGCGCATACTTTACTGTCATAACTCTGAAATTTTCATTATTCTGAACAACTGGCATCATGTCGAAATCATTGCCCTAAAATGAAAATTACGAAGTATGCTTATGACGTCATATGACGTCACGACTCAAAATATATGTAGAAATTCTGCAGAACTGTAAACTGTGTAAGATTCAACATTCTATCTCATTCTGAAGCTCTTTTATCCTAAAATGAAATTTTCGGTCCTATGTTCGAATCTTATTAAAGCCACAGAACTTCGGTCTTTCGGAACAACGGTTAGCTGAAAGGATATGCACACCTTAGTTCCAAGATGTACCATCTGTGAAAATTTGATGAAAATCCGACCATAAATGACGGCTGTAGAGCGCGAACACCATTTTTCACTATTTTTAGCTCTGACGTCACATGACGTCATATGGTGCTGAAGATGCTTTTGTTCAAAAGCGCATACCTTACTTTCATAACTCTGAAATTTTAATTATTCTGAACAACTGGCATCATGTCGAAATCATTGCCCTAAAATGAAAATTAAGAAGTATGCTTATGACGTCACATGACGTCATATGACGTTACGACTCAAAATATATTGAGAAATTCTGCAGAACTGCAAACTGTGTAAGTTTCAACTTTCTATCTCATCCTGAAGCTCTTTTATCCTAAAATGAAATTTTCGGTCCTATGTTCGAATCTTATTTCAGCCACAGAACTTCGGTCTTTCGGAATTTCGGTTAGCTGAAAGGATATGCACACCTTTGATTCAAGATGTACCATCTGTGAAAATTTGAAGAAAATCCGACCATAAATGACGGCTGTAGAGCGCGAACACCATTTTTCACTATTTTTAGCTGTGACGTCATGTGACGTCATAGGGTGCTAAAAATCATTGAAATCAAAATTTCCTCACGTGACTAATAAGCCATAAAAATTTCATCGTCCTAGGACTATTGCAACATATAAAAATAAGCGTTTAGTTAGGAAGAAGAAAAGAATAATAATAATAAACATAACAAACCCAAGAGGACTTTCTGCTTTAGGCAGAAAGTCCTAATAAACATAACAAACCCAATAGGACTTTCTGCTTTAGGCAGAAAGTCCTAATAAACAGTACAAACCCAAGGTTTCCAAAGGGCAGAAAGTCCTAACTAGATTTCATTCGTTGATACGAATGATAGGACTTTCTGCAACATTTTGAAATGTAAAGATTAATACCGTTAGAAAGAATATATATTATATTTCCTACGTTTAACTTTTTTTTTTTTCGTATGGACTTCTCATGCATGAATTTTGTGAAGTAAGCCATATGTCGAAAATAAATAAATCTTTATTTTGATATCGCTTTCTTATAACTTGACCAATTTTAGTTGTTGTTGTTGTTGTTGTATTGGGGTTTACCGTCGCTGTGATAGTATTTCAATCATATAGAGACGTCCAGCTAATTACAGGTGGAGGAAGACCCCGAGTACACAAAGATACGCGGATATAACCACCGCCCTACCGCAAGCCAGCTGGAAGGCTTCCTCAAATGAAAAATCCGAAGTCCCTACCGGAATTCGAACCCACAGCGGTGAGGGGCTGAGAGATTCCAAGTTTAGTATTCTAGGTACCAAAATAAATGTCCTGAAAATCCCTACAATTCAATTGTAGCATATTTGGGTCTAGTTTTATAGGTTTTCAAAATATAAGCAATTAAACTTAAACCTATTAATTCTGCATATCAAAATTCTTTTTTTTTAATTTCGTGTACAGTCGCGGGAATAAAACCGTAAATGCTACCATGCAATAGATTCGTCGACGCGTGTAGCCTCGCGAGTTAAATTTCAATAATGCTTGTACATACGATGGAGACGACTGTATTACGTTATAGTTAGTGTTTATTAAGAGAAAATTTAACAGTTAAGAAGCCAGAATGAGCGTAGCGAGTGACGGCTTCTTAACTGCTTAATTCTCTCTTAGTGTTTGAAATTATATTTTGTCCAATGAAATCATTCCATTTTTTCAAAATTTTGTCTCCATTTAATTCATTTAATCGGCATCAACTTGTCACTAAACACTATTCCGCTAAATCAACTGATAAATTTAAAACCAGCTTCAAGCCGACCGGTGCACTAAATTCATACGCATGTTATTTGGCCTTAAATAGGTCAAAAAGTAGTCGGGTGACTCCATGTTTAAAATGTACAGAATTATTTCTCTTGAATAGATCTATCTAACGAGGGTAAGTTTGGATGCCAATGTCCCTTACAGCACGCATGTGTAACGTGTTACAGGGATTTTTGATGTGAACGCATGAACATAGACAAAAGATAATACACAGCAACCATAGAGAACAAACATTTACTCACCAGCATTCTGATTAATCCAAAATAACAAAAGATTCTGTCCTTCCGCTTAGTTTAGTTTAAACATGTATTATTGCCTAAGTAATGGTGATACAACATTGAAGATTTTAAAAAATAAGTAAGAGGGTTTGACCACAAGTTCTAACAACATTAGTATCGGTCATCGCTTTAAAGACATTTGTGTAATTTCAATGTCTACACATGTTAACACAGAATGGGCAATATATAACTACTTACTTAACAAAGCGATTAAGAAAATATCCGATTAAATAAATTCAAATTGAAAAATGTATATAAATAATGAGAAGAGAAGAAAAAAAAAACGACTAACAAACAAGGGTTACTTAAATAAAAAAAAAAATAATGTCCAAAACACAATATATATAGGTGCAGATATATGAACCTTTCTAAACAGTATCTTTTATTCAAATTTCAATCACCACTTTTTTGCCGAAGAGATGAAAGTCGGCTTCCGGTTCAATGCTCATTTGGAGCGTAGATCTACATAGATATACACAGCTAGAGCGACGCATTGACCTTTGACATAATATGTTACATGTCACGTGATGTAATTCACGCCGGTAACAGGTTGATAGAGCGGAGTCTAAAAAATCAATACTATATTTGGAATGTGCGACTGCGTTAAATTTCAAAACATAATTCCAAACACTAAGTAGGTTAGTGTTAATTAGTAAGCATTAAGTCCATTAAATCGGTCGCGCGGCTTTGCCGCGCCACACCGATTTAATTTCATTAATGCTTACTAAAAAAACACTAACCTATACTTAATTAACACTGACTTACTTAGAGTTTGCCCCGCCCTATTACTACGTTATGCTGCTATATTAGAAGATGGCGCCATATAAGTGTTATTAAAGTATTCACACACGTGCACGTGCTTTTCAAATATGGATGTAACACATAAATTTCGCGCATTTTTTGACCGTCGGCTCATTTCTTTTTCAGATTTCAATCAATTTATGTGATGGCTGTTTTTTTTATTTATTTATCTTGTTTTAATTAGTTGAGAAATCAGAAAATATCAACTGATTGACATTAAGGAAAGAACGTAATATGTAAAAAAATAATCGTTTAAAAAAGTCGGTGCCAGCGGAAGATACCAAGGCTAGGAATACCCCGGAAAACGTTATATCAATTATTTCAATTCTTGTATTTACCAAATTCGTAAACATAGGTACTGGTATAGCTCCCTTGGTTAGCGCTCAGCTAAATAAGGGTAGTTCCAGGACTGATGGCCCGGTGTCCGGATAATGTGACTGGGTGTGGTATCATGCCAACTGTCTACGACGTGATACTGTGCAGTGTGACAACACTACATTTGTCTCAAGTAGACATTGTCTCCAAAAGACTTAAATACTGTCGGTGGGACGTTAAACCTAATAAACTAAACTTGTATTTTAGTATTTAATTTAGCATATTTTTCTTTCCTTAGCAGTCCCTTTGCAAAAAATATTTCCGAAACTCCTCATTCTTATGTAAATGTTTATCTATAAACATGATTATTTAAGCAACTTTAATAAACGTTTACAAAAGACGTCAACATGCGCCAGTGTGCACACCTCGTGTGTAGTGATCGGTGAAGTAAACACTGCCATATATGATATCAGTTTGTTTGTTGGGTTTAACGTCCCACCGACAGTAATTCAGCCAGTCACGATGTCTACTTCATGCGGGTATAGAACTACCACACTGCAGTATCACGCCGTAGACATGTGGCATGATACCACACCCAGTCACATCATCCTGATACCGAGCTAACCAGTCCTGCAAATACCCTTATATGCTGAGCGCCAAGCAAGGGAGCTATAACAGTACCAGTGGGATCGAACCCACGACCTTCCGCTCCCGAGGCGGACGTTCTAACCACTCGGCCACCGGAAAAGGTACGCTTGTTTAGTTAGTAATATCAATATGATATAAGTAAAAAGTTTTTTTGCAGTTTATATGACTAATACATAGCTGCAAACTTACATATTTTCCGAAAATGCTTAAATTAACGTGAAAACGAAAGTAGGATATTTCTCGAAAATTCTTACACTTGGGTTTATATTCGTATTTTTGTTGTAACTTCCTTATACTTTAATCAATTTTAAAACTCTAGGTACCAAAATAATCATCTTAAAATTCTCTACATCTCACTTGCTGAAGGTGTGGACTTTTTTCTAATGAGCTTTGAGATATTAGCCGTAAAAGATTGACAACACGGCAGAATCGCTGAAATTCTACATGTTTAAATTATTATTTTTGATTTAACTTCCTTATACTTTGTTCAATTTCAAAACTTAAGGTACCAAAATAATTGTCTGAAAATTCTCTACATTTCACACGCTTTATGTTTAGGAATATTACTAATACTTTTTTAGATACAAGCTCTTAAACCACCTGAAAAATGAAAAATTCACCAAAGCTACATACACGAATTTCGTTTTTTTCCCATTACTCCATCAATCTTTGGCCAATCATTAAACTTTAGGCATCAAAAGAACGGCAAAATATTGCTCTACAAATAATATTCATCATCATATTTTGAAAAATCAAAGGTTTTAGAGATATAAACTGTTAAACACACTGGGGGTTACCAAATTTTCATTTTTCCGCCATAACTCAACCGATTCAACCCCGATCAGCAAAGACTAAATATCATCTGAAAGGTCTTTCTAAGCACTACAAATTATACGCATAGTGTCTCGATAGAATATTTACCGTTTTTGAGATATTTACGGCCGAAGAAAAACCCGATAATTGATATATGACCTTGACCTTTGGGATTTTCCGGAAACGGAAGTGACATGGCTCCATAGAATCAAATATTGCATCCTCAGACAAAATTTCAAGCAAATCATACAAAAAATGAAGCCTACAGGGCTTAAAAACCGTTAAGTTATAATACGAAAGTTTTATTAGCATAATGACGTCATATGACGTCATATGACGTCATATGGCGTTCATCTTTTTAGAGTGTATAGACGACCTAGAGTCTAATATTCAGTCCAAAAAGCTTTCTAGCTCTTCTGGAAGCGATTTTATACGCATTTGAAATTTGACGTCATTAGTTCGAATCTTGGATTCGCCATTAAACCTTTGCCTTTTCGAATTTGGAAACACGGACACCGAAAGGCACAACTAGAGCCTAACATACACATTCTGTGAAATTTTGATGAAAATCGGTCCAGAAATAATGGCTGTAGACCGCGTACAAACTTTTTCACCTGACGTCGAATCTGAAGTTATATGACGTCATATGAATATGAAATTCATTGCATCTGAAAGCTCATGGTTTGAAATATATGCCATATAATTTTCATTGTTCTGAGTCAATGGCAACACCTCAAAATTAACACAAATATAAGAGGAAGAAAAAAAGAATAATAAGAATAATAAAAAAACAGTACAAACCCAATATGACTTTCTGCCGAAAGGGCAGAAAGTCCTAATAACTAGACTTCTTTTGTTTTGAACAAAAGATAGGGCTTTCTGCACTGCAAACCATGACAAACCTGGTGTTTTTCGAATTTTGGCAAACCTATATAATCCTGCACAATGAAGTCGTAATATATAACTTCTGTGAAAATTCCACGCTAATCCGTCCTTGCATGACGGCTGTACAGCGCGGATGAACTTTGGTAGCTATTTTTAGTTCTGACGTCATGTGACGTCATATGAAAATTTTAAACTTTGAATCTAAATGTTAATGATTACCTACATAGGACATTTAATTTTAATTGTCTATGAACCTTTGCAAAATGAGTAAATTGACATCAAGTAATCGGAAATTCTATACAACTTGATGACGTTCAACTTTACAAAATGCAAAGGAAACACAGAGAGGAATAATCTCGCCAAATATCAACTTTCTATCTAATCTAGAATCGGTTTTATATGTATTTGAAATTTGACGTCCTTAGTTCGAATCTTGGATTCGCCATAGAACCTTAGTTCTTTTGAATCTTGGCAAGCCTATATAATCCTGCACAATGAGATCTTAATATATAACTTCTGTGAAAATTCCTGGCCAATCTATCAATAAATGACGGCTGTACAGAGCGGACAAACTTTAGTAGTTATTTATAGTTCTGACGTCATGTGACGTCATATGAAAATTTTAAACATTGAATCTAAATGTTCCTGATTACGTACAAAGGACATTTAATTTTCATTATCTATGAAGCTTTGCAACATGAGTAAAATTGACATCAAGAAATCGGAAATTCTTTACAACTTGATGACGTCATATGACGTCATATGACGTTCATCTTTACAAAATGCAAAGGAAACAAAGAGACGTATAAGCTCGCCAAATATCAACTTTCTATCTCATCTAGAAACGATTTTATACGTATTTGAAATTTGACGTCCTTGGTTCGAATCTTGGATTCGCCATAGAACCTTTGTTCTTTTGAATCTTGGCAAACCTATATAATCCTGCACAATGTGGTCGTAATATATAACTTCTGTGAAAATTCCATGCCAATCCGTCCATAAATGACGGCTGTACAGCGCGTACAATCTTTGGTAGCTATTTTTAGTTCTGACGTCATGTGACGTCATATGAAAATTTTAAACATTGAATCTAAATGTTAATGATTACCTACATAGGACATTTAATTTTCATTGTCTATGAACCTTTGCAAAATGAGTAAATTGACATCAAGTAATCGGAAGTTCTATACAACTTGATGACGTCATATGACGTCATATGACGTTCATCTTTACAAAATGCAAAGGAAACACAGAGAGGAATAATCTCGCCAAATATCAACTTTCTATCTAATCTAGAATCGATTTTATATGGATTTGAAATTTGACGTCCTTGGTTCGAATCTTGGATTCGCCATAGAACCTTAGTTCTTTTGAATCTTGGCAAGCCTATATAATCCTGCACAATGAGGTCTTAATATATAACTTCTGTGAAAATTCTATGACAATCCGTCCATAAATGACGGCTGTACAGCGCGTACAAACTTTGGTAGCTATTTTAAGTTCTGACGTCATGTGACGTCATGTGAAGAGAAAAATAACATATTCCAAAACACCATTGCTTCAGGTGTCTGTTGATAGAATTTCTTTGTCCTAGACCTTCAGCAACTTGATGAAATAATAACATGAAAAGGTTGGAAAAAAAGAATAATAATAATAACTAGATTTCGTTTGCACGGCAAACGATAGGACTTTCTGCAACACGTTTAAAACTTTCTCAAACTCTAAATCATTTATACAGAACAAAAGAAGACATTAGGCATCTAGCGTGTAGCCTATACATTCTGTGAAAATTTTAGGAAAATCCATCAATTTATAATGCCTGCAGAGCGCATACAAAATTTTTGACCTGGCGTCATGATAAAATGAATATCATTGCATTTAAAAAATCATCATCTAAAATATATGCCGTAAAAGTTTCATCATTCTGGATTATTAGCATCACATTGAATTTATTGCACGAGAAATGAAAACATATAAAAAATCCATGACGTCAAATGACGATATTTTCAAAACGAAAGTAAGGATGCACAACTAAAGTGTAACTTACACATTCTGTGAAAATTTCAAGAAAATCGTTTCACAAATAAAATCTGCAGAGCGCGTACAAACTTTGACCTGACGTCAAATCTGACGTCAAATCAATTTGAAAATCATTGCATTCACAAAATTATGGTCTGAAATTTTTGCCATAAAATTTTCATTGTTCTGGGCCATTCGTATTTACATTTTCTGAAAACAGAAAATACTTAAAATTAAGTAAAAGTTAATAGGATATTTTCACAAATTGCATTAACTTGGGTTTAAATTTTTATTTCTGATGTAACTTCCTTATACTTTAACCAGTTTCAAATATGTTTTAATACTGGATTCGCCATAGAACCCTTGCCTTTACAAATTTGGAAAAATGGAAACCGAGGTGCACAACTAGAACGTAACATACATATTCTTTTCATATTTTTCATGAAAATCCTTCCAGAAATAATGGCTGTAGACCACGAACAAATTTTATAGATGGCGTCAAGTTTGTCGCTTTATGACATCATAGCCTATCGATCATCATTGCAATGGAATAAACAGTATCTGAAGTATAAGCCATTACATTTCCATGGTTCTGGAACCTTTGGAACATAAATAAATTAAGGCGTACAAATAAAGAAATCATTTCGACAAAATTTCGTCATATGATAGTTCTCCTTATAGAATGAAGAAATCTTAGAGACTTATATTCTGTCCAAATTTCAGATTTCTAACTCATCTGGAAGCGATGGTATACTTTTTTGAAATATTTACGTCAATGGTTCGAATTTTGGATTCGCAATAGAACCTTTGCCTTTTAAATTTGGGAAAACGGACACCGGGATGCACTACTAGAACGTAACATACACATTCTGTGCAATTTTTATGGAAATCTACCCTGAAATAATGGCTGTATACCGCGTACAAATTTTTGAAAACAATGTCAAGTTTGACGTCATATGAGGTCATACGCATATGAAAATTATTGAAATGTAAATTTAAGAATCTGAAGTATATGCCATTAAATTTTCATGGTCTTTGGACCTTTGCAACATATAAAAATTAACGCGTAAAAATAAGAAAATTCTTTTTGAACTATGACGTCATATGACGTCAAATGACGGCCTTCCTCTCAGATTGTAAAGGAGCCTTATGTTTTATGGCGAATCCAAGATTCGATCCATTGACGTCAATTTTCAAATACGTATAAAATCGCTTCTAGATAAATTAGAAAGCTGATATTTGGACAGATTATAAGTTTCGAAAAGTATTTTACATTCTGTGAAGGAAAACGTCATTTGACGTCATATGACGTCATAAGGTGAAAAAGATTTTCTGATATCTAAGCGATACTTTATATGTATGTTGTAAAGTTTCCTGGACCATGAAAATGTAATGGCATATACAACAAAAATGTGCTTTGGAATCCAATGAATTTCATAATCGTGTTTCGTCATATAACGTCGGATTTGACGTCAAAACAAAAGATTTGTACACGATCTACAGCCATTATTTCTAGACCGATTTTCATCATAATTTCGAAAAGGCAAAGGTACTATGGGGAATCCAAGATTCGAACTATTGTCGTCAAATTCCAAATCTAAAATCCTTTTTGATTTTGAAAAGAAATAATTCAAGTCTGTTTTACATTCTGAGAAGATACTTCTTTGAGTCATATTAAATTTTCCAGGATCATGAAAGCTAAATAGCTTGGTTTCAGATACTGAATTTTGCATTTCAATGATTTTCATATGCATATGACGTCATATGACATAAAAATTGTCGTTGACTAAAAAACGTTTGTACGCGATCTACAGCCATTTTTTCTGAACCGATTTTCATGAAAATTTCACAGAATGTGTATGTTACGTACTAGTTGTGCATTCCGGTGTCTATTTTTCCAATTACGAAAAGGCAATGGGTCTATGGCAAATCAAAGATTCAAACCATGGACGTCAAATTTCAAATACGCAAAATATCGATACTGCATGAGTTTATATTTGGACTTAATATAAATATTAATGTCTTCTTTACATTCTGAACAGATGAACGTCTTATGGCGTCATATGTAAAAAAATGATTTGAAATAAAACGGTTTTTAAGCCCTGTTTGCTTTATTTTTCTTTTAATTGGCATGAAATTTATACTGAAGGTGCATATTTCATGGGATATACTTCAGGTACTGAAATTTTCATTTCAGTTATTTTCATTTGCCTATGACGTCAATCTTGACGTTGTGTAGAAAAGTTTGTACGCGGACTACAGCCAATATTTCTGGACCGATTTTCATGAAAATTTTACAGAATGTGTATATTACTGTTTATGCATCGCGGTGCCCGTTTTTCCAAATTTAGACTGAATATACGGCTCTACGCCTTCTATTAATTATGTGAAGTAATTTCTTATTTCTATGCGTTGATTCTATATGTTGCCAAGGTCCAAGGACCATGAATATTTCATTGCCTATACTTCAGGTACTGAAATCTTCATTTCAATTATTTCACATGACTATGACGTCATATGTCGCCAAACTTGACGTTGGGTAAAAAAGATTTTACGCGGTCTACAGCCATTACTTCTGGACCGATTTTCATGAAAATTTCACAGAATGTGTATATTACTCTTTAGTTGTGTATCTCTAAGTCCTTTTTACCAAACTCGAAAAGGCAACGGTTCTATTGAGAATCCAAGATTCAACCATTGGCGTCAAATTTCAAATACCTATTACCACGCTTCCAGATGAGTTAGAAAGCTGATATTTGGACTGAATATAAGTCTCTACGTATTCTTTGCATTCTGAGAAGATGAACGTCATATGGCGTCATGTGATGTTTTAAGTCCAAAACATTTTTTACTGAAATTAAACGTTTTTTACGGCTTATAGGCCTTATTTTTTGTTTTATTTGCATGAAATTTGTACTGAAGGTACATCGTTAAATCCTCTGGCGCAATGTCACTTCCGTTACCAGAAAAAAGCAACGGTCAAGGTCATATTTCAATTATCGTTTTTTTTTCTTTGGCCTTAAGTATCTGTAAAATGATAATTATTATATGGAGACACTATGCATATATTATGTAGTGCTTTAAAAGACCTTTCAGCTTTTGATGATCGGGATTGAAACAATCGAGTTATGGCTGAAATACGAAAATGCTGTTACCCTCAGTGCGTTTAACAGTTTATATCTTGAAAACTTTTGACTTTCGAAAATATGAATATGAATATTATTTGTGGAGGAATGTTTGGTCGTTCTTTTGATGCTTTAAGTTTTACGACTGACCCAAGAATCATTGAGTAATCCAAATAACGAAATTCGTGTAGGTTACTTTATGATAGACCCAAATATATTGTAATCGGATTAAATGGATTTTCAAGACCCTTGTTTTGGTAACTATATTATTGAAAATGGTCAACTTGTAAGAAAGTGATGTCAAAATAAGAGATGATGTTTAGTTAATTTTGCCAGCTCAATTAAGTTTTTACGTTCGACAAAGCTAGCAGAAAGGCCTATCATTCGTATCAACGAATGAAATATTAGGCTATTTTTTTCTTCCTTTTGACGTTCAAATTAAAAAAGGTTGCGGATGAGACAGCAGCATGAAATTTTATCAGTAGACTGACTTTGGCCCTTTCGAATGCAGCAATTTTTATCATGTGACGTCACGTGACGTCCGGGTTTAAAAAAGCAACAAAAATTTCTACGCGGTCTTTAGCCATTATTTCTGAACCGATTTCATCAAAATTTCACAGAATGTGTATGTTATGTTATAGTTGTGCATCCGGGTGTCCGTTTTTCCAAATTCGAAAAGGCAAAGATTTTATGGCGAATCCAAGATTCGAACCATTGACGTCAGATTTCAAATACGTATAAAATCGCTTCCAGGTGAGTTAGAAAGCTGACATTTTGACAGAATATAAGTCTCCAATGGTGTTTTAAATTCTGTGAAGATGGTCATTTGACGTCATATGACGTCATTAGGTTTAAAATAATCTTACTTCTACGTGTTTACTTCTATATGTTGAAAACGCCCGAGTCTTTTCGAATTTGGAAATAAAAGATGGAACAGTAATTGGGACCAACCGCAGAGGCAGAGGAAAAACGATTTTTCAGAAGTTCTTTTTTTCCATATAACATTCTTATATAATGTCATATTTCATAAACATGGGTAACGTTAGTAAGGTCTTCAAATTTACAACATTTCACTCGCTTTATGTTTCTATCTATCTGTTACTGCTTTTGAGATATAGACATTTAAACCTCAAGAAAAACGGCAAAAGTTGGCAAAAAGAATCTGCTAATTACTACTTCATGACGGATAACGTTGTAATTAAACGTCCGATCTGCATAATTAATTGCATACGGCTATAAATAATGTTCTTAATGTTATTTTCAAAAATGAGTTTCTAAAAAACGGTTTTAATTAATTCTTATTTTTTTAGTAAGGTTTCCAATTCACTTGGTTCATGTTTAGACCTTTCTGTAACGGCATTTGAGATATAGACATTTTATCCTCAAGACAACGGCAAAAAGATGTTCATGTCAATTACTACTTTGTAGTTATTGTTCCGATGATTAAAATCTGCATACCATTAAAAGTGGATGCAGTTGACCAATGGTAACGTAACCGAAGGAGGATATGAAGGTTGTATGTTTCTTTCGACCCTGTTGGGGCAAAAAATTTCATGACATTGTCCTTCCCAATCGCAAAGTACTAGTCCAACCCAGGAACTGTCGAGAGAGATTAGTAGAAGTTGTAAGAAAGTTGTTTCCAGATCGACGTAAAATAAATAAGTTTACATGTTAAAAGTAATGAGACCGATATTACTTTATATCCATTTTATAGAATAATAAGTGCATATTATGTCATGTCATACTGAAATGCTCGGGTACAGATACGTTCCCTGTCATTTCTCTTTTTGTGTCTTTGCACGCTGCAAATACTTGTGTGCGTATAATTTACGTTTGATTGCATAATTTGTACCACTGGAGAGAATCTTTATCGATAATGTCTTTATTCCTTTTTGTACTTGGTCTCCATTAAAGTCCCCGGAGATTACAAATATACATAAACTATGTGAATGCATTGCACCGTTCACATTGCACCCACCTGTAAAATTGTAAATGCAAAATGAAAAACAACCGGGCTATACAATACCGCCGTCTAGCTTTGCAAAGTTCATTGCTGTCAGTCCATTCATTGCTTATCTGACACATCACATTTATTAAAGCGATTTATTCTATAAGTTGCACGCATCGATTCATTGGCTCAATACCTATACAATTATTCTACGTGTATATGAATAGAAACCAAATCTACAGTTTAGCATGTTTCAATATAATAAGCAGATGCATACAGGGCCACAGTTTTACGGTGCATTTCGTCAAATTGAAAGTTGCAATACTACCTAAAATCAATTAAATAAATACAGAAAATATGGTAAAGATATGAAAATTCAATCTTCTTTTGACGATATGCAATATATTGTCTCTGTAGGTAAAAGATTAGTCCGACTATTGTCGATAGAATCACCAATATATTAAATGACTATAGGAAATTAATTCTTCTATACCTTCACGAAGATATCCCGAATATTTACACGAAAACTTCCGGAATCGATCGAGCTGTCCTATACGCTGTCAAATTGGCCCTGACCAAACAGGTTTATGGCGAGTCTCGCGATGTATAAACTGTGCACGGTGTGAATGTTGAGATGTGTGCTTATACAATATGTGTCAGGCAAATGTTGGTAAAACAATTTCACCTCCTCTGCGAAATTCCATATTTGTTTATATACGATACCATTTTGTAGATAATCCGAAGATAATATAAGGATTAGGCCAGTTTTCATAAACATTTTCTTAACCGAATGTCCATCATTGATGATAAATGTCCATGATTTCTTACAAACTGAGAGTTTCAAAATATTCGAGATTGATTGAGGTATCTGTAGTATTGCATCTTGAATATTGATGGGAACTGTTTTGAAACTGAGGGTTGTGGCTTCGAATCTCAGTAGGGTTTGCATCTCAGTGCTTCGAATCTCAGTATTGTTCGAATTACCGTTTGTTTGTTGTTGTTTTTTTACTTTCTGTTTTTCTGTATCATACACATCAGATTTAGAAAAAAAATGTGTGTTTTTTTATTTCTATATTTTATTAAGCTATTTAAGTATTTTAGACTCATGAACTATCTAATAAATATTTCTTGTTTTTCTTAATATATTTTCTTGCTGAATTCAAGTAAGCTTACAGCATTTGAAAATATAACAACAGTACATGATAACTATAATGAAACAGAAGTACAAGGTTGAACAATATTTGGGACCAACTGCAGAGACACGAAGAAAAAACGATTTTTCAGTTCTTATTTCCCATGTAACATTCTTATATAATGTCATATTTAATAAACAAAGGCACCCAACGATTTTTTCCTTCTTTGAACGGGTCCTGTAAAAGGGCCTGTTCCAAATGCCCACAGGACCCGTTCCCAATTGTAAAAGGACCCTAATCCCAATTTAAAGAAAAATGATAAATTTCCATTTTCTTAATGATAAAATCATGAAATATCAATTTCAAAAACTTTGCATTGTTGCAAAGTTAAAAAAGAATCTTAAACCAGTATCTCAGCATGGTAAAAATGGTAAATTCTGTTTAAGGCTTTGAGGCAGAAATCCCTAATAAAAGTTTGAGGAAAGCCGTTATAACAAAGGCTTAATGCTCATCGACCCTGGTGTAGACAATTTCATCCTAAAATGCAGCTCATTCACTCCAATCTGCATCGCCATTCACCATTCAAAATGGGCTCTCTTTCCTGCTTGAGAACATCAGGATCTTGGGTACCTAACCCAATATCCGTTTTCTTTTCTTTCCTCAAATTGCTAGATTTTCGTATACAAGCCCTCATCCGAAAAGCATAAATATCTTCCATGTGTCTTGACGGAATCACTTGAAATTTTCTATTAATAATCACGTGACCAAAAAATATTCCTTGCAGTATACATCACTTCACTTTTCAGTGTGTTTATCCTGAAGAAATCATAATTTTTGACTCAAAGTTCATGAAACTACAGCGTTTCAATTTCGTTAAAAGTACACTTTTCGTCTTTCTGCCATAACACAACCAATTCAACCCCGATATTCAAAAACTAAATATCACATGAAAGGTCTTTCAAAGCACTACAGATTTTACCCACAGTGTCTACGTACAATTTTATTTCGTTTTTGAGATACATCTTGCCGAATAAAAACACCAATAACTGACATATGACTTGACCTTTACGATTTTCCGAAAACGGAAGTAACTAAGGTAAATGAGATGCTATGTTGCATATTCAGTGAACATTTTATGCAAGTCGGTCAAAACTTAAGGCATGTAGGCCTAAAAAAAAACTACATTTTGGATTAAAAGTTTGTTAACGCGTCATGACGTCATTTTACGTCATGCGACGTCAGTCTTTTTAGAGCTGTAAGAAATTGATAAAACACATGTTCTGTCCAAATTTTAAGTTTCTAGCTTATCTGAAAGCTTCGTAATACTTAAATAAATGTTCAGGTCCAAAGTTCGAAACTTGGTTCAGCCGTAGATCCTTGGTCTTTTTGAATGTTGCAAAATGTATATAATCCTGCACAACTAAGTCGCAATCCATACAATCTGTGAAAAAATCAAGTCAATTGGTCAAGAAATGACGGCTGTAGAGCGCGTACAAGCTTTGGTAGCTTTTTTCAACCCTGGCGTCACGTGACATCACATGAAGAAAAAATTTGCTCTAATCAAAAGCGCCAAAGTCACTGTGCATACTGTTAAAATTTCATGCAGCTGCCTTTTCGGTAACCTGTTTTAATTTGAACCTCAAAAAGGAAGAAAAAAGTAGAATAATAATAACTAGATTTCATTCGTTGATACGAATGATAGGACTTTCTGCTAACATTGAAAAATATAAAGATTAATACCGTTAGAAAGAATATATATTCAATTCCCTACCTTTTATTTTTTTTACGTATGGACTTCTCATGCATGAGCTTTGTGATATCGCTTTCCTATAACTTTACCAAGTTTAGTATTCTAGTTACCAAAATAAATGGCCTGAAAATCCCGACATTTCCATTGTAGCATATTTGAGTCTAGTTTTATAGGTATTCAAAATATAAGCAATTAAACTTAAACCTATTAATTCTGCATATCAAAATTCTTTTTTTATTTTCATGTACAGTCGCGGGAATAAAAAAGTAAATGCTACCATGCAATAGAATCGTCGGCGCGTGTAGCCTCGTGAGTTAAATTCCAATAACGCTTGTACATACGATCGAGACGACTGTATTACACAAAGTTACTCCATTTTGCGCCTTTAGATAACGGACAAATTCGCTTGCAGCGTCTTGAACGGATGACATGTGTTGATTATTTTGTTTCAAACGTCTACACTTATACACGCTCATGGTATCTCAAGCTGGCAATTAAATTACATTGTACTATAACATATATTTTCACATAGGTTCTCATTTATCATAAATTTGGAATATAACTTGTACAACATTTATCGATTGATGCAACAATAAAGTCGGGAAATTGCAATGTTTCAACAACGGTCTAAATGACATATGTCAAAACGCTCAAAGGATTGTGGGTAACGCATTTCTGCAACTGATATGTATATGTAACGTAAATAAAATGATTTGACAAAACATTAAATCATTGTCAACATTTGTTTAGTTTTTTTTCTTGGGTTGAACGTCCCACCGACAGTATTTTAGTCATTTGGAGACGATGTCTACTTAATGCTGTTATAGTGCTGCCACAGTGCAGTATCACGCACAGGCTACCGGCGTGGGACCCCAATGATACAAAGTAACAATTCAAAACACATTTTATAACAAAATTTCACAATTCAAGAAAATAAATTGATATCATAAAATAAGAAAAGGTATGTAACTCTCCGTTCAAAATCTATAGGAAAACTGACATGGTCGTATTCTGAGCTTCGTATCTGACACAATTTTCAGCCGATTTCAAATATGCCGGGCTTGTTCAACTCAGAAACAATAGGCCCTTTTGTTGCCGAGTCGATTTTCTATCTAACATAAACTACAAAGACAATACAAGTCACGAAACTCAATGGAAACTGTACTCGGACACGATGTGACCGAAGCAATGCATATCACAGCCAATGCTTTTTTCAACGGCAACTTAACAGAAATACAATATTTCCAACAAATACCCATATTAAACAATAAATTATGTATTTATTTAATTCTCACAAGTAATGCTTTTTTCTAGAAGTCGCTAGTATCGATGCATTCCGCCCTCATTCCACTGTTGCATTTTGTTATGACTGGCTGCTACCATATTGAATTGGTTATCGGCTTTTGTGATGATTACAATATGACATTGGGGAACCAGCGATTATGGTAGCCGTCAGTCAAAACAAAATGCAACAGTGGAATGAGGGCGGAATGCATCGATTCTAACGACCTCTGGAAAAAATCATAACTTGTGAGAATTAAATAAATACATAATTTATTGTTTAACATGGGTATTTGTTGAAAATATTGTATTTCTGTATTTCGAACCCACGACCTCCCGCTCCCGAGGCGGACGCTCTAAACAATCGGCCACCCGGAACGGTACACTTGTTTAGCTAGAAATATCAATATGATATAAGTAAAAAGTTGTTTTCTTTCAATTTATATGACTACTACATATCTGTAAACTTACATTTTCCGAAAATGCTTCAATTAAGGTGAAAGCGAAAGTAGGATATTTTATGAAAATTCTTACAATTGGCTATGAATTCGTATTTTTTATGTAACTTCCTTATTTTTTTTATCAATTTCAAAACTCTAGGTGCCAAAATAATCGTCTTAAAATTCTCTACATCTCACTTGCTTAATTTAAGAACTTTTTTCTAATGATTCTTAAGATATCAGCCGTAAAACTCTGACATGACGGCAAAATCGCTGAAATTCTACATGTTTAAATTCTTATTTTTGATGCAACTTCCTTATACTTTGATCAATTTCAAAACTTTAGGTACCAAAATAATTGTCTTAAAATTCTCTACATCTCACTCGCTTAATGTGTTGACTTATTCCATATGAGTTTTGAGATATAAGCCGTGAATCTCTGACATGACGGCAAAATCGCTGAAATTCTACATGTTTAAATTCTTATTTTTGATGCAACTTCCTTATACTTTGATCAATTTCAAAACTTTAGGTACCAAAATAATTGTCTTAAAATTCTCTACATCTCACTCGATTAATGTGTTGACTTATTCCATATGAGTTTTGAGATATAAGCCGTGAATCTCTGACATGACGGCAAAATCGCTGAAATTCTACATGTTTAAATTCTTATTTTTGATGTAACTTCCTTATACTTTGATCAATTTTAAAACTTAAGGTACCAAAATAATCGTCTTTTTCAGATATAAGCTTTTAAACCTCAAGAAGAATGAAAAAAATCACCAAAGCTATATGCACGAAATTCGTTTTTTCCCCATAACTCCATGAATCTTTGGCCAATCATAAAACTTTAAGCATCAAAAGAACGGTCAAACATTGCTCTACAAATAATATTCATCATCATATTTTCAAAAATCAAAGATATTCGAGGTATAAACTGTTAAACACACTGGGGGTTACCAAATGTTCATTTTTCCGCCATAACTCAACCGATTCAACCCCGATCATCAAAAACTAAATATCATCTGAAAGGTCTTTCTAAGCACTATAAATTATACGCATAGTGTCTCGATAGAATAATTACCGTTTTTGAGATATTTAAGGCCGAAAAAAAACCCGATAATTTATATATGACCTTGACCTTTGGGATTTTCCGGAAACGGAAGTGACATGCCTCCATAAAATCTAATACTGCATCTTCAGACAAAATTTCAAGCAAATCATACAAAAAATAAAGCCTACAGGGCTTAAAAACCGTTAAGTTTTTATACGAAAGTTTTATTAGCATTATGACGTCATGTGACGTCATATGGCGTACATCTTTTCAGAATTTAAAGAAGATCTAGAGACTAATATTCAGTCAAAATATCAGCTTTCTAGTTCTTCTGGAAGCGATTTTATACGCATTTGAAATTTGACGTCATTAGTTCGAATCTTGGATTCGCCATAAAACATTTGCCTTTTCGAATTTGGAAACACGGACACCGAAAGGCACAACTAGAGCCTAACATACACATTCTGTGAAATTTTGATGAAAATCGGTCCAGAAATAATGGCTGTAGACCGCGTACAAACTTTTTCACCTGACGTCGAATCTGACATTATATGACGTCATATGAATATGAAATTCATTGCATCCGGAAGCTCATGGTTCGAAATATATGCCATAAAATTTTCATTGCTCTGAGTCAATGGCAACACCTCAAAATTAACACAAATATAAGAGGAAGAAAAAAAGAATAATAAGAATAATAAAAAAACAGTACAAACCCAATATGACTTTCTGCCGAAAGGGCAGAAAGTCCTAATAAAAGACAGAACAAACCCAAAAGGTCTTTCTGCGGAAAGCAGAAAGCCCTAATAAGAAAAAACATAACAAACCCAATAGGTCTTTCTGCTTGAGGCAGAAAGCCCTAATAAAAAACATAACAAACCCAATAGGACTTTCTGCCGAAAGGGCAGAAAGCCCTAATAAAAAACATAACAAACCCAATAGGACTTTCTGCCGAAAGGGCAGAAAGTCCTAATAATAAAAAAACAGTACAAACCCAATATGACTTTCTGCCTGTAGGCAGAAAGTCATATTGGGTTTGTTCTGTTTTTAGGTTTTCGCATCGCTGTGCGAAAACCTATTGTTCTCGTTCTGTTTCTTTTTTAGGTTTTCGCATCGCTGTGCGAAAACCTATTGTTCTCGTTCTGTTTCTTTTTTTTTTTTTTTTTTTTTTTTTTTTTTCCCCTTTTTGTGAACGGCATAGCTCCGAGGTGAGAAAAGCCACATCTATGAAACTTTTATCAGTAATATCCACGTACTTGAAGATGATCCTAACGTCGAGATAATTTTCATTTTTGTTTTGATTTTCCCGCCAGGGGGCGTTTTATATGAAAATGTTTAATAAGCAATATCTCCATTATTTGAGGTCCGATTCAAATGCGGTTTTTGCACAATGTTCCTTGTAAATAGCCCAATAAAATATGATAGGTTTCAAAAATTTGCGTATATAAAACTTTCGTGCTACAGGAGGTTGAAAGTTCGAATCTCGCAAAAACTGTGAAATAAGGGTAGGTCTACCAAAAACCTACCCATTTTATTCAGAGATGAGATAGGAGAATTTTGTTTGTTGCATATGATCTGCAAGACATATACGCACAAAATATATGGGGTGGCGAATTCGGAAAATGCATGGTTTGTCCACAGTATGCGGTCAAACTTAACCAATATTTTAAAAAAATTTTAAAAGCATGACTTTTAAGGTTATTTGCAGCTCCTGACTTTATTTTTTGTTCAATCTTCATCATTATTTCACTGTTTATGCATTTTTATAAAACAAATAAATTCATAGAAAAAAAACAAGCATAATATGCAAAGGTCAAGGTCATATACCAATTATTATTATTTATATCGGCATAAAATAGCTCCAAATCTAAAAATATTTTATAGAAAGTATATGAACAAAAGTTTTAGTTTGTGAGGAGATCTTTCCATTAATGTTTAGTTTTTGAAGACCGGACTTCATTTGTTCAAATGACAACAGTCCAAAGTTTGATCCTCTTATCAAACAATTGTATATCCATATGTTTTCTCTTTTTTGCTGCTCCTGACTTTATTTTTTGTTCAATCTTCATCATTATTTCACTGTTTATGCATTTTTATAAAACAAATAAATTCATAAAAAAAAAAACAAGCATAATATGCAAAGGTCAAGGTATATACCAATTTTATTATTTATATCGGCATAAAATAGCTCCAAATCTAAAAATATTTTATAGAAAGTATATGAACAAAAGTTTTAGTTTGTGAGGAGATCTTTCCATTAATGTTTAGTTTTTGAAGACCGGACTTCATTTGTTCAAATGACAACAGTCCAAAGTTTGATCCTCTTATCAAACAATTGTATATCCATATGTTTTCTCTTTTTTGCTGCTCCTGACTTTATTTTTTGTTCAATCTTCATCATTATTTCACTGTTTATGCATTTTTATCAAACAAATAAAATCATAGAAAAAAAAACAAGCATAATATACAAAGGTCAAGGTCACATACCAATTATTATTATTTTTATCGGAAAATAAAAATATTTTATAGAAAGTATATGAACAAAAGTTTTAGTCTGTGAAGAGATCTTTCCATTGGTTTTAGTTTTTGAAGATCGGACTTCATTTGATCAAATGACCACAGTCCAAAGTTTGATCCTTTTATCAAACAATTGTAAATCCATATGTTGCTTCTTTTTTGCAGCTCCTGACTTTATTTTTGTTCAATCTTCATCATTTTTCACTGTTTATGCATTTAAATAATACAAATAAACTCATAGTAAATAACGATGAAAATATGCAAAGGTCAAGGTCATAATACCGATTATTTTTATCGGCACAAAATAGTTCTCAATCTAGAAATATTTTATAGAAAGTATATGAACAAAAGTTCTAGTTCGTGAAGAGATCGTTCTAATGATGTTTAGTTTTTGAAGATCGGACTTAATTTGATCAATTAACAAAAATATTCTAATAAAGTTAATATCAATCAATTATGTCTTTTTTTTTTATGATTTTGTTTTTGACTCGATTTTTTTATTTTTCAAAAGTTTTATTTTTTTTTTTTTTTTTTTTATTATTTTTCTAACCTTTTTTTGTGAACGGCATATCACCATGATAGAAAAAAGTCACATGTATGAAATTTTAATCAGTTATTACCACGTATTTGAACTTGATCCTAACGTTGAGAAAATTTTCATTTATGTCTTACTTTTCCCGCCAGGGGGCGTTTTGCATGAAATGTATTAATGGCTAATAACTCACTTATTTGAGGTCCGATTCAAATGCGGTTTTTTGCATTCTGTTCCTTGTTGATAGCCAAATAAAATATGATAGGTTTCGAGGGTAGGTGTCGCTGAAAGTATTTGAGCTACAGAATGTTGAAAGTTCGAACCTCGCAAAAAACTGTGCAAATGAGGGTAGGTCTACGAAAAACCTATCCATTTTTCTTAGAGATCAGATAGATGAATTCTGTTTGCTGCAAATGATTTGCAAGACATATACGCACAAAATATATGGGGTGGCGAATTTAAGAAATGTATGGTTTGTCCTCTGCAAATGGTCAAAATTCACTAAATTTTAGGAAAAGTTAAAGTTTCAAAAACATGTTTTTTATCGCTTCTGACTTTATTTTTTGTTAATTCTTCATGATATTTTCACATGTAATGTATTGTTATGTTTGAAAGGAACTTACAATTAAAAAATTTAAAAATAATTGAAAAGGTCAAGGTCATGTTACAATTCTTGTGTTTTTATTCGGCCCCAAATAGCTCAAAAACTAAAAATATTTTTTTGAGAGTATATGAACAAAAGTTTTAGTTCTTTAAGAGCTCTTTCCAGTGATGTTTAGTTTTTGAAGATCGGACTTGATTTGGTCATATTACGGCAGTCCAAATTTTGATCCTTTTTTGGAATAATTGTAAATCAGTTTTTATGCTTCAAATTGTGATATATAAGAAATAGAATGTTCGACTAGTGCGACTTGCGTACTTGATTGAACTATTTGCTGCATTGCTAGATACCTTATGGTAAAATTTTAATCAATTTTCTTTCTCATTTTGCCGCTAGGGGGCGCTTAGCTTGAAAGCACTCTTCTACTTATAACTCAAAAAGTTTAAGCCTGGTCCAAATGCGGTTTATTGCATTATGTTTCTTGTTGATAGCCTAATAAAATATGATAGTTTCTAGGTATGAGTCGCTGAAACTTTTTGAGCTAGCAACGGAAGGTTGAAAGTTCGAACCTCGCAAAAAAACTGTGCAGATGAGGGTATGTGTACGAAAAACCTATCCGTTTTTGTTAGACATCAGATAGAAGAATTCTGTTTGCTGCAAATGATTTGCAAGATATATACGCACAAAATATATGGGGTAGCGAATTTAATAAATGCATGGTTTGTCCTCTAGAAACGGTCAAATTTCACTAAATTTTAGGAAAAATTAAAATTTCGAAAAGATGTTTTTTGTCGCTCCTGACTTTATTTTTAGTTCATTCTTCATGATATTTTCACAAGTTATGTATTGTTATATTTGAAAGGGCGTCACAATTAAAAAGTTAAAATGAAATTTCAAAGGTCAAGGTCATATTACGATAATTGTGTTTTTATTCGGCTCCAAATAGCTCCAAAACAAAAACTATTTTATTGAAAGTATATAAGTGAAGTTTTAGTTCTTGAATAGCCCTTTCCAGTGATGTTTAGTTTTTGAAGATCGGCCTTGATTTGGTCATTTTACGGCAGTCCAAAGTTTGATCCTATTTAGAACAATTGTAAATCAGTTTTTATGCTTCAAATTGTGATATATAAGGAATAGAATGTTCAACTAGTGCGACTTGTATGCTTCATTAAACCATTTGCTGCATTTCTAGGTACCTAATAGTAAAATTTTACTCAATTTTGTTTCTCATTTTGCTGCTAGGGGGCGCTTGGCTTGAAATCACCCTTTATTACAAAAATAATTAAAGTCTGATTTTTATGCATTTTTTTTGCATTCTGTTCCTTGGTGACATCAATTTGAAACAACACTAAAATATTTATGCGATATTTCATGAAAATGATAGTAATTCAATGCAACATTAGTTCGTTATAATGTTAAGTGGCATATCGCATTGTCGCGTGTCATTTTATACTGTTGTGTGTCGTTTGCAATTGTTGTTTATCGAGTACAATTGTCGTATGTCACCCTCATAAAGCAACACACACATATAATGTTGCAGTACCCGAAGTCTGTAAAAAAAGTTTTCAAGTTAGCGACTACATTACAGACAGGTAATACTTAAAAATCTTCAAGGTAGAAAGTCTTAAAATTAAAGTATTCAAAAACCTTAAAAAAATTTTTAAACATGTGACTCGTGAACTGAATGGAATTGCTTTTGCGAAAACCGATGATATCGCAATAGCGATTCTAGTTTTTTATTATTATTTTTCCGTCTCTTTTTTGTGAACGGCATATCAACAAGATAGGAAACAGTCACAGTTCTGATTTTTTTACCAGTTTTGTCCTAGGATCTGAATTTGATCCTAACGTCGAGAAAATTTTCATTTTTGTCTTAATTTTGCCGCTAGGGGGCGTTTTGTAAAAGTGACTAAGGGCTAATAACTCTGTTATTTGAAGTCCGATTGAAATGCGATTTTTTGCATTGCGTTCCTTGTCAGTTACTTAATAAAATATGATAGTTTTCAAAAGTTGCGTATATATAACTTTCGTGCTACAGGAGGTTGAATGTTCGAATCTCGAAAAAACTGTGAAATGAGGGTAGGTCTGCGAAAAATTTATCTACGTCTTTCAGGAATGAGATAGGAGAATTTTGTTTGTTGCATATGATTCGCAAGACATATACGCACAAAATATATGGTGTGGCGATTTTGAGAAATGCATGGTTTGTCCACAGTACGCGGTCAAACATAACCAATATTTTCGAAAAATCAACATTTTAAAAGCATGACTTTTAAGGTTATTTGCAGCTCCTGACTTTATTTTTTATTCAATCTTCATCATTTTTTCACTGTTAATGCAGTTTTATAAAAAAAAATAAAATCATAGAAAAAAAATCACCCATAATATGCAAAGGTCAAGGTCATATACCAATTAGTATTATTTATATCGGCATAAAATAGCTCCAAATCTAAAAATATTTTATAGAAAGTATATGAACAAAAGTTTTAGTCTGTGAAGAGTTCTTTCCATTGGTGTTTAGTTTTCGAAGATCGGACTTCATTTTATCAAATGACCACAGTCCAAAGTTTGATCCTCTTATCAAACAATTGTATATCCATATGTTTCCTCTTTTTTGCTGCTCCTGACTTTATTTTTTGTTCAATCTTCATCATTATTTCACTGTTTATGCATTTTTATAAAACAAATAAAATCATAGAAAAAAAATCAAGCATAATATGCAAAGGTCAAGGTCATATACCAATTAGTATTATTTATATCGGCATAAAATAGCTCCAAATCTAAAAATATTTTATAGAAAGTTATGAAAAAAGTTTTTCGTTAAGAGTCTTTCCATTAATGTTTAGGTTTTTAAGATCGGTTCAATTGATCAAATCCAAGTCCAAAGTTTGATCCCCTTTTCAAACAATTGTATTCTATGTTTCCTCTTTTTTGCTGCTCCCGACTTTATTTTTTTTTTTCAATCTTATCTTATTCACTTTTTATGCATTTTTATAAAAAAGGATAAATTCATAGAAAAGAAAAACAAGCATAATATCAAAAAATCAAAGGGCATATACAAATTTTGTTATTTTTATCGGGATAAAATAGTCCAAATCTAAAAATATTTTAAGAAAGTATATGAAAAAGTTTTAGTTGTGAAGAGATCTTTTCCCTTGGTGTTTTTTTTTTGAAGTCGGGGTTCTTTGATCAAAAGACCCCACCAAAATTTGACCTTTATCAAAACAAATTTTATCCTATGTTTCTCTTTTTGCGCTCCTGACTTTATTTTTTGTTTAATCTTCATCATTATTTTACTGTTTCATTTTTATAAAACAAAAAAAATCTAAAAAAAACAAACATAAAATGTCAAGGGCAT
>CM037794.1:8009150-8059150 GCA_021229015.1 Solen grandis
TGTAGCCAGTAAAACGTACTGAACTCCCGCTACATATTATACTGTATAATCTTCTTTGACTGGCAGAATGTTAACCTAGAAAAGTGTCGTAAAAAGTTTGAGTGGTTTTCTTAAAATTAGAAGAAGATGTAATCCTGATAAATAACCAAATGACTTTCTTTGGTATACTCATAAAGAACATAAGGAATCACAGAGGGGACATGGTGGGTTTTATTATTATTATTATTATTATTTCGTGGTCACGGGATAATCTAACGATTTGATTGGTCAGTTAACTCGTGGCCACGAGTTGTTTTTTTTTTTAGTTAGTTAGTAACTCTTGGTCACGAGATAATAAAAAGAAAAACAGCATGTCCCCTCTGTGCTTCCTAAGAACAGTACATTGTTTTATATTTCTAATCACACCATTAACTCGTAAATATATCAGTCTGTAGTTTCCGTAACAATATTTACCGAATTGGAAGTCGTGTATTTCAGTAACTGGGTTAAGAGTAAACAGAGGGGCGATGGGAACCTCAGATCTGTAGTCGTACCGGAGGTAACGATAGTCCCGGTCATACCAGACCTGGAACAGTGGCAAGAAGTTAAAAAATGAATCGAATAATACAATTTGTGATATTTATGTATTTGACTGTGTATACATTTATTATTTGACTGTGATAATATTTATGTATTTGACTGTGATAATATTTATACAGTATATTTGACTATGATCATATCTATGTATTTGACTGTGGTCAATGTATATATTTGACTATGATCATATCTATGTATTTGACTGTGGTCATATACATGTATTTGAAAGTGGTCGTATGTATGTATTTGACAGTTGTCATATTTATGTATGTGTGTGACTTCGGCGGTATAAATGTTTGTGTATATATCTATATTATGTCGGTCACAAACACACACACACACACACACACACACACACATATATATATATATATATATATATATATATATATATATATATATATATATATATATATATATATATATATATATCTGTACATTGAAATATATAGCAAAGTAGAATATGAAACGGATAAAGATTTCCATGACGTCACGGTTTCGACAAATAATTCGACATGGTTTGGTGCCATTTTTGATAATGTCTGACTAGTTTAATACAAATACTAAAGAAAACAGCATAAGATAAAAAGAAAATTTGTTTGTTTTGAGTGAATATGGAATATATCTCATCTTAAAGCTACGCGCTCGTTAAAATATTGTAATTAGCATCATTTCTCGATATGATATATTCCATATTCACCCAAAGCAAACAAATATCCCATCTCTCTCTCTCTCTCTCTGTCTCTCTACGGTGATGTGTACGTTTGTAAATGCGGTCTTATGCATGTGCTTGACTACGATGGTATGTACGTTTGTGACTAAGATTTAATGTATGTGTTTGACTACGTATGTACGTTTGTAACCACGGTTTTATGTATGTGTTAGACTACGATGGTTTGTAACTAAGGTTTTATGTATGTGTTTGATAACGATGGTGTGTACGCTTGAATACGATGATATGTATTACGGTGGTATGTACGTTTTACAACGATGTAATGTATGCATGACTATGACTACGATGGTATGAGTTTGACTACGATGGCATGTACGTTTGACTACGATGGTATGTACGCATGTCTTACGATGGTATGTACGTTTGGTATGTACGTTTGAATACGATGGTATGTACGTTTGGTATGTACGTTTGAATACGATGGTATGTACGTTTGGTATGTACGCAGGGGTACAGATAAGGTGCGTATTTGCGTAATTACGCAAATAAAATAGATAAAACCCCAATTCTTTTAAAATTCTAGCATATCAAAAAGCAATTAAAAATTAGATTACTCAAATATCCAAAATATTAAAGCGTACTGGTACGCAACATTTTGGTTCAGAGTGATGTTTACAAATACTTGTATATGCTTGACTGGTTACTTGCGAATCCGCAAAATAGACTTCAAACGATTTCCGGTAATTTCCTACTTTGGGTTCCATTAGTTCATCTGACGCTTTTTTATTCATTTGCTTCAAATATGGTTACACAAGGCAGGAGGAAACGGGTAAACGTTTAAAAACAACACTGAGTAGATACCTAGCACTGCAAACCAAACGTCAGGCATTTGTCTCGCAATAATTGACGATCTGGAAGTTGAGATAGAGTCGATAGCATCCAATTCCATGTTAACCAGTAAGTAATTTGTTTTAATTCAAAAGTTAAAAGTGCTAAATCTTTGGATCAGGAAGATCAAATATGATTGAATGTTTTTGTTTTATTTAATTGTTGAGGAGCTAATGATAAATCCTGCATATGATAATTGTTAAATTGACATTTTTGCATACAAGAAGAGCAGGCGCATATACCAGTAAGAACATGTACTGTTATTTCAATTCCAAAATTAAGTTGATGAAAAAAAAGCAATTGACTTAATTTTGATGGAGAAACCATATTTTCATTACTCAATTAAAATTGTGAAAACCCAATTCCTTGAATAATTGATGAGTAAATACCCAATTGACCTCAAACCTTATCTGTAGCCCTGTGTACGTTTGACTACGATGGTATGTACGCTTGACCACGTACGCATGACTACGATGGTATGTATGTATATCTTTATATGTATATCTTTATTTCCTCCAATATTGAAGATTATAAACATTGATATAAACATGAAGCACAAACATGTGATACAAACATCAAGCACAAACAAATCGAAAAACTACCACACTGTTATGTATGTTTTATGACTACGATCTTACGTATGCGTGTGACTAGGCTAGTATGTACGTTTGTGATTTATGCCGTTTTACGGTTGTGACTACAGTCTTATGTATGTGACTGATATGTATATGTATGTGACTTTTGTTATAATTATGCGTGTGACTGTGGTCAAATGTATTTTGAGACCTAAGTACCAGTAGTTTATATATGTGTGAGACTGACATAGAATCATTTCGGTGTATATATGTTGTGGGGTTATGTTTGATATTCTATCTGATACATGTTGTATTTTCAAATTGTTCTGTAAGCATCATAAACTGATGCATGTTTTATAATATGAAATACATAACAAATAAGTTAAATAAGTATAATGTGTAAACATGTTTGCTAATGAATGACAGTTGAGCCCACAACCTCATGTCTGAAAGATCGAGTCTGTTATAAGCACGTCATGTCCGTCATCTGTTTCATTTGCATTTTTCATATATAGCAACTATCAAAATCACGCACACATTGTTTTCATGCAACGAGAAGCATTCTCTTTAAGTAAATGCATGTACTTTGGTACGAAGTATTTATAGTAATTTAGTATATCAGATCTTAAAAAATGTAAATAACTTAAGTTTTTAAGTTCGTTTCATCCTTTCAAATGTTCATTCTTAAACAGAATGGCCTTACATCTGCCTGGTATATATTCGTGGATAATTCCCGTATAAACTCCTCTCTGTAGTGGAAAGCGGTCGGTAGCTTTGGGATCTTTCTCGTGATGGTTCTGTTGGGACATACGGCACCTTTCGGAGTCTAAAATAGAAAATGAGCTTTCAGAGACTTGAGTAGAAAATGAGCCTTTGAATACTAAAATAGAAAATAAGATAAAAGACGAAAATGAACTTAGGGGTCAAAAGCAGAAAATAAGATTTCGGGGTCGATAATAGACAACGAGATTTCGTGAAGCAGAAAATAATTTTGGTTTGAAAATAATAAGGAACAGTCACAGGTTGAAATAGGCAATGAACTCTCGGAGCCTAAAATAGACATTGGGCTTTCGGAGTCTAAAAAATGAGCTTTCGGGGTTTTACAAATGAACTAAATGAACTGAAAATAAACCATAAAACAGACAGTCTAAAATAGATAATTGCGTTTTTGGTGACTAATGCCTAGTTTACCGTGCGATAACTTTGTCTGGGTATCGTAAATGGCTTCGGGCTACTGCGTGTTTACATTGTGTACGCGTCTTGTGCGATTTCTGGTCGTACTCTTACTCTCCGTATGGAGACTGCGAGAGGATAGAACAGAAATCGTGCAATTTCAGTGCAGTCACTGCGCAGTCTCCGCAAGCTTCATGACTGCGGAAATGGTACTGAGCCCGTGCGGCGTTCGTGCAGAAGCTGTACGGAGATGATACTATGACAGTGTGGTCTTCATAATATTTTTGTTTAAGTTTGCTGAACTTTTAAAAATGGCACCTAAAACAAAACCTCCAAGGGAAAAGTATAAGTAGGGCCCCTCTACTGATTGTCTTAGCAGCCTTGAGCCTGAGGGACAGTATCATCCTTAGTCAGTATTTACATGAACGATGAAAACCTAGGAAGATGCATTTTATTTACCCAACTGAAAAATAGCTTGCTTATCTTAAGGTCACCGCCTAGCGATGGTGCGGTAGCTGTGGAGTTGCCTCGGGATGGCCGCGCGATATCCGTGCAATTTGACGAGTACTGGACGGGCACCGAGCGGAAACGTTTTGATGACTGTGCAAGGGCAATATGAAAGTCCACGATTCGCATTTTTTGCTATATGTCTACAATATGCTTACGGGCTTATTTCTTAAAATTTGTAAAAAGAAGATACGGACAGTCTACGGGCTCCGTAAACAATCGCAGATCTATTGCAAACTAGGTCGAGATCGTGTCAAGTCTATTGAAGTTGCAATATAGTCACAATCAGATTAGATTAGCACATTATGGATCAAACAAAAAATGACATCTATATGATACAAACGATAATACATTTCTTTATGATGAATGTATCATGATGAACATGTATTATCAATATTTTGCACACCATTTTATCTATGACCGATAAATACAAAGAGGCAAGTTTAATACCGTTGAACAACACGAGTACGACGCTGTAAAAAATGAAGTACCACTATTCAGTCTTCAGTATAATCATTTTTAAAGTAAAATCAATGGATGTAAACATTACCTCAAACACGGAGAGATCATCGGGAAGATAGGGTTTGAAGCTGACATAATCGTAGTAGTGGGTAAAGTTCCTCAGTGGGCCAGTCATGCTTGTTACACCAGTGGCCATTGCTCGAACAGGCACTTGGGGGTAGTTTACGGGGTCCGTCCAGTTCACGGCTAATCAAGGAATAGATTGGGTGGAAAGCATAACTGCTTGGAATATGACCTTAGCTGCACACTACATCATACAATCGGGGTGATTTGTGCAGGTTGATGACAAATACCTAACATAGTGAGCGTTTCGTGTTTTCTCATTGGCGTCGTGTGTCACCAAGACAATATTAATGGTACTCGCAGGAACATAACATTGTCCTAAAATTTTCTGTAACAAAACTATTCACATTCGTATAGGAAGCAAGTCTCATGCTTCACGCTCCCAAATAAGCGATAAACTAATGGTAGGGCGTTATAACAAACACGCATCATATTCGGTAAAATATCTAAATTGGGTTTATGGCGCAAATAATAATGAAGAATCAAGACATGTGGAGGCTATTCGTTGTCAAATTTCCAGGCTTGTATTTATGTTTTTAGTGTTAATACCATTACAAATTGACATATCACCTAACATTTTCATTCAAAAGAAGTGTTTTCCAAAATCTATTCGACATTATTAGAAAAATGTATGTCGATTGACCGCATCTAACCGCGAATCATTTTCTTTCTTTTCTTTTTTAATATGAAGGTCCTGAGCATAGACATGTTAGACAGTAGAAAAGAGAAAGAGAGGGGGACATTTTGCTTATTATAAACCGTCCATTAAAACATTTTATTTTAATCTTTTCTTGTTGTGTATATTGTTGGCTATCGCTGGATATTCCAGCCAGTCATATTTTGAAATATCTCCGCATGAGATTGCGAATTGTCTCCTGCGTATTATCTTTTTTCATTACAGTTTATTAAACACGGTTTCTCCAGCATCGATTTTCAACATATTTTTTATTCAGTTTCGACCTCCATAACGCAAACGTACTGAAATAAACATGAAAATTGTCATCATTTAGTGTTAAGAGAGAAAACAAATTTTGGACTTCTTTCTCTGTGTAGTAAAAAAGAGGGAAATCTATAAATATAAAGTTTCTAAATATAGCCCCGTATTGTTGTCCGTTCCAAAAATTTTGCTTCCTTAGAACAGCGTTGCAAGCAACCCTGTTAAAAATCACCTTTTTTATTTTGTGTTGCGTTAGAGGTGTGATTAAGTGTACATCACTGTTTTGAAAAATGACAGACATGTGCAGCAGAAGTTTGCTCTGAAATAAAAAAAATCTCGCTATCTCATGGCCACGAAATAACAAGTCGTTTTTTGTCTTGTTTTTTTGTTTGTTTTTGTTTTGTTTTGTTTTTTAATTATATCTCGTGGTCACGAGTTAGCAAAATTTGTTTTTTCCTTAGTGATTATCTCGTGGCCACGAGGCATTTTTATTTATCTCGTGGCCACAAGTTAGCTTTTTTTTTTCTTATGTATTATCTCGTGTCCAGGAGTAAGCGAGATTTCTATTTTTTCTAACTTATAGCTCGTGGCCACGAATTGATAATCGTTTTTCTTAGTTATATCTCGTGGTCACGAATTAGACAAGTCCGCCACGAGATAATAAAAAAGAAAATCAACATGTTCCTTCTGTACTTTAACACCTCCGGTGCTTCATCACTTTGGGTACGCACTTTTGGGTCAAATGTGGAGACCGACCCCATAGCGCTTTTCGCACTTACGGGTTAGAACTTTGAATATAATGTTTATGAAATAGCACACATTTGAATGAACGGGGTTTTTACCAGTCTTATCAGTTAATTTGCTGACATAAAATGACTGAAGGAGTGTTATGGGATGTTTATGGATACATTTTACAATTTGAAATAAATAAACAGACATTTGTTTCTCGTTCAGCTGTTCGATGATATTTTCTTGGACTAAGTTACTATAGAAATATGGAAACGTCACGCAAAATTCGTTTTATATCACATTCTAAAACGTTTTAGCCATTTATATCATCATCATCACGATCAGATTTATAGGTAATTCTACAAGTGATGAAAAAGTAGACCTAACGAGGAAGATGCTGCGTGCATATGTATAGATATTGTTTTTTTGTTATAGAATGATGAAAATGTTGGAGTTTTTTTTTCTCTTAATGGATAGGTTTCAATATGGATATTTAAGCCTGCTCTGCGCTTCGCAGTTTTAAAAGGTAATGACATGGTGTAGTGATGTGTCTTATGTTGGTTATAACAAATGATATAACTGTAATACACATAGCTGATAGGGCGTTGGACCTAAAATGCGTTCCCAAACACCACAATAACGCCGAGTCTCTATACCAATACGAAATTGGCATAAAATTGATCGTTCATACTTATCAATATTTAACCCTAATTCTCAATTTAGCAATATATTTTACATGTGCTGCAGGAATTTGCAGTTCATTTTCTCCAATAAACACCAATTGTACAAGTTTGCAAATCTACAGCTATTACATCGAATGTGCAGTTATTTCTTATTACATAAATGCTATTTTCTAAAGGGAGTCAAATGTCGGCCTATGAACTCCTTAGACCTAGACTTTAGATCATTTAAAGTAGATACAGGTTATTTCAAAGTGATTTTATTGAAATTCCACTTAGTTAACCAAATTGTTAAAAAACTATTGTTCTTCTGTGAATTTGTCACTTTTATTTGTTATTTTTCTTTTAACCATTGTTATGAGTTTTACACATGTAATCACATGTTTCTGCACATTTAACTAAGGTATTTTTTTCTCATTTGCCTCTAAGGGGCGCTTTGCTTGAAATCACACTTTTGCATAAAACTCAATAAGTTGAAGTCTGATTCAAATGCGGTTTTCAGCATTCTGTTTCTTGTTGACAACCTAGTAGGACATAATGGCATCATTGTATCGAGTAATATGAGCTAGAAGAGGTTGGATGTTCAAACCTTGCAAAAATATGCGTAGATAAGGGTAGGTCTACGAAAAAGTGTCCATTCGTGTTTGAGATGAGACAGAAGAATTCTGTTTGTTGCATATGATTTGTAAGACATATGCGCACATAATATATAGAATGGCGATTTTAGGAAATGCAAAGTTTGTCCCTCAGAGGCGGTCACACTTCACTAAAATGTTGGAAAAATCAAAAATTCAAAAATATGACTTTTTAGGTGTGTGTTTTTTTCGGTCCCTTCTGACTTTATTTTCAGTTCATTCTTCATGACATATTTACTGATTATGTAAATTTATATTTCAAAGGGCATCACAATTTAAAAAAAAAATGCAAAGGCCCAATGTCATATTACAATTATTGGTTTTCTTCGGCCCAAAATTGTTCCAAAACTAAAAATTATTTTATCGAGAGAATATAGACAAAGGTGTAAGAAAGTGTAAGTTATTGAAGAGCTCTTTCCAGTGATGTTTAGATTTTGAAGACTGGGCTTGATTTTGTTATTTTACGGCAGTTCAAAGTTTGATCTACTGTTGAGCAATTGCAAATCAGTTTAAATGCTTCAAATTGTTATATTTCAGAAAAAGAATTTCGATCCATGCGACTTATATATACTAACTGCATTGCTATGTACATATGCTAAATTTTTTAATCAATTTTTGTTTCGGAGTCTGACAGTGGAATTTGTACTTACAATCACATTACAGCCACTTATCCATACATTCGCGTTGAAAAATAGTTCCACTGGCTGTAGAAGTCAACATTGTAGTTTTGGTTTTGAAAGCATTGGGTATAATCACAATTTCTGTGCAAATAAAACAGTAAAAGAAGCAAGTTTATAATTCAGTGTTCATCCGCAGTAGTTTCATTCATTAAACTACCTATAAAAAATCTTATTTGCACCATAAATTTGCGGCTGCGGAAATAATTCAATTGGTAAGAGCGTCGTTTTTTTTTTTTTTTTTTTTTTTGTAATACTTATTTTTTATATTCTTGGGTAATATATTTAAAAATTGTTAATTCTAGTTTTTATACTTCCATTATTTTGCGTGTGTTAACCTTTTTATTTAAATCACAGACCACAGGACCCTGATATTCAGTCCAAAAAAAATGACCTCTTTATATATAAATTATTTATAGAGAGGTCGATTTTTCTAATATGAGGGTCCTGCGCATAGACAGGTTCGGTTATAAGGTCAAAACAGTAGAAATGAGAGGGGGGCTGTATGTTTAATGTAAGCCGTCAATTGACACATTTTGTTTTTAATCTTTTCTTGTTAGAGTCTCAAATGACTGTAGTGCCTCTAGTTGCATCTGTATGTCACAACTCAGAAAATACTTTAGGGATTCAGGTTATACTTTATACAGTGATCAAACTTTACTTACCAAGAACAATAAATCTCTATTACTTACTTGTATGGTGAAATTATGTTTATCTAGAACATATTTTAAAGACTATTGAAGGCATGGATATCATTCTTTACTCATACGAAGGATGTTAACAAAGAACAATAACTTTATCTTGTCCCATTTTCTTGCTTTTCTATTAAAATTTTTTTAAAACCTTTTTTTTTTTAATTTATAAAAAAAATTACTTCCTGCTTTTTAATAAAATTTAACTTCCCTGATTTTTTACATGCAAACCACAAACAAATTAAAGGGACTGACTTTATAATTCACACATTTTAACTTTCGCTTCTGACAGTGCTCTCAGTGCTTTGATTGTTTTAAATATGATAGAAGAAATCTGTTTGCTGCATATGGTTTGCAAGACATATGCGCACAGAGTATATGGGGTGGGGATTTCATGAAATCTTGAAGCGATCAAACTTAACCAAAATATTGGGATTTATCGTTTATCGCCATAAATCCCTTTATTGAAGTGAGGATACATCATTTTCAGCACCCCTGTTCCCCCTGCAGGTAAAAGTTATTATTATAGTCGTGTTAATCTAACGCTGAACCGTTTTCTATCTTTCCGGCTCTCAAGGATATCTATATGTGACTTACTAGTAAATCGGGGACCTGAAATCTTATCTGTATAATTTCTTTAGGATCATATCACCCCTTTTGGGAGCTGTTTATTTTCATGTTTTAGTCTGGTTATGTTTTGCTGTTATATGCATAATGAACATTTGTATTGTATTGTATTAAGATTATGTTTGTCTGGTTAGGTTTTGACGGAAAAATCAAATTTCAAAAACATGATGATGTAGGTTTATTGTCGTTCCTGACTTTTTTGTTCAATCTTCATGGATTTTTCACAGGTTATGTAGTTTTATATTTCAAATGGCCTTACAATTTAAAAATTTAAAGAAATGCAAAGGTCAATGTCATATTATTATTGTTTTTCGAAAAAACTCCAAAACTAAAAGATATTTTATTAAAAGAATATGGACAAAAGTGCAAGTGCCTGAAGAGTTCTTTCCAGTGATGTTTTGTTTTTGAAGATCGGGCTTGATTTGGTTATTTTACGGCAGTTCAAATTTAATGCAATACTTAAAACTATTCACTATATGCCTTTTTGAACTATCGTAAATATGTATTTTGACTACTAAGTATAAATTTCACATGCTCGAATCTTCATTATAAGTAAGAAATATTTTGTGTCGTCTATTTATATATACTATGTTATCTTATCTATGCAGACAGGCACAGGCAATTAAATAATTACTGAGTCTTTCTTGTATACAAACTGTTGGAAGTCAAAAAATCAATATCTTTTTTTCTACCACATATCATCCCAGATATATCGTACCAACTCTGACCTTAATTATGGACTTGTTTTGTTGTTGTTGTTTTTTTTTTTTTTGGGGGGGGGGGGGTTAACAAAAACACATCAATTCCTTCTTTGTTCGTTGCAAAAACAGCAGAAGGTTCCAAATAATATACTGCTAAATCTTTCCGCGAATGGGGAAATATATCATTTCATGGTTGGATTTTACAATGAATTCTTTCAAAAGGGTAAAGTACCTGTAAAGTAGTAGTCGAGGGTAAAGTTGGAGAAGAGCTGGGGCCAGTAGAGACAGCTCCGCCACCAGTCGCACTGGATCCCGCGTACCACCGCCTGGCCCATGTACTCCTGTACTCGTCAGTCAGGTACAGTAGTCGTAGAATATTTATTAATATGATGATGATGCTGATGATAATGGGGTTGATGATAATGACCAATTTAAGGTGTTCTTATGAATAACGCTGAGGAAAGTGTATATGTGTTACAGTATTTCATAGGTTAATAACTTAAGTATCTATTATAGTTTTACATAGAATCGAGGATTCCTCATGGCTGTTTCTATTAAAAGGAAATCATTGTCAGAGAAAATCTATCATTATATAATTGTGATAATGTTTTATCTACCTCTCCAAAACTGGCCGAAAAATGTAGAGCTCCTCCGGTCGTGTACACGTGCGGCATTCCATGAATTATACCATTTCCGAACAGAATGTTGTTGTCATCCAGCGTCAAATTAGAAGTCCTACACTTACCGTCTGGTGAAACATGAAAGAGAAAAATGATTTATTTCATCGAATTATCCTCTCTATATTTACTTATTTCCTTAGCTGAAAAGTATATTCTACGACCATATATATGTGTAAGTGAAATATCCGTCATTCTAAAAAATGATATTACTTAATCATTCATATTGATAGGCAAAATTTATAAAGGTGCCCGAATACAAAATTATTACCCGGTTCTCGATGTCGGCCTTTTCTATTATGATACCTCATGCGCTTTATTTTTTATTTTTAGCATATATACACGTCAAAAAATGATACTCTTTAACATAATTCTACACTTTGTCAAGAAATAATCTTAACGTGCGTTGAAGATAGACATAATTTGAGTGTACAAAGTCCGTATCGTTGTCCTGTGTATCGGTGCTTTACACCGGGCACAGGGGTCTATTTGTAATATAAGCTAGTGCTTCGCACCCGGACTCCCTTGTATCTCCAACCACTGTCTCTCCCGATTATCTCTTTTCAGCAAAAAACAGGACACCACTCGTGGGTTATCCTTGACCGCAAGGTCTAAAAATATGGCCATAATAATCAGAAAATGATTGCTAGCCATTACCATAGAAGAAGAAGAGAAGAAGAAGCGCTTACTAGAATGTGTTAAAATCAGTGACTAAAATGATTCTTTATTACAGGTGAAAAATTCCGGTACAAATTAATCGTTTATTTTCTTTGATGCAATAACTAAATGTACACGGGTACACGCGGGTAATATTATGACGGGTACTCGGGTAAAATAATGGACTTGTTTCAGTCTTAACTAACTCACACACGCACACACACATAGATATATTCGAGTGTATGGTATTTCATTTAAATATGCACGCAAAACTTTATAGCAATGCTCTTATTTGTAGTAATAAAAGGTTACCAAATAAATCACAAGATCAAACATATTTCTCATATAACTATCAACCATATACTTCACATAGAGCCATTCACCATATACCTCGCATAAAACGATTCACCATATACCTCAAACAGAACCATTTACAACATACCACATATAAAACTATCAACCATATACCCCACACAGAACAATTCACCATATACTTTATAAAGAACCTTCCACCATATTCCTCAAATAGAATCATCCATCATATACCTCGAATAGAATCATCCACCATATACATGTACCTTATAAAGAACCAAATACCTCATAAAGAACCATCCACCACATACCTCATAAAGAACCATCCACTATATACCTCATACAGAACCATCCACCATATACCTCATACAGAACCATCCACCATATACCTCATGAAGAACCATCCACTATATACCTCATAAAGAACCCTCCACTATATACCTCATAAAGAACCATCCACCATATACCTTATGAAGAACCATCCACTATATACCTCATACAGAACCATCCACCATATACCTCATACAGAACCATCCACCATATACCTCATGAAGAACCATCCACTATATACCTCATACAGAACCATCCACCATATACCTCATAAAGAACCATCTACCATATACCTTATAAGGAACCATCCACCATATACCTCATAAAGAACCATCCACCATATACCTCATACACAGGGCCTTTTTTCCAATTTTGGGGAAAGTGCCCTAGCCCTTTTTATGGGAAAAATAGCAAGCCACTTGTTTACAACTTATTAAGGGATTATTTTTTTAACATATTCATAAATATAAGCATAAACTGGTCTTGGCACAGCAAGACATACTAGAAACTAAATATAAAGACTAATCAAATATTTTGTTTAAGAATCAATAGAGTTAAACAGAGTTAAATTAGCGTCATAATATTGTTCTCTAGGTTTCTCAATGATCAGCTACCTCCTTAATGGGGAATTTTATTTAAGAGTGGGGAATTTGAGGACTATTTTTTGGGGAAAAAGGTGGTTATTTGGCTTGGGGAAGCAGCCCTTTACCGGCTACAGATAAGAAGGGTAAAAAGGCCCTGATACAAAACCATCCACCATATACCTCATACAAAACCATCCACCATATACCTCATACAGAACCATCTACCATATACCTTATAAAGAACCATCCACCATATACCTCATGAAGAACCATCCACCATAAACTTCATGAAGAACCATCCACCATATACCTTATAAAGAACCATATACCTTATAAAGAACCATCCACCATATACCTCATGAAGAACCATCCACCATATACCTCATAAAGAACCATCCACTTTATACCTCATGAAGAACCATATACCTCATAAAGAACCATCTACCATATACCTCATGAAGAACCATCCACCATATACCTTATAAAGAACCATCCACTATATACCTTATAAAGAACCATCCACCATATACCTCATGAAGAACCATCTACCATATACCTCATGAAGAACCATCCACCATATACCTCATGAAGAACCATCAACCATATACCTCATAAAGAACCATCCACTATATACCTTATAAAGAACCATCCACCATATACCTCATGAAGAACCATCTACCATATACCTTATGAAGAACCATCCACTATATACCTCATAAAGAACCATCCACCATATACCTCATGAAGAACCATCCACCATATACCTTATAAAGAACCATCAACCATATACCTCATGAAGAACCATCCACTATATACCTCATAAAGAACCATCCACCATATACCTCATAAAGAACCATCTACCATATACCTTATGAGGAACCATCCACCATATACCTCATAAAGAACCATCCACCATATACCTCATAAGAACCATCCACCATATACCTCATAAAGAACCATCCACCATATACCTCATGAGGAACCATCCACCATAAACTTCATGAAGAACCATCCACCATATACCTTATAAAGAACCATATACCTTATAAAGAACCATCCACCATATACCTCATGAAGAACCATCCACCATATACCTCATAAAGAACCATCCACTTTATACCTCATGAAGAACCATATACCTTATAAAGAACCATCCACCATATACCTCATAAAGAACCATCCACCATATACCTCATAAAGAATCATCCACCATATACCTCATACAGAACCATCGACCATATACCTCATGAAGAACCATATACCTTATAAAGAACCATTCACTATATACCTCATAAAGAACCATCCACCATATACCTCATAAAGAACCATCCATCATATACCTCATAAAGAACCATCCACCATATACCTCATAAAGAACCATCCACCATATACCTTATAAAGAACCATCCACTATATACCTTATAAAGAACCATCCACCATATACCTCATGAAGAACCATCTACCATATACCTCATGAAGAACCATCCACCATATACCTTATAAAGAACCATCCACTATATACCTCATAAAGAACCATCCACCATATACCTCATGAAGAACCATCCACTATATACCTCATAAAGAACCATCCACCATATACCTCATAAAGAACCATCTACCATATACCTTATGAGGAACCATCCACCATATACCTCATAAAGAACCATCCACCATATACCTCATGAAGAACCATCCACCATATACCTCATGAAGAATCATCCACCATATACCTCATGAAGAACCATCCATTATATACCTCATGAAGAACCATCCACCATATATACCTCATGAAGAACCATCCACCATATACTTCATAAAGAACCATCCACCATATACTTCATAAAGAACCATCCACCATATACCTTATGAAGAACCATCCACCATATACCTTATGAAGAACCATCCACCATATAGTCCAGGGGTGTGGAATTCCTATGTCCGACTTGTCCGACTCGGTACTTTTTGCGGCTGGACAAGTGATTTTTTCCATCCCGCTTGTCCGCGGACAAGTAAAATATCCGAGATCGAAAATAATAATTATAAAAAAAATATCTTCTGAGTTTCATACTCTAACAGTAAAAATATCAAAAAGAAATAATAAAAAGAAACTGCGAATGTAATGTTTTTAATATCCCGTGGAGAGTCATTTCATTATGGAAAAACCAGCCTTGGGTCTAAATTTAGAATCCATTTCTCGCCTCCTGATTGGCTGCCGAAAGCGTCATTAGTCTCGCGTGACTTCTTCGCGTGGTTGCGAAGAAAATCAAAACTATCATTGAAATTGATAAATTTGTACATTATCCACGAATTCTTCAGATACAAATAAAACTGTACGATGGCGAAAAGAAAATCTAAATCCCAAAGAGATCGCGAGTATGATAAGAAACGTGTCCGAACTTTCCAATCTTTTTGGCGATCCAAATTTAGCTGGCTTCGTTCTGAAGATGATACAGCATTTTGTCTTTTTGTCATTTTTTTCTGGTCGCACTGACACAAGTTCAATGTTATATATCGGCAAACCCCTTGACAGCTTGTCTAGAAAAGACATCCTGACTACGCACCAACTCTCTTCCAAGCATATTTCATGTATGTCAAATTTTAATCACAAAAATAAACAGACAAAATCCTGGCCCCTGGATTAAGCGTGAATGAAGTTGACAGGATATAAATAAAACTAGAACCGCAAGCGGTATCTTGGTTTTCGCTTTTAACCTAATCAACTTGAACACTTTATTTCAACTCAGCCACAATTTTTAATATGAAACAGAACGCAAAGGTTTTTTGAAGACCTACTCTCATTTGCACATTTTTTTTTTTTTTTTTTTTTTTTGAATGTTAGAACATTCAAACTCCTCTAGCGCAAATATTTCCCCATACCCTATCATCACATCACATCACATCACATCACATTCTGTGGTGCTGTCAACAAGGAACAAAATGCTGAAAACCGCATTTCAATTAGACTCTAACGTTTTGAGTTATAGGGAAAAGAGTTATTTTGAGCAAAGCGCCCTCTAGCGGCAAAATGAGAAAAAAAATGATAAAAATTTTACAATTAGGTACCTAGAAATAGTTCAAACAAGTATATAAGTCGCACTAATCGAACATTCTTTTTCTTATATATCACAATTTTAAGCATAAAAACTGAATAACAATTATTCCAAACTAGAGGCCCAAGGGCCAGAAACGCTCACCAGTGTAAATCAGCATATTCAAGATGATTTTTTTCTATAAGGAAATCAAATGACAAACCAGAGTTTTCAATTATTTTTTCTATTTGTTGCCATGGCAACCAGAGTTCTTCATGGATCAACTGTATTTGAGCAATTTTTGTAGAGGCCCACCTAAGGATCATACATGTCAAGTTTTATCAAATTCTGTCCAGCGGTTTCAGAGGAGATGATTTTCAAAGTTTTCAATTAGTTTTTCTATTTGTTGCCATGGCAACCAGAGTTCTTCATGGATCAACTTTATTTGAGCAATTTTTGTAGAGGCCCACCCAAGGATCATACATGCCAAGTTTTATCAAATTCTGTCCTGCGGTTTCAGAGGAGATGATTTTCAAAGTTTTCAATTAGTTTTTCTATTTGTTGCCATGGCAACCAGAGTTCTTCATGGATCAACTTTATTTGAGCAATTTTTGCAGAGGCCCACCCAAGGATCATACATGCCAAGTTTTATCAAATTCTGTCCAGCGGTTTCAGAGGAGATGATTTTCAAAGTTTTCAATTAGTTTTTCTATTTGTTGCCATGGCAACCAGAGTTCTTCATGGATCAACTTTATTTGAGCAATTTTTGTAGAGGCCCACCCAAGGATCATACATGCCAAGTTTTTTCAAATTCTGTCCAGCGGTTTCAGAGGAGATGATTTTCAAAGTTTTCAATTAGTTTTTCTATTTGTTGCCATGGCAACCAGAGTTCTTCATGGAGAGGCCCACCCAAGGATCATACATGCCAAGTTTTATCAAATTCTGTCCAGCGGTTTCAGGGGAGATGATTTTCAAAGTTTTCAATTAGTTTTTCTATTTGTTGCCATGGCAACCAGGGTTCTTCATGGATCAACTTTATTTGAGCAATTTTTGTAGAGGCCCACCCAAGGATCATAAATGCCAAGTTTTATCAAATTCTGTCCTGCGGTTTCAGAGGAGATGTTTTTCAAAGTTTTCAATTAGTTTTACTATTTGTTGCCATCGCAACCAGAGTTCTTCATGGATCAACTTTATTTGAGCAATTTTTGCAGAGGCCCACCCAATTATCATACATGCCAAGTTTTTTCAAATTCTGTCCAGCGGTTTCAGAGGTGATGATTTTCAAAGTTTTCAATTAGTTTTTCTATTTGTTGCCATGGCAACCAGAGTTCTTCATGGATCAACTTTATTTGAGCAATTTTTGTAGAGGCCCACCCAAGGATCATACATGCCAAGTTTTATCAAATTCTGTCCAGCGGTTTCAGAGGAGATGATTTTCAAAATTTTCAATTATTTTTAGCTCACCTGAGCACAAAGTGCTCAAGGTGAGCTTTTGTGATCGCCCGTTGTCCGTCGTCCATCGTATGTGCGTCCGTGCGTCAGTGCGTCCGTGCGTGCGTCCGTCGTCAACTTTTCGTTCAAACGACTTCTCCTCCTAAACCACTGGATGGATTTTGACCAAAATTCACAGGAATAATCCTTATCATGACCTCTATCAAAGTTGTTCAAATTATTTTGATTGGATGAATAAGTAGGTCACAGAGCTAAAATAATTTTTAATGCAATCTTAGAAAATCTTCTCCTGCAAAACTGTAAGGCTAGAGCTTTAATAATGGTATGTAGAATGTCTATGAACATCTACAAAGTGTTCAGATCATGACCCTGGGTCAAAATTGCCCCGCCCCAGGGGTCATTTTATTTCATAGTTTATAGTGAAAAACTTAAAAATCTCTTCTATAAACAATAAGCCTAGAGCTAAGATATTAGGCATGTAGCATTGTCTAATGAATCTCTACAAAAGTTGTTCAAATTATGACCCTGGGGTTAGAATTGGCCCTGCCCTGGGGGTCACTTTATTTACATAGGCTAATATAGGAAAACTTAGAAAAATCTTCTTCTCCTGAAACCGTAATGGCCTAGAGCTAAGATATTTGGCATGTAGCATTGTCTAGTGAATCTCTACCAAAGTTTGTTCAAATTATGGCCCTGGGGTTAGAATTGGCCCAGCCCTTGGGGTCACTTTATTTACATAGGCTTATATAGGGAAAACTTAGAAAAATCTTCTTCTCCGAAACCGTATGGCCTAGAGCTAAGATATTTGGCATGTAGCATTGTCTAGTGGATCTCTACCAAGATTGTTCAAATCATGACCCTGGGGTCAAAATTGGCCCCGCCCTGGGGTCACTTTATTTACATAGGCTTATATAGGGAAAACTTAAGAAAAATCTTCTTCTCTGGAACCGTATGGCCTAGAGCTTAGATATTTGGCATGTAGCATTGTCTAGTGGATCTCTACCAAGTTTGTTCAAATTATGGCCCTGGGGTCAAAATTGGCCCCGCCCTGGGGGTCACTTTCTTTAACATAGGCTAATATTGGAACAAATCAAGAAAAATCTTCTTCTCCGAAACTGTATGGCCTAGAGCTAAGATATTTGGCATGAAGCATTGTCTAGTGGATCTCTGTAAAATAGAAAAATCTTCTTCTCCGAAACCGTATGGCCTAGAGCTAAGATATTTGGCATGAAGCATTGTCTAGTGGATCTCTACCAAGATTGTTCAAATCATGGCCCTGGTGTCAAAATTGGCCCCGCCCCGGGGGTCACTTTATTTACATAGGCTTATATAGGGAAAACTTAGAAAAATCTTCTTCTCCGAAACCGTATGGCCTAGAGCTAAGATATTTGGCATGAAGCATTGTCTAGTGGATCTCTACCAAGATTGTTCAAATCATGGCCCTGGGGTCAAAATTGGCCCCGCCCGGGGTCACTTTATTTAACATAGGCTTATACATGTATAGGGAAAATTTAGAAAAATCTTCTTCTCCGAACCGTATGGCCTAGAGCTAAGATATTTGGCATGAAGCATTGTCTAGTGGATCTCTACCAAGATTGTTCAAATCATGGCCCTGGGGTCAAAATTGGCCCCGCCCTGAGGGTCACTTTATTTAACATAGGCTTATACATGTATAGGGAAAATTTAGAAAAATCTTCTTCTCCGAACCATATGGCCTAGAGCTTAGATATTTGGCATGTAGCATTGTCTAGTGGATCTCTACCAAGTTTGTTCAAATTATGGCCGTGGGGTCAAAATTGGCCCCGCCCTGAGGGTCACTTTATTTAACATAGGCTAATATAGGAATATATCTAGAAAAATTTTCTTCTCTGGAACCTTATGGCCGGGAGGTTTGATATTTGGCATGTAGCATTGTCTTATGATCTCTACCAAGTTTGTTCAAATAATGGCACTGGGGTCAAAATTGGCCCCGCCCAGGGGGTTTCTTTCTTCAGCATAGGCTAATAAAGGAAAAAAATCTAGAAAATTTTCTTCTCTGAAATCATATGGCCGGAAGCTTTGATATTTGGCATGCAGCATTGTTACCTTGATCTTTAACCTATCTTTTGTAACTTTATGGTGGGAAATTTATTTTTACTCAGGTGAGCGGATTAGAGCCCTCGGGCTCTTGTTTCTATTTGTTGCCATGGCAACCAGAGTTCTTCATGGATCAACTTTATTTGAGCAATTTTTGTAGAGGCCCACCCATGGATCATACATGCCAAGTTTTATCAAATTCTGTCCAGCGGTTTCAGAGGAGATGTCTTTTAAAGCAAATTGTTGACGACGGACGACGGACGAAGGGTGATCCCAATACCTCACCCTGAGCACTTCGTGCTCTGGTGAGCTAAAAAGGATCAAACTTTGGATTGTCGTAAAATGAAAAGATCAAGTCCGATCTTCAAAAACTAAACATTATACGAAAGAACTATTTAGAACTAAAACTTTTGTTCATATACTCTCAATGAAATATTTTTAGATTTGGAGCACTTTGGGGCCGAATAAAAACACAATTACCGTAATATGACCTTGACCTTTTCAATGTTTTTTAACTTTTTAATTGTGAGGCCCTTTCAAACATAACAATACATAACTTGTGAAAATTTCATGAAGAATGAACAGAAAATAAAGTCAGGAGCGAGAAAAAAACATGTTTTTGAAATTTTATTTTTTCCTAAAATTTAGTGAAGTTTGACCTTTTTCTAGAGGACAAACCATTCGCCACCCCATATATTTTGTGCGTATATGTCTTGCAAATCATTTGCAGCAAACAGAATTCTTCTATCTGATTTCTAACAAAAATGGATAGGTTTTTCGTAGACCTACCCTCATTTGCAGTTTTTTTTACGAGATTCGAACTTTCAACCTTCCGTTACTAGATCAAAAAGTTTCAGCCACTCATACCTAGAAACTATCATATTTTATTAGGCTATCAACAAGGAACATAATTCAATTAACCGCATTTGGATCAGGCTTCAACTTTTTGAGTTATAAGCAAAAGAATGATTTCAAGAAAAGCGCCCCCTAGCGGCAAAATGAGATAGAAAATTGATTAAAATTTTACTGTTTGGTACCTAGCAAAGCAGCAAATAGTTCAATCAAGTATACTAGTCGCACAAGTCCAACTTTTTATTCTTGTGTATCAGAATTTGAAGCATAAAACCTGATTTACAATTATTCAAAAAAAGGATCAAACTTTGGACTGCCGTATAATGACCAAATCAAGTCCGATCTTCAAAAACTAAACATCACTGGAAAGAGTTCTTTAAGAACTAAATCTTTTGTTCATATACTCTCAATTAAATATTTTTAGTTTTAGAGCTATTTGTGGCCGAATAAAAACACAAGAATCGTAATATGACCTTGACCTTTTCAATTCTTTTTTATTTTTTGAATTGTGAGGCCCTTTCAAACATAACAATACATATCGTGTGAAAATTTCATGAAGAATGAACAGAAAATAAAGTCAGGAGCGACAAAAAACATGTTTTTGAAATTTTAATTTTTCCTAAAATTTAGTGAAGTTTGACCGTTTCTAGAGGACAAACCACGCATTTCCTTAATTCGCCACCCCATATATTTTGTGCGTATATGTCTTGCAAATCGTATGCAGCAAACAGAATTATTCTATCTGATCTCTAACAAAAGTGGGTAGATTTTTCGTAGACCTACCCTCATTATTCCACTTTTTTCCAAGGTTCGAACATTCAACCTCTCCTAGAACAATTTTTTTCCCGTACTCGATGATAAGATATCCATCATATTTGATTGGGCTGTCAACAAGGAACATTATGTAAAAAACCGCATCTAAATCAGGTTTCAAATTTTTGAGTTATTAGCAAAACAGTGATTACATGCATTGCGCCCCCTAGTGACTAAATCAGAAACAAAAGTGAAAAGTTTGACCAATTAGGCACATGTTCAAATAAAGATGACTCTATGCCCAAAATTTCATAGCTGTAGTTTTTCTCATCTGGCCGCTACGCTGGACACAAAAATGGGTGGAATTGGAAAAATAATAAAAAATAAAAACTAGAACCGCAAGCGGTATCTCGGTTTTCGCTTTTAACCTAATCAACATGAACACTTTATTTCAACTCAGCCACAATTTTCAATATGAAACAGAACGAAAAGGTTTTTGAAAACCTACTCTCATTTGCACATTTTTTTTTTTGCAATGTTAGAACATTCAAACTCTTCTAGCGCAAATATTTTCCCATACCCTGTCCCTTGAAATCCATCACATTCTGTGGTGCTGTCAACAAGGAACAAAATGCTGAAAACCGCATCTCCAAAAACTAAACATCACTGGAAAGAGCTCTTTAAGAACTAAAACTTTTGTTCATATACTCTCAATGAAATATTTTTAGTTTTGGAGCTATTTGTGGCCGAATAAAAACACAATAATCGTAATATGACCTTGACCTTTTCAATTCTTTTTTATTTTTTGAATTGTGAGGCCCTTTCAAACATAACAATACATATCGTGTGAAAATTTCATGAAGAATGAACAGAAAATAAAGTCAGGGGCGACAAAAAAAACATGTTTTTGAAATTTTAATTTTTCCTAAAATTTAGTGAAGTTTGACCTTTTCTAGAGGACAAACCATGCATTTCTTAAATTCGCCACCCCATATATTTTGTGCGTATATGTCTTGCAAATCATTTGCAGCAAACAGAATTCTTCTATCTGATTTCTAACAAAAATGGATAGGTTTTTCGTAGACCTACCCTCATTTGCAGTTTTTTTACGAGATTCGAACTTTCAACCTTCCGTTACTAGCTCAAAAAGTTTCAGCCACTCATACCTAGAAACTATCATATTTTATTAGGCTATCAACAAGGAACATAATTCAATTAACCGCATTTGGATCAGGCTTTAACTTTTTGAGTTATAAGCAAAAGAATGATTTCAAGAAAAGCGCCCCCTAGCGGCAAAATGAGATAGAAAATTGATTAAAATTTTACTGTTTGGTACCTAGCAAAGCAGCAAATAGTTCAATCAAGTATACTAGTCGCACAAGTCAAACTTTTTATTCTTGTGTATCAGAATTTGAAGCATAAAACCTGATTTACAATTATTCCAAAAAAGGATCAAACTTTGGACTGCCGTATAATGACCAAATCAAGTCTGATCTTCAAAAACTAAACATCACTGGAAAGAGCTCTTTAAGAACTAAAACTTTTGTTCATATACTCTCAATTAAATATTTTTAGTTTTGGAGCTATTTGTGCCGAAAAAAACACAATAATCGTAATATGACCTTGACCTTTTCAAATTTCTTTTAATTTTTTGATTGTGAGGCCCTTTCAAACATAACAATACATATTGTGTGAAAATATCATGAAGAATGAACAGGAAATAAAGCCAGGAGCGACAAAAACATGTTTTTGAAATTTTAATTTTTCCTAAAATTTAGTGAAGTTTGACCTTTTCTAGAGGACAAACCACGCATTTCCTAAATTCGCCACCCCATATATTTTGTGCGTATATGTCTTGCAAATCGTATGCAGCAAACAGAGTTCTTCTATCTGATCTCTAACAAAAGTGGGAAGGTTTTTCGTAGACCTACCCTCATTATTTCACTTTTTTCCAAGGTTCGAACATTCAACCTCTCCTAGAACAATTTTTTTCCCGTACTCGATGATGAGATTTCCATCATATTTGATTGGGCTGTCAACAAGGAAGATTATGTAAAAAACCGCATCGAAATCAGGTTTCAAATTTTTGAGTTATTAGCAAAACAGTGATTACATGCATTGCGCCCCCTAGTGGCTAAATCAGAAATAAATGTGAAAAGTTTGACCAATTAGGCACATGTTCAGATAAAGATGACTCCATGCCCAAAATTTCATAGCTGTAGCTTTTTTCATCTGGCCGCTAGGCTGGACACAAAAATGGGTGGAATTGGAAAAATAATAAAAATAAACTAGAACCGCAAGCGGTATCTCGGTTTTCGCTTTTAATCTAATCAACTTGAACACTTTATTTCAACTCAGCCACAATTTTCAATATGAAACAGAACGAAAAGGTTTTTGAAGACCTACTCTCATTTGCACAGTTTTTTATTGCTGTTTTTTTTTTTTTTTTTTTTTTTTTTTGCAATGTTAGAACATTCAAACTCTTCTAGCGCAAATATTTTCCCATACCCTGTCCCTTGAAATCCATCACATTCTGTGGTGCAGTCAACAAAGAACAGAATGCTGAAAACCGCATTTCAATCAGACTTTAACATTTTGAGTTATAAGCAAAAGAGTGATTTTAAGCAAAACGCCCTCTAGCGGCAAAATTAGAAACAAAATTGCAAAAACAGCAAATAGTTCAAACAAGTATATAAGTCGCACAAGTCAAACTTTTTATTCTTATGTATCAGAATTTGAAGCATAAAACCTGATTTACAATTATTATTCCAAAAAAGGATCAAACTTTGGACTGCCGTAATATGACCAAATCAAGTCCGAATTTCAAAACTAAACACCACTGGAAAGAGCTCTTTAAGAACTTAATCTTTTGTTCATATACTCTCAATGAAATATTTTTAGTTTTGGAGCTATTTGTGGCCGAATAAATACACAATAATCGTAATATGACCTTGACCTTTTCAATTCTTTTTTATTTTTTGAATTGTGAGGCCCTTTCAAACATAACAATACATATCGTGTGAAAATTCCATGAAGAATGAACAGAAAATAAAGTCAGGAACGACAAAAACATGTTTTTAAAATTTTAATTTTTCCTAAAATTTAGTGAAGTTTGACCGTTTCTAGAGGACAAACCACGCATTTCCTTAATTCGCCATCCCATATATTTTGTGTGTATACGTCTTTTAAATGGTATGCCGGAGACGGAATTCTTCTATCTGATCTCTAACAAAAACGGATAGGTTTTTCGTAGACCTACCCTCATTTGCACAGTTTTCTTTTTGCGAGGTTCGAACATTCAACCTTCCGTAGCTCAAAAGCTTTCAGCCACACGGACCCTCGAATCCTATCATATGCTATTAGACTATCAACAGGGAACAGAATGCAAAAAAACGCATTCGAATCGGACTTCAACGTTTTGAGTTATAAGCAAAAGAATGATTTCAAGAAAAGCGCCCCCTAGCGGCAAAATGAGAAAGAAAATTGATTAAAATTTTACTGTTAGGTACCTAGCAAAGCAGCAAATAGTTCAATCAAGTATACTAACGTTAGTCGCACAAGTCAAACTTTTTATTCTTATGTATCAGAATTTGAAGCATAAAACCTGATTTATAATTATTCCAAGAAAAGATCAAACTTTGGACTGCCGTATAATGACCAAAACAAGTCCGATCTTCAAAAACTAAACATCACTGGAAAGAGCTCTTTAAGAACTAAAACTTTTGTTCATATACTCTCAATGAAATACTTTTAGTTTTGGAGCTATTTAAAAAAAAATAATATGACCTTGACCTTTTCAATTCTTTTTTATTTTTTGATTTGTGAGGCCCTTTCAAACATAACAATACATATCGTGTGAAAATTTCATGAAGAATGAACAGAAAATAAAGTCAGGAGCGACAAAAACATGTTTTTAAAATTTTAATATTTCCTAAAATTTAGTGAAGTTTGACCGTTTCTAGAGGACAAACCACGCATTTCCTTAATTCGCCACCCCATATATTTTGTGCGTATATGTCTTGCAAATCGTATGCAGCAAACAGAATTCTTCTATCTGATTTCTAACAAAAGTGGGTAGGTTTTTCGTAGACCTACCCTCATTTTTCCACTTTTTTCCAAGGTTCGAACATTCAACCTCTCCTAGAACAATTTTTTCCCGTACTCGATGATAAGATATCCATCATATTTGATTGGGCTGTCAACAAGGAACATTATGTAAAAAACCGCATCTAAATCAGGTTTCAAATTTTTGAGTTATTAGCAAAACAGTGATTACATGCATTACGCCCCCTAGTGGCTAAATCAGAAATAAATATGAAAAGTTTGACCAATTAGGCACATGTTCAGATAAAGATCACTCCATGTCCAAAATTTCATAGCTGTAGCTTTTATCATCTGGCCGCTAGGCTGGACACAAAAATGGGTGGAATTGGAAAAATAATAAAAATAAAAAAAAAAAAAAATCAACAGAAGAAGAACAATAGGTTTTCGCCCTGCAGAGGCGAAAACCTAAAAAAAAAACAAATCAACAGAAGAAGAACAATAGGTTTTCGCCCTGCAGAGGCGAAAACCTAAAAAATCAACAGAAGAAGAACAATAGGTTTTCGCCCTGCAGAGGCGAAAACCTAACAAAACTTAATACAGTTATGTGCAACAGTCTGTATAAAAGATAAGCAATTAAAACAAACTTAATACAATTTACATCATAATGGCTTTCATTACAGAAAAATGAGAATATGTTACATGGATGATGCATATTCCCATATATGTTGATAACTATAAAAGCATGTCAACTGCTATAGGTACCTTAACTGACTGTCAAATAATCATGATATACTACTTGAATTATGTCAACAATGAAAACAAAGTTAAATTAGAGATTGTATGTAATTTTTTTTCTTGACCTGGACAAGTGAAAAAAAAGGATTTCCACACCCCTGTATACCTCATGAAGAACCATCCACCATATACCTTATGAAGAACCATCCACCATATACCTCATGAAGAACCATCCACCATATACCTCATACAGAACCATCCACCATATACCTCATGAAGAACCATCCACTATATACCTCATAAAGAACCATCCACCATATACCTCATAAAGAACCATCTACCATATATCTTATAAGGAACCATCCACCATATACCTCATAAGGAACCATCCACCATATACCTCATGAAGAACCATCCATTATATACCTCATGAAGAACCATCCACCATATACCTCATAAAGAACCATCCACCATATACCTCATAAAGAACCATCCACCACATACCTTATAAGGAACTATCTGATTCCACAATATACCCCATAAAGAACCATCCACCATATTCCTCATGAAGAACCATCCACCATATACCTCATAAAGAACCATCCACCATATACTTCATAAAGAACCATCCACCATATACCTTATGAAGAACCATCCACCATATACCTTATGAAGAACCATCCACCATATAGTCCAGGGGTGTGGAATTCCTATGTCCGACTTGTCCGACTCGGTACTTTTTGCGGCTGGACAAGTGATTTTTTCCATCCCGCTTGTCCGCGGACAAGTAAAATATCCGAGATCGAAAATAAAAATTATAAAAAAATATCTTCTGAGTTTCATACTCTAACAGTAAAAATATCAAAAAGAAATAATAAAAAGAAACTGCGAATGTAATGTTTTTAATATTCCGTGGAGAGTCATTTCATTATGGAAAAACCAGCCTTGGGTCTAAATTTAGAATCCATTTCTCGCCTCCTGATTGGCTGCCGAAAGCGTCATTAGTCTCGCGTGACTTCTTCGCGTGGTTGTGAAGAAAATCAAAACTATCATTGAAATTGATAAATTTGTACATTATCCACGAATTCTTCAGATACAAATAAAACTGTACGATGGCGAAAAGAAAATCTAAATCCCAAAGAGATCGCGAGTATGATAAGAAACGTGTTCGAACTTTCCAATCTTTTTGGCGATCCAAAATTAGTTGGCTTCGTTCTGAAGATGATACAGCATTTTGTCTTTTTGTCATTTTTTTCTGGTCGCACTGACACAAGTTCAATGTTATATATCGGCAAACCCCTTGACAGCTTGTCTAGAAAAGACATCCTGACTACGCACCAACTCTCTTCCTATGGAGGCTATTCGTTGCCAAAAATCCAGCCTTGTAATCATGACAATTTATACTTCGGTTCAATTAAACAGATTTGTAAAAGTATAAACGTTTATCCGAGAGGTACATATTGTGCTCGTATTGTGCGTTTTGATTATCTCGATTTAACTAGTAACGTTTTTACTTCTAGAATGTAATTTGGTAACATGCAGCTAAGATAAAATGCAAAAAAAATATTTATAATATTTCAAACTCAAATTTACGAAATGTACAACGACATACACGACACGTTTTACGCCGTACATCACGACGTTCGAGAATGGAGCCGCATCAGATAACACTCTCAGGTTTACAACTGCATACTTGACTTTTACATTTCTACGCGATTAACATTTGTAGACGATTTTGCAACTTCCATATATGGCAGTATCACGGAAATAGGCGAAGATTTAACGGCGGAGCCAAATTTCACGAGCGGAAAATAAAGAGAGGTAACTTTTACACCATGATAAATCGGTAAGTACAGAAAGATTTCGTATTTGCCTGAGTCTGAAAATGATACTTTGTATATACAATAATTTTATATACATCAATTGTTAATCATTATACTTACCTTTGGACTCTTTTAATATATACATGGTAAAATGAAAACGAAAAAAATATGGTTGAAAATCTATGAAAGGGAAATTGCTATGTACAGAAATTTTGGTTTTAATTTTATAATATAAGTGAATATTAAGAAATGAAAGCTTTACATTAGAAACTGCATAGATTTTTTTTTCTCTTTTTTCTTATCCAGTCATACCCTAGTATTAAGGTTATATTTGTGATCTAGTAATTAAATGTTACTCAATATTACTGGGAAAGGCAGCAGCCAGAATTTGGCCTGTAAAAATTATTGTATAGATCTATCTGTAGCAAATCTTCCATCTGTTTTGACTTGAAAATTGGACAATAGTAAAGCAGCAACTTAACTGAACCTTAAATATCAATTTGACTTATCCCTTCTAAAAATATATTTGTTTTGCATAAAAAATCTTGATTTATAGTCAAGCAGTAATTTTTACTGTCTGGAAAAAAAAAACCCATTAAGGGTTGGATTAAGACACAGACAGTTGATGCATGTAACTTTTGTGTATTTCCTTAAAAAAATTAATCAATCTGCAGGTATGTATATGAACAAACACAGAGATTCAAAATAATATTTGAAGTCAGACACTCTTTTTTTGCATTTAAAACATTACTATACCAGGTGACAAGCAAAGGATCAATCTTTATTAAAGCAGGAGATATCTTATATCTTTATAGAACATCTCCTGATTAAAGACATAATGAATACTTCAACAATACTGCCAATAGTCAATATTGACTACTTAAGGCACCTTAATTTTGGATGTGTTCTTGAATTGTTATTCAAAAAATTGAGTCCGGTACACCTCAGCTCTGTTTGTGAAAATTATGCATTGTTTTTCTGAAAATTGTGAATAAAAAAATCGACTTTTTTATGAAAGTGGCATTGAGCGCGAATTCACAACACCAGTAATGGCAGTGGCTAGATATTAAATTTTGAAAAAAGCTCAGTTGTGGTGAAGTGAGTTCTCATATTATGTGGCTTTGGTGGCTCGACTAAAAAACATCAAAGTTAAAATCCTGGCCAGGGATATAAAAATCTAAATATAAATTTACGCCATGCTGCGCTTATATTGCTGGCTTTACAATGTAGGTGGGGTACGTTTCAAAAACTAATCTTTTTTATATCTTCTGATGTTGATTCAATTCCTGCATACAACGGCATGCAACTGAAACACATGATGCTTAGTAAATAATTGTGATACTGTTTAATTCTCATAATGCATTTACCTTGAATGTGTAGACCTACACGCTGCAACACTTCCCTTATTCGTACATGGGAGATTTAAGTGCGTGGAGATTTGCCAGTCGTTGTCGGAAAATACCGAAAGTGAGCGGACAATTACGTTTATTTACGATGATGTAGTGGGCGGGGAAATGGGCGGAGCTTATTTATCAACATTGCAAACGTGTAAACCTGGATGAAGCTGAGCCGAATCATGATGGTCGGACAATGTAAAGTTGCGAGCGTTAAAGTAAGAAGGCGTTTTGTAGTTTATCAAAATGCATTTTGTTGAAATACGTATTTACAATGTTGCATCGGCAAATTCAGTCCAAGAATGTATCTCTGGAGATTAAATACTAAGAAATTCAAATGAATTGTGTATTTTGTCGGAAAATAAACTGTTCAACTCAGATCAACAAGGCTGGATTTTTGGCAACGAATAGCCTCCATATCTTCCAAGCATATTTCTTGTATGTCGAATTTTAATCACAAAAATAAACAGACAAAATCCTGGCCCCTGGATAAAGCGTGAATGAAGTTGACAGGATATAAATAAAACAAAACTTAATACAGTTATGTGCAACAGTCTGTATAAAAGATAAGCAATTAAAACAAACTTAATACAATTTACATCATAATGGCTTTCATTATAGAAAAATGAGAATATGTTACATGGATGATGCATATTCCCATATATGTTGATAACTATAAAAGCATGTCAACTGCTATAGGTACCTTAACTGACTGTCATAGATAAGTCATGATATACTACTGTGAATTATGTCAACAATGAAAACAAAGTTAAATTATTATTATTTTTTTCATTTATATCCTGTAAGTAAAAACTTTAGGCACATAAATCATATTTTTCTTCTGAAAATTCGGACAAATAGATTTTGGCTGCGGACAAGTAGATTTTTTAGGTTCACTTGTCCGTGGACAAGTGAAAAAAAAGGATTTCCACACCCCTGTATACCTCATGAAGAACCATCCACCATATACCTTATAAATAACCATCCACCATATACCTCATGAAGAACCATCTACCATATACCTTATAAAGAACCACCCACCATATACCTTATAAAGAACCATCCACCATATACCTTATAAAGAACCATCCACCATATACCTCATGAAGAACAATCCACCATATACCTTATAAAGAACCATTCACCATATACCTCATGAAGAACCATCCACCATATACCTCATAAAGAACCATATACCTTATAAAGAACTATCCACCATATACCTCATGAAGAACCATCTACCATATACCTTATGAAGAACCATCCACCATATACCTCATAAAGAACCATATACCTTATAAAGAACCATCCACCATATGCCTCGAATAGAATCCTCTATTATATACTTCAAACAGAACCACTCACAAAATACACCCAACCATCCTTTACATACGTCACATAGAATCATAAAGCATGTATATCTTTTTTTTCTTTAATTTTTAATGAAGTTGCAAGACATTTTATTTGTTTTGTCATCAGTTTGAAATTATCACCTGTTCCTGGCCGTTGAGAGTAATATGATTTAATGTATTTTCATCTTTCCTGACAAAAATATTCGAATATAGATAAATTAATGAACAATAAAATTCATCTAAAGATATTTTGCTACAGCAGTTTTTCATTTTACAATAATATCTGTCATATAAAGGAATATTCGTCCAAGTTGTTATTTCAGATTGTAATGATCTGAAATTGAACATATAAAAAGTTTATTTTTTAAACCCATATTGAAAATATGTATGATTAACATTTTCAGATAAGTTTGCTTTTCCTTAATGGATTTTGAAATGTTCTCCATCAAGAGATAATGTGTCTAGCCAAGACCCAGAACCGTAGCTCAGGTGTCAAGGTCACATTTAGAGTTCAAAGGTCATTTTTTTAGTCTATTTTCCGTGTCTGCTCCATAACTTTGTACTTCCTTGGTGGATTTTTTTAAAATTACGTGGCGGATGAAATTTTCACCCAATGTAACATTCCGCGATTGTAAAAAAAAGTTATTTTTTCCATCATAGGTAAATAGTGTTACGAACGGTATTGAACCTACTAGTATAATTAAAATTGTAAAACCTATATTTAGAGATTTTATTTTCGTGTGCCGTCACATGACTGATCACATTAACTCTTTCACATGCGCTCACTTTACAGGGCTGAACTTACGAATTCGCTACCAAGGACTGGCGAAGAACGTGTCACGTGGTATCGCAAGCAACACCTTCGGGGAAACCGTGTTCTATATTTAAGCAATGTTCCCAAGTTGGGCGTTTACGAAAATAGTGTTTCCCGTGTAATATGACCTACACTTTCCGAATTCATTTGTCAGGAAAGAAACACTTCATCAACATGAACGAGGAAAAGTATAAAAATTCCTACCGATCATCTGCGAACGAGCTCCTTCAAGTTATACTTAAAGTTAGGAACATAATTTTTCTCTGAATATAGATGTAAGACATTGTAATCGTTGAGATCAAGTCTAGCCTATTCAGAGAAGAAATTATACAGATCTTAGAAGAAACATTGGATAATGCAGTTTGAAATGTTAAGACACTCGATAAATGATTGTCATGTAGGGCATATAAATTGCACCATTTTAAAATATACCAAGTGCGAATTTATTATTTTTGAACTAAAATGACAATTTTAGTTACTGAATGCTATTAGATATGTTGGTGTATGTGTGAGACCTCGTTCAGTCACTCGTTCAATCACTCAATCAATATAATTAACCCCGCGACTCAATTTCAGTACTCAAGTGCTTTGATTTGTCACCGAGTAAACTTTGCCCACTTACTAGTGACGTAAAACAGCTGATCGTTGGCATAGTCAAACACGAGGTTGTGTAAGGTAGCGTTGTCCAGAATTTTTAGCGTGGCTCGATCCCCTGGGTTGTCGAAATATTCGTAGGCAATAAGGCTCCTACTGCTCCCAACGATGTTGGCCTCTATAATGGTCTGATACTGGTCTGGAAGTTGCGGTAGCGCATGACCTGTATCGGAAATGCATGCACGTGGGTCACAAACTAAACAAACAGATCTGCTCGTGGAGTTCAAATCACTCTCTACATTGTATTAGCTTTGAAAGCATCATAACGAGAAATGAGCAAATGCATCATTATTAAATGATAATAATATATGAAATAATAATGAAAAGTTCATCACCATCATCATCATCATTAGTAATAACAGCTGAATAAGTAGCAATAGTTGTAGTAATAGTGGTATTAATAACAGCAGAATAACTAATTGTATAAAATCATATCAAGAGGGAAAATATCCAGACTGTAACAGCATACTTGTCTTTAGTGTTTTCTAGTGGAACCAGTTAATACTTACCCTTTGTGTCATTCTGAGATGTGCAGTACGGCGTTGTTGAGAGAACTACTTGAGATCTGCATAGTATCAAGGCTGCTGCCATGGCAACCGCGGCATTGAAAGTCTTCGAAATAATATACAAATAGTCAATTGTTTTAGCTAAGAATAAGACGACTTAGTAGATGTATAAAATGGACCCCACCCCCACCAGAAATGATAGATAAATAAATAATAAACACAAAGTCAATGACATAAACAACATGAAACATATTTTTATCATGTGTTAGCCTTTGATGGAATAAAATGGCGTTTAATAATTCAAATAAAATCAAATAAACATGTTCAACACACGAAATGAAGAAGATAAAATAAAAAAAAACTCATTGCTGTCACATGTTTAAAAGTGTGTATTGGAAAATAATGCAGAATGGACTAAGTAATGAAAAGTTTAAATTGTTGTAAACATAATAGTTTGATTGAATGACAAACACACCACAAATCAAAGACTTTATAACAAAGACCATATAGCCTAACAGAGATCCGCAACTCTGGTATAAGTAAAGAGCAAGTCAACATGAGAAGTGTAAAATTTCTCGTATCAATTTAAAATATACTAGTACTGAGTTTTCTCTTCAATTTATTGCCATAAATATGATCGCAGATCTCTTATGGGTGATACTGTAAAGCCTCTGCCTGTTAAGCGTCTGCAAGATGATAAGCGTATGACAAAAAAGCATCATGCTTGATGACATCCTAACTTCCTAATTACAAGTTGCAAAATGAGTGATGATGTCGTTCAACTCTCAACATTGTAAAAAAAAAAATCACCAACTTTTTTGTTTCAGTTTTTTTCTTTCCAATTATTAAACTTTGTTTCTTCTAAGAATTGACTTGCACTATGGTTAAAATTTATTTAGTGTTTATTTCACACAGTCATCTCGCAGATAGCTTGCTTGCAACATAGCACATGTTAAGGTAGTGGAACCCAAATGCATGAATCTGTAAAATCTGTTGTTGTTGTTGTTTTGTGTGTGTGTGTGTGTGTGTGTGTGTGTGTGTGTGTGTTTTATAAAGTACATTTAAAGAAAACATTTTGTGCGATACAAGAAACTTCTAACACCAGATTCTAAAGATTTAATGCTTTTAGTCTGTCTAACCCTGTATTGAAATGGTTTCGCAAATTGTTGGGAGTATATGTAAAAAAACTGCCATAAAATCATCAAATTTCCCAAATTTTCTCATGAAATTATTTATCATATACCTAAGGCATATATCAAATGGAAACATTAAAAACATAAGAGCAAACTTGATAAATTGTATATTTATATAGAAAATCTTCATATCACAGTTTTATGTTTCCCCATTTATAAAACAGCAACACAACAATTCTTGGTTAAGTACATTTTTTACACAAATTTCTCAGAACAAGCTGTTCAAAAAATATTCATATAGATCTACCATATCAAACATAAAAGTGCACAATTTTATATAGGTTAACCATAAAAGTATCAAAACAGGATGTATTACCTGATCCCCTATTTCTTAAGCTCAGTAAAAATACAGAATATTAGGTATTGACTGCTTCCCAAGTTCTTTACAGGTACAATGTGAACACAAACTTGAAATTACAATTATCCTTTAAGTGCTTTGATTAACGTAAAATCATTGTAAAGTGAAATAATGAGCTGATAATGACATTATTTCGAAGAAAAATCCCACAATTTATATATGAAATATAATTTCATTTCCAAATTCTTTGTTACTTGTTTTTAATATTTAAAAATCTAAGGATTCAATAAAAGTTATCTAAGAGTTTTATACCAAGTACGTACAGTCTTAGTACGAAAATAATAACTTATAATTTGCATGGCTTTCCAATACACGAACTCTTGTGTTACTACTTTTCGAAATACCATCAGTTACCACAATTATGCATTTTGGCAGATCTCGGGGAATTCCAAAAATGACGTCACCGGAGGTAATTCGGGGAGGTTTTTCTTCTCTTTTTTTTTAAAAAAAAAGAAGAAAAAGAACGATATTTTTGCATTTAAATAGATGAATACCAATCAAAATTGTTACATGAAAAAGAATCACATTCCGAATCATGGCGTGTTATGACGAAGAATGTCGGAAGTTGGACGATCTTTGCCGACACTTGCCGTAATTTGCCGAGCCCGTTAGGGTTCCTCTACCTTAAATGTTAAATTCCATATTTTGAAACATAAATTTTATATGAAATGTTTTATGTGTTTACTGTTACACTTTCAAAATTTTAAAAGGCAACTAAATGAACTTTTGCATCTAAGTAAATCGATGAAAAAGAAAAACAAGAAGTGAGATCTAGTTTGACATGAAAATTGGAATACTTTAGCAAGGAAAGATTTGCTAAAAATATTTTATAGGTGGCGTTTTTTCCGTAAATACTCGGCCTTTCTCGTAAACAATATAGGTGGGAGAAAAAAGCCAGTATCCGGGACCCGGGACGCTCGGAATTCGGGATCGTATTAAACATATAATGGTTATGACAGGTGTCGTAGTAAGGGGTAATAAAACTTATACAGAGTGGATTATAACACAAATTGTGACTATAACGTTCGATTATCATGTCGATTTAGATGCAATTAGATATGATTGTCATCTATAGCAGGTGGTCCAATATGTTTCATACAATCCCGGCTTTTCTAAAGGCGACCCAAATTAAGGCGATCCGGAACGTTTGATAAAGATAAAACTAAGAAGACAATGAAATAGAAATCTAACTTTATTCTTCTATTTTGGATTACAAATTTGGATTTTGAAACATCCATAAGTCATCGTTTTGCCATGTTAATGTTTTCATAACATTTTTAGCCACCTAAAGAAGATATCTCGAATAAACTGATATCTACATGTAATTGTTTATATTATACACAACCCATCTGTTTTGGAATAAACAATTCCTATAAAAAGATAAAACATACTGCACTTATGACCGTAATATATATTTTGACAAGACGGACATTTCCCCTCCCATGATTTTTTCAAGGCGGACATTTATCCTCCCGTGATTTTTACAAGGCGAACAATTCCCATTCCGTATTTCTACCAAATTTCCCCCTCCCTCTGCCGACACCTAATGTGTGAACAATATTCCTTCTGATTAAATCTTATTTGTGGCTTTTGTTGTAATTAACGGTCGTAGTATGCATTTCGTATGATTAGATATTGTTTGGACGCTAACTGTCAGTTAAGTAGTGTAATTAACTAAAGAAGAAATCTTTAATTAGGCACCACTTACTACCGTTTGTCCCACTATTTTCAGCAAATAGAGTAGCTCTTTTTAAGTCCAAATTCCATAACAGGTTATGTGAAAAACAAAGATACTCCCAATACTGAGTAGAAATCTTTAATTAGGCACTACTTACCGTTACATTATTTATAGCGGAGGACAGCCCGAGCTGGATTTCAATCATTAAAACACGATGACCAAAATTACAGACTAACAGACTTTGAGACAGAAAAAAAAATATCCACTTTTGCTTTGGGAAGTTAATCTATTGTTTTATTTTCTTTATTTACTCGCCACCTTTCAAGTTCGACATACTTATGCTCATTCCGGGGCCAATTAATTTTCATCTTTTTAATAACTCCCATTTAAATTTTTCCCTTCAAATATTATGGTTGTCTCTCGGACATTTATTTCTTTCGAATATTAATGCCGTAATCAGTGCTTTTCACTAATTTGGTAGAATTAATGCACTATTAATATCAACACAAACATGGCACCATAATGTAATTCATTACCTGTATAATTATATATCGATAATTATACTTTGTATTTTATATTTTTAACAGTTTTATGATAAATAACTGATAAACATCCTATGGCGCCTACACTGGTCACTTTGCCGCAGATAACACATAGCTGATCACGTGGTTTTATTTCTGTTACAACTTCAAAAAACATTATGGCATTAAGAGTTGTTTTTTTTTTAAATATTAGCATGCGGAGGCGAAGTTATATTGCATTGACGGTAAGCGGTAAAAGAATCGGACGCAAATTGGGAGGGAAAACGTCCGCTTTGGAAAAACAGCGGGAGGGTAAATGTCCGCCTTATCAAAACTGGGGGAGGGGAATTGTCCGCCTAGTCAAAAATCATGGGAGGGGAATTGTCCGTGATTCGGATAACTGCTACTGTGTATTCAGCCGACACGCTTCATTCCACACACATACCCATGTCCATGATTATGCAATAGAATGCAATCTATCTGTCTGAACTTATCTATTAATTTACTTTTCAGTCTCTCTCTCAGGTACAGTTGTACAATATGAGGATTTTCCACTATAGCGAATATAAACAATATAGTTTCCAGTAGTAAACATACAAATAAGCGAAATTCTACTCAATATCAAACATCTATATGACATACAGAAAGGAGCATATGATTTCCATGTATACATGTATATATATATATATGTATGTACATGTATATTTAAATTCTTTTGGTTTAAATTTGTTAAGATTTGATGGGGGAATTCATGTGGATACAATTTATGAACAATCTAAGCATACATTAAGAAATAAACACATGAATAGGTTTAAAAGAATTTACGGATGAGCTGTTAAATTTTCAACAATGATGTATTAACATTCAACCATAAACTTGAGATGGCCCCTTGAATAAAAAAATTCGTTAGCACGTGTGTCTGTATATAGATCAAAACTCATACCTTCACACTAGGTTTGAGCACATGTGTAATCCATTAAAAAAAACCGTGACGCTGGAGATTTCGTATTTGGATATCGTATTTTGAAGCAACGTTGTGTACATTTGGATTTATTTGACTACATAGGTAAGCAGTTAGCTTTTTATTTCTAGGGAACGAGTTAATAACTCGAGGGAACGACTTAATTATCTCGAGGGAACGAGTTAATCAACCAATCAAATTTTGCGATACATTAATATCAAAAGAAGAAAAGTTACCTCCCCTTTCAATAAAAGCGCTATTTCCTCAGCATCATGGCAGACGATGGCAACAAGGATGAATTTACAAAAATGCTAATAAAGAGATGTCATCAAAGAGATGAAGGATGACAAGGTAATTAACCCACTTTTTAGTAACTGATTTAAATAATCCATTAAATATCTAGATCTATGAGACTATGACGCTATCTTGAGTCTCTTCAACGACAGGGCATACGCAAAATCTTTTAATATCCTCGAGTGCCCAAACTGCGGCCCCCCTAAGATTTAATTAGGAAATGCAACATAAATAAAATAGAATAAAAACTGTTCACTTACCAATTAATTCTATCAAATTCACATTGATACCCCCCAAAATAATTCTTTTATAAACAATTATTCACTCGGAAATAACATTGAATACATTACGAGTAAAATATTATGCCATCATTTTGTGTGGTCCTAACTCCGCCCCCTAGGTGACGTCATAGCAGTTGCGAATTGTACACATATGACTTCCATTTATAAATATGTAAACACAGCAGATGGAATTTCCGAGATACTTTTAATTTAAAAAATGGAGTGTAAAAGGGCCATTCTGCGTGGAAATCATTTTGTCTTAAGAAAAATAGAAAAATAGAGTGCTGTGAGATATAATTTGCAATATTTATCAGTTTGAATCAAAATTTCGTACAAAAATCATCTGAGTTTATTTACAGAAACATAGTAAAAAAAAAATCTCACAGTCGCTAATGCGTGTGATAAAATCTAGCGAGACTGCGATAAAAAAACAGAAGGTGGCGGAGTTAGGACAGGGGCGCAGTTAGGACCTCCGACGATATTTATCAGTTTGAATTAAAATTTTGTACAAAAATCATCTGAGTTTATTTACAGAAACATCGTAAAAAAAAATATCACATTCACTTGCGCGTGTGATAAAATCTAGCGAGGCTACAATAAAAAAAAAAGGAAGGTGGCAGAGTTAGGACAGGGGCGCAGTTAGGACCTCCGACGATATTTTTGCAATGATCAATGAAAATTTCGTAATTCAACCGGAACTGGTCAATCAGCTGTACAGTAAAAAAATGTTTCCTAGCAGGAAATGGTCATTGGCTACTGACTTCTGGCCCTTGACTGCTGCATAAGTACAGGCATTGAAAATTGGCATGTGCGGATTGTGGCTCCCTGCTGGCAAATACACAGTCTTATCTGTCTCCCAGCAGGTGGCTAAAGGAGCATTGGGGTTGGGAGGGTCATAAACATGATAAAGATCAATCACAAAATGTAGTAATTACAAAATATATTTAGTCAGTGTAACTAATTATTGGTGCATAATAAAAAAAAAATACTTTCTATTACCAGCATCATTTAATTGTTGCTGTTGTCCTCTTTTTTATTAATCATTACCATTATACTCGGGTAGGGTATTACCAGTGGTCGTATATTACCGGGGTATTCAGAAATAACAAGAATACTGGTCTCATGAATTCTACCCCAATATTATTTGTATACTAAAAGTAAACACATACTGTGTGATATCTGTCAAAACTTTAAACCTTAGGTATGAGCTATTTTCAAGTGAGATTTTGCATTTCTTCTAAAATGCCAACCGAAATTCTTCAAAAATTTAACATTTTCTACCTGAATTACTTCGAAACAATAATTAAAAAATAAATATTTACAACATAATTAAAAATCATTCTAAATGTTGCAGCACAGCATAATGAACGTCACAGAAAATTTATTATGATGATATATTTGATCTAAAAAAAATACTAGGGGTGAAGTTTATATATGCATTGGTATACCCTACCAAGAAATAGCTGAAATATACTATGTAGGGTTTACATTGTCAATATTTTTATCAAGGAGAAATTGTTTTAGAGAAGAGACAATCATTTATTTTATCAATGAAATCTTGAGGATTACTGAAAGATAATTTTTTCATGTGAGTGCTTCTTCTTCTATTTGTAACTTATTTCGGAAAGCTAAATACCACGGTAATACAACCCACCAGGATATTTTATTATTTATTTATCTATTTATTAATTTACTTATTTGATAATTCCATTTCATTTTCATTTACATTTCAATATTGTTTGTAAAAAGTTGCATAAAAAGTCTAGTCTATAATGAAGTTTAATGAAAAACATAATGATGTCAGAGTAATAGAATAGGTTGAAACTAATATGATAAAGAAGAGAAATAAGGATAGCAGGATGAGTGAGAACACAGAAAAGTAAAAAAAAAGAAAAGGTACAAGGAGATGCAAGTAGTTTTGTTCCTTTAATTGTTTATACTATAGTAAATACCAGTATTGTAATGCAACACAATGCAAAATGATTAAAAATTGTTATGGTAATAAATCCCCTCATTGGTGCATTCACCTTTGACCAAGACTAAGCATGCATATATTGGCAATGAGCCAATGTGATTTAAGCGTGACATACACACTAATTGGTTTATTGGGGTTCCGCACTGTGAGCTCACATCAGGGTCACTTTCTTATCTCCTTATCTTATCTTGAAGGGGGAGGGTCAACCAAGAAGAGCATTTTGGATGCCTTTAATAGCTAGAAGCTCAAATTTCTTGTAAGTAATAAGCTTAGGTTTGGAAGAGCACAAAGAATAGTTTTTCTAAGCAATAATTTTACATGTCACGATGTTCATGTTGTTTTTGAATATTCAACCATTATCTATAATAATATTATAATCGTGTCCACTCATCCTCAAGTTTACCATTAACTGTTGAAACATATTTGTCTAATAATTTACTGTGAATCACCATAAAAGCAGAGAAAAAAAAGAGTAACCTCTTCTAGTCTCAAATTCTCAACTTTATTCTAATTACAATAGTGTCTAGCTGCACAGATAAAAAAATTTCAGGCATTGCTTCACATGCATGGAGATTTTGTACACTGGTTATATGTCATATGTTTAAATTACAAAATTAGCTTTCATCCTTGATTTATTATATATAACCAAATGATGATATTATGGCAGACAAAGCTTTACACTTAGAAAATCATTAACAGAAAAAAGTAACTCCTTATTAAGACTTTTAAGTTGTAAAAAAACTGCTTTCAAACATAGATAGATATGGAAAAAATCAAGGAGTTTAATTTACTTGAATCATGCAACTGCCTGTATCATTAGTTGGTTCTGCAAATTTATCAGCTGGGTAGTTGCCTGTCTGCTGTGAAATTGAGGCCCAATTGTGCAGCTATGGTCAAAAATCCTTTGGCAGAAGTAATTATAGTGTTTTTATTTTTTTTTTATGGCAGATTGATTGTGATGTAGTGGCGGTGATGATTGATGAGGAGCTGGCAAGGTATATTCCTGCCTATGGCGACCGAATCACCGTGATGGCTTTTGCCAGATGCACAACAAAAAACTGGATTCAAGCTCTGGAACAACATTGGGTAAATAAAATTATGTTTTTTTTTCTTATGATATACATGTGTTTGACAATTATTTAGTTTGTGTGCATCAGAAACTGGCTGATCATTTTGTCATTGTGCAGTGTCCTCAATCAAAGTTGTTTCTTAATTATGCTGATATCAAAGCATTGCTCACACAGTCTAGGATCATTTCTGGGTCCTTAATTATTTCATGTTTTTTGCTTACGTACTGTCATCAATACATATACAGTCATATATACCAGTTTGAAAAGTTTACCTCCATCAAGATTCAGAGATGGAAAATTCCACTCGTCCGCTTGTCCTGCATGCTTTTTTCCTTCTTTGTCTATATTGCAGGATGAGTGAGATTTTTTTGCTCTCCTTCTTTGTCTTAAGTGCAGGACGAGTAGTAAATTTAAAATTTTTCCAACCCTGAAGATTTGAACCACACATTTGTGTATTGATGCTTATGATTTGTGAAGGTTCAGATCTGTCATGAGATCATTCTGCTGAAATGGGCCCATTTGGGTCACATATGTCAAAAATTTATTGTTTTAATTCACCTCAATTGTTCTACACACATTGTTTTAATGTATCTCATTTGTTCTCCTGTGTAGGCACTAGGCACTGATTTTCTTCTTGACTATTTGGAGAGCTACATTTATCCTACTATTAATGTTTTGATTAAGTTTGAAAGTTGCGCTAGCTCAAAGGTGTTTGGGCTAGTTAAAATGACTGAGTTAGTAAACATATCTGATAGCATAATGAAACAATTCAATTCCAAGGGCTAGTGAACATTTTGCCTGTTTTATAGAATATTGCAATTCAGGTATATGCTCAAAAATCAGAAATTCTTATACTGTCAAATATATTTACTTTTTAGGCTACCTAAATATAGAACAGAACAGAACAGAACATATCTTTTATTTTACCACAGATTACAAGTTGTAATAACAAGTGGATTAAATATACAATAGCAATTACAGTCATAGAAAAGTTTAACGGTGAGTGAATCAGTGGGGATGGTGGATTTGAATTTCATTTTAAATTATTAATATAAAATATAGAAACAAAAATATCCAGAGAAAAACAATAGATACAAAAGTCAGTTGGAGTGATATCCCGTGCCACACACACACGCACACACACATCACTTTGTACCCATGTATATACATGTATGTGCATATGTATACATATATCTTTCAAACAAAATTAGTAATATACGTGCGCACACACACACAACAAAAACTCACTGACATAACTTTATAGAACAATATGCATGTGTATACATTCCGATATTACATTTATTTATTAGTACAACACTGTCTTAGTCGAATGGAATCATAACGGAAGTTAAAATTGTCAAAACAGTATCTATTTTAAGCAAAAACATAATAGCCTCCTTTTCATTTGACCTCGGTCGGAATTTCATCGACGATCAGAAGTGGGACGCACACCTGACCACGTGCAAAGCGAGACAGGTGTATTTACATTACAGAGGTAGTTGGGAGACCATGAGGATGATGGATCAACTTGGTAGGTTTCTCTCTCTCTCCCCCCCCTCTCTCTCTCTCTCTCTCTCTCTCTCTCTCTCTCCCTGTTAGCAAGTGCTCAAGATAGAAGAAATGATTAAATACGTTTAATTAAAGTGTTTGAACAGATATTTGACATAAACACCAATATTCTGCAAAACCTGTTTGTTGTCAGTAGTTAATAATTCTTTGAATTTTCTATGATCTGGTCTTATTAGATATTTGGTCGGTATAAGATTTTGCCGTTTATGACTGAAAAAGTGGCATGAAAATAAATAGTGTATTTCGTCCCCTAGCTCATTCGAGCTACATAAATTGCATTTTCGCTCTAAGTGTGGAATAAATGTTTGCTTCCAGCGTCCAACTTCAATTAGGAACTTATGATTGCCGGTTCTGAAGTGAAGTAAAGGGATCCTTAAATCTTTTGGTAAGATATTAAGGTAGGGTTCAAATACCAGATTTGTTTTGAATTTACTGTAAAATATACCTTTATTTGATTGTGAAAGTTTTGAAAACCAATCCTGTTTGAATTGGTCAATTAGTTTGAATTTAATAAGTTTATGTAGATTGTTAAGTTGTGGACCAGATTGATTAAGCCAATAACTGGAGTATCCTGATGAGTTTAATATATTCTCAATATATAGCATCCATTTATAGCTTTGATTATCAGAAAGCATACTTCTATAACATAAATGAGAAATTTTTGAGGGATTTGATTGGATAAGCTTTGACCAAAAACCTATCATTTTGGATTTAATATGTATATGAATGGGATAACGGCCTAATTCACCATATAGCATGTATCTGGGGGTACTTTTCCTACATTTAGTAATTTTCCTTAAAAAATCACAATGGACTTGTTCTAACATGTCAGAATTTTCAAAACCAAATATTTCACATCCATATATGTCAGTATCGGCAATATAGTATGGTCAAATAATTTAATTTTGATATCCATCGGTAAATCTAAATTATTAATTTTAACAAACAGCTGTTGTAAAGCCTTTTTTGCCTGTAATACTACATGACTCTTACACTTAAGAAATTTACCAGATGAAGAAAAATAAACACCAAGATATTTATATTCAGAAACTGATTCAATGAAGTTTCCATTTATATAAAATTTATAATTTTGGGGCCTATTTGTACCAAATATTAAAACTTTAGTTTTGCTATAATTAATGTTGAGTTTCCAATTTTGGCAATATTCATTAAATCTATTTAGACTATTCTGAAATGTAACTTCATTATCAGAAAATAACACTGTGTCATCAGCGTACAGAAGCACTAAGAGTTTAATGTATACCAGAGTATTGTTTTCATTTATGCTAATATCTATACCTTCATCACTGGGAATAAGAAAATCATTCAGGTCATTCAAGTAAATAGAAAATAAAATGGGTGAGAGATTTTCCCCTTGTCTAACACCACAATTACTATAAAACATTTCAGACATTTGCCCATCATTAAAAACACAAGATTTTATATTAGAATACATATTTTGAATGACATTTAAAATTTTCCCTCTTATCCCTATTCTAAACAGTTTTGACCACAATGCAGCCCTCCATATGGAATCAAATGCTGCAGAGAAATCAATAAAGGAACAAAACAATTTCTTTTTTTGTAGTCTAAGTTTTTCAATTAGATAATGGAGTGTGAATACATGATCCAAAGTGGAATATTGAGCTCGGAATCCCGCCTGATTTTCACTAAGTAATCTATTTGCTGATAAAAAATCGTTTATTCGTTTATTTAGTATAGCAGTAAATACTTTACCCAGGCAACTTAGTATTGTGATAGGCCTGTAATTACTTGGATCAAGTTGAGAACCTTTGTTTTTATAAATGGGTTTGATTGTGCCAGTTAGCCGCACATCCGGTAGAATACCAGTATCAAGTATTTTATTAAACAGTTTATGGTAGATTGGTAACATCATGGACTTAGTGCTCTTGAGATATTCATTCAAGATTTTGTCAAATTGAGATGAGGCTTTATTATTTTTACATTTTGAAATAGCATAGTCGATTTCATCAATGGTAATTAAATATATGACACCAGGGGGCAAATAGTTTCCTCATATACTTTATTCTTTTGACCTCATATACTTTATTCTTTTGAAGGCTATAACCAGGTAAAATCAAGAGACATTAATTGTTTAAATTAGCTAGGTTTATATATATATATATGATACTTTGCAAACTGGTATATATATAAACTTAGCTAATTTAAACAATTAATGTCACTTGATTTTACCTGGTTATAACCTTCAAAAGAATAAAGTATATGAGGAAACTAGCTGACCCCTGGTGTCATATTCATATATATTTTCAAATTTTAATGCAAGACTATAGCAATTGGTGAAAAAAAGATAATTCAGTAATTAGGTTTTCGCCTCTGCTGGGCGAAAACCTATTGTTCTTCTTCTGTTGATTTGGTTTTTTTTATTTTTATTATTTTTCCAATTTTTCCAATTCCACCCATTTTTGTGTCCAGCCTAGCGGCCAGATGAGAAAAGCTACAGCTATGAAATTTTGGGCATGGAGTCATCTTTATCTGAACATGTGCCTAATTGGTCAAACTTTTCACATTTATTTCTGATTTAGCCACTAGGGGGCGCAATGCATGTAATCACTGTTTTGCTAATAACTCAAAAATTTGAAACCTGATTTAGATTCGGTTTTTTACATAATGTTCCTTGTTGACAGCCCAATCAAATATGATGGATATCTTATCATCGAGTACGGGAAAAAAATTGTTCTAGGAGAGGTTGAATGTTCGAACCTTGGAAAAAAGTGGAAAAATGAGGGTAGGTCTACGAAAAACCTACCCACTTTTGTTAGAGATCAGATAGAAGAATTCTGTTTGCTGCATACAATTTGCAAGACATATACGCACAAAATATATGGGGTGGCGAATTAAGGAAATGCGTGGTTTGTCCTCTAGAAACGGTCAAACTTCACTAAATTTTAGGAAAATTAAAATTTTAAAAACATGTTTTTGTCGCTCCTGACTTTATTTTCTGTTCATTCTTCATGAAATTTTCACACGATATGTATTGTTATGTTTGAAAGGGCCTCACAAATCAAAAAATAAAAAAGAATTGAAAAGGTCATGGTCATATTACGATTATTGTGTTTTTATTCGGCCACAAATAGCTCCAAAACTAAAAATATTTCATTGAGAGTATATGAACAAAAGTTTTAGTTCTTAAAGAGCTCTTTCCAGTGATGTTTAGTTTTTGAAGATCAGACTTGTTTTGGTCGTTATACGGCAGTCCAAAGTTTGATCCTTTTTTGGAATAATTGTAAATCAGGTTTTATGCTTCAAATTCTGATACATAAGAATAAAAAGTTTGACTTGTGCGACTAACGTTAGTATACTTGATTGAACTATTTGCTGCTTTGCTAGGTACCTAACAGTAAAATTTTAATCAATTTTCTTTCTCATTTTGCCGCTAGGGGGCGCTTTTCTTGAAATCATTCTTTTGCTTATAACTCAAAAAGTTGAAGTCCGATTCGAATGCGTTTTTTTGCATTCTGTTCCCTGTTGATAGTCTAATAGCATATGATAGGATTCGATGGTCCGTGTGGCTGAAAGCTTTTGAGCTACGGAAGGTTGAATGTTCGAACCTCGCAAAAAGAAAACTGTGCAAATGAGGGTAGGTCTACGAAAAACCTATCCGTTTTTGTTAGAGATCAGATAGAAGAATTCCGTCTCCGGCATACCATTTAAAAGACATATACACACAAAATATATGGGATGGCGAATTAAGGAAATGCGTGGTTTGTCCTCTAGAAACGGTCAAACTTCACTAAATTTTAGGAAAAATTAATATTTTAAATACGTTTTTGTCGCTCCTGACTTTATTTTCTGTTCATTCTTCATGGAATTTTCACACGATATGTATTGTTATGTTTGAAAGGGCCTCACAATTCAAAAAATAAAAAAGAATTGAAAAGGTCAAGGTCATATTACGATTATTGTGTTTTTATTCGGCCACAAATAGCTCCAAAACTAAAAATATTTCATTGAGAGTATATGAACAAAAGTTTTAGTTCTTAAAGAGCTCTTTCCAGTGATGTTTAGTTTTTGAAATTCGGACTTGATTTGGTCATTATACGGCAGTCCAAAGTTTGATCCTTTTTTGGAATAATTGTAAATCGGGTTTTATGCTTCAAATTCTGATACATAAGAATAAAAAGTTTGACTAGTGCTACTTATATACTTGTTTGAACTATTTGCTGTTTTTGCAATTTTGTTTCTAATTTTGCCGCTAGAGGGCGTTTTGCTTAAAATCACTCTTTTGCTTATAACTCAAAATGTTAAAGTCTGATTGAAATGCGGTTTTCAGCATTTTGTTCCTTGTTGACTGCACCACAGAATGTGATGGATTTCAAGGGACAGGGTATGGGAAAATATTTGCGCTAGAAGAGTTTGAATGTTCTAACATTGCAAAAAAAAACTGTGCAAATGAGAGTAGGTCTTCAAAAACCTTTTTGTTCTGTTTCATATTGAAAATTGTGGCTGAGTTGAAATAAAGTGTTCAAGTTGATTAGGTTAAAAGCGAAAACTGAGATACCGCTTGCGGTTCTAGTATATATATATATATATATATATATATATATTATATATATAATATATCTCTTTTTCACCAATTGCAAATATATATATATATATATATATTACTGAATTATCTCTTTTTCACCAATTGCTATAGTCTAGCATTAATATATATATATTTTTTTATTACTGAATTATCTCTTTTTCACCAATTGCTATAGTCTTGCATTAAAGGTAATTCAGTAATAATATATATATATATATATATATATATATATATATATATATATTTATTACTGAATTATCTCTTTTTCACCAATTGCTATAGTCTTGCATTAAAATTTATACTAGCCACCCAGAACTGAGAATAATTAAGGGATCGAGGGCTTTTGGGACAGATTAGCTCTTGTGTACTTGTATCTTTTCCGCCTATACTTTTATTGTGTAAGAATGTGTATGTGTGTGTGTTTTCCAGCTAATTCTACTCTTCATCAGCTAGGAAGAAGACAATGTCATTCAGGACCAGCAGGAAACAGAAATGCCTTGAAGAAGACAAGAAAAATTGAGTTAGATTGGCTGCACTGTACATCTAACAATATCTATAAGCAAGTGCGGACTGCCAATGGCGGTGGGACGAGGCATTTATCAGTAGATAAAAATATAAGGGTTGGTGAACTTTTGTGTGTTGCTAAAGCAACATTTTTCCCAGAGGGTAAATCAAAGCTTGGTGATTTATGTGATTTTAATTGTGAAATCAAGGATTTTAAAGGGGATGCTATTCATGAACACAAATCCATTGAAGATCTCTACAAAGAAACTCATGTGAAGACATACAGGCTGTATTTATATACAAGGTCAACAGAATCATGTGAAATGACATCTCAGGTAAGATATCCATTTTTGAAATCACCTTTTGGAAAAGATCAAGTGAGCTATTTAAAACCAAATTTGCTGATCATCAATCATGCTTATTGTTGTTATTAATGTTTGATTTTTTCCAACAAAATCTCAGGATCAGGCTCTACAAGACTTGATGCTAATTGATAAAAGTAACCATCCTTAGGTTGTTCCCTTTGAAAGCTCTTTAAATAATTAATTCTAAGCTAGAACTTGGGTTGCCATTGCAACAAATAAGGAAGAAAAGGTCTGTATAATTCCTGTGGTATTTTGTATATAGTTATAGTATAACCCTTTCTATCTTCTATCAAGATTGTTCAATTTAGGGACCAAAGGGGGGAGAGGGGGGTACTCCAGAGGTCACATACATGTAACTGATATTTTTTATAAAGCATTACCCCAATCTCTTCTATAAGATATGATCATTTATAAAGCAACATATTTGTATGGTATGCCTCAAGAGACAGTTTGTTTTGTTTTTGTAATTCAGAACAGTCATGATTCATCTGAAGATGAATTGCTCAGTCTGCCTTCTTCAGCTGACTTGTCAACACAGGATACACAGTGCAGCACAATCAGCGCCCAAGCAACTTTATCACCAGATCCAGAGGTATGCCTCCTCTACCACTAAGTATGGGAACTCAATTCTTTCCTCCATTGTCCGGAAATTGTTCTACTCTGACATAAATGAACTTTGATACAGTTATTAAAACTACAGTCAAACTTGTCTTAAGCAGTCAGTCAAGGGAACAAGAAAAAGTGACCGTTTGACAGAGGTGGTCGCTAAATAAATGTTAAACATATAACAAAATGCTAGTTTCTTAGTATCAAGACTGACTACTAAATGCAGGATGACTGCTTAATACAAGTGACCGCTGATAGAGGCTCAACTGTACTTCATGATTTTCTTTTTTTGGAAATGCTACACATTTTATTTACCATCAGCAATTTAAACTTTTTAGCCAGGTATCCTGATAGAACACTTGCTTGGAAATTCATGAGTCCCTTCTGAAAATTAGAAGTCCCTATCATGTCATTCAGACATATGATGGCTTTATTCAAATAACTATTGGTTAAGAAGTTCTGATTCATCAAAGAGGGTTACTAATAAAAAAAAATGTTTGTGGAGATGATTACAAAGGTTTTCAAAAAATGTGGCTGTTCAATTTACTTTTAATCAGAAAAGTAAGTGTCCTGATGTTAATTCTGGAGTCCTTTCCAAATTTATGGTGTCTTCGGGATCCTTGGACACTGTTAGTGTTAACCCCTGAGCACTAATTCTTTCAATAAAAAGGAATAGTTATTTTTAATAATTGTGGCCCCTTTTAGACTAGGACAATCTGATCCTCCCAATCCTTTACATTTTTACACAAAGCTGTTATGTGTGGGTATTTATCACTTTCAGTAATAGCTCTCATATGAAAGATAGGTCATTGTAAGATATTTGTTGATTTAATTAAAATCCTTTGATAATAGTGTCAAAATGATGGCATGCTGTAGTTATATTTTTTTTCTTTATGGTTGTTAAGGGAATAACTGACTAGCTTGAGGATACACCTCATTTACCAGAGGTAACAACTTTTTAACACAAGGGAACTATACTGCTATGTTGAGGAATATGCTTTATCAAGAGGATGATTAAGTAACTTGTGGGAAAAGAAAGTCATTCACTCCTTGAAAAGAGTTTGATGTTTGAAGGGAATAGTTGTTCCTTCAATGTATCTTAGACATTACCCGGAGTAAGAAGTATAGAATAGTGCATGTCACCTGTGTGCCACCTGATTTACTGCAGATGTGGCAGAGATACAATCCATAAATTGCAATATGCTTATATCGATACGTCAATACTTTATCAAGCATAATCTAAAGGTTAGATTTAATTGATGGGTTAGTAAGTTCATTGTGCTACTAAAATGTAAAACCTTCATTTGGGGCATGCTGACAGATTTTAATGTGTCATATATCAAAATATTTTGAACACAT
>CM037794.1:8059250-8109250 GCA_021229015.1 Solen grandis
TGTCATCCTTATTCAACTTCCATACAAAGTAATAATATTCTGGCTTGATAAACAATGAGTCCTTAAATATGAAGTTGTATATTTGATTTATTGTATCTATGTTTAGGTAAATTTTCATCCCAGACACCGCCTCAGTTTGTCATCGTCCCACACAAGAAGCATCAACATCATACCTCTCACAGCACAGGTACAGCTTGGTTAAAGTTTCACATGCAAGTTACTTTCATGCTTATATCTAAGTAACCTGCTTTTATCTAAGTATTTTTAAGTACCAAGCCTAGTTGAGCTTATTCTTGGTGTGTTATGATCAGCTTGATTTTAAATGAGTTATATAATGGGTCTTTGTTATAGTTATTGAATATTTTTGTCTGTGATACATGTATAAGTGTATCTGAGCTCTTATCATTTCTAATTCCATACTTTAACTGTAAGTAAGTAATAAAAGTAAGTTAAGTCTTTATTTAAAGGGATAACATATTTGGCTCCGCAGAAACCAGTCTTCTATATGGTCCATTGTGTCAAGACTGTCTCTGAAATGGTTACAGTAACTATGACAAAGTGGTATATGGGGGTATTCATCATGTTCAATGATAGTTCTTGTTGACAAAGTGTTGATATTATCCTTGACCTGCTTTTTTGTGTCACCTGTTGTAAGCAGAGGTGACACATAGGGGTCACTTTTCCGTCGTCTGTCAGTCTGTTTGTCTGTCACACTTTTTCTGTCATGCATCAGCAGGTGATACACATGTTCCAGAGAACAGTCATGTTGATTATTATGGCTTATACATTTTAGTTTGTCATTTGTCAAGGCGAGAAATTAAAAATAGACCCTTTTTTCCAAATAGTTAAAATATTTTGTCATATGGACAGCTCTTGTTTTTGAGTTTATTTTTATTCCCCTGCATTGATAGATTGGGGGGCATTGTTTTTTGGTCTGTTTGTCACAAAACTTTACACTGACCATAACTCGAAGGTCCTTCCACCTACAGCCCCCAAACTTCACAGGCACATGCACCTTTGATGACATTCAAATGACCTTGACCCCCAAGGTCTAAGGCCCACCATGGGGGCATGGCATTCATTCCAACATAGCACTTGTTTCTTTTGCAGTGCTTCATCAGTGTTGCCATTTTAAAAGCAATGGAATGTTACTGTTTTTCCATTGATACTTGAATAATAATAATAATGATAAAAAACTCTTTGTTTCAGTGGTCAAACAGGTACAGAAGTAATTGAGGTGATGGATAGTGAGGATGAAGAAATTCAAAGCTGTAACAAATTGACAAACAGCCCAAGGTTGTTTTTTTGCATTGTAATTAATATATCTCTAATAAAAAATTAACATACTGTAGTTATAGACCAGCTAACAGTGAATTGTCTTTACTTGACATTATTATCCTATAGCAAAGCACCATGCAAAGATACAATTCAAATTTGATATTAGCTATGAATATTACTTAAGTGCACCAAATGTTTCTAAGTCTAAGCTTTACATTATTTATTACTAAGGATTAATGTAGCATTCAACCATTGTCAAAGTAATATTAAATGAAACATATATTTAAATAAAATCATGCTTGTGTTTTACAATGGTGAGTCATTTACTTAAGTTAAACAGTGTTGTTGTTTTTTTTTTGTTCTTTCCAGGGTTGATGACTCGGGCAGACAGGTTGGTGGAAATCTGAAGGAGTTCAGGGAAACATTCATGGAAGAAGGCCAAACAAAGTGTGTCATATTTTGGTCGAAAACTTTACAAAGTGCTATTCGTACCTTAGAGAGAAAAAATTAAATCTGCAACAAAAATTTTTATCAAATTTTCAGGAGAAATTGGAGAGGACCATGGAGGCCCTAGAAGGGAGTTCTTCAGGTATACAATTAATTTAATAACAAGTGTTGTTTGAATATTATATGGCTTTTATTTAAACATCAGTTTCATTAAAATCATGCCAGTTGTCCTTTTGAGTTTTGGGGGTCAAGGTCACTGTTATATAGAATGGAATTTGCATTTTTGCACAACGGTTTTCGATTGAAGCAAGATATTGAAACCAAATAGGCATGTATGTAGATTGTGGGGAGACAAGGATTGTGAATTAGGTCATTTTCAGACAGAGGTCAAGTTCACTTATAAACAATAACTTTTGATTGAGGGAAGATATTGAAACCAATATGTTGCTGGAAGGTGACAAAATGATAGTTATGATACCTAGCGTTTGAGGTCATTTGGAACAAGGTCAATAGAAAAAGTTAAAAAAAAATTTTTCTTATGCACAAAAACTTCAGTTTGAGGCAAACCAATATCTTTTGTCTTCTGTGTAACTTGGATTAAGGTCAAGGTCACTGTTAATAAAACTATAATTTACTGTTTCACATATGAAGTTTCATACTTCTACTGATAATTTAATTTGCACATTTTGTACAAATCAACAAAATTATTTTTGCTTTTGAAAGTAAGTTGGTTATGTTAATTATTTTTCTGAAAAATAAAACCTAGAATTTTTATGTACATCCAATGTGTGTTTCACATGCAGGCCTGTAAATATCTTGGGCAATATCTATATTTTGTAATCATATTTCATATTAATATCTCATTTAGTAATTTCATCAGGGTTCCCACGGTCAGGGAAAAGTCAGGGATTTTTTTTTCAAGGTCAGGGAAAAGTCAGGGAAATTTGAAATTGGTCAGGGAAATTTGGAAATCCAGAAAAAGTCAGGGAAAAGTCAAGGAATTTTACAATCAAGGAATGTCGACCAAACAGAAGGAGGATTATAATAAGGAAAGGCTAAGGCAGTTTCTTCCATTTGGCATTTTTCAGTTAGTTTGAATTGTCAGATAGGCATAATATTAAATAAGTTCCAAATAGCATCCAACTGGCACACCATCATTTCATGTTTAAAAAAAAAAAATTATCTAGAAGTAACTTAGTTTTAGAAGAGGAAGACGCTGAAATTTCAAATATAATAGTGTATGAGCAAACAAGGGAGACCTTTGTATAAAGCTTGTGTGTCTTGGGATTTTTCCACTGTACTTCTTTTCATTTTGCTGTGATTACTGTTATTTACAGTAACTTTAATGAGATCATAATCACCCTTTTTGTTTGTGTACTCATATAGCAAGATATAATCTCTGCCAATTTTGTTAGCCATTCCTGTGTGCTTTTTGCTTAAACGTTTTAGCCAGAGCTTGTTTGATTCTACAGCACGTTGTCATACTATTATGTGTAGTAATTTTTTCACTTGTATGATACTCTTTGATTGCTTAACTAGACTGTGATTACTAATGTCATCTATGAGCTAGGTTTGTATTTTGTATTCTCCAATTTTACACAGAATTATTTTTGTTGCTTTTGTCAAATTTATTCTTGGAAATTAAAAGCAATTAATATCTTTGTAAGGAACACTGTAGTAGAGTATTATAATCATACTTTATGTACATTTCTCCCTGAAGTATACTGTTTTAAGTATTTTAAAGACTGTCATATTTGTATATGGAGGAAATTTGGAGATCACTTATACAGCACCCTCAAAAACATTCTAATTAAAGAATATAGATTGTAATGTATGTAATGGTAATAAAGTATGGAGGTTAGGGTTGGCTAAAAGGGGTGAGAGGAGGCCAACAACACTGTACATTTTAGTGCTCATAGATGCTCCGTATGTGCCGCTGGATTTGCGCTTAATTTGGTCGGAATTTTGAGTTTGGTCAGGGAAAAGTCCGGGAATTTTGATTTTTCAATTTTGTGGGAACCCTGTGAATCATAACATTCATAACTTTTGTCACAATATAAACAATACAGTAAAATGTAAAACATTCAACTGTTTTCTTAAGTGTGATTTTTGTCCAAAATTGAAATTCACTCTTAAAAAGCTTTTTTTTTCACCTAACAGTTTAAACACATGTTCATTATACTTAATTAAATTCACCCTTTACCAATATTTTGGCAGAACTTGTTTTTGTCAATGAAACTTGAACTTTGAGCAACTACTAGGGCTGAAACGGTACAGGACCCTCACGGTTCGGTTCGGTACACGGTATTGGGGTTTCGGTCCGGTACATTTTCGGTACATTTCTTCTCCTTGCTGATAATTTTAATTCTCACTCAAGGGTTTCAATAAGACCCAATATCAGGAATTTTTTAACAATAGCCATTATATCAAATTAAATTATCTATTTTGATATAAAATCCATTTCAACAGCCTATGTTGTTGTAAGATTTTTTGTGTGATTAATTATGTTGTTGGTATTCACATTGTTTGATAACTGATTATCAGACTAGTATGATAAAATAAATCAATATTCTACTTTTCACACACATTTTCCTTACATACTTCTTATACTATTTTTTCATTGATTTTACATACCTTAAACACAGTACTCTAAGATCATCCATGGCTATTTATGAAAACAAAAGAGATCAATTCAATTATGTAAAATAATACCCTACGGTTTCAAACTTTGTTTACAAGCATAGTTCCTTTCTTAGAGTACATATTCAGCGGAGAGAGTTGATATAAATGTTTGTTTGTGTGTGTGTTTTTTATCGGACAAAGAGTTTTGATGTGCTCTGTTTCTTTTTCCTGTGCGTTTTAAAAAGTTAAGTAAAATCCGCGAAAACTGGTGACATTTTCAAACACACGACTGATTATATTTATGTTCATATTTATGTTCAAGGCTCAAGATATGCGTGTACATATTCTCTTACCTTTAAATCAAGATTAAAAGGATTACCATTTGCTTTTTCAAAAGTAAAATTGGCAATTTTTCTCATCTGAACGTTCGCCAATCTAGCAGTAATTTGTTGGCTTTTAATGCAAACTGATGAAACAAACATATCAGTTATTGAGAAAAGTGAAATAAAAAATGTTGAGGATATCTAGGCAATATATTTTCATTATTTTGTTCTCGAGGGAAATTGTTACGATGACATTAGACTTTGTTGTTGTTGCCATTACGTGAAATGTCCTCTTGTTTCAATCAAGCAGTCTGGTACTGTTAATGATTTCACTGCAGCTGCCCTTACAATCTCGTATTTTAAGCATATTTTACCTGATAAATGCCTACTTATGCAACATTTCATTGGATTTGCTTTTTGGCCTCGGTACGAACCGTAACCTAACTTAAATGGACCGTGTACCGTACCGTGAGACATAATACCGCGGTACGTCCGTATCGAACTTTACCGTTTCACCTCTAGCAACTACATAGTAAATGTTTGTACAGTCGCCATATTGTTATTCAAGAATAACATAATAAACATTTTTACAGTCGCCATATTATTATTAAGGATAACAAAATGGCAAATGTACAAACTTTTATTATGTAGTGGCTTAAAGATCTATGTTTTTCCTTGACAAAGGCAAGTTTTGCCAAAATATTAGTAAGAGTGAATTTAATTGTATTATTTCCCTCTGGAAAACCTACATATTCATTTTCATATAATTTGCAGATTAGCATTGTCAGAGCTGCATAATTCAGAGTTATTTGAAGGACCCGATGGAAGCAAAGTATTTAGTCACAATCTAAATCTTGTTGAAAAACGACACTATAACGCAATTGGGCGGTTGGTGGCCTTGTCTCTTGTTCAGGATGGGCCTGGGATGCACTTCATGAACAGCCAGCTCTTCAGCTTGATGGCAGGCCATGAATCAGATATGACTCCTCCAAATGAAATATTGTCCAGTGACATTCATGACTGCTTGAAGAAGGTACATTCTTTACCATGTTGCTTATATTCTTTTAATTATATCCCAGCAGGTTAAATAAGCCCTTTTCAAAGGATTTAAACTTATTCAGTTATAATTGATTTGGAAAAAAAATGTTATTTCAGCTTAAATCTACAAACCATACTCTACTTCCAGGGTAGAACCAGTACTCAGGTAGTTACATTTAATGTCTGGGGCAGTGGGAAGTAAAATGTTTTGCCCCAGAGCAGACAGCTTGTGTTATGGACCGTGTTCAAACTCAGGACTGGGTCACAGGTGCTCTGAGAGTAATCCCTGGTCCAGAGGACACTCATTTGTACAGTCTAACCCTTCTATAGCAGTAAGCAAGGGGGCTTAGCCACATTTTTGGCCCAATCTTCATGAAACTTTGTCAGGATGTTCATCTTTATGCTATGACGGATGAGTTTGAAATTGGGTCATGTTGGGTCAAAAACTAGGTCACTAGGTAAAATCTTAGAAAATCCTTGTGAACACTCCAGAGGCAAACAGTTTTGGTCCAGATGTTTGAACTCAAAACTGTGCAACATAGGGTCAAAAAGTAGGTCACCAGTGCAAATATTAGAAAAATCTTGTGAACAATCTAGGGGCCTACATTTTTGTACCAGTCTTCATTAAACTTGATAAGAATGATGACTGCATGAATTCCCAGTTGAGTGCAAATTCAGGTAGGATCAAAATCTAGGTCACTTCCAAATGTTAGAAAAGCACTTTAGATGCCACTTTTTTTGTCATTATGCCTAACACAGCAATCTTACTCAGGTCGGCGACACAGGGCCATCTTGGCCCTCTTGTTTTAAATGTTAGAAAAAGTGAATGAAAATTATGAATGTATGATAAACGTATAGTAAATAACCTTTCCAGTAAAATGGTTTTATTGATATTTTCATTTTCCATTATGATCACTTCAACTTCAGCATTTCTGCTATGCAGTCACCTTCCCTCTACATATAAACTTGATGAATCAACATCTTATTTTGACATATTGTTATAAATTGCATACTATACTACAATACTGAAAATACTCTGAGGACCATACACCTCTCCAACTGAACACTTTTTTTTTATACGGACTGCTTACTGTTTAGAGGTTTCATTGTATATCATATGCTTTTGCTCATTGCACTTTACACTATGTAAGATCAAACCTTCAGTTAAAATCACTTGAAGTCCTGGTATCATTACAGTTGGAGGAAATCTCCACATTAGCAGAGAGGGACCAGTTCCTGATGGCGTATGGGGACTGGCTAGCAGACGGGGATCAATGCATATCGCATGAAGCTGGACAAGAAAGAAGAAATTGGAAACATGATATTTGATAATCATGTTTTCAACAGGTAAAATGACTTCCTTAATCCATTATTTGTCTTGAAATAAGTTGTAAGCAAAATCCATTTTCTTTTTTACAGTCATTATGTAATAGAATTAATACTTAAAATTTTGAAATATAACATTAATCTCTAAGTGCATGCTAGTCAGTCAGAGGGTCCCAATTTTAATTTTTTTTTTAATTTAAAAATTGTCTTGTCAATATTTAGATGAAAAATATTTTGGTCAGGTAAGTTACCCAGGTACAGTCATGGTTGGCCCTTAAATCATTGACTTATTTCAAAATTTGAAGATTTATTGTTTATAATTGTATTAATGTCATTGTGATAGATGTTAATGTGAAATGTCTACAAAGCATCTGGGTATTTGATAAAACTTCTGCAGTAATTTTAAGAACAACACTTTTATTATAAAAAAACAATTGTATTGTTTAGTTTTTAATTAATCCTACATTTATACATGTATATTTATATTCACTTGATATTTTTAGAACATCAGCCAGTTCATTGATGGAATTAATGAGGTTGGGAGACTGTGGGAACTAATCAGAGACAACCATGGCACATTTAAGCCTCTCTTTTGCAACTACCGGAAGGCTTTGACAAAATGTGAATTTGACTCCCTGTGCGAGTTTATATTCAGCATTGAGGGGTCAAACAACAGGACTTCAGAGGAAGAGACTGTGTATGCATGGGAAGTTTTCCTGGAGTCTATTGAAGGTTCTGTATAAATTGCAAGACAGTCTTTTCATGTAATATGTAGTGTTCATAACCAAGGTACACTTAATTTGAGAAGTTAGAGCATCTGCCCCAGAATCAGGAGGTTTTGGGTTCGTTCCCTGGCAGAATCAAACTCAAAGTCCTAATGAATGGTACTGGTATAGCTCCCTTGCTTGGCTCTCAGCGTATAATGGTAGTTCCAGGACAGGTTGGCCCTGTGTCAGGATAATGTGACTGGGTGTGGCATCATGCCACATGTCTACAGCGTGCAGTGTGGCAGCACTATATCTGTCACTAGTTGACAAAGTCTCCAAAAGACTTAAATACTGTTGGCGGGACGTTAAAGTAATTCCATATAAGTAAGAATTATGGACAGTTCTTTGGTATTGTATGCAAGTTGGATTTTGATTTTTTCTAAGGACACCTTGTTTTCATGATTTTCACATTGTTATTACATTTTAAGTCTGTGTTTATCACATATATTTTACTTATATTCCTCCTATATTTCACTAAATGTCATTTCAGATGGATCTGTGTCTGCAACATTCCCAAAGCTTATGACATTCCTCACAGGTGCTGACAACATCCCTCCATGTGGTTTTTCAAAGAAAATTACAGTCCATTTCTATACGCAGGAAGTTGGGATAACTCGTCTTCCTCACGTGTCAACATGCTCCCTAGAATTCTGGGTACCAAGAGGGGAAACACCAGAGAGCTTCCGTGCCCATATAATGACATGCCTTAATGAATCCAGTGGATTTCTAAAAGTCTAATTGTCTGACAAAGTGAACTTCAGCTTAATAGTTGGTGTCACAGGGTGCAAATATGTACTTTTTTTCACACAAACGTCATCATTTTTAAACAATATGTTCAAGCAAATATTTTGCTTTCTTTCCTAAGGTTGTATCAGTGTTGTGTTTTAAGACTGCAACAGCATATATTGATCTACATGGATTTTATTATTACCAATCTATCCTGGCACACACTTTAAGCCTGTGTGGTGATATGTCCTCAGTTTAAAAAAAAATAAAAAAAATGGCATGAATATGCCTTTCATATAACCCATTACTGCATGAATTTTCAGGAACAAGCTCATAGTTTGATGAATATTGATTCACTTGTTTATTTTTCTTTGCCATTCAGACTATGCACAACCTGTGCTACAATATTTTATGAGTAAACAAGAGGTGACACTAATAAGACAGTTCCTCCTTTTTCTATGGCATCAAAATGTGTCGATATGACACATAAAGGGTTAAAACTACCTTCACTGATCGTTCTAATTTGAAATTCAATTTTAAGCTTTTATTATGCCCCCTTTGAAGAAGAGGGGGCATATTGCTATGTACATGTCGGTTGGTCTGTCTGTCAGTAGACCAAACTTAAGCTCTATTTGACCCTGAGATCTCAAACTTGGTATTGTTATTGCTTATGATTAGTAAAAGACCCCTATTGATTTTAGGATTTGTACCTCGAAGGTAATAAGTTAGATTTTCACAAACACTGTATAAATTACTTAGCATTGTCAGACTGATTACTCAAAATCTAATTGACTCTTAGGTCTCAAACATTATACAATAGTTACCTATGACTAGTAGAAGAACCCTATTGGCTTTATGGTCTGTACCTCAAAGGTCAAGGTCACAATGTCATAGATTAAATTCTCTTTAACATTGTGTTAAGGAAGCATTGTCCATGTGATAACTATAAGTATCTCTTGTATCAAATATTGCACAATTGTTGCTTATAAGTAATAGGAAACCCATTTTGATTTGGGTGTATGTACCTCAAAGGTCAAGGTCACGAGGTTATAAGTTGAATTCTCACAAACACTGTGTTAAGTAAGTATTGCCCGACTGACCAAAAACTTATAATCTTTTGGTTATATATTACTAAAATTCCTACCTTATGTAAATCATCTCAATTCATTTATTTCATTGAAGATATCGTTTCATCTTTTTTTTAGCAGTGCTTATAATTATCAGCAGTAAACCTTCACCGAGATAGGTACTGGACCAGTTTGTGACAAGCCCACGTTATAAAGTCAAACATCATTCACATAATATAGCTATATAAATATTATGGCATGGGGGTTGGGGGGGGGGGGTCATATATGTTTTACAAACATTTCTTTTTTCTTCATACAAAGTACTTGCATATGCATTCTTGTGAATTGTGTTTTGCAATAGAGTGTTTTCCTTAGAGTTCAACAATCATTTAAGTTAAAGACTAATTCTCTTGTTTGTTTTAAGTTGTATTTGAATCTGGTTATTTTTCTCCTAAGGTGACAGTAAACCGCTAGGTCCTCAACTATTGTACTTTGGTAGGAAAGATTGTCTTCTACCATGACAGATATAAACAGATCATACCGATCTAGATTACAGCACACTGGTGAACGGAAAGTTACTTGTGCCCGAGCAACATTAATGACATCCTTTGGAACATCACACATGTAGTTACAGCTATCCCACAATTCTGGATGATTGAACATGCTGTTAGGCCGTCCATGTGGTGCATTAGAGTTCCTAGACGGTCTGATGGAATGGTTGTTCCACATTGATACTGCCAAATCCAGCTCTGCCTACAAAAATAAGCTTGTTATTAAGTATTATATGTAGTATGATTGAACACACATTTATGTTTTTTTATACCCCCCACAAACGTAGTTTTGGGGGGGGGGGGGGGTGTATATAGGAGTCGGTCGGTCCGTACATCCGTCCGTCTGTAGTTTTTTTGTCCACGCTATTGCTCAATAACTACTGGATGGATTTCAATCAAACTTCATAGGAAGCTTCACTGGTGAGCATAGATGTGCATTTTATGAAATTGTTACGGTTGATTGACTTTCTTTTGAGTTATGGCCCTTTGCTGATTTTCTGGAGTTTTCTTTGTCCACCTATTTTTTTTTTAGGCCCTTTGCTGATTTTCTGGAGTTTTCTTTGTCATAGGATTCATAGGAATCTTCAATATCAAGCACAGATGTGCATATTGCGAAATGGTTACAGTTGACCTCCTATAGCTGGGCACTTGATTGTTAACAAAGGCTGTGTGGGGGGTATTCATCACCTTTAGTGATAGCTCTAGTTGGTTTTGTTTTGTTTTTAGCTGCAATATTCAAAGAATAAGATGATTTTTGTGTAAAATTTGATAATGCATATAACTGCCATTTGACTTTCTTTCAAAAGTTAGTTTCATGATATCCTTTGTGCACCTGTAAAGTAGTGAAACGGGTAAAAAAAAAATCATTGCCTCAGAAACAGGCCAATCTTTATGTATTTAAACAGATAAAAAAATTTCTCTCCTCAAAACCTGACCCCATTTTAGCGTAGGAAGCCTGAAAATAATTAATTTCAGAAAAATAATCTCCAAATTGATTTATTTAATTTAAAAAGTTTAATTAAAATGACTTAAAATATTATTTGATATTCGGGTTATATAAGCTTTTGCATTTGTTTATTTAAAGTTTCAATTTTCTTGAGATATAGGATATATTGAATTTAACCAGAAAAAACAATAAAAACGTTAATTTGCCAATGTTAATAAAAAATTCAAAGTACCGGAAATTTTTAAACTGAATAAAATCACTTTCAGCGAGTTTAAATGTTATTTTTATGATTGCTGTGGATAACCAAATGATAGATCATTAGAATAAACTATTAAAACTAATTGATTATCTTTGAATTATTGATTGTCTTATTTTAAATTAATTATAACTTATTTTTATAACAAAATATTTAACATTCGTAAGCGTCCTGTATAGTGCATTATAGCTTTACATACGTTTTCATATGCTGCAGTAGTTAGATTGTGTCCACAAATGAAAGTTAACATCTTCAGTGCTGAAAAACAGCGACAACCGAAAAAAACGTATTTGGGTAAATTTTAACGTTGTCAATCATGTTTTACTAAAAATACGTGGACTCTTGCGTTTGGTTTTAAACCTGCAAAAAAAGGCATCCATCTCATAACGTTGCAGGGAATCGCTGTAAAGTTTGGTCCATTTCTAAGGCAACATTTTTTTTTACCCGTTTCGATATGCTACAGGCATTCACTGTAAAGATTAGCCGTTTCTGAGGTTATGATTTTTTTATCTGTTTCAATATGCTACTAGCATTCAGTATAAAGACTGGCCCCTTTCTGAGGTAATGATTTTTTTCTTATGTGTTTCAATACACTATAAGCAGTCGCTGTAAAGATTGACCTGGTGTGCAAAGGATACAAGAAAAATTGTACCGTTCTAATTTCTAATGTACTTCAGTGTTAATTTCATTATCCTTATATAAATGTTTATTATACCCCGAGATACAAAGTATATGGGGGTATATTGGAGTCACAGTCTGCCGGTCGGTCCGTCTGTAGAGGAGATTTGTCCACCCTACTTTTTGACTACCTCTGGTTGGATTTTGTGGAAAATTTACAAGAATGGCAAGTACCATGCCTAGATGGACATATCGTCGGCATGTCATGATCGGCTTGATTTTAAATGAGTTATGTCATGGCCTGTTATATTTCTTAAAAATATTTCGTCCTGTCTGTTTCTCAGCTACCTGTGGTTTGATTTTGATTTATTTTCACAGCATTAAGAAGTACTAAGCCTGTTGTGCATATCATTGGCACGTCTTGATTGGCTTGATTTTGAATGAGATATTGCCCTATGTAATATATTTTGTCCACACTATTTCTCAGCTACCATTGATCTTATTTTCATAACTTCACAGTAATTATAAATACCAAGCCTACTTGCTAATATTGCAGGCATGTCATGCTTTCTTCATTTTTTTAGATTTTCAATCTGTGCGCCCTTTTGTCTTTCCGTCTGTCCATCACTCGTCAGGTTTACTTTTGCGTTTAAGCTTTTTTTCCAAGAAGATGACTTCACATTTTTATAAAACCATGTACACGTGAACATTATGATATAATCTTTTTAATATTTATGCAAATTTATGGCTGTGACCTATATTTCACGGTTGGATGAACATGGTAAAATTGGTTGTTCTGCATTTGCATTTAAGCTGTTACATCTTCCTGAAACTTGATATACATGTACACCGTGATATGTTTCACCGGTAGTATTTATTTAATTTCAGGGCAGTTACCTGGTAAAATTTAATATTCTGCTCCAGGTTTACCTCTGTGTTTAAACTTCTTTTTCTATAAAGGTAACTTCACATCATCATGAAACTTTTTACAAGTATACATCATTTTACAAACTATAAAAAATACAAGAACATATTTGGTTCTGACTATATCCCGGCAGGGCATTAGTGTCTTAGAGACACATTTTCTTGTTCATTAAGTAATGCCCCCCCCCCCCTTTTGTCATATTTCTTGAATATATTTTATCTGCTCTGTTTTGTTAGCTACTATTGGTCAAATTTTGATTTAAATTCATAGCATTTATAAGTACCAACACTAATTGCGCCTATCTTTGGCATGTCATGATCAGCTTATTTTTATTTGAGTTATTGCCCTTTTTTATATTTATTGAATATTTTTTGTTGTGATGAATGTATAAGTTTATCAGAACTGTACCTGTTTTTGTGTGTTTTTATTTTAATATGTGACATAGTCACAGTAACTGACACAGCGGTATCTGGGGATATTCATCATCTTCATTGATAGTTCTTGTTTTCTCAGAATATTATTTTTTAAAGAAGATAAATATCAGGTAATTATTATAAATTTTAATTTTATGTGGTAGATGTTTTATTGATCTAACCTTCCATTTAAGAGAAATAAATTTGGCTAAAGATCGATGCTGATGTTCATGTACTCCTTTTATCCGTCCAGCATAATTATAGTGTATGAAGGCTTTGCTGTGGAAGGCCTCAGATTCCTCCCCAGCAATCTGTATAAACGTATCAAAATTCACATCTTAAGTTTATGGAAAAAAAAAAGAATCCATTACATGATTTACCTGTACCAACGCCATAAAGCAAAACTGGATCAGGTTCTTGTCTAGGTCACTGGCACAAAACATGCCGTTGTCCTGGAGGTTCTTGAAAATATCAATCCAGTGCTGGATATGCTGCCGTCGTAAGTATCCCCACCAACATCCAATTCTTTGGTTTTGTGTGCTCGCACCTTCATTGTATGATGTGCTTGGATCACCATGCCTTCTAAACCAATTTTGCATTCTCTTTACCAGTACGTTTTCGGTACCAAAATCGCCCCTAATCATATATGCTGTACCACCATTTCTATCCACAGCCTCCAGAAAGTAAGCCCCAATCAGTCTAGGGTCGTTGTTTGTGGTGTAAACGTTTAACCACATCATCCGTCGGCTAAATCCACAGATACATCCATGTATACAAAGTCCATAAGGCTTGAGCTTATAGCCGTCAATGTGCCATATGAAATTTGGGCCAGGAGCAAAGTATGACCGTCTGATAAATCTGTGTGCAGTTCTTTCCCTAACACCTGAAAACAACAATTAAACTCGTTAGAATCCGTGTTTAATGCGTGATGTGCCTGATTTTAGAAATAATTACATGTAATTGTAATGTAAAATGGACATATGAACTGTGATGTATGGTATTACAAAATGACAAGATTATACAAGTAGTACTTAAGGTCAAATTTTATAAACATGAGCTACACAATGTTACAAAACAAATATCCAAGCTAGGCGTTTTCAAGTTTTTGAAAAAGTTTTTTCTCATTTTAATAGGAACAAATCAAAATTAAGGGACCCCATTTTGACCCAGGGGTCCTGATTTGATGGAACTTAGTAGACCTCATTTACACAATGATACAGACAAAATAACTTATCTAGGGCCTGTAAAATCAAGAGTTGCGGTCATTTTTTAATCACACCAGGGTCATTATTTTAAGAAACTTGCTCGACACCAGCTATGTTGTGCAACAAACGAAATTATCTAAGCCATCTATTGTCCAGTTCTTGAGAAATAAAATTTAATACAAACCTAAATTTTGACCAAGCGTAAGGCTTCGAAGGAATTTGATAAAGTTTAAATTGACAATGCTATCAAAGAGTTTAGGACTCGGTCTTCGATTTTCTCAGACGAAATTTTCGTAAGGAGTTTCCTTTGGGTGGCTATGGCAACCAGAGTTCTACATGGATCAAATAGATTTGCAGGAATGATCCCAAGAGGAATATCCCTTCCTATTTTCAGCAACTTGATTTATACAGTCTCGGAGAAGATTTTTTTCAACCAATGTGGATGACGGAAACATCACTTAAATACTAAAGGCCGTGTTAGCTAAGAATTATTTGCTTTTTATTAGTTTCCAGTGTGCCAGTTCTATGCGCCTAGAAAGGTCTTGAAGATCTTAACCCAGCGTGGATCGAACTCAAAACCTTCGGATCCGTATTCAACGAATATCATATGGCCACGTTTACTGATTGGTAACAGAAATTAAAGTCAGCCACCACTGTCCCCAGTGGCAGAGTGGTTAGAGCGTCCGCCCATTGAGCGAGAGGTCGTGGGTTCGATCCCCGGCTGCGACATACGAAAGTCGTAAAAATGGTACTGGTATAGCTCCTTTGCTTGGCGCTCAGTATACAAGGGTAGTTCTAGGACTGGTTGGCCCGGTGTCAGGATAATGTGACTGGATATGATATCAAGCCACAATGGCACTATATCTGTCTCAAGTAGACGTAGTCTCCAAATGACTGAAATACTGTCTGTGGAACGTTAATCCCATCAACAAACGATAAGACACAAACCATTTAAACATTTTACCAAGTATTTGGACCGAGGAATATATTTCATACTCGGCTGCAAAGAGATCTCAGCCATACGAAATATGCATAAATGCTTAGGTTTCGACACATACTTGATATTAAAACATGTTTGATCAACTTTAGAAAACCGCTTGGCCCATTGGGGAAGGCACAAGAAAACTACTTCGGGACGTAGGTTCGAATCTTGCTTTTTGTGTATTTTTAAAACTAACGGGTAAATATTTTGTCGCCAGTCATTACTTGCATTCTTAACCAAGAAATACACGTTTTTTTGTGTACTGCGGAATTTCCAAGCAAATCATATTGTAGTAGTCTCCAAGTTCATAAGTAAACCAATATGTAGAATTTTCAAGACACAAAAAACATTGTTAGCTCCTGATTGTGTTGATTGTACCTCGGATTAGTTCAAATAATATTCAACGCAGAGGAGACAGGAAAACGCAATGAAAGGAAACATACATGTATATACATTGACCAATAAGGAAAATGATACACCGCTAACATTTCTGTATTTAGCGCAAGGAATCCGTGGAGTAGCGAGGGTATCAAAATCTTAGCGATGTAATATACGCAAATAATCACTTTGGTGTTAATGTTTATCATTAGTTTAACGACAAAACACATATAATTTTACGCTATGACATATGAAAAAAACAACAACAAACAAACAAAACAAAACAAAAAAAAACAGTTGTCAAATTGCACAACGAAAAATTATAAATATAATTCACGTCTGCCACAATATTAAGGATAAGGTCTTTAGAGACAGGCATTTTAGCCACGACAACGTAGCGTATTTTCTTAAACCGCTTCCGAAGTTGTTCACCAGGACCGATATTGAATAAACTTTAGTTTTGCTCTTTTTTTTCCAAACCAGGGTTTCTATATCACGAAGGCTAATACAATTAAAAGACCATTCTTATCCAGCGTGATGTAACAAACTTACATCGCATATATATGTGTGTGAGAGTAGTTGCCATAATTACCTTCTGGGTCACATGTCTGAAGAATAGTATGCACATCAAGAGGCCGTACGTTGAGCCCGTGTGCCAAACATCTCTGCCTCATAACTGTATAGCCGTGACGGCCTCCAGACTGGCTGACTTCGTTCAGAATGAAATCTATAACAGTCTTTACATCACTATAGTTTCTTCTTCTCAATTCAAATGAGCGCAGAATTCTGTGTAATTGCCGTACGGAAATGGATACGCCATGTGTGTTGAGCATAACATAACTTATTTCGGGATAAGAAAGTCCTTCTCGAAAATATATTACAATATGATCATTTCTGTCAGCCATGACTATCATAAATGACAATTGTAACAAGTAATTTGATTGGATGACGAACTCGTTCCCTCGACTTATTATCTCGTTCCTTCGACTTATTAACTCGTTCACTCGACTTATAATCTCGTTCCCTCGAGATAATTAAGTCGTTCCTTCGAGTTCTTATCTCGTTCTCTCGAGTTATTATCTCGCTCCCTCGACTTATTATCTCGTTCCCTCGAGATAATAAGTCGTTCCCTCGAGATAATTAAATCGTTCCCTCGACTTATTATCTCGTTCCCTCGAGTTATTAACTCGTTCCCTCGACTTATTATCTCGTTCCCTCGAGATAATTAAGTCGTTCCCTCGAGTTATTATTCAAGAGTGAGTTTAATACGCGAAGGAGTACTTTTATTGACAGAAGTATTTTGATTAAGTCAGGTGTAGGTGTATGTTGGACACACTTTTCTTAGGGTAAACACCGCTACATTTGAGATGTCTGGTAACACCTCAAGTAGCTATTTAACAAAGTGAGAAAGACACTTACTAACTTACCAATGTAGATGGTGGCAAAACATTAATTGATTTTTGATGATTAAATGATTTAAATACACCTGATCCATGATATAATTTTGGAAGTAATTAAAGATGTGTTTAAATCTCTAAAGAAAAACCATATCAATTTATGTTTGTCTGTTGGTCCCACCGACAGTATTTCAGTCAGTTGGAGACGATGTCTACTTGAGATAGATATAGTGCTGCCACACTGCATATCAATTTATGGTATAAGTTAAATAAAATGGGTATAAATGAGAAAGACCGTATATGTATGTTCTGTAACAAGCGGGATATAGAAGATGAATTTCATTTCCTTCTTGTGTGTCCTATATATTTACATTTTAGGAAGAAATATAAAAAATTCTACTTTGTCTTTGTATGACCAAGTGTACACAAATTTATAAAATTAATGCAGTCAAAAAATGTAAATGACATTCAAAATCTTGGTAAATATATTTTTGAAGCATTTCTTCTTCGACAGTCCATTATATATTATAATAATCTTTATTTTGTTTATTACTTTGTACTCTATATATGTTTTTGTTTTTTGTTTTTTATTTCGTTTGCATTTTTAGAGTGGTAGAATCTTTTGCTGAAGAAGTATAAGATGTATGTGAAAACGACTATTATATATCATATTCTTATTTACAATCAAAAATGCTTCTTTTCTTGAGAAAAAAAAATGTAGGTCCATATTAAATAACATGAAAAATAAACAAAGTAAGAAATATTGAAAAATCAAAATATGATTATAGATATGTAATTGTCTCTTATTATTTTTGTATACTTATGTGTATGCCTTAATAGGTTTTGTGTTAATCCTCCGTATTAAGTTAAAATGTATGCTGTCTGTAAATGACAGCTCCACTCACTTCCTTAAAAATATCTCTATTACAATTATTTTTAAGGTTGTCTGATATTTAAGATATATTTTTTCTTTCTTTTTTCTTTCATTTTTTATTTCACTTACATATTTACTCTTATCTGTACCTCTGTCATTGTTTCATATTATGTCTATACCTTGTATGAGATGAAGATCTGTGTTGTTAAAATCTGAATAAAAACTATGTCTATGGGTTCTATTAATTAATTGACTTATGAATTCATTAAACGTATTAACTCAGCGCGTATGTTCACTTATAGGTATAAATTATATTGATTTTTCACTAATGCTTTCATTAAATAATTTTTAATTAACCGATGTTTATATTCTGTTGGGATCTGTAAAACACAATGCTACTTTAACATAATAACGTACATATATTTGTGAATGTCACGCAATATTGATATGATACAGTTACGTGATTTCAATTTAGTTCTATATTGTAAATATCAAATGACTCAGCATAAAAAGTAGCTCGCAAATCAATCCTAAACTTTTAAAATATGTACCAGATTTCAGAACTCGATTCTGCATGCCTATCTATAATAATAGACATGTGCCACTCTATAATATGTATTGACATCTATGGCAGGCGGTCCGACCCCGGGCCACTATATGTTTAATACGATCCCGGATCCCGACTTTTCTATAGACGATCTCCCCCCCCCCCCCCCCCCCCCCGACACACACAACAATATAAAACAGAACAGGACAGGACAGAACAGAAATTTTATTAATATAACTTGAAAATATACAGTTCATCGTTACGTATAACAAATAATACATATACAGAGCGCAATGACAAAGCAATGCGCAAGTGTAAAAGGTAGATTACATATCCTTATGAATTATAATTAGTTATATATAGATCTTTCAAAGGCATTACAAATCTGTAAAAATTAAGCATTGCCATTTTATGTATTATGTCTCAACTTAAAACCATGTTTACAGTATAAGGCTAATTTCTTAAGAACATTTAGAAGTTGAACAAATTTTACCATACTCGGTCTAATATAGAAATGCCTTCCTTAAAGTTTCAAATAATGGACATATAAGCTTTCAGATTCATCCACTAAAATTTTTTTTTTAAAAAATTTTAATTCCCTAAATAAGACAAGGGATTCTCTACTGATGATGTCGTTTTTCCAAACACATATGAAGTTATCAATAAGTCTTTGTTTAAAAACAGGTATAAATACATTTAATGTTTACTGATTCCGGGAACAACCAAACGTCGTTAAAGCCTGCATCTTGTAACATATTCCTAACTTGTGAACACCACAGTTTATACAGTCGTTGTCATCTTCAGCATTATTTCTCATATTAATCAGTTTATATATAAGATACAATTATTTCCTTTTACAGAATGTAATTAAAGGATACCGTCCTAATTCGCCATAAATAGCATAATTGCTTGCACTTAATTTAACACCCAGTTACCTTTTTAGAAGTTTCCTATGTACCCTTTCTATATTTTCTGCTTTTGAGAAGCCCCAAGTCTCACATGTATAATGTAATATTGATGAAACAAATGTATCAAATAATTGGAACATATATTTAATAGGTGTTTCTTTACCTTTAGTAATTGAAAATAAGTTCCCCATGGCCTTAAAACCTTTGTCCGCTAACGTTTGTATTGCATTCATAAATGATCCCCCGCTTGATAATACCAATCCGAAGAAGTTAAATGAAGATACTTTTTCTAGTATTTGATCGTCATATTTAAAAACCTATTCATCCCTGTTATTACCCCCCCCCCCCCCCCCCCTTTATATACAACTACTTTTGTTTTTTCCACGTTAACCTTAAGTCTCCATGAGTGCGTTCAGAAATTCAACTCGGGTCAACTCGGGATAACCTGAGTGACAACTTGACAAAACCTAGGTAAGACAGGTGATATTTCCCGGCTTAACTTTTTTTACCCTGCCCCGTGAGCTGGGTAAAACGGGCGAAACTACCCAAAACATGTTACACTCAACATGAACTAGTATATTGTCCAACAATTTGGCAAATCAGTTCAAATGCTCCTTTGAAATGACTTTGTGAGTCAGAAAGACTATACAGTGGCCCCAAGGACTCTATATAATTCATGGTATGAGGGTACATGGTCTCGTCTCATTATGTGGCTGATAAACAGGACATCATCCTGCATCAAAGCCAGCATGTCAGATGTTGAAATCTAACTCGGAACTCAAAATGGATTTTATTACAAATCCTGCAATAACTATTTATGCGGCAACCATTTTTCCGTCCCCGGTGAACGTGGTTAGAGCGTCCGCCTCAGGAGCGGGAGGTCATAGGTTCGATCCCTGGCCGCGATATACCAAATTCGTAAAATATGGTACTGGTATAGCTCCCTTGCTTGGCGCCGGGGATCGAACCCATGACCTCTCGATTCCAGGGCGGACGCTCTAACCATTCGGCAACAGGGACTGGAATATATGCTTATACTTAAATCAAATATAAATGAAGTTACTCCTTACAAAAAATGCTATTATGAAGAGGAAAAATATACTCAAAGGAAAAAGAAACGCAGGGTAAACTTTTGAATCAGTTTTAAATAGGAAGTATTCGACGGTATTATAGTTTAAATTATTTTGATAAAGATTTCTTTTTCAAACAAAATAAATGCTTTAGAATGAGATGGGGTCTATCATATGAGGTTTATGGCAAGGTTAGGAGGTAAAAACATGAGTCTGGCTACTACAGATTCTAGTTACCCTGCGTTTCTTTATCCTTTGAGTATACATTAAAAAAGTATTGCGGCAGTACAAACATAAACGTTGGAGCATTATTTTCGCTTTTCGTCATATAGGCAATATTTGCCAAAATATTTACAAAGATGATCTTTTTTCATTAATTGAATTACTTCCTTTCTGAAAAATTTCCTTTCCAGGCCTTAATCAATCGTAAGGACCGTATATTGACTACTCTTGGATTGAAACATTCATTATTTCACTTATATCTGCCGTATGCAACTGGAAGCTTACAGTCAACTTTGAAGTTGTCTTAGGACCATGTGCCATGCTCTTCACGTGCTCCTTATGCTGTAGATAATCATCGTCGTGTTTGACACCAAGACAGCATAAGACGGAATCATGATTTCTATTATTGCAAATGTCGGCTACCTTCAGTTTTATAAATCTCATGTCATCTCGCGGTCACATTATCGTACACGTACTTAAACGAGAGCTTCTCGTGATTTGCTCCTAAGTTACACCCGAGTTGCCGATCTCTGTCAGTTTATTATGTCTATAGTGTAATATTCAAAGTTACATGTCAAATTCTATCTCTTTTCTCGTACTCCTATTTCACTGAATCGCTTAAATATGAAAAATCAAGTCTCTCTCTCCCCCCCCCCCCCTCCTAGAATCTGTAAAATAATGTAAACACAAAACATGTATTAAAATAACGTTTGCAAAGATAGAATTTAGCACTTTACATGGGCATTATTTCAAGCAAGCGATATGGAAGATGACTGTTAGTAGTAAACATTAAAGAAGTTTCAATGTACTGGAAAGCAATTCGAAATAAAAGGAAATGGAGCTAAAATATAAAAAGAAAGAAAATGGAACCTAAAATCGCGGTTTTTTTGTTTTTTGTTTTGTTTTTACAATGTTAAGGAGTTTAAAGATATCACCAATGACGTTGCAGTTTGTAATGTGGAAGTTAGGATGTCATCAAGCATGTTGCAATTTGTAATTAGGAAATTAGGATGTCATCAAGCATGATTCATTTTTGTCAAGATATATCCTCCATATAAGCGTTTCAGCGAGATCCCGTTCATCTTCTTATTTCGTCACGAGAAAAGAAAAGTTATTTTGGACCGTTTCATATCTCTGTTGAATAAGTCATTGTATACAATATGGTGCTAACAAAAGTGTAAAAGTTAAACTTGGGCTCCCGTTATTAGTGTACCAATGGATCTGAATGGAGTCAAGAGCCCCCCTTATTGCACACCGTGTGCACACAGCTATGAAGTTGTCTTAGCCTATAGGGCCATATACCAGAACAGAACATATATTTTATTGATTTGTACCATGTACATCATCAAGTGTATAAGCATTCAATATTTTGAAGCATAATATATATACATATACATATTTCTCATCAAAATTTCACCAATTACACTCCAAACTATGATAATAACATGCTGTCACGTAATAAAATAATTCTCTGTGCATGTTGCAATTCTGTTTTATAAATGGGACACACACACACCACAGACACACACTAAATTCCATAAGAAGTAATTTTCTAAACCAGTAATTTAAAGAGGATGAACCATAATATTCAATTTATATTTATAATATTAGATCTTAAAGATAATGCATCCTTCATATAATGAGCTAAATTTATCAGAGTTACTTTGTTACTTGAATTCATCAATTCCCCTAACTTATATTTTTTTTCTAATATCCTTATAACAAGAACAGATAAGTATAAAATGTAATTCATCTTCGACATAATTACCATTACATTGACATTGATAAAGTCTATCTTCTCTTGGTAATTTATTTTTTGCATATCTTCCTGTCTGAATCCTTAACGAATGAGACGATAATCTAAACCTCGTAATGAAAGATCGTAATGAGTAAGGAATAGCATCTAAAGGGGCCGCCGTGGCCGAGCGGTTAGTCATGGACTACAAATCTCTCAGCCCCTCACCGCTGTGGGTTCGAATCCCGGTAGGGACTTCAGGTTTTTCATGTGAGGAAGCCTTCCAGCTGGCTTGCGGTAGGTCGGTGGTTCTACCCGGGTACCTCTGTGTACTCGGGGTCTTCCTCCACCTGTAATTAGCTGGACGTCGCTATATGATTGAAATACTATCGCAGCGACGGTAAACCCCAATACAACAACAACATTCAAATGATTTGAAAAAAAAAATGAGTTGAAGCGAGTCGACCCCCAAAATGGTGTCCACTCTTGTTGATATTTATGTGAACAGTGGGATTTTTTTAATCATACAGGAGCAAGTCCCTGTGTCTCAAATAGACATCGCCTCCAAATGACTGAAATACTGTCGGTGGGACTTTAAACCCAACAAACAAACATTTTGACATAATTGATGTAAGAAAGTGAACAATGAATAATAAATACGCTTTGATAATCCCGAAACCCCCCTTTTTAACTACGACGTTTAGAATTATCTAGTCACCTACCTTCATTTTGGTGAATTAACAAGAACAACTAGCGACAATCAGATCTCTTTTCCGGGAAAAAGGTTAATCAATCATTCGAACACCTCTGCCATTGTGTTTGTGTGTATGTTCATATGTCGGACTTTTGACCTGCAGCAGGGCGGTATGATTTCACTGATATCTTATCATTACTACCCAGGGTGTATCTAATCATCTATTCATTTCAGGTTCGTCCTATTGCCCCTTGTCCGTATCTGTAACACGAAATAATCGGCAAGGGAGTTGACCCGGTCTGCTTCTCACTTTTCACACACAATAAGTGCCAATCTTCAAGCAGAGTTGTCGTTCATTCCTCACTTAACTATATAGGCTCAATGACAAGAATCTTGTCAAAACGGAAAACAATTATCTAACTCTCATTGAGGTGAATTTTAAGGATCTAAAGTAAAGAAACATTGAAGAACTAGAAGTCGTTTGTTTAATATACAAACGAAGCGGCTTTCCGTTTGCTTATTTCAAAGGTATTAAATATATAAGATAATACAACAACAAAATGGAATAATGATGCATAATAATGTATGATCATCATTATCTTAAATATATACTTACGATTATGTTCAAAAATAAGCTTTAATTTTTTTTTTTTTTTCATTTTCATCTTAAGAAGATATTGAGAAAGCATAAATGTGGATTTTATTTGATTACGCACCCGTTTACTATCATTCAGAAAAAAAAAAAAAAAAAGGAAAATTTTAAGATAACACTATCCTCAAGAATTGTTTTCTTACCTTATTCAATCGATTTTATTTTTTTTTTTAATTTATTTAATATCATTTTCTTTGTAAGCATATGACTTAACATGTATTCATTGCAATTTGATCCACAATTGAAATTGTAAAAAAGAAAAAAAAAAGATACTTTAAAATCGATTACTTTCAACCTTTAAATTGATTGAGTTTTACATTTGCAAAATTAGATGGAAACAAAGGCAGAGGTGTTAGCAAAATAATGAAAATAATTTCTTATTGCTATGTAATTAACGTTATAAACGTCTTGAAACTTTCAACTATTCATTTGCTTTGTATATTTGCTCAGCTTATTTTTACAGATTTAGAAAAAGAAACCGTTAAACATTTTGAAAACATAAAAAATCGATAGGAAGATATACATGTATTTGTTATTTTCTTCAGGTTTGAAGAAAGCCGTGATAGCAAATGCAATAAGATATCCGTAAAGGTTTTCTGGCTCTAGTATAATTATACTTATTCATCGTAAATGCGACTCATTTACTCAAAAACGTATCACAATTCACTATTCAACGCAGGCATTCATTCCTGCAAAAGAACAATTGGATCTTGCTCAACCAACCCAATGACCACTTACATTTCTTTCTTCAAATTAATAGATTTCCATGAATTTGCACTTTTACGAAAAACATGAATAAGTCATGTTTGATAACGTAATCACTTGAAATTTTCTGGACCTTTTGCACATGTTAAGGTACGGCATTTTTACTTATTTAAAGTTAATATATACAATCTTTTGATCTCTTTAATATATTTTGCTTATACATCAATTTTATCATAAACAAGTTACACAACATAAATTATTTAAGGTAATCTTAAGATTGGCATCAATACTCATGACGCTGGAGCGCGAATACGTATTGAAATGAATGATTTTTATATTTCATCGACGTCTTTATCTTTTTTGCAAGGACATGTTCAGCTAACGTTCTATTAATCCAGAAAAAAAAGTATTTTCGAGAATGCGAACAGGTTTGTTTTCACATTTTCAAGTAGGCATTCCATCAAACATGAATAACTGCCATGTTTATGAGTAATCACTTGAAATTTTCAAGACTTATGAACGTACTAAGTTTCGACATTTTTGGTTATTACAAAATTCAATAAGCATAATTCTTTATTTCAAAATAATTCTTGCTTAAGTATGCATGACGTCATAATCACGTGACAAAACAAACATTTCTTGCAGTATGCATCACTTCAGTTTTAACTCTATCAATTCTGAAGATATAATTAAGATTGACTTAAAAATTATGATACCAGAGCGAAAGAAATCTTTAAAAAGAAATGTTTTTTTTGTCTTTTTGATGACGTCATAACCACGTGACTAAAGAGAAAATCATTCAGAAAATAGAATGTAAACTTCTATGCCGATATGCTGTCCAATTTGCATGCATCTAACGCATCAGGGGGCTTTGTAACATTTAAAATTAATTATTGGACCAAAGTTCGAAACTCGGTATTGCCATGAAATCTTAATCTTTTCGAATTTAGAAATTTGAATGCCAAGGTGCACATCTACATCCAAAAATACATCTTCTGTAAAAATATCAAGATAATTGGACCAAAATTGAAGGCTCTAGAGCGCGAACAAACTTTTGAAGCTGACGTCAAATCGGACGTCATATGACGCCAATGAAAATTGAAAATGATTGAATGTATAAAAAGATACTTTTTTATTCCTGCAATTTCAAGTTCATTAAAATTGACTCAAAATGTATGATGCCAGAGCGAGAGAAATCTTTGGAAAAATAGGATTTTGTCCATTAAATGACGTCATAACCACGTGACTTAAGAGGAAATCTTTCAGAGAAAAGAAAGTAGACCTCTGGGCCAATAAGCTATCTAATCTTCATGCTTCTATCTCATCAGTAGCCTTTGTAACATTAAATAATAATTTTAGGACCAAAGTTCGAAACTCGGTTTAGCCATAAATTCTTAACTTTTTCGAATTTCAAAATTTGAAAGAAAAGGTGCACATCTACATCATAACATACATCTTCTGTGAAAATATCAAGATAAAATATAAAAAAATAAAGGCTCTGGAGCGCGAACAAACTTTTGAAGCTGACGTCAAATCTGACGTCATTGAAAATTTAAAATGATTGAATTTAAAAAGTTGAACTTTTTTGTCGAGGCAATTTAATTTTCATGTTGCTCAGACGCTGGCAACATATTGAAATTAACTCTTGGATTTGGTTGGAAAATGAGGAATAATAATAAGAACTAGATTTCATTCGTTGATACGAATGATAGGACTTTCTGCTAACATTGAAAAATATAAAGATTAATACCGTTAGAAAGAATATATATTAAATTCCCTACCTTTAACTTTTTTTTTCGTATGGACTTTAATAATTATTCCTGAACTTTAAATTCTTTTTTTTTTATTTTCGTGTACAGTCGCGGGAATAAAATAGTAAATCACGGTGCATACCCATATCGGCAGGCTCTCTGCGGAAATCGCTATATCAGCAGCTCTCTGCGTTCGCACCGGTCATTCTCTGCCATAAACACTAGCAAACGCTGGACGGAAGGGAAAGAAACAGACCAATGGTCATTTTTCAAAGGTGAGTTGCTCAATATAAGTATTGCACGGAATATTAAGTATTTTAGCTATGTATATGCGTGTAAACTTTTCAATTATATACATAGCTAAGATACTCTAATATTCCGTGCAATACTTAATATTGAGCATTTCACCTTTGAAAAGTGACCATTGGTCTGTTTCTTTTCCTTCCGTCCAGGTTTGCAAGTTTTTATGGCAGAGAATGACCGGTGCGAACGCATAGAGCTTGCCGATATAGCGATTTCCGCAGAGAGCCTGCCGATATGGTTATGCACCGTGTAAATGCTACCATGCAATAAAATCGTCGACGCGTGTAGCCTCGTGAGTTAAATTCCAATAACGCTTGTATATACGATCGAGACGACTGTATTACACAAAGTTACTTCATTTTGCGCTTTTTAGCTAACGGACAAATTAGCTTGCAGCGTCTTGAACGGATGACATGTGTTGATCATTTTGTTTCAAACGTCTACACTTATACACGCTCATGGTATCTCAAGCTGGCAATTAAATTACATTGTACTATAACATATATTTTCACATAGGTTATCATTTATCATAAATTTGGAATATAGCTTATACAATATTTATCGATTGATGCAACAATAAAGTCGGGAAATTGCAATGTTTCAACAACGGTCTAAATGACATGTGTCAAAACGCTCAAAGGATTATGGGTAACGCAATGCTGCAACTAATATGTATAAGTAACGTAAATAAAATGATTTGACAAAACATTAAATCATTGTCAACACTTGTTTAGTTTGTTTGTTAGGTTTAACGTCCCACCGACAGTATTTCAGTCATTTGGAGACGATGTTTACTTAATGCAGTTATAGCGCTGCCACACTGCAGTATCACGCCGTAGACATGTGGCATGATACCACACCCATCACATAATCCTGATAACGAGCCAACCAGTCCTGCACTACCCTTATATGCTGAGCGCAAGCAAGGGAGCATAACAGTACCATTTTTTACGACTTTGGTATCGAACCCACGACCTCCCGCTCCCGAGGGACGCTCTAACCACTCGGCCACCGGGAACGGTGCACTTGTTTAGCTATAAATCAATATGATATATGTAAAAAGTTTTTTTTTGCAATTTCTATGACTAATACATATCTGGTAAACTACATTTTCCGAAAATGCTTCAATAAGGTGAAAGCGAAAGTAAGATATTTTATGAAATTCTTACAATTGGCTCTAAATTGTATTTTTTATGTAACTTCCTTATTTTTTTATCAATTTCAAAACTCTGGTGCCAAAATAATCGTCTTAAAATTCTCTACATCCTAACTGCTTAATTTAAGCACTTATTTCTAATGATCTTAAGATATAAGCCGAAAAACTCTGACATGTACGGCAAAATCGCTGAAATTATACATGTTTAAATTCTTATTTTGATGTAACTTCCTTATACTTTTGATCAATTTCAAAACTTTAGGTACCAAAATAATCGTCTTAAAATTCTCTAACATACCATTCGCTTAATGTGTTGACTTATTAATTATGAGTCTTAAGATATAAGCCGTGAAACTCTTACATAACGCAAAAATCGCTGAAATTCTAACATGTTAAAATTCTTATTTTTGATGAACTCCCTTATACTTGGGTCAATTTCAAAACTTTAGGTACCAAAATAATCGTCCTAAAATTCTCTACATTTTTACACCTTTATATATAGGAATATTTTTAATATTTTTTGAGATACAAGCTCTTAAACCTCCTGAAAAATGAAAAAATCACCAAAGCTATATGCACGAATTTCTTTTTTTTTCCCCATTACTTCCATGAATCTTAGGTCAAACATTAAACTTTAAGCATCAAAAGAACGGCCATACATTGCTTTACAATAATATTCATCATCATATTTTCAAAAATCAAAGGTTTTCGCGATATAAAACTGTTTAAACACATTGGGGTTACCAAATTTTCATTTTCCCTCCATAACTCAACCGATTCAACCCCGATCATCAAAAACTAAATATAATCTGAAAGGTCTTTCAAAGCACTACAAATAATAACGCATAGTGTCCTCGATAGAATATTTACCGTTTTTGAGATATTTAAGGCCGAAGAAAAACCCGATAATTGATATATGACCTTGACCTTTGGATTTTACGGAAACGGAAGTGACATGGTTCCATAAAATCTAATACTGCATCTCAGACAAAATTTCAAGCAAATCATACAAAAAATAAAGCCTACAGGGCTTAAAAACCGTTAATTTTTAATACAAACGTTTTAATAGCATTATGACGCCCATGTGACTCATATGGCGTTCATCTTTTTAGAATGTAAAGAAGACATAGAGACTAAATATTCAAACTAAATATCAGCTTTCTAGCTTTTCTGGAAGCGATTTTATACGCATTTGAAATTTGACGTCATTAGTTCGAATCTTGGATTCGCTATAGAACCTTGTCTTTTCGAATTTTGAAAAACGGACACCGGATGCACAACTAGATATTAATATACACATTCCTGTGAAATTTTGATGAAAATCAGTTCATAACCAATGGCTGTAGACCGCGAACAAACTTTTGTAGTAGTATTTTCAGCTATGACGTCATGACGTCACTAATAGTTTGAAACAATGCAGATGAAAGGGACTCTATTTAGCTGATCACTGAAACAATTTGAAGACTCTATCTCAATTGTAACTTTGTTTAATTACAACCTCAAAAGGAGGAAAAAAAGAATAATAAGAAGAAGAACTAGATGCATTCGTCTAAACGAATGATAGGACTTTCTGCAACCTGTGTTAATGTAAAAAGCAGGAGATAGAAGTTTCATGCAATGACTCACCTCTGGTAGTATTTCATGTTCATGCTGAACAATTGACATTATATTCCGCGAAAAATAAGCGTTTAGTTACGAAGAAAAAAAAATAAGTAGCATAGTAGTAGTATTCTTATGACGTCATATGACGTCACGACTCAAAATATATTGAGAAATTCTGCAGAACTGCAAACTGTGTAAGTTTCAACTTTCTATCTCATCCTGAAGCTCTTTAATGCTAAAATGAAATTTTCGGTCCTATGTTCAAAATCTTATTTCAGCCACAGAACATCGGTCTTTTCGGAAATTCAGTTAGCTGACAGGATATGCACACCCTAGTTTCAAGATGTACCATCTGTGAAAATTTGAAGAAAATCCTATCATAAATGGCGGTTTGTAGAGCGTGAACACCATATTTCACTATTTTTAGCTCTGACGTAAATATGACGACATAGGGTGCTGAAGATGCTTTGTTCAAAAGCGCATACTTTACTGTCATAACTCTGAAATTTTTCATTATTCTGAACAACTGGCATCATGGTCGAAAATCATTTACCCTAAAATAAAAATTAAGAAGAAAGGGCTTATGACGTCACATAACGTCATATGACGTCCAGGAATCAAAATGTATGTAGAAATTCTGCAGAACTGCAAACTGTGTAAGTTTCAATTTTTCTATCTCATCCTGAAGCTCTTTAATCCTAAAATGAAATTTTCGGTCCTATGTTCGAATCTTATTTCAGCCACAGAACTTCGGTTTTTGGAATTTTGGTTAGCTGACAGGATATGCACACCTTAGTTTCAGATGTACGATCTGTGAAAATTTGAAGAAAATCCGACTATAAATGACGGCTGTAGAGCGCAAACACCATTTTTCACTATTTTTAGCTGTGACGTCATGTGACTCATAGGCCTGCTGATAATCATTGAAAACAAAATTTCCTCACATACTAATAACCCATAAAATTTTCATGGTCCCTAGGACTATTGCAACATATTAAAATAAGCGTTTAGTTAGGAAGAAGAAAAGAATAATAATAATAAAAAAATGACGTCACGTGACGTCATAATGACGTTTATTTTTCACATTATTGTTTAGACTCCCAAGAACCTTCTAACTGACAAAATTTCAACTTTCTATCTCAAATAGGACAGTTTTTTATAAGCATTTAAAAATTGACGTCCTTGGTTCGAATCTTGGGATCCGCCATAGATGCTTGGACTTTTCGAATTTGAAAAACGGACATCGGTTAACACAATAAGAACGTAAAATACACATTCTTGAAAATTGATAAAAATCGCCCATTAATAATGGCTCTGGACCGTGTAAAATCTTCGTAGTCAATTTCAAATGTGACGTCATATGACGTCATAGGCTTCTGAAAATCATTGAAATCAAAATTTCAGCGTCTAATCATTTGTCATTAAATTTTCATTGCCCTTCGACAATTTCAACATATAAAATACTCTTATTAATATTAGAAATACATTATCATATAATGACGTCAAGTGACGTATGTGACTTATTTTTCACAAAAGTTTAAGACTCCCGAAGACCTATAACTGACCAAATATCACTTTTCACCAAATAAATGCATTTTATAAGCTTTAAAAATTTAACGACCTTGGTTCGAACTTGAATTCGCTATAAACCATGGACTTTTCGAATTTTGAAAAAGGACACCGAGATGCACAACTAAACTTAATATACACATTCTGTGAAAATTGATAAAAATCGTTCATAAACAATGGCTGTAGACCGCGTACAAACTTTTGTTGCATATTTCAAGTTGAAAGTCATTTTGACGTTATAGGCATATGAAAATCATAGAAATAAAATTTCAGCCTTTGAAGCATTTGTCATTAAATTTTCATTGCCCTTCGACAATTTAAACATATAGAAAAAATTCTTGTTAATATTAGAAATACATTATCATATAATGACGTCAATGACATTTCTTTTCACAAAAATGTTTCAAACTTCTAGAGACCTATATACGACTAAATATCAACTTTCTATCTTAAATAGGACAGATTTTAAAGCATTTAAAAATTACGACCTAGGTTCGAATCTTGGATTCGCTATAGAAACATGGCTTTTCGAATTTTGAATAACGGACACCGGGATGCACAAACTAAGCCTAACATACACATTCTGTGAAATTTTGATGAAAATCGGTCCCCGAAATAAAAGGCTGTAGACCGCCCTACAAACTTTTTTCACCTGACTCAAATCTGGACGTTATATACGTCGTATGAATATAAAAATTCATTGCATCTGAAAGCTCTTGGTTTGAAATATATGCCATAAAAATTTTCATTGTTCCCGAGTCAATGGCAACACCTCGAAATTAACACAAATATAAGAGAAGAAAAAAAGAATAATAAGAAGAATAAGAACTAACCTTCTTTTGTTTTGAACAAAGATAGGGCTTTCTGCACTGCAAAACCATGACAAACCTTGTTTTTTTTCGAATTTTGGCAAACCTATATAATCCTGCAAAAACGAAGTCGTAATATATAACTTCTGTGAAAATTTCCCCTGCCAATCCGTCCAAAATACAGCTTATACAGCGCGGATGAACTTTGGTACTTTTTTAAGTTTTGATGTCATGTGACGTCATATGAAAATTTTACTCATTAAATCTTAATGTTTATGATTACCTACATAGGACATTAAATTTCCATTGTCTATGAACCTTTGCAACATGAGTAAATTGACATTCAGGAATCGGAAATTCTCTACAATTTGATGACGTCATATGACGTTCATCTTTACAAAATGCAAAGGAAACACAGAAAGCTCGCTAAATATCAAATTTCTATCTCATCTAGAAACGATTTTATACGTATTTAAAATTTGACGTCCTTGGTTCGAATCTTGGATTCGCCAAAGAACCTTAGTTCTTTCGAATCTTGGCAAACCTATATAATCCTGCACAATGAGGTCGTAATATATAACTTCTGTGAAGATTCCATGCCAATCTATCAATAAACGACGGCTGTAGAGAGCGGACAAACTTTGGTAGTTATTTATAGTTCTGACGTCATGTGACGTCATATGAAAATTTTAAACATTGAATCTAAATGTTCCTGATTATGTACAAAGGATATTTAATTTGCATTGTCTATGAAGCTTTGCAACATGAGGAAAATTGACATCAAGAAATCGGAAATTCTATACAACTTGATGACGTCATATGACGTTCATCTTTACAAAATGCAAAGGAAACACGGAGATATATAATCTCGCCAAATATCAACTTTCTATCTCATCTAGAAACGATTTTATACGTTTTTGAAATTTGACGTCCTTGGTTCGAATCTTGGATTCGCCATAGAACCTTTGCTTTTTCGAATCTTGGCAAACCTATATAATCCTGCAGAATGAGATCGTAATATATAACTTCTGTGAAAATTCCATGCCAATCCCTTCATAAATGACGGCTGTACAGCGCGTACAAACTTTGGTAGCTATTTTTAGTTCTGACGTCATGTGACGTCATATGAAAATTTTAAACATTGGATCAAAATGAACATGATCACCTACAAAGGACTTTCAATTTCCATTGTTTATGAACCCTTGCAACATGAGTAAATTGACATCAAGAAATCGGAAATTCTATACAACTTGATGACGTCAAACGACGTCATATGACGTTCATCTTTACAAAAAGCAAAGGAAACACAGAGACGTATAATCTCGCCAAATATCAACTTTCTATCTCATCTAGAAACGTTTTTTTATATGGATTTGAAATTTGATGTCCTGGGTTCGAATCTTGGAATCGCCATAGAACCTTAGTTCTTTCGAATCTTGGCAAACCTATATAATCCTGCACAATGAGGTCGTAATATATAACTTCTGTGAAAATTCCATGCCAATCCGTCCATAAATGACGGCTGTACAGCGCGTACAATCTTTGGTAGCTATTTTTAGTTCTGACGTCATGTGACGTCATATGAAAATTTTAAACATTGAATCTAAATGTTCATGATTACCTACATAGGACATTAAATTTTCAATGTCTATGAACCTTTGCAACATGAGTAAATTGACATCAAGAAATCGGAAATTCTATACAACTTGATGACGTCATATGACGTCATATGACGTTCATCTTTACAAAATGCAAAGGAAACACAGAGACATATAATCTCGCCAAATATCAACTTTCTATCTCATCTAGAATCGATTTTATATGGATTTGAAATTTGACGTCCTTGGTTCGAATCTTGGATTCGCCAGAGAACCTTAGTTCTTTCGAATCTTGGCAAACCTATATAATCCTGCACAATGAGGTCGTAATATATAAATCCTGTGAAAATTCCATGACAATCCGTCCATAAATGACGACTGTACAGCGCGTACAAACTTTGGTAGCTATTTTTACTTCTGACGTCATGTGACGTCATGTGAAGATAAAGATAATATATTCCAAAATGCCATTGCTTCAGGTGTCTGTTGATAGAATTTCTTTGTCCTAGACCTTCAACAACTTAATGAAATAACAACATGAAAAGGTTGGAAAAAAAGAATAATAATAACTAGACTTCTTTTGTTCTGGACAAAAGAAAGGGCTTTCTGCACTGCAAACCATGTCAAACCTGATCATATTTATTGAGTTTTCTGAAATACACCATCTTCAAAAATTGAAGAAAATCCGTCCCGAATTGATAGCTGTAGAGTGCAAACATAAATAAATAGCAGAGGAAATCTGTGATGTCATATAACATAATTTAAATTTTAAAGTCATTGCATTCAAAAGGGAATATGTTTCTTTGTTTTCAGTTATAATTTTAATTTTAAAGTGACAATGACAATGTGAAATCTAGCTTTTTTCAATATTAAAAGGGGCATAACACCTGACCTAATATCAATTTTAATTTAGACTGGGACAAAAATGTAGGCCTCTAGAGTATTCACAAGAATTTTCTAAGATTTGACCTGGTGACCTAGTTTTTGTTCTCATGTGACTCATTTTCGAACTCATCCAATATATTAATTAAACAAACATCCTGACCAAATCTTTTGAAGATTGGGCTAAAACTGTGGCCTCTAGAGTGTTCGCAATGTTTTTCTAAGATTTTCCCTGGTGACCTAGTTTTTGACCCATGTAACCCAATTTCGAACTCATCTGAGATATCATGTAGACAAACATCCTGATCAAATTTTATTAAGATTGGGCCAAAACTGTGGCCTGTAGACTGTTCACAATGTTTTTCTAAATTTTTAACTAGTGACCTATTTTTTGACCCCACATGACCTAATTTCGAACTCATCCGAGATATCATGTAGACAAACATCCTGACCAAGTTTCATGAAGATTGGGCCAAAACTGTGGCCTGTAGACTGTTCACAACGTTTTTCTAAGATTTGACCTGGCGACCTAGTTTTTGACCCCACATGACCCAATTTCGAACTTATCTGAGATATCATGTAGACAATCATTCTGATCAAGTTTCATGAAGATTGGGACAAAACTGTGGCCTGTAGACTGTTCACAACGTTTTTCTAAGATTTCCGGGACTAGTTTTTGACCCCACATGACCCAATTTCAACTTCGAGATATCATTAGACAACATCTGACAGATTCATGAAGATTGGGCCAAAGCTGTGGCCTCTAGAGTGTTCACAATGTTTTTCTAAGATTTGACCTAGTTACCTATTTTTTGACCCCACATGACCCAATTTCGAACTCATCCGAGATATCATGTAGACAAACATCCTGACCAAGTTTCATGAAGATTGGGACAAAACTTTGGCCTCTAGAGTGTTCACAAGCAATTGTTGACGACGGACGACGCACGACGGACAAAAGGCGACCAGAAAAGCTCACCCGAGAACAAGTGCTCAGGTGAGCTAAAAAGAAAGGCCTTTATATTTCCAACATTTCACGTGTTTCATATTTCAACTTTTCTGTTACGTGCTCTAAGATATAGAAAGTTATTTTTCAAAGAAACGGCAAAAAAGTCGGCAAAACGATGTTCATGTCTATTATTGCCCTTCGACAAATAACTTTATAATTAATGGTCCGATCATTAAAATCTGCACACCATTAGAACCGCATTGCATCACGCCAATAATACTGTTCTTTATGTTATTTTCAAAAATTAATAGTTTCTTAGAAAAAAAACAATCAAATGATAGGGACTAACTGCAGAAATGCATGAAAGAACGGTTTGAATGAATTCTTATTTCTCATCTAACTTCCTTATAGGATATCCGATGTCCAATTTTCAAACGCAAGGTACCATTAGAAAGGCGTTTAAATTTCCAACATTTCACGTGTTTCATGTTTCAACTTTTCTATTACGGGCTCTGAGATATAGAAAGTTATTTTTAAAGAAAACGGCAAAAATCGGCAAAAAGATGTTCATGTCTATTATTGCCTTTCGACAAATAACTTTATAATTTATGGTCCGATCATTAAAATCTGCATATCATTAGAACCACATTACATCATGCAAAAAAAAAAATGAAAAAATTGTATGTTATTTTTAAAAAATCATTAGTTTCTTCGAAAAAAAGGAATCAAGTGATCGGGACTTACTGCGGGAGTGCATGAAAGAACGGTTTTACTGCATTCTTAGTTTTCATGTAACTTCCTTATATTAAGTCCAATTTTAAAAAGCTAGGTACCGTTAGAAAGGTCTTTTCATTTCCCACAATTCCCTCGCTTCATAATTGTATGTATCTTTAAACACTTTGTAGCTACGGGCGTTTAAACCTTGAGCATACGGCAAAAATCGGGGATAAATATGTTCATATCGTTTTGTTTTTCCTTATAACTTAATGAATATTAGGTCAATCTTTAAAATTTAAACACCAAAAGAACGACCGGGCATTGATCTACAAATTATATTCATACAAAAATCAATAATTATCGAGATATAAGTAGTTAAGTGCGCTTAGGGTTGCAGCATTTTTGTTTTTCTGCAATAACTCAACTGATTCAACGCCGATCTTCAAAAACTATATATCGTCTGAAAGGCATTTCAAAGCACTACAAATTATACGCATAGTGTCTCGATAAAATATTTTTCGTTTTTGAGATATTTAAGGCCGAAGAAAAAACCGATAATTGACATGTGACCTTGACCTTAGCTATTTTCCGGAAGCGGAAGTGACTGATGACAATAAGAGGCTATGTTGCACCTTCAGTGAAAATTTTATGCAAATCGGTCAAAAACTTTGTCTTCCAGTGCTAAAAAACCGTATATTTTGGATAAAAAATTTGATAACGCGTCATGACGTCATTTTACGTCATACGACGTCAATCTTCTCAGAACTGAAAGAAATCAATAGGACACATATTCTGTCCAAATTTCATGTTTCTAGCTTATCTGAGTGCTTCGTAATACATCAATACATTTTCTGGTCCAAAGTTCGAAACTTGGTTCAGCCATAGATCCTTGATCTTTTCAAATATTGCAAAACGTATATAATCCTGCACAACAAGAACATAATATATACATTCTGTAAAAAAAGAAAGTAAATCGGTCCAATCATGACGGCTGTAGAGCGCGTACAAGCTTTTGTAGCTTTTTTTCAGCCCTGACGTCATGTGACGTCACATGAAGAAAAGAAATATGACGATCAAAAGCGCCAAAGTCACTGTGCATACTATTAAAATTTCATGCTGCTAGCTAATCGGCAACCTGTCTTAATTTGAACCTCAAAAGGAAGAAAAAAGTATAATAATAATAATAACTAGATGTCATTCGTTTAAACGAATGATAGGACTTTCTGCAACATCTGCTTTATATAGTATATATAGAAGATGACATAATAGATAATCTGTCCAAATTGCAACTTTCTATCTCCTCTATTTCTATATAAAATAGCACAAATAGAACACATTCTGTGAATTTTAATAAAAGTCCGCCCATATCTTGCACATGTAGTTTACATACAACATTTATACTATGTCATATGACATGAAAGAAAAATGAAACAGTGTTCAAATGTAAGTTTCTAACTTTCATCACACATAGAATTTCATCACTCCAGCTCAGTTGTAACCTTGTTTAATTTTAGCCTCATTAGGAAGAAGTATTGAATATTTTGTATAGTGCTATATCCTTTCGACACCTGTAACGTAGTTAATCGTATTTAGCGATTTTGGCGTGTTTGGGCTTCCGTAGTTTTGCCATAAATTCCTGGAATTTCGAACTATGGTGATATTTTGAAAGGTAACATCCCAGCCTACAAACTGATGCAATATGAATATCGTTAGCATAACAATGCAGTTTTTAGATGGTCTAAAATGTGGGGCTGCGTGTGAATTTTTCAAGGCTTGCAAACTGCTCGCTAGCTACATAGTGTTGCAAATACGGATTTTTGTCTTGTGCCGTTGTACATGTATTAACTTCAATGCTTATTTTGGAAACAGTCAACATTCGACAAAAAAAAACAACAACAACAAAAAAAAAAATCAAGATATAGCCCATCAATTGCAATTTGATTTTTTTTTTTTTTTTTTTTTTTTTTAAGTCGTTGCGCAACTATTTTAGCTTGGTGACCCCTGCGCGTGACCTTTTCCATATTTTTATGATGCATGATTATGAAATATCTTATTCTCCATGTAACTTTCTTATATGAAGTCCAATTTCAATAAACTTGGTACCGTTAGAAAGCTCTTAAAACATGCTACATTTTACATGCATAATGTATAAACTTATCTTCAGTCGTTTCTGAGATATTGACTGTTAAACCTCAAGAAAACAGCATATTATCAGCAAAATTAGCTTCATTTCTTTAGTTTTTTTGCTTATAATTTGTATTGCGTAAACCAATTTTAATAAACTAAATATCTTTGGATTGTTTTTAATCAAAATATCTAATTCATATATTTACAAAAATCGATATTTATTGAGATATGGCTACATATATGCAGTAGGGTGAAATCAAAATTTCCTCACGTGCCTAATAACCCATAAACATTTCATCGTCCTAGGACTATTGCAACATATTAAAATAAGCGTTTAGTTAGGAAGAAGAAAAGAATAATAATAATAAACAAATGACGTCACGTGACGTCATATGACGTTTATTTTCACATAATTGTTAAGACACCCAGAGACCTACTAACTGACAAAATTTCAACTTTCTATCTCAAATAGGACAGTTTTTATAAGCATTTAAATATTGACGTCATTGGTTCGAATCTTGGATCCGCCATATATGCTTGGACTTTTCGAATTTTGAAAAACGGACACCGGTATACACAATAAGAACGTAATATACACATTCTGTGAAAATTTGATGAAAATCGGTTCATAAACAATGGCTCTGGACCGCGTACAAACTTTTGTTGCATATTTCAAGTGTGACGTCATATGACGTCATAGGCTTCTGAAAATCTTTGAAATCGAAATTACAGCATCTGAAGCATGCGGCATTAATTTTTCATTGCCCTTCATAAATTTCAAGATATAGAAATAATCTTCTTAGAATTAGAAATTCATTATCATATAATGACGTCACGTGACGTCATATGACATTTATTTTCACAAAATGTTTAAGACTCCCAGAGACCTATATACTGACCCAATATCATCTTTCTATCTCAAATAGGACCGATTTTATAAGAATTTGAAAATTTACGACCTTGGTTCGAATCTTGGAATCGCTATAGAACCTTGGACTTTTCGAATTTTGAAAAACGGACACCGGGATGCACAACTAGAACTTAATATACACATTCTGTGAAAATTTGATGAAAATCGGTTCATAAACAATGGCTGTAGACCGCGTACAAACTTTTGTTGCATATTTCCAGTGTGACGTCATATGACGTCATAGGCATATGAAAATCATAGAAATCAAAATTTCAGCGTTTGAAGCATGTGTCTTTAAATTTTCATTGCCTTTCGACAATTTCAACATATAGAAATATTCTTGTTAATATTAGAAATACATTATCATATAATGACGTCACGTGACGTCATATGAGAAATATTTTCACAAAATTTTTAAAACTTCTAGAGACCTATATACTGACTAAATATCAACTTTCTTTCTTAAATAGGACAGATTTTATAAGCATTTAAAAATTTCCGACCTTGGTTCGAATCTTGGATTCGCTATAGAACCATGGACTTTTCGAATTTTGAAAAACGGACACCGGGATGCACAACTAGAACTTAATATACACAATCTGTGAAAATTTGATGAAAATCGGTTCACAAACAATGGCTGTAGACCGCGTACAAACTTTTGTAGCATATTTCAAATGTGACGTCATATGACGTCATAGGCATATGAAAATCATAGAAATCAAAATTTCCTGACGTGGCTAATAAGTCATAAAAATTTCATCGTCCTAGGAGTATTGCAACATAGAAAAATAAGCGTTTAGTTAGGAAGAAAAAAAGAATAATAATAACTAGAACCGCAAGCGGTATCTCGGTTTTCGCTTTTAACCTAATCAACTTGAACACTTTATTTCAACTCAGTCACAATTTTTAATATAAACAGAATGCAAAGGTTTTTTGAATTTTTTTTTTTTTTAAACCCTAAAATATTTCCCCATACCCTATCATCACATCACATTCTGTGGTACTGTCAACAAGGAACAAAATGCTGAAAACCGCATTTCAATTAGACTTTAACGTTTTGAGTTATAGACAAAAGAGTGATTTTAAGCAAAGCGCCCTCTAGCGGCAAAATGAGAAAAAAAATGATAAAAATTTTACAATTAGGTACCTAGAAATGCAGCAAATAGTTCAAACAAGTATATAAGTCGCACTAATCGAACATTCTTTTTCTTATATATCACAATTTTAAGCATACAAACTGAATAACAATTATTCCAAAAAAGGATCAAACTTTGGATTGCCGTAAAATGAAAAGATCAAGTCCGATCTTCAAAAACTAAACATTATACGAAAGAACTATTTAGAACTAAAACTTTTGTTCATATACTCTCAATGAAATATTTTTAGATTTGGAGTTTTTTTTTTTCCCTTTAAACAAACAATATTTTAAAATTTCATGAAGAATGAACAGAAAATAAAGTCAGGAGCGACAAAAAAACATGTATTTAAAATTTTAATTTTTCCTAAAATTTAGTGAAGTTTGACCTTTTTCTAGAGGACAAACCATGCATTTCTTAAATTCGCCACCCCATATATTTTGTGCGTATATGTCTTGCAAATCATTTGCAGCAAATAGAATTCTTCTATCTGATTTCTAACAAAAATGGATAGGTTTTTCGTAGACCTACCCTCAATTGCAGTTTTTTTTACGAGATTCGAACTTTCAACCTTCCGTTACTAGCTCAAAAAGTTTCAGCCACTCATACCTAGAAACTATCATATTTTATTAGGCTATGAACAAAGAACATAATTCAATTAACCGCATTTGGATCAGGCTTCAACTTTTTGAGTTATAAGCAAAAAAATGATTTCAAGAAAAGCGCCCCCTAGCGGCAAAATGAGATAGAAAATTGATTAAAATTTTACTGTTTGGTACCTAGCAAAGCAGCAAATAGTTCAATCAAGTATACTAGTCGCACAAGTCAAACTTTTTATTCTTGTGTATCAGAATTTGAAGCATAAAACCTGATTTACAATTATTCCAAAAAAGGATCAAACTTTAGACTGCCGTATAATGACCAAATCAAGTCCGATCTTCAAAAACTTAACATCACTGGAAAGAGCTCTTGAAGAACTAAAACTTTTGTTCATATACTCTCAATTAAATATTTTTAGTTTTGGAGCTATTTGTGGCCGAATAAAAACACAATAATCGTAATATGACCTTGACCTTTTCAAATTTCTTTTATTTTTTTTATTGTGAGGCCCTTTCAATCATAACAATACATAACTTGTGAAAATTTCATGAAGAATGAACAGAAAATAAAGTCAGGAGCGACAAAAACATGTTTTTGAAATTTTAATTTTTCCTAAAATTTAGTGAAGTTTGACCTTTTGTAGAGGACAAACCACGCATTTCCTAAATTCGCCACCCCATATATTTTGTGCGTATATGTCTTGCAAATCGTATGCAGCAAACAGAATTCTTCTATCTGATCTCTAACAAAAGTGGGAAGGTTTTTCGTAGACCTACCCTCATTATTTCACTTTTTTCCAAGGTTCGAACATTCAACCTCTCCTAGAACAATTTTTTTCACGTACTCGATGATGAGATTTCCATCATATTTGATTGGGCTGTCAAGAAGGAACATTATGTAAAAAACCGCATCTAAATCAGGTTTCAAATTTTTGAGTTATTAGCAAAACAGTGATTACATGCATTGCGCCCCCTAGTGGCTAAATCAGAAACAAAAGTGAAAAGTTTGACCATTTAGGCACATGTTCAGATAAAGATGACTCCATGCCCAAAATTTCATAGCTGTAGCTTTTTTCATCTGGCCGCTAGGCTGGACACAAAAATGGGTGGAATTGGAAAAATAATAAAAATAAAAAAAAAAACAAATCAACAGAAGAAGAACAATAGGTTTTCGCCCAGCAGAGGCGAAAACCTAATAATAAGAAGAAGAAGAAGTTTCATAAAGATTGGGCCAAAAATGTGGCCTCTAGAGTGTTAACAAGGTTTTTCTAAGATTTGACCTCATGACCTACTTTTTGACCCCACATGACCCAAATTCGAACTTGTACAAGATTTTATGGAGACAAACATTAACAAGGTTTTTAAGATTGACCTCGTGACCTACTTTTTGACCCCACATGACCCAAATTTCGAACTTGTCCAAGATTTGATGGAAAGAAACATTCTGACCAAGTTTCATAAAGATTGGGCCAAAAATGTGGCCTCTAGAGTGTTAACAAGATTTTTCTAAGATTTGACCTCGTGACCTTCTTTTTGACCCCTTATGACCCAATTTCGAACTTGTCCAAGATTTTATTGAGACAAACATTCTGACCAAGTTTCATGACGATTTGCCTAAAAATATGGCCTCTAGAGTGTTAACAAGCCAAATTGTTGACGACGCACGACGAACGAAGGGCCATCACAAAAGCTCACCCTTGAGCCCGTTGTGCTCAGGTGAGCTTAAAATGGGACCAGGTAGAGTTACAGTTCTTGGACACTGCAGTTTTCCTAGTTGCCATCAGATTCTGGTTACATTTTAAATTTCAAGTCAATACATTGTATAATATTTTAGCAATGTTCCGGACAAGAAAAACAAAATTAACCAAAGAGAGATAATGCAAAAATGAAACAAGGGCAATAATTGAAACAACTCAAGTGAAATTTATGACATGCACCTATCCACCTGATTATCAATTCACACACAACATTTGAACCGAGTTGGTTAAGAAATGTAGTTCGCGTCACAAATATTTAAAGTCAAATCAGGGGCAATAACTCCGTAATCCTCGTGGGAACGAAGTGAATTTTGCTTCTTGTACATCTACTGCTAATGAAGAACATTTTTTGCAAAGTATTAGATGAATTAGACTGAAATTGAAAGAGGAATGCACTGGACAAGACATTTCAAGTTGATTCAGGGGCAATAACATTGTAATTCTTGTGGGAATGAAGTGAAATTTGCGTCTTGCACATTTAGTTCTTCTGTCAGGGGTCAAGATAAGCTGCGTATTTGCGTAATTACACAAATAAAATAGATAAAAACCCAATTCTTTTAAAATTCTAGAGTATCAAAAAGCAATTAAAATTAAATTTCTCAAATATCCAAAATATTAAAGCGTACTGGCATGCAACATTTTGAAACCGAGTGATGTTTACAAATACTCGTATATGTTTGACTGGTTACTTGCGAATCCGCAAAATAGTCTTCAAACGATTTCCGGTAATTTCCTACTTTGGGTTCCATTCAAGTAAAACATAAATCCAGTCTGTCTTATTTGTTCATCTGACGCTTTTCTATTTGTTTGCTCTTTTCTATTTGTTTGCTTCAAATATGGTTACATAAGGCAGGAAGAAACGGGTAAACGTTTAAAAAAAACACTGAGTAGATACCTAGCACTGCAAACCAAACATCAGGCATTTGTGTCACAATAATTGACGATCTGGAAGTTGAGATAGAGTCAATAACATCCAATTCCATGTTAATCAGTAAATAATATGTTTTAATTCAATATTTAAAAGTGCTAAATCTTTGGATCAGGAAGATCAAATATGATTGAATGTTTAACTTTTTTTTTTATTTAACTGTTGAGGAGCTAATGATAAATCCTGCATATGATAATTGTTAAATTGACAATGTTGCATACAAGGACAGCAGGCGCATATACCAGTAAGAACATGTACTGTTATTTCAATTCCAAAATTAAGTTGATGAAAAAAAAGTAATTGACTTAATTTTGATGGAGTAACCATATTTTCATTACTCAATTAAAATTGTGAAAACCCAATTCCTTGAAAATTGATGAGTAAATACCCAATTGACCTCAAACCTTATCTGTAGCCCTGTTCTGATAAATATTTATGCCAAGTATCAGGTGAAATGGCTGAAAGTACCGGACAAGATTTTGCTTAAATACTGCATGACTGACTGACCAACCAACCGACTGACCAACCAACCGACCAACAGGCTGATTCTCTTCCATTTGTGCTGGTATACAGGGGTTTTCATTTCAAAATAAATCAACAAAAACCTAGTATCATATTAATTAATATAAAATCTTAAGGTTTTTAGAACAGGGTTGCTTGCAAAACTGTTCTAAGGAAGCACACATTTTGGATTTGACAACAGTTTGGGGCTATATTAAGAAAATTATTATTTATAGATTTCCCTCTTTTTTACTACACAGAGAAAAAAGTCCAAAATTTATTTTCTCTCTTAACACTCAATGGTGACAATTTTCATGTTTATTTCAGACTCAGAATGATTGCGATTAAAACTAAATAAAAATGTATTGAAAATAGATGCTGGAGATATTGTATTTAATAAACTGTAATGAAAACAGATAATAATTATGCAGAAGGCAAATTCCCAATTCATGCTTAGATATTTCGAACCATAACTGGCTGGAAATTCCAGCAATAGCCGACAATATATAAATTGTAGGTTTGAGTCCCAGTCTTTTTTTTTCCTTTTGTTATTTTACAGCTAATTGTTGTTGTTTTTTAATTTCTTTTGCAATATTAAGCATACATATTTTTGCCATAATGAAAATCAGTAATTCAAGTTCATGTGTGCGTAAATAATAAAACACTAAGTTACATGTAAATCAGATCTCTCTCGAGGACGCACACTTTAAAAATTAAAATTATGTGCGTCTCCTCGGACGCATGAATATTTCATACATTGAAACTCAGATTATCACGGTTAATGATTTGTCTTAACCGTTTACTCAGTTCAACTTCATAATGGTTTCATAATGGGTTTTCCCCATGCGCTTGCGACTAGCCTGTTGATGTGCAACATGCTTTTATTTGCCAACATATCATAATCCCTACTGGGACCTATGTTTACATGCACTGAAATACACACGCGTGTGTATATATTCTCCAAGTACATGATTGAAATCCTTTGCTATTATATAATCTTAACGGAGCTGTATTTCAATAGATTTTTTCATGTAAATTTTAACACCAATGAACTAGCAGTATAATTGGACATTTGTTAAGTAAAGATGACCTGTAATTTGATGGTTGTCGCATTACGACAGAATATGTTCAAAATCAAAACCTACAAGATGTAAAAAAGAAAGAGCAATAAACAATAAAATAAACATTAACAAAAATAAATTTAAAAAAGAATTTTACCACAGGCATATATATAAGAAAAAAGTGCATTCAGGTTTTTAAAAAGGCAATAATGTAATGCCAAGGGGTCACACGACTTACCGAAATACCAAAATACTTCAGAAAAACCGGAATACCCTAGATAATTGGGATAGCCATATATTGTAGGGCTTAATAAGTGTTAGAATGCTATGTTATGAGGAATCAATGGCTTTATGATGTTTTTAATGTTTATTCAGTTGTTTTGTGTGTGTGTGTGTGTGTGTGTGTGTGTGTGTGTCTATTTCAACTTTTCTTTTTTATGAGCCAATTGTTGCGAGATTTCCATAACCGAATGACTCGTCTGTGGTATTATCCCAAGACCGGAATATCCCTTAATGAACTTATTTTATTGTATTTATTATATTTTTTTGTGTGTTTTTGTTGTTGTTTTTTGTGTGTTTGTGTGTGTTTATAGTGTTTTGAAATTCTAGATCTATAGGCTAGGCGATACAATAGGTGGAATTGCACTCCCTCTAACGGAAACCTACTGAAAATTAATAATTGATGATGCGCTTATTTAAAGTTTAGTTAAAAAACTGAAGTAACAAACTATTGTAATAAAATATTGTGAACATTAATAAGAATTACTAATTAAACTATATTTCTGAACATAAAGAGCGGTTCAAATGGCAATTGCAAGTAAGAACACAAAATCAATATTTAAAATATTCAATATTCATTATTTATGTTAGAAAGCACTATGTTTCAGTATCTTAATTCTATTTCTAATATAATACTTTATAAAGTGAAAGATAATACTAGTTTAGGGGTATTCCGGTAGTTTAAGGTTTAAGGTTTTTCCTTTTAAAGGTTTTTAATATTCAATATTCATTATTTATGTTAGAAAGCTATGTTTCTGATTGTGATAATTGTCAGTTTCTTTTTTCTTCTTCTTCCGTGTGTGTGATAAATTTATCGTACCGAAAACTAGCCAATATCATTTATTTCACTTATCGCAATTCATTTCTCATTCAGGAGTATTTCGGGGGAGAAGGGGGGGGGGTCGTCAGTTATGTCTATAATGTTAATAATCTTGATACGCGATGATGATAATAATAAACACCCACAACAACAATAATCAATGTTTTGTTTTTTCAATTTTATAACTAAATTAAACAAGCACATAATCAAATAAAAATTAATACATGGTCATCTGGTCCTAGGGAGGGTTCCGCAGACTAGCAATTTCTCTTACAGGAATACCGCAGTCGTCAGTTCTGTTTCATCGATAATATCAGAGACGTAAATACTTTAATATAGCTTTTGATAATATCAACATACTAAATAACAAACAAACACAACAATTTTGAGCAATTTTATAAATTCATTCAGGGATATATTGGCCTAGAGAGGATTCGACAGACGAGAAATTTCGGTTAATACGGAAACCTCGAATTGGCCCATTTAAAAAGAAATAAGATAAAAAAAATAAAAATAAAACACTTCATAAACAAAATAAAGCATAAAACCATTGATACCTCATAATATAGCATTCTAACACTAATTAAGCCCTACAGTATATGGCTATCCCAATTATCTAGGGTATTCCGGTTTTTCGGAAGTATTTTGGTATTTCGGTAAGTCGTGTGACCGATGTCGAAGTAATGAAAAAGTAATATTTTTTTAAAGATAAAAGCTCATATATAAATAATATGGATTGTGAATATAATATATCTATATTTCTTTTCTATAAAATCACAATGTGTCTTTTGGAACAATATACTGGTAACAAAATTGAATCAACATACACTGTGTTGTACACTGTGTGTGTGTGTGTTTCTTTCTCCTTCCCTTCTATCTTCCAATATGCATTATATTTGATGGTAAACCAAGCTAACTATGAAATTCACCGTACGGGGAGGGGGGAAGTGGGTAGGTAAGGTCCAACACAGTTCTTCGGGGAGTTTGTGCCTCCCTTTCTTCTTCTTTTGACTGTGATTTGATGTTAAAACACTACATTACTAGATCAGAGCCTGTTTCATTTTATCCAATCTACACATGTTGTAAAGCTTCCTAATTATGAATAAATGCACAATTCTCAGATGACTGTTTACATTTTATACGCTCTCTACCGACGTATGTTTTATCTGTGGTGAGTGAGAAACTGTTGATTTCGGGTGACAGTATAGGAGATGATTGCGCAAGTAATGTGTGATTGAACTGATTTATGTCTGTTAAGAAACCATTTAGCAGCTTAAAAGTATATTTAAAGTATGCCAGGGATACCCCAAAATCAATGATTATTACGACCCACTTTAAAAGACTTGTTCGCAACATTTCTGACATAGTTTATCTTTTGATTATTTATGAAAGTTAGTCAATGATTGCAACTTCAGTTCATGATAATCTCTACATAATAATGTTCCCATGAAATTTTAAGAGAGAGAATGAGTTGTTGTTTTTTAATTAATATTACTGCTGTCTTAACCATTTTGTTTAACTTAAAATTTGGAAATGCATCAGCTGCCACCATGACAGAGCTCTGTTAGATACATTCAGTGAAATTCTGAAGACTACTTATTTAAACTTTATTTATTTTACATTGGTTACAAGTTAAGTTATCACATTTTAACTTGTATTAATAAGTCTTGATGGTTCTGTTGGCGGCGTATATTGTCATTTTTGTGAGAGGAGCTGGAGATCCCGGAAAAAAAACCCACGTGTCTGGATGGGCTACCACTGTACCCTCTCACTTACATGACCAGGAATCGAACCTGGGACGCGCATAGGTAAGAAGTGAGGCACGTTACCACTACACTATGCTGGCACTGAAGACTGACTTGACTTGACTATTTGAGTTTACCATCGCTTCGACAGTATTTCAGTCATATAGCGACGTCCAGCTAATTACAGGTGGAGGAAGACCCCGAATGCACGGAAGCATCCGGGTAGAACCACCGACCTACCGCAAGCCACATGAAAATCCGAATGACCCTGCTGGGATTCGAACCCACGCGGTGCGGGGCTGAGTGAGTGTCAAGGCAGCGACTTTACCCTCTCGGCCACGGATGTCCCCTGAAGACTGAAGGAAACAAAAGTTTTGTTTAAGTAACACTGAACTCTGTGCAACAGACAAATGAATAAACATGTAATTTTGTTCTGAACATAACTTTTTGTGATTTATTAAGGGGACCATGAATATTTTTTTTCTTTTTAGCAACAGATTAAGCTGCAGTTATATGCTCTGAAAAATAAATTTAATGACTGATTGAAGGAAACATAAACTATATGAATTTGTGACAATGTATAATGAAACTAGAAATGTGTCCAAAGGACACAGATGCCCCCACCCGTCGCTTTTTCCAAAACAAAGGCCAACATCAAGGAGTGCAAGTCATGTCCTGAGTAATATATCCATGAAGTTTAAAGTCTGTAGCACAAATACCTTCAGAGTTACCTGTGTCACAGTTTTGGGATGGACGGACAGACAAAGGCAAATCTATATGCCTCACTTTTTATAAAATACCCAGGTGCACAAGTTCATATCCTGAATTATATATCCATGAAGTTTCATGTCTATAGTATATATACTTTCAAAGTTACATGCGTCACAAGTAAAAAAATTCCAGTTTTCAAAAAAAATGCCCATAAAAACCGGAATTTTTCAGAGTTACGTGCGTCAGAAGCAGAACATTCCATATGTTTCAAAAACAAAAGACCCATAACTCGGTCATATTTAACGGCGGTTCAATGAAAAAACCCAGGAGCGCAAATTCATGTCCTGAATAATATATCCATGATGTATCAAGTCTGTAGTACAAATACTTACGGAGTTATGCGTGTCACAAAGTTTCGGGACGGACGGACGGACGTATGGACGCAAATCTATATGCCCTCTCCCCCATTTTTGGTGGGGGTATACAAGTATGCTTTGTGTGACAAAATGTTTTTAAAACATTTTACCTTGTAATGCTGTTAATATGAGGTTTCACAAATGCATCACTGTAGGATGCAGCATTAGATATAGAAAATGTTTGAAAACATATCATACTGCTGAGTTCTTCCATTTAGACACAAGTGAGGAGGGAATAATTCATTTTATGTTCTTACTCTACTTTATAGTGTTTTTTAGTAGTGAATAGTGGCACTTTGGAACCCTGATTTTTAAAAAAAAAAAATGATGGCACCCTGATCGAAAAGTGTGTTCACGGGTGGAAATTTATGGCACCTTGAGTATATACGAAAGATTTAAGGCACCTTATGTTGCATTTAATAAAACATTTCATACCTGGTAGATCTAACTAGGATGACTTAAGATCTGATAGAGAGAAACAGTATGAACTTGCATACCAAACATTCCAATGACGCAACATTGACATTTTGACGTCATGTTTTATTTCTTAGATAAAGGAGGGCCACTTCTTAACGTTATGTAAGTTAAAGGGGACTGACAATTGTAAATGTCCTTTCGAGACATCTGGGTTGGCCCTGAAAAGGGCCGTTTTGTTTCTTATTAATTGTGGTCCATACCACACGTTGTACAGCCCCATCCCTTCACATAGTTCTTCATCCATCCTGCAAGGAGATGCAAATGACAACGGATTAGATCCTTGTCACCTATGAAATTCAGGCTGTGTCCCCATCTCTGTTGCAATGGGGTAGATGGTACATCTTCAAAGGTAACTGACAGGTAATTAGGGAGATCTCCCCTTTCTATAAGAGTGCGATATTGATCATACACCTCAACTCTGGGGTGGACATACGTGTGTACGGTCTCATGTTTCACTCATGAATAAAAAAGTCTAGAGTATGTGCACTATTTTATAGCACCGGATTGACCTACTTATTTATCGAG
>CM037794.1:8109350-8159350 GCA_021229015.1 Solen grandis
AAGTTTACAAATATGTTAAGGGGCATCAGACAACCAAGGTAGATAACTCTTGATGGGATATATTACAAATTATGGCCCCTTTTTAACTTAGAAATTTTGGTTAAAGTTTTGCTTGCAAGATACTCTCATGCTTATATCTCAGTATCCAGGCATGGGATTGATTTGAAACATCTTTAATATGTTTAGAGATATCATACTTTCATGGTAAATAACTCTTGAAAGAATATGTTACAAATTATGGCCCCTTTTTAACTTAGAATTTTGGTTAAATTTTTGCATTCAAGCTACTATCCAGCTTATATCTCAGAAATTGCTTGTGGAATTGACTAGAAAGTTAAGGAGTGTCTTCAGGGGTATCAGAAAACCAAGGAGGATAACTTTTGGACTGAGTTTTATGCAGATAATGGCCCTTCTCTAACTTGGATTTTTGGTTAAAGTTTTGCATGCACAGTGTTATTGTGCTTATGGCTTAGTAATTAGGCATTGGATTGATTTTAGACTTCATAAAAATATTAAGGGGTATCAGACTATCAAGGTATATCATTTTTGTCTATTATTATGTACAGGGTGTGTGAAGGGCAAGAATTGAAATAGATTTCATTTGAATTGAATAGTCGAACATGCTGTCCTCTGACAGCTCTTGTTTTAAATCAAGCAATTAATTAATTTATTTATCTTGATAATCTCTCCTCCATTTTTAATTCATTTGTAATACTGGGTAGTTTGTAAATGCTGGATAGATTGACTAGGTTTCTTGTACCATGTTAAGTATTGATTCATAGACATGTATAGTCCTATCTTTTTTACAGGGAGCCAACAATGAGAAAAACCTGAAAGCTGTAGATAACAAAATTGAAATAGAATTGTCCAATCTACGTACACAGAATGAAAAATATAGGAATGATTTCTTAAAATTTATGATTGGTAAGTAAATAGTCATATACAAAATTGGTTTTTAATGATAATGAAAAGACATGGTCATTTCCCACATCATCAGAACAAACTTTAAGATCTTAACAACAGAAAGATTAAAAAAGAAGTCCAGCATATGTATACTTGATTATTTGTTTCTATTATTAAATGTTTAAGTAAGTTCTGTCGTCTGTTAATTTAAATTTCATAATAAAGCACTTGATTTAGTAGCTTGTTACCTAGCCATGTTGTCTCTATTTTGCAGGTATCTTGGGATCAGCTGCTACCATATATCTAGGGTACATGCGACTCATGATGTGATCCTTCTCATTGTTGCCATAGAAACATTTATTTCATAACTTATTGTACTGAAGCAGGCCTTCCTCTTTGACAGACAAGATCTGTTTGTATATTTTACATGTTTTATTACATTATACACACTCACATGCAAAAACAAAACAGCAAATGACTGGTCAGAAGTCTTTGAAAAGGGTATTTACATGTAAATAAACCACTTATAGGGATCTTATGATAACAAAGATTGGCAACTAGTCTAAATTTCAAAACAGCATGCAGCAAATTGTGCAATTCTCACAATGTCACGTTGCAAATAATTGAAAATATGCAAAATTAAAGTATATCTTGTACATTACCATCAAAATAATACCTTATTTACTAAAATTTGTAAAGATATACCCGGTATAAAAGTTTCTTGTGAAATAGAAAAGTCCCTGCATGATTTATTTTGCTGCACTAGTTTAATTCAAATCATCATTCAAAAGAATTTTAAACTAATGTGATTTTTCCATCCTTTTTTTATATTTGCTAAATTCAATGATCTGCCGTGTGCCGAAACAATATTTTTCTTTGACTTTTACAGGAGTTTCTTATCTCTGTTTGTCTGAAGGTATTTGTCTCCTTGCATGTCTTATCCTGTCCTTTTTTAAAAACAAAAATATCCATTGATATTGTGTAGTAAGAACTGTGCTTCGAAGATATTTAATATGCTCAGTGATTGCTCTAGTTTGTTGGTGCTGTGATATATCAAAACAATGTCAGAGCCAAACAGAAATCATATACATCTTGTCCTATCCCATTTTACAAAAAGTTCAGTGTGTATTGTTTCATATTGTTCAGTTAATGTGGCATAACATTGTAACTAATTGCCTGTAGTGATAGCTTGAAAAATGTACCAGTATCAGTGAGAGTGCAACCTAATAGGGCAATACATGCTCAGTAATCAATGTGTGATTACTGGTTTTTAAGTTAAATACATGCAATATACGGGCAGAGTATGGAATTTGACCCACGGGTAAACAGATATACATGTATTTATTATGTAATAGATATTGATAAAAGTTGTTTTATAAAGTTAATTATATTGATTTTTGCTGCTAAATAAGATTTGGTATATAAGCTGATAGCTTTAAGTTACAGATGTGTTACTGTTTTGGGTGAATGAATGAATAACTTGAAGAGACTGTTACAGTATATGTGATAGAAAATGCAGAGTAATTGGGCAGACAATCATAATAGTAGTAGATATATTGTGTAAGATTATGACTATCAAACACTGATCAACTGTCCTCAGCTTTTTCAACATTAACCTTTGTATTGAATGTTGATGTCAGCTTGCAAAACAGTCCTGTGAATCTTAGATGTATGTAACCACTTTAATATAGTGACATGTCATTCCATCACGATTTTGACAAAAAGATAAATACATAATTATGTTGTAATGATATTAAAATGTGATAGAAAATAAGTAGTTGCAATATTTTAAAGATACAAAGTCATTCTATTGAAAATATTGTTGTTAAATTTGCATGGTATATAGAATTCCATGGTGTATATATACACATTTAGTGTAATAATTGTTTATGTATTTGTACTGTAATGCTACACACTTCCACACTTGTAATGTGCTTGTTTCCAAGCACAAGCAAACATTTCATAACATTTTGTCACCAATTTTAGCCGTAGATAAATGGTTTCATTTTAGCCAACTTTAGAACATTAAATATTATATACTGAAGAAAAAGGAAACATAGGGCACATTTGTATGTTAGTTTGCTGGTGGAATGTATAAGATAAAGATCTATAAAGACACGCAAAATTTTGGCTACTTTGGATATTAATGTAAGGAAGCTTTCCAGCTGACTTTCATATGCCTACATTTTACTTGGGTGTCCGTTGTGAGTGAAGTTATGTATATAGGTCTCCTGGGGTCTGCCGTCACCCTTATTTTTGTAATGAGCAGTATATTGCAATAGGTCTGACATAAATGTACTGTCAGATTGATGGTAAATTACAGCCAAACAAACAATATAATGGATTGACCAAGGTAGTCTGTGTACCATGAGAATAAGACAGACTGCAGATTTTTTTCACATGATTTTTTTTCATGAGATTGTCCTTAACATAAGAAGTTCTTTCAAAGTCTTAATGTTTTAAACATAAAAGACCTAATAAAGTCCTGTCTGATTCCCCACACACATACATGCTTTCAACATACACACACACACACAGTCATTTAGAAAACATTGATAGGTGTATGTTTTGGTAGACATATTTTTATCTTTCATGTTTTGTTTAAGTGCTCGTATGTTCTAAGATTATTAAATGTGACCAAGTGAGCACAAACACACATGCACATGGATTTAAACATTCTATACAATATACTATATTTGATTGACATGCCTCTAATATACGACCATGTTATATGTATAGCACAATGTTACAGTTAAAATCACCATTACAATGGATGTTGAAAGTTTCATTTTGTTTGCATAAGCATGCCAAGTACATTTATAATTCACATTTGCAGGGTCTTATCTTTACTGTTGATATTGTATAAACATTGATTAGGTAAGCACAAAAAATTAAAAGAAAACAAGAAAAAAGTAATTCACTTAAAAAGGTCTTTGAGTGTTGGTATCAGCTGACTTCCAGCTTATTTTCCTACTGTCAAAATCTTATGGTGATTGTACATGATTACTGTTAAGTTTAAATAAATTAACATTATGCAAGTGGTTTTTGTTGTTTCTATCATTAATTTGTGCTCTGTTTTTAGGTGTTAAAACTTATATGGTTTTTGATTTATATATTAATTACTATTTTTTTCTTCAGAAATGGTATATACTAAGACAGAAATAAAGTATAAAATATAACTTACTAGTTAAAGTTGTATCCTTTGATCCAATATAATCATAAATCAGTGGGTAGATCATGTTAATAATGTGGTATCATCAGGCTCCCGAGGATATACGTCAAGTGGCAGAAAGTTTATCATATATTTATTAATACCAAAATTAATGATGGATTATGACTTCTGTGTAGAATAGGAAATTTAGAGTTAAAGATCATTTCTTACAAATTAAGGATAGTCAGTTAAACAATTCATCAAAAGCAAACATACAGTCTTTAAAAGTTTTGATTTCAAATAGTATCTTGATAGTATGTCTATTACTAAATACAGACAAGCATGAATAAGACTTAAAGTATCAATTCATAAATTGAAACATACAGGTGGACTAAACCAAACAAAGTACCAAAGTCGGAACGAAATGTCAGTTTTGTAATTCAAAAGAAGACGAGTTTCATTTTATTTTAGAGTGTAACCTCTTCATAGAAATAGGGACAACCTATGTCAGCAAAGATTTCCTGAAAATAAATTAAAAACAAATATCCTTAAATTTATTTAACTGCTTACATCAGAAAATAAAACACAAATAAAAAAACTTAGCTAAGTATGTATATAATAGTATGAAGAAAGAGACAAAATAGTCTATAATAAGTGATAATCATATTAACAAGAATTTCTTTTTTGAATTATGGTAATTCTTATAAAATCATACTTAGGAAATGTATAGATATTTTATGAGTATATAGGTAGATAATTCTATGTTTGTGTTTGACATGATTACTTATGACTCGTTTGTATACGTGTGTGTGTGTGTGTGTGTTTATATTAAATTGCTACATGTGCGAATATGTTTGTGTATGGAGAGAGAGAGTACACGTTTACATATATGCAACTTTATAGATTTACATTTCCTCTATATATTGTGTCATTGAGCATTGAAATTACCGGTAGTTACTTTGAAATACTATATAATTCTTTTTTGTGTATACTTGTGAGTTGATGGGCTGTAAAGCATAAACAGCATTAATAAAGCTTACAGGGGTGTTCCATAAATTCGCGGAAATCGTTTCTCAGAACGTTATCTTTTAATCAAATTATATGAAAATACTCGCACAAATAGTGTTACACATATCCTATGATGTTATTTTTTTATATTCTTCAACTCATCGAAAACTAAGTGCACGTAATATCTATAGGAACCACTTTAAGTGACTTAAAGCTTGCTATTTATTTACTCAAAATGATATGGAAAAGTCAGTCTGTACGCAAATTGGCATCACTTCAATGCATTTCCTGTAAGTTTGGAGATGTTGTGTTGAACGGTTAACGCCTAAATAAAAAGCGAAACAGCGTCATCGCAAAGTTGCTTGACGTCAACGGATGATGTTCAGTTACGATCTGTTAGGAACGGTAGAACCTCGATGTTTAATGACAACATACCAGTGGTCCGATATCGACATTGACTTGAAAATGCAGATATAGTAAAGCAACTGATAGACAGGAAACTTACGGTGTGAACTATTGCAGAAGAGCATGTCAGACAGTCTCTTATTCCTATAACTGTGTACAAGTATTGAGCTCGGAATGTCTGAAGTGTCTGCATGTTAGGTGCCGCACATTCTTCAAGACTATGGCAGAGTGAACCGCACTCTTTACAAAATACAAGTTTACGTCATTCGTCAGCATATATGGACACTTTTGTTTTTCAGTGCTTTTTCTTCAGGAATTTTTCTGTGAGTATGTTTCTCGTTCAGGTAACGAGTATGTCTACCTCTCCTCCGAATCAAAGTACCGTTTCAATCTGGCGTTTATCGCCGGTAACTTAAAAAAAAAATTAGACCCCTAGGATGTTTAACAAATACATCTTTTTCAAAAAAAGGGCAAAGTTATTTTCGGTCCATGAATTACTTTAATTTTGGTACCAAATCTGCATATGATAAATTTAAAAAAGACCGTTAAACCCAATGTGTTTTATTACCCGTACACTTACTCGTTCAAAGATTGATTACAATAAAATTATGTAATAACCAGACGATCAGTCTCCTTTCTTGGCGTAAATCTACAATTTCTTGTCACATATACAGCTATATAATGCAAATACAAAGAATGTCAGTTACGGGGAATGGACATACAAGTATGATAAAGATATATGCTGCGATAATACAATATCAGGAATGGGTTTTCATTTAATAGCGGTTTTTTGTTTTGTTTTGTTTTTCTTCTAAATTACACATTTCTTTAAAAAAAAATGCACATATGTACTTTAGACTATAACTAAAAGATATTTGAATTAAAAATTGGGGGTCACTATGCTTGTTTTAGAGATTTAGCTTATGGTAAAACGTCACTGTTTGCTAATTCAAAGCATGTAACAATCAGAAAGATTGCATTCTTAATACTATAATTACATATCAAAATAATATTTTCAGAATATTTTATCACAATTTGTAATCTTATGTGTTTTAAAAATTACAGTTGAAAATACTGTCAAACATGCATGGAAAATACAAAACGAACAAAAACCGCCATTGTGTCGGGACCAAAATTTATACAAAAACTACCCAAAAGCTTTAAAACTATATATCAACGGACATATTGTCTTTATTTTTTTCAGATTCAGTCTTCTAATAGAAATGTTTTCTTAAAATGTACGTTTCTTTTCTTTCTTTTTTTTTTTCTTCACCAAAACGACTGTAGCCAAATTTGCATTAAAAAACACACACTAAAATGTGACTTTTTGGACCCTCAGCATTTGGCAAATATACTTGTATTCTTTATTCTATGTAAGATATGTGAGATTGACATTATAACCAGCTAGATGTATAAGTAATTTATCAAAACTACTTTGGCAGTAAGATAGTTAAGTATTATGCTGGAAAATTAAGTGTTTTGTTTCTATGTTGAAATCCTTTGCTAATTTCATTAATAATTCTTTGTTTTCAGCGCTTAGAAGTTCCAAAAATTTGAACATATTTGGTCTATTTGAATAATAAAAGGGTAAACATGTATAAAATGGACATATAAGAATAAAATGAATTCATATTCAATATCATTTCTATTACATAAACTGCACTTTCTTGCAACTTGCCAATGTTACTGATATGATACGAGAAGAACCTAAACCGTGCAATTATATTTCTATGATTACTATGTTCTAAAAAAAGTAAATATGACGCTCTCTTCATAGTGAATTTAATTTCTCTGAAAAGATACAATGACATACTTTCTCTAACACCTGCCTGCCAATGGGTAAAATAGATATCTTTAACCCTTTCCCTCATAGAGGAAACCATGAAAAGATCTATGCGAACAGCATAAAACCAGATCAGCCTGCAAGTAACTCGCAGGCTGATCAGGTTTTATGCTATTCGCTGCTCCTCAGTGGTCTGGAAGTGAGGATTTTATAATTAAATTTGGTAAGGTTTAACTGTGGTTTTCTGCAGATCAGGCTATATGTGGTACCTATTGAGTGCGTCAAAATGAGTCTATATGAGGGAAAAGGTTAAGGCGATTTAATAAGATTGTACTAAACATATTTTATCCTATCATCAGACTCACATCGTGGTATAAACTGCCTATCGAATAAACTTAGCTTTATACTCATTCGTGAAATTTTATATACTCTGACGTCATCGGAACTACTTTCTTTTCAAATGTTTTATTGGGCTCAACCGTGTAAGATACTATACTTTTTAAATATATTTTTTTCTTGTCGAGTATTTGAAAGTTGAAAATGCTTAACGCATATGCTTAATAAAAAGTTTCGAAAAGTTCGTGAATTGTTATAACCGTTTTTTAAATCCTTTGTTTGTTTGCTTGCACACGCGGAAGAATACTAAAGGGCAGATAGTTGGGAGAATCCAGATTTTTTTCTTTTATTTTCGTGTCTAAAGATTATTAGTTAGAATGATAGGATAAATAGAATACTAGGTTAGTGTTGGATAAAGATAAGTTTATCCTGCTCGGCAAAGAAAAAAATAAACCGCTCGCCAAGGCTCGCGGTTTATATTTTCTTGGCATCGCAGGATAAACTTATCTTTATCCAACACTAACCTAGTATTCTCTATAACATGACCAACCCTGGATATAACCATACATCATTAAAACCAGCCTGCTGCAAGATATTTCTTAGTTTTGACGAACAGTTAATTATATTCTCATCTTCAGTGATTTCTCTCCTATGGAATTGCAAGTTACAAAATTATTTAACAATCCTTTTTCGCGTTTTGACCCAAATATTTTAGCCAACATTTAAAAACTCTAACATAGCGTGATATGTACAGTGGATATATAGAGTCGATCCGGCTAATTCCGTACGGTCGGCTAATTCCGTACATGTCAAGAGAATCCTCAATAAAACGTGTAGAAACTATCCTGTGTTGTTGTCTATGTGTATTTCGTGTAAAGTAATAAAACAGGTATACAAATCCAATACATCTATAAATAGACACATCTGTTGACGCTCGATATTTTGATTGGTTGACGCTCTGTAACGCGGATAGTTTGAAACTACAAGAGTCCTGTAGAGAATTGTTGGAATCGGGCATTCTACCAAGAGGTAGAGTTATACAGGTTTATGTATCATTTTTATTCGAAAAAAAAATGAAATGGTTATTAAATGTTCTTGTTTGATTTTAAACAAACTTTTTTTAATTTGATTTTGGTACAAAACTATACGTAAAGAAAATTATGAATAAAAATACAAGTGTACGATATTACACGACATACGTTTTTAAACCCTTTGTTTATCATGGGTAATTCCGTACGCTTTCATTCTTGTTTTCTCGTCAAACATATTTGCTATTAATATATGTATCAAGCAAATCTTTTTCATTTAAATGCTTTTTTAAACTATATAATAATTTTGTAGTTCTTGCTGATAAATAAAATATGCCATTTTTCGTTATAGATCAGGCATTGGGAAGCCTTGTTCAAGATTCAAGGCATAAAGTTCTAGGCTCGATCCAGATTTAGATCTGTTCTTGATCCACTTGAAATCAAGATTTTGCGCTTATATGGTATGTCTACTAAAATTGAAATTATACAAAATATTTTAGTAGACTAGTTTTGGTATATATATTCTGACATCATTTTTGAAATGAATGTTGAGATAATATCAAAACACAGGCCTAAATGCGGACCCGTGAGTTAAAATGGTTGGTCGTGGTGTAAAGGTGGAATGTGGATGGTGCCGATGCATTACACACAAGCGACTAGATATCGGATTTTTTTCTGAATTATTGAATGTATCTTCTATTATAATTCATCGAATGCAAAATAATTCCTTTCCATTCATAAGTTGTCCATATATTAATTATGATGAATAAGTGTGCAAAGTATTGTATAGATCTGATTAACGGTCCCTGAGAAATCAAATTAAATGCAAAGGTAAACCTCAGGTGTGACGGACGGACGGGCGGAAGGACGGACGGACAAACAGACCAAATTCAAAGTTGGTGGGGAATAAAAAAACAACAATTTTCAAAGGTTTATTATAGTAAAATCCAACAAAGCCGCTTGGATTGGTTGAAAACTAAATTTATTTATCAGAAACATTGAACAATGAACTAATATATTTATTTTAAATATTTTAAAATCAATCCTAGAATCATATGACAAAGTTATGAAGCGGAAACGCAATCCCGACAAATGTAGTATACTGACTATATAAAACATTTTTTTTTTTCAAATGAAAAGATAATATAAAATGATATAAAAAAACAGGGATCTATCTCTCTAGCTTTTTTTACGTAAAACGGGATATTAGTTATAAATAGAGTAGGTGCCTATGTATACAAAAATGCTTGTTTAATGTCTATTAAATTGGTACAATATATATTTTGATACCCCAACAATACATGTGTTCCATTTTCACAGATGAAGAAAGTAATTATTGAGTCGGTGTACGCTGTGGGAATGCATCATTACGGCAGTCGATCACTGCAAGTTGGATGTGGGTACACAGTGCATCCTGAACCAGACAATAAATTTGACAAAAATGCTATGCGTATCTGTGAATATGGCTCAAATAAAACAAAGGCATATCTGCAGAAACTTGATGCCAAAACCCTTGCAACGTCTATTACAGACATAAGAATTATTGGTGACATTCTCTTAAAACCAAAGTTTGAGCCCGTCTGTCGCCGCACTGGTCCAAGACAAAGATGCAACATAGGATTTTTTTGTAATGAAACAGATGCAGAGCGTTGCTTTACTATTGTAACAGACAGCGGAATGTGTGCTCGCCTTATTTGAATTATAACTCAATATTGAATAAATTTTAACGAAATGAATATTGCCATTACTTTTTATTTTTAATATAAGCATCAATAAGTATCTAATGCTGGTGCAGCATGCAGGTCACAAATAGCTGTTTGTGAGTCAGCTGTGACAGATGCAATCTCAGCCTCGTTCACCACTCAATGTCCAGCTTCAACAGCAACTTTGGTGACCGAGGAGGAGTTTATTGCGTCTGTGGCAAATGGGCACGTCCCTAGCTCACGTGATGGGAACGGGGTCATCAATGTTTCGCTGCCGGTATGGGCCCCAACGAATGAGTGGTTCAACCAAATTGACCATGAGTTCGCTCTTCCAGCATCTGTCAGGAAAGAAAAAGAAAACACACATTCTAAAAAAAAGCTAACGAGCCATCGTGTACTCACAAGTGAGGAAGTACTAATGAAAAAAAGGGAAGCTCAAGAAAAGAAAGAAATTGCATTGCAAATTAAAGAACAGAGAAAAGTTGCAAGACTTCTTAAACTTGAGGGCAAAAAATCTCAAAAATATATTGATAAGGTCATTTTGTATCTTTATATTACTTAATATAGATCGAACTATCTGTTCGTGTTTTGCATATTTGATGCATAATTAGATCCAATCGAGTAGATTCAACAATAAATATATATCAACAATAAATCATATACTGACCATGTGCCATACGACTTGTGTCTGTTGTTTCCATAGTAAGAAATACTCATTTATATCCATTATAATTATAAACGTTTCATGTGAAACGCGCACGCACACACACTGGAAAAAATAAAGCACGTGGGTTCACATAATATGTAAGTTAACACGCTTGAGTACATACCTCTGTTGATTTACACAAACGATGACGTAACGACATGTATGCTGTACGGAGTTACCCTCCATATGTACGAAATTACCCGACGTCATGTAAACCAACTTTTTGTTATTTTCTTTTTTATTTTATTTCAACTGATTTCACGAATTCGTGTTTTTATAATACAAGAAGGTACATAGTTAGATAGAAGAAAAGAAAGAGTCTTCATTCTTTAAGAGTAAACAGAGCTATCCTGGTTTTCATCCAAACGTGTACGGAATTAGCCGGATCGACTCTACCTAACTCTGAATCTATAGCTTACAACGTTTATATGAAAAACAATACAAACGCTGATTTAAGATTGACATATTGACGTACATAATAAATATGCAGGTGAGAAGAGATATCCAGTTCAATCTGGTTATGTGCAGACATAATTTAATGCATTAATTAGAGTTGTACACGTCACATCGACAGTGTGCCCCCTCGTCTGACAGTGATATGCATTAGGTGCAATGTTTTGTCTAGGTGATGTTCCGGTCTGTACATGTGACACGAGTGGGCGAAATAGCATAAAACACAGGGTTTCATTAATTTCAACGTATTAATTCTTTTCGAAATATGTAAGATATAAAACTGGTTTTGATTATTTATGTCCAATATGATACATGTGCATTTTAAGTATTTTTATTTTGAAAAAAAAAAAAATGTTCGGCTTCGCAGCTAAACCAGGATTTATGTATTATTGCTCGAGGATGTTTGAACAAGAAACATGATATCTACATTACTAAAGAACGAGCTGATTTTTGTGTCGTATTTGGCACCGTTACGAAACATCACTATGTGTATGTGTTTCACGGTTACTCAATAACCATTCAGTGGATGTTTTATTTGTTTTTGAAAATAAATAAAAATGCTAAGTGTGCGAGAATTTATGGTAAATCCATCGAAATTGAATAAACCTAAAAATAGTAACATTTCTGGGGAAAACCATATATATAGCGGGGTTTTCGTATTGTTAAATAAGAAATATCTTTAAAAAAGATATTCGGCGTAGGATGAAAGAAAAACGAGATTTTCATTCATGCATAAATATACTTTAATTAAGAAACTTATAAATGGAAATATATGCAAAACACATTTCAAAGACTCTAATGTTATGATAGGTTATAAAAGCATTGTTGTAAATAATTGTAAAAAACATGTCTAATTTTGGTAGTGAACAATGATGAATGGCAATGTTTTTAACAAGGTTTATTTTGCAAATAAGAAAATAGTCCACGAGATGTGTACAACAACAGGAATGTTTAAAAATACAATTTTAAAATAATGTCTATATATATTCAAAACAAAATGTACAGTAAAGAATGACTAGACTATTATACAAAAGACACGACTGACCATTATCGTAAACAGGCTTACCTGCACCATAAAAAATTGTAAAATGATTAAAATCAGAATATGAAATGATTTGATATAACAAATATTTCAGAGTACCTCCAAATGTTCTTATTTAAAAGCAGTGTAATGTTATAAATTATCCTATGAACTATAAAAAAATCTATGATAATCCGCTGCATAAAACCTAATTTAGTTCCAGGCTGATCATGTAATGAGCAGTTATCTGCTCGTTGTAGTTAGGACATACAATTTTTTCTTCACCTTTATTTTATTTCTTACTGACAAAAGCTTGTTCAGGTCTGATTTTATCAGTTGTAAACTGTATCAAAATAGTTTATACAGGCATATACATTAATGATCAGCACCTTAAAGCATAGATTCATTGATAAAGGAAGTTACAATAAACAAGATAGCCATGATGGCCCTGAATGACTCGCCTTGGTATCACGGCTACAATTTTATTTTCATTTTTTTTTTAATATAAAAAATAGACAATAATTCTAGTATAACTTAAAAATAGTTTACCCCTGATGCAGTGGTGCGAAATTTTATCACCTGAAGTACATGGTTTCATCAATAAACTAAATACCTAAGATCTAGACGACATAGTTTCAAAAAAGAAGAATGTGAATGTTTATCCAATATATGTCTATGTAAAATAACTGTCCCCTGGGTTGTGGCCGTTTATCTTTCGATATGTTCCATCGTAAATATTATTCTTCCAGTCTTCTAGAACATTCCGAGGAAAAGCGCGCGAAAGACCGACGCACAACAAATTTAGTACGCTCTAGAAATAGTTCAGTATTTTTTCTATGAAATATACTTATTTATAGACGGTAATACAAAAAATTATATCTGTAAATAGGCTTGTTTAATATTTGTTCATATCATTATTGCATATGACAATTATGATATAAAAGCGTTATTAGTTGTTTTGGTTTTGGCGAATTAATTTTCAATGAGAGCATCTCGGCAGGCTGGAAGAATTCAATATACATAGTAATTAAGGGGTTTCATGTCATAACACGGTGGATTCTTTTTTGTTGTTTTAAATCATTTTCACAAAGTAGCATTCCTCAATTGATGGAAAAGGATTGTATTTAACTTACTGAAATCACTTTCATGTTTACATCAAAAAGAAAAGAAATAACACCAAGCTGAATGATATATACAAGCTGCACCCCTTATTTACAGTAATTTTATAGTCCATAACGATGCGTTAACCAATAACAGGAGTCCTTTTATTCAGCTTAGAATTATTTACCGCTGTTAGCGTACATTTGATTGGTTTACGATGCGAGTTGAAATCGAAATTATACAGCTACGCCGAACAAGAGTGTTACAAAGTTGTGTCCCCATTTTAACTACACGCGTTTATAATATATATTTGAGAGTTATCAAATATATCTTCCGAGTCCGTTTGTCATTCCTGTTAGAATTCGTTTAAATCTTCTGCGCAGGTCGCAAATATGTGTTTTGTCGCAATAAAGCTATATTTTTATTGTTCACCGCAATTTTCATTTAATTAGTTCAGTCTGTATTATATTCCAATGCTACAATTATTATCCTTCCCTTTTGAAATTAGATGAGTCCTTTTTAAATTCATCCTCTTCGTTTTGTGTGTTAATCTTGGTTTATTTGGTTTTATTTGAATAATTTCACGCCATTTTAGGTCGTCAATGGTCTCGCCAAACAATCTTACCTGGGATTCCAACAGTAACGTTACTGAAACTTTTGCACGTATCTCTGTAGTTAACTAAGTGCAGCGATGGAAGACAAATGACCATTAGAAAGAAATTGTAAGTCATTCATCACGGAAACCGTGCCCGACCCCAGTGGGAATCGAACCCACAACCCTCGGCTTCACAGCCAAGCGCCACCAAGGCCGGTTTATTTATGTGAACCCACAAGGCCAAGGCCAGTTTTATGTGAAACCCATGGTCCTTATCCTGTGGATGGGTACTGAGAATGATATAATTCATTTTTTATTTAGACGAATCCCAACAGTAACTAAAAACATTCCCACAATTTCGCTGGACCTTTTTTGAAAGAAGTATTTTTAAAAGAAATAATGCATTAAAATTAACGAAAACCTGGGTACACCCTTTCTGTCACTGCAGATTATATAATGGACAAGTGAAACCGCAATTTACATGCCCTTTATATGCGATTGTTTTCCAATCCAATTGTGTTGCTATAATGCATTTTGCAAGTTTAAACGAAACTGTTTCCACTCACGGGTTACTAAGTCATAATCTATATAAAGAGCGGACCCACGAAATTCTTTCCTTCTTAGAAGTATGTTTTGTTAAATTCATTTCGGTATCATTGATCGTTTAATATAAAGATAATACATGACAAAATACATTAATACTGTGTAAATACAGTCTGTATTTTTTTTCTTCCCACTATAAAAGGTCCATTATTTTTCATTGATTGTAATAAATTCAATTACCGAAATGCTAACCAATGATAATTAATGACCACATATCCGATCTCTGATGTGTTTAACATATTTATTCTAGAATTTGCTGTAGGAAATATCACGTTTCAAAAGGAAGTGTGCCCTTATTGTTTCGTTAATTTTAATGCGTTCTATATATAATATAATGTCTGGGCAGGATGTCCCCTAGCAAGCCAATAGTACAATATTGCCCATGCGATACTCATTTTAACATCTCATATATTTTAGAAAAAAATAACATCTAAATTAACGACAGCCTGGCTGTTCACATAAAGGGGACATGGGAGACATATTTTATATCGCGCGCGCACGAGATAACTACCACGTGCAGTAGCTATCGCCCGCTCTATGTCCCTTTTATACCAAAGGTATCCGGTACGTTGATTTGACCGAAAAACTGCCGCATTCAAAAAAAAAAAAAATCAAAAAAAAATCAACAATTTTATATATAATAAGCTTCTTATTATATATAGTCATTTTTTAATGAGCAGCAACGTACTGGGTACCTTTGCTTTATACCACCGTATTTTCCTTTGGAAATGAGTACATATGTACATTGTATATGCTTACATAGGTACATGCATATGAAACCCGTTTCATTTTTCTTTTATTAAAAATAATTGATTGTCATTTCTATTCCTTTTTTCAAAGTAATATATTAGAGCGAACAAGGAAATGTATTATCGTGATTAATCATTCAACACATATTAAGAAAGTTTTTGTGTTATGGCCGTATTTTAGGACATCCATATTTTCACGGAAGTTCGTTAGGAAGAGCCATATACACCATGGCAACTTGTCCCTCTATCACGATATTTTGGCGCCATTCTACTCGAGCTGGCGTTCTGGCCCGAAAGAAAAATGAGCATAATTAGTATAGATGATAAAACATGATCACCGTGACATCTCCGTGACGCTGTCATCGTTAGTTACGTCACCATCAACTTTAATGGATCGGACAGTTCTTGTAAGCTGTCAATGAGCAGTGGTGTATATAAGCAAGGTTGGGCTGGGTGTATTTAACATAATCAAGGCGAAGACGGGGTTGGAATTTTTAGTACTAAAGGTTTGTTTAGTTTTACAATTATTTATCATTGTCTTGTTTTATATACTTATTTGATTGCAATTCTATGAATAAACATATAATTGGTTAATCAGAGGATGATAAACGCATCGTGTGTATATATATATATATCAATATTCAGTTTGTCTTTGAACTAGTTTCTTTTATGATTTTGTCTGTATGCATGAGATTTACAGAGACATATACTTAGGCATCTTAAGTGTTAGTGCCCACTACAGCCAACCACATATTCAGTTAGGTTAACTGAATATCATGCTATTTTTCCAAATACTTATGTGAAAAAATGCTTGTTATCCACATATGTTAACCGACTAACTTGAATAAAAGACACGTTATCTAGTTAACTTAAGTGAATATGTGATTGGCAGTAGTGGGCACTAACAGGCAGTTTTGTCCTGTTAAGATACCTAAGAGGATCACAAGAAAGTTTCCTACTTGCCAGATACTAACTAAAAATGTATTTTTTCAGAAAAGTTTCGACAAAGCTAAGTGGTAAGTGGCTGGCAGAAATATGCCACTATACAAAAGAAAGTATGCACTCATGTTTATTTAAATAGTTTTCCCCAAAAATATATCATGTTATGGCTACAAAATCATTTTCTTTTCAATACAGTGTAAAATGTACATCATATAGCCATTCAATACTCAATTGCTCTGACAAACATATTTCAGAAAGAAATAATACATTTAAATCAATGAAATGAGTGTCCATCATTTCGCAAAAAGAATCCATACGATTTTGCGATAAAACGGAAATACTGTTATGAGTATTTTTAAATTAGCACATTTATAATAATACTCGACAAAAACATTCTTTATATGATATATTTTTAGTAATTTGCCACAGGTTGTTGTCTTTCGATCGTCTTGGAAGACTAGTTATCAGGGTAAAGATGTGAGAACTCAGTATGGCCCTTTGTTACAATAATTGTTTGCAAAAGAAAACACTTTAATATGTTTAACCCTTTCCCTCATATAGACTCATTTTTACGCATTCAATAGGTACCACATAAAGCCTGATCTGCAGAAAACCACAGTTAAACCTTACCAAATTTAATTGTAAAATTCTCATTTCCAGACCACTGAGGAGCAGCGAACAGCATAAAACCTGATCAGCCTGCGAGTTACTCGCAGGCTGATCTGGTTTTATGCTGTTCGCATAGGTCTTTTCATGGTGTCCTCTATGAGGGAAAGGGTTAAAACATAACATAATTTTACTGACATTATTAGTTTAAAAATATCATGAGTCTATCTGTGATATTTGTTAAAAACGTAACATACAACGGTTAGAACAAGAAATTGAAATTTTATCATACATCATGTCGAATCCCTGTGTTTAATAGCATTTCTTTGTCATGTAGTAGACCAGTCTTTTAATTGCCCAATTAGGGCTACTACATTAACATGAATTTCGAAAATCGTATTGTTATGTATGATTGCTCAGTGGTGGGGGCGGGGAAGGTGTTTGCAAAACGTCTCGAACATGAAACCCGTTTGAAGACCTTATAGAATCAAAGCGCTGATAGCGCTGAGAGAACAGGGTTTTTAATATGATGATGTCGCATTTCTTTTGTTAATCAAAGTAAATTTAACATTCCAAACGATGCCAATGAACCCAGTCTCATAAACTCACTTTGAACTTGCTTGTTCACGGTCGTTAAAGAAGATAAAACATATTTGTCTCAATGGATTGCTAACAATAAACATATCGCCACTACTTATTTTCATTATGACAAAAAATGAATGTCTAGTATTGTAAAAGAAATAAAAAAATATTCTCCGCTGGGACTCCAACCTACAACCTTTATGACAAAGGTTGTAGGTTGGAGTCCCAGCGGAGAATATTTTTTTATGGTCATACTCGCTATCCACTGCCCTATTTTGCTTTTGTGACGTCATCAGGATTTTTTTTTTAATAGTATATGTTACCTATCACTGAAAATTTCAGGCAGTTATGTTTTGAAATATCTACGAATGAGTTGCGAATTTATCCCCTGCGTATTGTCTTTTTTCGTTACAGTTTATTAAACACGGTATTTCAACAAATTTTCGACTTCCATAACGTAATCGTAATGAAATAAACATGAAAATTGTCACCATTTAGTGTTAAATTTTGGACCTTTTTTGTGTAGTAAAAAAAGAGGGAAATCTTTGAATATAAATTTTTCTAAATATAGCCCCGAATTGTTGTCCGATTCAAAATGTGTGATTCCTTAGAACAGCGTTGCAAGCAACCCTGTTCAAAATGTATGATGATATGTTATGACACAAACTTAAATTTTTGCTTTGAAACGGAATGTTTGTCTCAGTTTCCAGACACGGTCAGACACAATGTTCAAGGTCCTCCTGCTCCTCGCCGCGTGCCTGCTTGTCACTAGCGCCACCTACATCTACCCGTCGTACAGGCGGTTCGTCTATCCATACACTTACAGTAGATACGGTGGATATTTTGGTGATAACGGTGAGCTTATTTATTTCAGTTTCATGATAAATGCTCATTATTTCTTTCTTTTTTTTACATGAATTTCATTTTTTGGGTCAGTTTTCTCTTTTTATTTAGATTTCATGCACTCAGTATAGGTTAGTGTTTTTTAGTAAGCATTAATGAAATTAAATCGGTCTGGCGCGGCGCAGCCGCGCGACCGATTTAATGGAATTAATGCTTACTAAATAACACTAACCTACTTAGTGTTTGAAATTATGTTTTGCAACTTAACGCAGTCTAACATTCCAAATATAGTATTAATTTTTGTGACTCCGCCCTATCCACGTGTTCCCAGCGTGAATTACATCACGTGACATGTAACATGTTATGTCAAAGGTCAAAGCGTCGCTCTAGCTGTGTAATGATTTTTGAGACACCTGTTCCCGGCGTGACATGTAACATGATATGTCAAAGGTCAAGCGTTGCTCTAGCTGTGTAGAGCTACGCTCTGGGAGGCTGAAACCGGACCCCGACTTATATAAATTATTATACTGTTTAGAAAGGTTCCTTTATTTGCACCTATATATATGTTATTTTGTGTTTTGCATTTTATTTTTTTCCGTTTTAGTAACCTTTGTTTGTTAGCCTTCTTTTCATCTCTTCTCATTATTTATATTTTTCAGTTAATTTTTTTTTTAAATCTCTGCATTCATATTATTACACATCTCATCTCGTAAAATGTATCAGTGTTTTTTTTTTTTTTTTTTTATTTAATCATATTTACTTAATTGCTTTGTCTAGTGATTAGTTTTATTTTGCCTATTCTATGTAAGCATATGTAGACATTGAAATTATACAAATACTTTCAAGGAGATGGCCGATACTAATGTTGTTAGAACTTTTGGTCAGACCCTTTTGCTTATTTTCTAAAATCTTGAATGTTGTATCATTATTATCTACGGCAATAAAATATGTCCAAACTAAACTAAATGGAAGGGTAGAGTTCTTTTGTTATTTTGGATAAATCAGATTGCTGGTTCACTATTGATATTTTGCTTTTCTTTTATATCGATTTTCATGCGTCCCCATCAGAAAACCCTTTAGCACATGGCATTTTCCTCTCGTCCAATCAGGTGCCAGTATTTGTTCATAGTCACCGTGGACTATAACGCGTAGTCCACACTTTTGTAAAAAATCAATAAGTGTGGACTATGCCACCACATAACTCACACTTTTGCGACGTTTTGTCGCTAGTGGAGGAAAATACCATGTGCTAAATAGGTTAGTTCATAGTTGCCTTCGACTACACGACATAGTCACTCGGGCTCCGCCACATTACACACGCGTGATATTGGTAAACACATAATGCTCCGCCTCCCGACACACCTTGCCGCACATGCGCACTGAAGGTGCTTGAAGCTGGTTTAAACTGATCAGCTGATTTAACGGAATAGTGTTTAGTGACAAGTTTATGCCGATTAAATGAATTAAACGGAGACAAAAATTTGAAAAATGGAATGATCTCATTGGGCAAAATATAATTTCAAACACTAAGTATGGTTGTTGCTTCAAACACATAAATTAATGAATAAAAAAGAAACAATGTCAAAATTTAAATTTATTTTGATTACATATAATTTGTCTTTTTTATACCTATATTATCTTACAAACGCAAGTTATCTGGACGTCATTTCCTGCTTCATATTTCTAATTAACTCACTCAATTTTTTCTAGATTTTGATGACGGAAATTACTACAATAGTTTCGGCAATGGATGGTACAACTGGTACGACTAAGTGATTGTCACGTGACATCCGGGGAAAACAGGGCCAGAGCACGTGACACAAACACTGATATCAGATTGAGCAAAGTCAAAAGAACGTGCTCTTCGTTATTTTAATAAGATACCATGAAACTGTGTACTTTTTATTTATTTTAATTTTCTTATCAAGGCAAAGTTTTTCTTTACTTCATATCTCTTTTTTTTTTTCATGACTATGATATGCAAAGCAAGGTGTTAAAACAATTCGCATGTCACTCAAAACATGTATTTCGTTAACTAAAATCTATATACGATAAAAACATTCATGCAAATATCTGAAGATTACTGAATGGAACTTTTTTCGATAACATACTGCAGTATAATTAACTGCTGATATGAAGTTATATATGCGTGTGGTTACGTGGCATGGATATAATTATGATGCAATTATATTAAAATTTCGTATTTATTGATGTTGCCTGCAAATTGTTATTAAATGATCAATATTTATTAATAATAAATATCACATTTGAAAATATTTTTCTTTATTTGGGAGTGAAGAGGCAGATGTCAGAAATAGATTTACTGACGGGGAAACAAAAAAAAAAAATGTTTAATGAATAGGCCATGAAATCGTTTGTCTGGCTTTAACATCCTATCAACAAGATCTCGGTCATATGGGAACGAATTGCCCTGACATTTTCTTCATGCTAGTATTGTGAGAGACTGTTAAATAGTGCATGAGTGAGTGTATGTGTCTAATAAATTTTAAAAGACTTGCATGAATCGATTTATATTGTCTCATCAACAATGTCAAATTCCAAGAACATAGTCCAATGTCTTTCAGGACATTAAGGCATTAAGGTATTTTTGACAAATGAAAGAGTCTATATAAACTGACCGATGAATGAAACAGTATGTTTTTAGGGCACTTTTCAACACAAGCTAGATATCTGATACCTGATCATGGTGAGAAATTAAAGTCAAAACAGTATTTCGTAAATCACCTTTTATTTTCAAATGAGCGGTAACATCAATCAAAATAGTGTTATCAGTTTGATTCTGTAGACCAAAATCAAATGCAAACATAACCTAGATTTAAACATTCAATTCAAAAAGTAATACTCACTATACTATGTTATTACTGACTGTCAGTAGTCTGGTTCACATTAAACTTAACTGTCAGTGTCTTGTTCACAATAAAGTCAACTGTCAGTAGTCAGGTTCACAATAAACCCAATTGTCAGTAGAACCCGACTGTCAGTTTTACGATAAACTCAACTGTCAGTATGTCAGTAGTCTGGTTCACAATAAACTCAACTGTCAGTAGTCTGGTTCACAATAAACTCAACTGTCAGTAGTCTGGTTCACAATAAACTCAACTGTCAGTAGTCTGGTTCACAATAAAGTCAACTGTCAGTAGTCAGGTTCACAATAAAGTCAACTGTCAGTAGTCTGGTTCACAATAAACTCAACTGTCAGTAGCCTGGTTCACAATAAACTCAACTGTCAGTAGTCAGGTTCACAATAAAGTCAACTGTCAGTAGTCTGGTTCACAATAAACTCAACTGTCAGTAGTCTGGTTCACAATAAACTCAACTGTCAGTAGTCTGGTTCACAATAAACTCAACTGTCAGTAGTCTGGTTCACAATAAACTCAACTGTCAGTAGTCTGGTTCACAATAAACTCAACTGTCAGTAGTCTGGTTCACAATAAACTCAACTGTCAGTAGTCTGGTTCACAATAAACTCAACTGTCAGTAGTCTGGTTCACAATAAACTCAACTGTCAGTAGTCTGGTTCACAATAAACTCAACTGTCAGTAGTCTGGTTCACAATAAACTCAACTGTCAGTAGTCTGGTTCACAATAAACTCAACTGTCAGTAGTTTGATACACAATAAACTCATGTATCAGTAGTTCGGTACACAACTTGTCTGAACCCTTACCACAACACTCATTATGGAATAATTTATGCACTCATGGAAAACTAGATTAAGTCTGCAAAATCATCCATGTTGGCTAGGCTCCAAATTCCACTAAACTTACTTGGTGCTGACTAATACTTAAATCCTTCCTTTTCTCATTCAATTATCTTTGATTATAATACCCTAATATCTTATTTCTAAATACACTGTTAGTCTGTAGTATAATAACACAGTCATTTACTTAAATATTTTATAAAAGAACAAAAGATGGAATGTGTTTCTACTTTATTGAAGATTCTAAGTACTGTTTAGCACTAAGTATTAGTGGAATTTAGGCCAGAATTCATATTGTTTGCTAATTTAGGATGTTGTTTTGGAGTTTGTAATTATTTGGGACAGTATTTCAGTGATCTGGGGGCTTTTAAGCAGAAAATGGAAGGAGGGGCTCTCTAGGTCCAGTCCACAGAGGCACACAAATAGATCCACCCCCCAACCACAAGACAGCTGGATCAATATCTGGTCAGATAAGACCTTTTCAGTATGATCTGGCTTTCTAAAGTAGACATACCGGTATACCATGATGTAATAAAGCTGCACGATTTTAACCCATTACCTCATATAGACTCATTTTGACACAAAGGCCAACAGAGCAGACCCAGATCAAACACCTGATCTGGGTTCCCTCTTCATGCTCATATTGTATAGTAGGTTCACAGCCCAGATTCTACAGTCTGCATGGCAAAAAAAAAAAAATTACAGTTTCATGAAGCATTATAAGCTCAGTAAATGAATATTCATATAGCATACTTATGAAATTACTCCAAAAGTTTATGTAACTCTTCACTGACAGAAAATTAACACATTAAGAGAAAATCAATGGATACTAGATTAATATATAACGACCAAAGCTTAACAAAAGAACATAAATAAATAATAAAAAAAATCACATAAAACATTTTACTTTATGACAATAGAAAAACTGAAGGGAATAAAATGACTTTACTCAGGCTGTATATGAACATTTAAAACCTGTATACAAACTTCAGCTTACAATTATGACAAAAAATAATTAAATCCTAGCATAACAATAATAAGAAAAATTCAGCAGCAAAATATCAGAGCTACCGGTTCTGTTGAAAATAAAAGTTCAGCTTGACCTCACAGGTATTATTTTCCACCAAGAGCTATTATGCTAGGAGATAAGGGATCCCACTGCCTTGCCTGAACTCAACAATAGCAAAAGATCTCCCCCCACCCCCTGCCACACTGTAAAATGCAATGGGACGTGTAACTTGAAATACAAAAGAAATCTTTAAACGAAAACTGATTTCTTATAGATCCTGTTCTACAATTTCGATAATTACATCCATACCTGATGTTGATTAGCAAGAAATTTTTCACTTTTTTTTCTACAATGTAAGGGGAACACTTCATATACATTCTTTCTGACTGCACTGTAAGAAAAAGATACGAAGGCCATTGGTGACAAGGGAATTAGAGATTTTCTTGAGAATTATTCTCTGTGCAAGTGTTAGTATCATAGAGGAAGTGATAATATCATATAAAAATAAAAGCAAGCTTTTTTTGCTATTTGTAGTTAGCATAGTTTTGCATCAAGCCATTAGACAGAGAGAAAATCAAAGAAATAAATTACAATAGTATTGTTACTCATATTCACCCTTTCCCTCATATAGACTCATTTTGACGCACTCAATAGGTACCATATAAAGCCTGATCTGCAGAAAACCACGGTTAAACCTTACAAAATTTAATTAAAAAATCCTCATTTCCAGACCACTGAGGAGCAGCGAACAGCATAAAACCAGATCAGCCTGCGAGTTACTCGCAGGCTGATCTGGTTTTATGCTGTTCGCATAGGTCTTTTCATGTTGTCCTCTATGAGGGAAAGGGTTAACAGACTATCAGACTTAACATTTCAATAATCAGAACAATCCCTGAATGATTAGTATGGTTATGTACATCCATCTACACACTTTATATGTATGAATTAGGCATGATTGGCATGAAAACAAACAATTTACACGCATACACACGGGTCTATTTACACAATTTCATATTTTGAAATTAAATATGTATCATACACAAACGGTGGTGGCATTGAACAAACACATGCACACCAATTTAATATCACTACTTCTTTCATAAAAATAAAAAAATCTGGCAAACAAAGTATCAGAAAAAGAAAAAACAAAAAAATACATGCATGTAGATATATGCAGAACACATGCAATAAGAAGTACCGGTACACAACAAGATAATTAAAAAAAAAAAAAAAGTCCATGTATTCATAACATATCACAGGCATTTCTCAATATCAGATACTGACACACTGCATTTTATCAGTAAGGAACTTATCCCTCAACCCCTAACCTTTTTGCTTTTAAATATAATGTAAGGGTCCATTCCTTGCACTGCAAAAATAGTGAAATCAACTATTAGTAAATCCTGTATAGAAATCAAACAAGAGGGCCATGATGGCCCTGGATCGCTCACCTGAGTACCATTGCTACAACTGATTACAAGGTTTTTAAACAGACAAGAATTCTGATATAACTCAATCTTAAACATTTTAGCCCTGACAATACTACACACCAAATATATAAGCACTGGGCCTTATGGTTTCAGAGGAGAAGACTTAGTGCCGGGTCATTTATCTCCAAAGGGCCACCATTTTGAAAATCTTGATAATGAACCATTAGATGATGCTACATACCAAATATCTAAGCTCTAGGCCTAATGGATTAATAGAAGAAGATTTTTAAAGATTTTCCTATATAACTCTATGTTAAACAAGTGACCCCTGGTGCGGGGTCATTTATCTCCAAAGGGTCATGATTTGTACAATCTTGGTAATGAACCATAAGATGATGCTTCATACCAAATATCTAACCTCTAGGCCTAATGGATTCATAGAAGAAGATTTTTAAAGATTTTCCTATATAACTCTATGTAAAACAAGTGACCCCTGGTGCGGGGTCATTTATCACTAGGGCTATGATTTGTACAATCTTGGTAATGCCATAAGATGATGCTCATACCAAATATCTAACTCTAGGCCTAATGGATTCATAGAAGAAGATTTTTAAAGTTTTTCCTATATAACTCTATGTAAAACAAGTGACCCATGGTGCGGGGTCATTTATCACCATAGGGTCATGATTTGTACAATCTTGGTAATGAACCATAAGATGATGCTACATACCAAATATCTAATCTCTAGGCCTAATGGATTCATAGAAGAAGATTTTTAAAGTTTTTCCTATATAACTCTATGTAAAACAAGTGACCCATGGTGCCGGGGCATTTATCACTGTAGGGCTATGATTTGTACAATCTTGGTAATGAACCATAAGATGATGCTACATACCAAATATCTAATCTCTAGGCCTTATGGATTCATAGAAGAAGATTTTTAAAGCTTTTCCTATATAACTCTATGTAAAACAAGTGACCCCTATTGCGGGGGCATTTATCACCATAGGGCTATGATTTGAACAATCTTGGTAATGAACCATAAGATGATGCTACATACCAAATATCTAAGCTCTAGGCCTAATGGATTCATAGAAGAAGATTTTTAAAGTTTTTCCTATATAACTCTATGTAAAACAAGTGACCCATGGCGCGGGGTCATTTATCACCATAGGGTCATGATTTGTACAATCTTGGTAATGAACCATAAGATGATGCTTCATACCAAATATCTAATCTCTAGGCCTTATGGATTCATAGAAGAAGATTTTTAAACATTTTCCTATATAACTCTATGTAAAACAAGTGACCCCTGGTGCGGGGGCATTTATCACCGTAGGGCTATGATTTGAACAATCTTGGTAATGAACCATTAGATGATGCTACATACCAAATATCTAAGCTCTAGGCCTAATGGATTCATAGAAGAAGATTTTTAAAGATTTTCCTATATAACTCTATGTAAAACAAGTGACCCCTGGTGCGGGGTCATTTATCACCGTAGGGATATGATTTGTACAATCTTGGTAATGGCCCATAAGATGATGCTACATACCAAATATCTAAGCTCTAGGCCTTGCAGTTTTGCAGAAGAAGATTTTCAAAGTTTGCATTTTTAAAATCTATTTTTAGCTCCTGTGACCTACTTTTTTAACCAATCTGAATAATTTGTACAACTTTGATAGAGGGCATCATAAGGATGATTCCTGTGAAGTTTGGTCAAAATCCCTTCAGCGGTTCATGAGGAGATGTTGTTTAAAGCAAATTGTTGACGACGGACGCACGCACGCACGCACGCACGCACGGACGACGGACGACGGACAAAAGGCAATCACAATAGCTCACCATGAGCACGTTGTGCTCAGGTGAGCTAAAAATACAAAACTTATGTTTGTCAAATGTTTTCTTTTAACTTTATGTTAAATTAAACCTACTGGAAAACATAAATGAAGAGAATTGGGGACAAAAAATGTATAACATAAGCTCTATCAAGCAATAAAAAAACAAGAAAAAGACCCAAATGAGAACAATCACTAAATGTGATAAATACCCCTGTATTCCATTGTGTCTTCATGTACTGTGAATGAAGGACATAATAACTATGTAAACCCCCAGAAACTTCTGTGAAACAGAGGTATGATTAACAGGGGACTTAAGTGTAAGGAAGATACATACAAAGGGTGTTCTACTCCTGGTCTAGAATATAACATGAATCAATTTTAAATATGTTCTACATCTGTTGGAGTGTTACAAATAAAAGCTCAGCTTCACTTATTTGAGTTAAACCTCTATAACCTGCAAAACTCAAGGAAAACTATATCTGCTAGCAACTTCTACAAATTTAATAAAAACTTTGTTGATATGGATTCCTTGCCTGTATAATGTTAGTCATTTTTTTGCATTACTTTAACACAAAGATTCATAATATTTGTCAGAACTAATATAATATCTTCATTTTCTTTACTAATTTAAAATGTCAAGAAAGGTAAAAAATAGTAATGATTTCACTTTAAATTAGCAATGTTTATACATATAACAACACTCTGGTATTTCCATACTTCTTCAGTTTTACTTTATCTTTTACAAGATTTCAAGTACTGGTCACTGCTTCTAACAACACATTCACAAGCTGTACAAATGAAATTCCTGTTTATTTCAGTATTGCCTTCACTCATCACTGGCTCAACCCTTCCACATTGTCTATACATTGTCTATACACTGTAATCTCACTATAATGTGATATTAAGCTACATTATAAATGAAGAGCGTTATAGAAATTATTACCATAAAAAAGTAGTAATATTTTTTTATTACTCCAAACATATTGCATTTGATTCGCATTCAAATATCATATTTAAATGTATACACATATCTGTTATAATCCATTTTTGTAAGTTATCAAATTTAAAACAATTAGGTATCTGTAGATTGTAATCAATCATCAGAAACAGAAGATTTAACCCTTTACCCAATATAGACTGGTCTGAACACGTAGGCACACAGAGCAGACCCAGATCAGCTGACTTGTGAGGGTCCCCTCTATTTGCTCTTACAATACTTTACCTCAGATTCTGCAGTCTGCATGGCAAAGAAAATCGCAATTTCATATACCATTTAAAGTTCAGGATAGTAATATTCATAAAATCTTAAATTTGTACATGAATATTCATGAGGTAAAGGGTCAATATGTCCAAGATTTTATTGTTTATAGAAGGCACCTTGAGCTTCCACCCACAAGCATATGTGAAAAGTTTTCTGTGTTCATGAATCCGTGAAAATTTGTATTCAAGCAGGAATAACTATAAACACTGTTTAACATTCAGGGGTACAAACATTTGAATTAATTCACACCAAACTGATGACCCATGAATCTGTCTGACATACTCTCTGCACACATCATGCAAGTATAAAAGAAACTATATGAATGATATCAGTCCTGCCTCACTATGGAAGTAAACTTACCATTCACTACCCTTAACTTCACTTAAGGTCACTATCCCTTTTACAAGATTTCACTTCACAAGTTTCCACCTATCTCGAGTTGTGATCCCAATATTCAGATCTGATAATTCCAAATTTCCATTTCTCAATTTCACATCTATCCCTTCACAAAATCTAATCAAACAATGCCCTCTTCTTTATTTCTGCATCACATGAACTGCTAGATCGTTGTCGCTTATTCCGACAAGACTGACCGCCCCTGGTCTGTCGAACATAAGTATCTTCAGTTTCACCTGTATCCTCATCCTCCTCGACGTCACCTTTGTAGTAATACCACTTCCTCAGGTTACCGTCCCACTGTGGAAACAGATACAGCAAATAAAGGACAATAAAAATTCAAAATTCAAATGTTTATTGCGTTGGAACTTAAGAAAGCTCATAGCATGAAAAAAAAAATACAGGTTTATAAAATTAGTACACAGAATGGTAAAAGATACTGAATACACTGCAAACTATGAGATACTGAATACACAGCAAACTGTGAGATACTGAATACACAGCAAACTGTGAGATACTGAATACACAGCAAACTGTGAGATACTGAATACACAGCAAACTGTGAGATACTGAATACACAGCAAACTGTGAGATACTGAATACACAGCAAACTGTGAGATACTGAATACACAGCAAACTGTGAGATACTGAATACACTGCAAACTATGAGATACTGAATACACAGCAAACTGTGAGATACTGAATACACAGCAAACTGTGAGATACTGAATACACAGCAAACTGTGAGATACTGAAACACAGCAAACTGTGAGATACTGAATACACTGCAAACTGTGAGATTCTGAATACACAGCAAACTGTGAGATACTGAATACACTGCAAACTGTGAGATTCTGAATATACTGCAAACTGTGAGATTCTGACCACAAATTGTGACATTCTGAATACACAGAAAACTGATTCTGAGCAAAAATTGCCTGATTCTGAGTACAAAGAGTCCTGTGTGATTCCAGGTACATTTCAAGCTATGTGATTCTGAGGATGCTTGTCATAAAAAGAAAAGATAAGGAGGCTTTGAAATGATATGTAAATGATTGAATAAATAGATCCACTTACTGAGGTAGTAATGATGTTGTTTTCATATGGATGCCAGGACACATCTCTAACACATGACCTATGACCCTCCAGTCTTCGTACAATGTTGCCAGTCAGGGTGTCATAGACTGAAACACAAACATATTGGTAACTAACATGCCACTGTGTATTCATGTACAGCAATTTTTACCACTGTCAATGACTTTATTGTTTTTGCTTTACATCTATGTTCAGATCCATTTATTTGTCAAAATGATCTAAAACGTTGTGTTGCAAATAACTGAGGGATAATCAAAATGGTGTCTTGCTATAGTCTATAGGTGATAAATGCAAAGACCTATTAAAACAGGGATAGGAGATCCTGTAAAAGTCAGAGGAAAATATTATTTAGGCATACAGCAGATCATAGAATTTTGCAAATTTTCAAAAGAAAAAAAAAAGAGGAACCAGAAATGTGTCCAGTTGACACAGATGCCCCCACCTGTCGCATTTTCCAAAAGAAAAGCCAACACCCAGGAGGATAAGTCATGTCCTGAGTAATATATCCAAAAAGTTTAAAGTCTGTAGCACAAATACATTCAGAGTTACCTGTGTCACAGTTTTTGGATGGACGAATGGATAAAGGCAAATCTATATGCCTCACATTTTGGTAGGGGGCAAAAAAATACCTAGGTGCACAAGTTCATGTCTTGATTAATATATCCATGAAGTTTTAAGTCTATAGTACAAATACTTTCAGAGTTACATGCATCACAAGTATAAAATTCCATATTTTCAAAAACAAAGGCCCATAACTCTGTCAAATTCAACGGCGGTTTGATAAAAATACCCGGGTGTACAAGTTCATGTCCTGATTAATATATCCATGAAGTTTCAAGTCTGTAGTACAAATACTTTCAGAGTTACATGTCACAAGCATAAAATTCCATATTTTTCAAAAACAAAGGCCCATAACTCTGTCAACTTCAACTGTGGTTCGATGAAAATACCCAGGTGCGCAAGTTCATGTCCTGAATAATATATCCATGAAGTACAAATAGTAGTAGTACAAATACTTTCAGAGTTATGCGTGTCACAAAGTTTTGGGATGGACATACAAATACATAGCAAATCTATATCCCCCCCACCCCAATTCTTGGTGGGGGCATGAAAAAGGAAAAATCACAGAGGAACATGTAACCATATCGTAAAACAATCATTTTTCTAATGCAAGGAATCATTTTCAGTTTATTATAATAATTCTTTTACTGTAAATTATGATTATTATTCAACCAGTGTAGCAGGAAAAAAACAAATCCCATAGTCCTCACCATGCAGGGACTTTCTATATACACACAACCTTTTATTTATTTTCTGACTGATTTTAGTGAATAAGTCAACATATGAAGAATATTTTGTTCTGTAGTTAGATATAATTTACTTTCATATATCTTCAAAAGAAAATGAGATATTTAAAAATGTGACTTTGCGAAAATTAGACAATATGTCTAATGCTTTTGTGAGAATTAGACTAGTTGCTTTTTTTTGTTTCATAGATTTTTGATAAATGTTAACTGTAAATGTATCAAATTTAACAAGCAGAAAAAATAAAATGGACAGTGATAGTAAAATGCCTTGTATTGTTGACTGTTATGAAAAGAAATTCAATCATCATTTCCAGCAAAGTTAAGAAAATTGTACAGCATGTTGGTCATTTTTAGCCAGTGATATAAAACTGTACAATCAATTACATATGAAGCATATACCATACCCAGAAAGTCAAAATATAAACTTGACATTCAGTCTTAATAACAAAAGAAGCATTAAAATATCACTGAGCTAAAATAGAAAGAAAAAGCAGCACAGAATAGATGTGTAATAATGGGGTGCGATTAAGACAGATAAATAATTGCAGCTATGATAAAAGCAAAACAAATTATAAAAGTGTACGGTAAACAGATACCCTAGCAAAGCATCATCTTCCTTATATGCTTGCTGGATGATAACCTGTCCATCAGCCTTGTCTGCTTATCATGCATTGTTGTCACATAAAAATATTAACCTGTATGTGCTATGGAATTTCCTGTCCTTTCCATGGAGGAATTCAAAACAAACAAAAATGACAAGGGCATATTAACCCTTTCCCTCATAGAGGAAACCATGAAAAGACCTATGTGAACAACATAAAACCAGATCAGCCTGCGAGTAACTCGCAGGCTGATCAGTTTTTATGCTGTTCGCTGCTCCTCAGTGGTCTGGAAATGAGGACTTTATAATTAAATATGGTAAGGTTTAACTGTGGTTTTCTGCAGATCAGGCTTTATGTGGTACCTATTGAGTGCATCAAAATGAGTCTATATGAGGGAAAGGGTTAAATGAAAACCAAAAACAAGATAGATGTATGAACGCAGATAAGAAGCGTGAGGTCTGTATGGTATACTTACTAACGCAGCTGCCTGTTGCGCAGCCTGTATACACATATCTCTGCCCTGTACTGAACTCCGGGGAGAAATGACAGCGAATCAGTGTGTGCAGCACCTCATGTCCTCGATATGTCATCACAGATGTATCCCCGCCCTGGCGTGGCCGCATATTCACTAAAAAAATACACAAATAATGATGAAAAGAAATATATTGAAAGAATATTCTGATGTTTAAGATGATATTGGAAATTTGTTTTGTAAGATTGTACTTTCTATTTTTTGTGGTATTTTCATGCATGGCAGAGCATGCAGGATACAATGTATTTTCATGAGAATGATCTTAAACAATGATAGATATTGCTATCTTTCATTCTTGTCTAAGTATTCTTATTAAAAGCATGCACTGAAAATGATCCTTTTTTTTTTATAACAATATCAATCGAGAATATCTGTAAACGAAAAATAATTTTTAACAAATTTGAACATAACATTAATATTACCGGTACCATATGCTATAAACTAAATGAAGATAAAATAATAAATTATATGCATGCATTTAAAATAATTTAATATTTACCTTGTGTAACTGAGATAAGTAAAAGATATAAAACTGAAAATATTCAGCCACCAATGAAGGAACCGAAAACTAAGGAGTCATTTCAGAAGGAATGGGCATTTCAAGTGTTATTTGATTCAAAAGCTATCCAGTAGCTACAATGGGCATCAATGACTGACCCGGTTTACAAAAAAGAACACTCGGTTTTGTTTGTGATATAGTTCATGAACAGTTGACCTGGTCATGAATGGGAAAGGCTTGTTTAGATTTTCTCTGCTTCAAACTGAGAAGGTGCACTGGTAGAAACTCACTTTTTTTGGGCACCTTCTGCCATCTGTAATCCCAGCGTTGTTTTGAGACGGCCTTCTTTGTCGACTCGATTCCCTTTTCTGATGAGAACATTCTGATGTCCCATAGCTTCATAGTCTGGTCTTTAGAATTTGTGAGCAAATACCTTGCATCCCCCTGTAACCAGCATGATACTGTACACTATCTGACAGGAAGTGTTCAACCAATTATCATACCAATGGGAACAATTAGTAGGTCAAACATTCATTTCCTTTTATGAGACTGGCTACATTAAGATGGTACTTGCTGGTGAAGTCAGGAACTGGTCCTATACTTTGTAACCTCTTACCTTTGAACTTAACCTTTTGACACTCAAGTTCTATTTCAAATTTAAATTACAAAACTGAGGAAAAGGTTGATTTTGAAAGGTATGTGGGAAACAGAAAAGAATCTAGACTGGTTTATCTGATTATTTACTGATTATCAAATCGGGTTGGACTCCTGATTTTTCGGATACATAAATGCCATTTTTTTCTTAAACAGGTTCATATCACTGAAAATAATGTGGTTATAATGAAACCCTTCCATCCCATACTCTCAAAAAATCTTAATTATTTCTGCAACTAAATCTCAAATTATATTTGGTGTTTTTTTAAGTTGCACCTGATACAACTTCACTAGTATCAAACTGAAAAGACATCTTTACAAAGGGAGGCCTACTTGTACTTTAATAGTGGCTTTTTTAACAAAAAAGCTGATACTGTAGGCTTCTCAATATTGTTCATTATAATCTCCAAGATATGCCACTGATGGTTCCCAAGTTAAGGGTGCAGTGGCCAGTGATGGTGTTAACTGCCTACCAATATGGGCTCTAAGGATAATCCCTTCCTGGATTAAAAATCTTTCAAAATCTTCCCTTTCACAAAGTACTGGTCCAACTGTGAACCAACAGAGGGATTTCAGTCAATTGTAAAATACTTTCCCAACATGTAAAAGAATTAAGATTTAAATACCTTGGGGTCTATATAGGTTATGCCATCATAGTGGCCTGCCAGGGTTCCCACTGGAACTGGGTGGTCCTCCTTCAGTGTCCGCCGGTCCCATACCTATCATGGATACATAGACAGACAATCAGTCCTACATAAACAGTACTTGTTTGGATATCATTACAATGTCTTATACAATTACAATCATTCTTAGTCTGAGGCTGAAATATAATTAACCTTATTAAAATTGATATTGAGCGTAATATTTCTAAAACTGAAAGAAAAGTAAGCATTCCAACAAATATTGTAATAAAACATGAAAGCTGGCATTGTCTTTCAGCTAACATATATGTCTACAAAAGAAAATGGTAAACATTTATAGATGTAATAGTTTCTTATGATGAAAGAGTTAAGTACATGTACAATCATAACTAGACTTATCTCAGAAGGAAATGAATTTCCCCACTTCACCATCTTGACTCGAATATATGAAAAGATGATCAAATTTTGGAAAAAAGCAAAGTAAAGAGACACTGTGCATGCTTCCTATATACATGTAGTTCCACATTCACTTTGTGAAGAGAAGGTATAATAATGTGCCACTATCTCTAACCTTGCATAGTCCATCGTCCCCTCCACTGAACAGTATCTGGGATGAGGCGTCAGCAAAGGCAACTGCATTCACATCATCATCATGAGCATCAATCTACAGCAGACAGTTAAGTACAGGTGTCAGGTAAGTACAGGTAACAGAAGGTTTTCAAAGAGTTACCTACATCCAGTGGTATCATCTCTCCCTAAAACAGCTGAATTTGTACTGTAAAATGCCATGTATTGTGTGCACCCATGTATAAGCACAGCCAAAGTTTGAGGCTCGAAACCGTGGAAAAAAAGTATTTCCCTTCTTAAATGCGCATATCTTTTTTGTACGACAAGGAAGCAGCCATCTTGTACATGCCATCACGGGCATGGCTTTTCTTTAACCTCTGAAGTGGCATAAAAGCTAGAAGGTAAACATTCATTCAGATGTCATATACAAAGCTTAGCCTTCCTATGTAACAGAAAGACAAAAGACATATTAATCATGCATTTCCAATAAACAACATTTTTTTTTTTTTATAAATTATGTTTTTTTTATCAATTTACATTAACTACTGTATATTATTGGCTTCAATGTCGGTCTCAGCACCCCCAGTGTGTATCAGATGTACCTACCCTCAGTGTCCGCTGGTTACTGTCCCGGTCATACACATACAGGTGACCATCGTTTGCTCTACAAAACGACAGATAAACAGTTTTTAGTTTCAATACACACAGGAAACAAGTCTTCAGTTTCATTACATGCAGGGATCCAGTCTTTAGTTCAATCATACAAAGGGAACCAGATTTTGATTCCATTAACCAGACTTCATTTCTATTACACACACAGATAAACAGTTTTCAGTCTTTAAACAGACTCAAGTAATCATGATGTAATAAACATGACACCTGATATCCTCCTTAGAAACAATTTTAACTAGAGCTATCACTGAAGGTGATTAATACCCCCGCAAAATACTTTAATGCAGGAGAAGCCAGACTTCAGGCAGAGCATAGATAAGAACCTGTATACATAGTATATTGGTTGTGATAGTAATAAGTAAGTAAAGTTTTTATTTAAAGTTGATAGAGAGTCAATAATGGTTGTTTGTCACAGTAGTTTAAAAATATAAGGTTACAGTTCTTGGACACTGCACTTCTCCTAGTCGCCATCTGTTAAATTTTAAGTTTCAAGTATATACCATGTATAATATTCGAGTTATGTTCAGGACAAGAAAAACAAGGAAAAGTAACAAAGGGAAATAACTCTGTAATTACTCTAGATAAGTTATGGTTCTTGTGCACTGCACTTCCTCATATTGTGGTTGACCATTGTATGAAATTGTTTTGAAATCCAACCAGTAGTTTACAAGTTATACTCTGGACAAGGAAAAGTAACTAAGGGCAATAACTCTGTAATTCCTATAGATAGAGTTACGGTTCTTGTGCACTGCACTTCCTCATATTGTGCTTGACCATTGTATGAAATTGTTTTGAAATCCAATTAGTACTTTACAAGTTATACTCCGGACAAGGAAAAAATACAAAGGGCAATAACTCTGTAATAAGTCAAGATGGAGTTATGGTTCTTGTGTACTGCACTTCCTCTCCATGTGCTTGATCATTGCATGAAGTTGTATTGAATTCCAACTTGTGGTTTTCAAGTTATGCTCCGGACAAGGAAAATGCAACGGACCGCTGGACCGACCGACCGACCAACCGACCGACCGACCGACCACCGGGTGACTCCTATATACCCCCCCAAACTTTGTTTCGGGGGTATAACAAATAAAAAATGTGATAACTAGAGCTATCCCTTAAGGTGATGAATACCCCCCACACAGCCTTTGTTTACAATCAAGTGCCCAGCTGTAGGAGGTAAGTCACAATGAATTGATGTTTTCAATTGACATATTACACAAAACTATTTCACAATAATAATCTTTTTATACCAAATCAAAATTGTTCTTATATTAATGAAGCCCAAATCATACCAAATCTGCAACATTGAATTAAACAAAAAAGAAGAGTGTCACCAAAAGGCTGTTTCTAAGTGAAGAGCTAGTGAAGCTTCCCATAAAATTTGACTGAGTAGTATAATTAAAGATATCAATGAAAGCTGATATGTGGAAGAATAAGCAAAAAAGTGCATTCATCCATCCAGTAGTTACTGAGAAATAGCATGGACAAAGAAAACTCCAGAAAATCAGCAAAGGGCCATAACTCAAAAGAAAATCAGTCAACCGTAACCATTTCATAATATGCACATCTGTGCTTGATATTGAAGCTTCCTATGACGTTTGTTTGAAATCTATCCAGTAGTTATTGAAAAATAGCGTGGACAAAGAAAACTCCAGAAAATCAGCAAAGGGTCATAACTCAAAAGAAAGTCAATCAATCGTAACAATTTCATAATATGAACATCTATGCTCACCAGTGAAGCTTCCTATGAAGTTTGATTGAAATCCATCCAGTAGTTATTGAGAAATAGCGTGGACAAAAAAACTGCAGACAGACGGACGGACGGACCGACATGGTGACTCCTATATACCCCCCCAAACTATGTTTGTGGGGGGTATAATTACTTCCATAAACAAATGCACAAGGACTTTATTTTGAGATGTTAAATTTGCTCAGTAACAGTCAGGGGCTGGAATACCCTGAATTTGGCAACATGTCAATTAAGTATAAATAAGTACCAGTATGCTGATTTTTATAAAGTGGATTACAGACACGATACCTTTAATTTCATGCAGTGTTTATTGTTTTTTCTTCTTTCTAAAACAGTGATAATTGCTGCTTTAAAAATTATATGATGACATGCAAATAATGAACTGGTCAAAATGTTGAATTATAAAATCCTTTTATTCTATGTTTTGATTACTGTGCTTTCTTTTTTCTTTTTAATTTAACAATGAATTTAGCAATATAATTCTGATAACTGTATATCATTAGAAAAAAAATGAGCATAAAATGTATTTCTCACAACCTCAAATGTATCTGATACTTCTACTGTGTGGTAGTAGAGATATTCTCCTTCTTGTAAGGGGAGATAACTGTGTCCGAGACAGACATAACTTACCCGCCAAGAATCTCCTTGTTGTCGGATGAGAAGGTAAGGGAGAAGATACAGAAGCTGTTCTCCATGGGAAACAAGTGGAGGGCCGTGTGGATGTCCTCGTCTCCATGTACATTGCATAGGTGGACTGTAATACAGTACTTCTGTAATTACACACTCCATTACAATGTGAATGTCAATATATCATGCCTTATACCATGATATCTTGAGAACTTTAACCCTTTCCCTCATAGAAGAAACCATGAAAAGACCTATGCGAACAGCATAAAACCAGATCAGCCTGCGAGTAACTCGCAGGCTGATCAGGTTTTATGCTGTTCGCTGCTCCTCAGTGGTCTGGAAATGAGGGTTTTGTAATTAAATTTGGTAAGGTTTAACTGTGGTTTTCTGCAGATCAGGCTTTATGTGATACCTATTGAGGGCGTCAAAATGAGTATATATGAGGGAAAGGGTTAACAAATGAACCCTTTACCTCATAAATAATGATAAATCATGTACAAATTTATGATTCATTGAATATTAGTTGACTAAACTTAATCCTTTACTTCATATAGACTCATTTTGACAGATTGGCAAACAGAGCAGACACAGATCAGACAGTCCCTTCACACATACAAAATTGTAGCTCAGATTCTACACAGTCTGGATGGCAAAGAAAATTTCATTGCTTCATATTCCATTTGCAGTCCAATCAATTGATGTTCATCAAATTATATATTTTTACATAAATATTTCTGAGGTAGAAGATAACTAGAAATGTGTCCAGAGGACACAGATGCCCCTACCCGTCGCATATCCAAAACAAAGGCCAACACCCAGGTGCGCAAAGCACAAATACCTTCAGAGTTACCTGTGTCATAGTTTTGGGATGGACGGACGGACAAAGGCAAATCTATATGCCTTCACTTTTTTGTTTTGGTGGGGGGCATAAAAATGCACTGGTAAATAAAGAAAGGAGCACAGCAATAATCTTTTTATAACAAATTTATCAGCAAATAACATTATTTTTTATATTCTAACAATAACAACAACCATAGCAACACAAGACAAGTGCTCAAACATCTGGTAAATTGGGCATTATCAATGGTGATCTGATAAAAAAAACCAGGTGCACAAGTTGTCAGATGTCTTGAATACCGGTAATACATGTGTGTCACAAGCATAAAATTCCATATTTTTAAAAACAAACGCCTATTACTGTCAACTTCAATGAAGGTCGATAAAAATACCCAGGTGCACAAGTTCATGTCCTGAATAATATATCCATGAAGTTTCAAGTCTGTAGTACAAATACTTTAGACTTATGTGCATCACAAGCATAAAATTCCATATTTTTCAAAAACAAAGGCCCATAACTCTGTCAACTTGTTAACAAATTATCCAGGTGTGCATTTCATGTCCTGAATAATATATCCATGAAGTTTCAACTCTGCAGTACAAATACTTTTGGAGTTAAGCGTGTCACAAAGTTTCAGGATGGATGGACGGACAGGCGTATGTAGGGATGGACAAAGGCAAATCTATATGTCCCCCCACTCCCATTTAAGGTGGGGGGGGGGGGGGCATAAAAATGGTATTGGAGACAATGGATTTTCTTTGCTGTGCAAACTATGTAGAATGCATTATTTACCAATGTGTAAAAACATGTATATGAGGTAAATCATGTATGAGTTTTGGTCTTACATAATCTAGGTTTGGACTCCCAAAACAGTAAAGCTGGGTCTACGCAATAAAGGGACAATAAACATGGCCACTCCTGCCTCAGTGTTAATTGGATTGCTAATTGGTAACTTAAGTATAAATAGAATGAACAACTTTTAGATTTTTTGTAAAAATAGGTCACAATGTCATCGGAGAGAAATGACGCAACCAGTCAACACACGCGATTCCTATATAGTCCCTTATTTACTTTGTTAAGTCACTTAGTACATTGTATATGTTTGTGGTAGGGGACAAAATCAATGTCAGCTGGATGTCAGGTATACAGAACATTTACAATGCAACAGGTAATTTATCTGTAACCAAGACAACAGTTGCCTAGTTTCAGATCCACTATATTTCCATGGATATACTTCATACAGACCTATATATACTGTACTTACTGCATTCCGACCAGCTGGTGTAGGCCATGTAGTTCCCGTCAGGACTGAAGAAGGGAGGGTATCTCCAGTCAGTAATTGCTATGGCAACAGGATATGATGACTTTATATATATATATATATATATTTTTTTTTTTTTACGTTACAAAGAAGTAATCAATATTTATCTTTTCTCTATTTTATGTTGAAAATAATGACATTAATCCATCAATGATATAACAAAAGTAAATGTGAATAATTAGTAGATACCTAAAGGCTGTGTCAAGCACACTCCAGCCTACATCCTTGGCTCGTATAGATTTCATCATCTCAAAGTTCTCGTCCTTTGTCTTGTATATACGGATGTGCTGGTCTACAACAGACAGATCACACTCTGGATGTGAGACATTTTCATCACTCCTGCTTTTATATTAAGATGGTCACAAATACGTACTGTGGGGCTATTTTGAGAAAACCAAGAATACATATATTACTTGAGCTATCAATGAAGGCTACTCTGAAATGGGACATGACAATGCATCTTATTCCCATAAAACTCACAATTTACTTTGTGCAGAAAGGTATAAAAATCGTAAATTATCAAGATGCTAAGAAACCTCATAAAATTTCATTCTTTTTTCATTTTGAGAGGAATACAGTATCTATAACTTGTGTGGTGCCAGTATACATGTATTTTAAATTTATAAATAATGTCAGTTCACATGTTTCTTCAAGCAGTAGAACCATCTCCAAAATATTCACTTACTATCTGAAATAAGATGAATGGTTTGTTGTTTAACATCCCACTGAAAGTATTTAAGTCATTTACTGTAGATGTTTGCAACCCCTAGACACATTAACATCAAACCAACTAGATCTTTAACTAAGATTATATGAGTATCAAGCAAGGTAAATATACCAAAAGCCTTTTCTATGACATGTGACATGATAATGTTGTGAGTGGGGATTGAAGTTTGTTTGTTTGTTGGGTTTAACCAACAGTATTTCAGTCATTTGGAGACAGATATAGTGCTGCTACACTGCAGTATCACACCGTAGACATGTGGCAAGATAACACACCCAGTCACATTATCCTGACACCGGGCCAACCAGTCCTGCAACTACCCTTATATGCTGAGCGCCAAGCAAGGAAGCTATTACAGTACCATTTTTATGACTTTGGTATGTCACGGCCGGGGATCGACCTCCCACCCACAGACACTTTAACCACTCAGCCACCAGGGACAACTGGGGATTGAACCCAGAACCTCCAAGTTATAAGACATACAATCTAACCACTTTGGCTTCAGGACCAATCCCTCTGATAAATAGCTAAATGGCAGAATATCAAGGTACATGTAACTACAAGGATGCGGAGATACACTCACCCTGACTGGCTGACAAGAAAATGTTTCCATCCTTAGAATAAGTACCGCAGAAGGCTTTATGTCGGTACCCGGCGACAGTGCAGCAGTAATTCGGCAAGTAACTGTAACCAGATCAAGCAACTGCCTTATGAAATTATGTGTATACAGGCCATGTACAAGTCACATAGGGGGCAACAAATATGATACAATCGCAGGACTGGAACTCAGAATTTACACAAAATCCGAAGTACATGTGTGTATATAAAATTACAATTTTTAATAAGCCTGAAAAGCATTTTACTTGTTTTGGGCATGTGTGTTAAAGCTCTTTACCAAATACATGAATAGGCAAAGCTGATAATTTTAAGCTAGTATCTCTTCTACGCTCTAATTACTAAACCAGACAAATGCATAAATGATGTCATGTAACTCCAGAAAGGAAGCTGTCTGCTCTGTTTGCCAAGGCATCAGAACATGTTTATGTTGGATAAAGCATTGATACTAGTACTTAATAAAACTTTTTTGTTTATGTTATCACAACATGATCTACCAATAACCTATACCATGTGAAACTGTGGTTGTTTCTACAGATCGTGCAGCCAGTAGAATACTTACGGTGTACACAGGACACGGCATTGACTGGCACCAAAGTTGATATGCTTCCTCATCCCAGTCTGCCTCTGTAAACAGGTAAAACTCTGGATGGATCACAGTGGACCGATTCACAAAATATTTTATTTTTCATATTGACAAAATTCATAAACAAGAGGGCCATGATGGCCCTGGATCGCTCACCTGGTATCATTAGGCTATGTAAAATCAAGTGACCCCTGGGGCAGAGCCAATTTTGACCCCAGGGTCATGATTTGAACAAACTTGGTAAAGGTCTATTAGCCCATGTTACATATCAAATATATAAACTCCAGACCTTGTGGTTTTTGAGAAGATTTTTCTAGTGGTTTTTTTCCAATATAAGTCCATGTAAAATCAAGTGATCCCTGGAGCTGGGCCAATTTTGACCCCAGCGTCATGATTTGAACAAACTTGGTAAGAATCGACTAGACAATGCTACATATTAAAAATCAAAAGGCTAGGCCTTGTGGTTTCTGAGAAGAAGATTTTTCAAGTTTTTTTCTATATTAGCCTATGTAAAATCAATTGACCCCTTGGCAGGGCCAATTTTGACCCCAGGGTCATAATTTGAACAATCTTGGTAGAGAGTCATAAGATCATGCTACATACAAATATTTAAACTCCATGCCTTGTGGTTTCTGAGAAGAGATTTTCAAGTTTCCTAATTAGTCATGTTAATCAAGTGACACCCGGGCGGGCCAATTTGACCCAGGTCATGATTTGAACATCTTGGTAGAGAGTCATAAGATCATGCTACATACCAAAAATCAAAAGGCTAGGCCTTGTGGTTTCGGAGAAGAAGATTTTTTCAAGTTTTTCCTATATTAGCTCATGTTAAATCAAGTGACCCCTTGGGCGGGGCCAATTTTGACCCCAGGGTCATAATTTGTACAATCTTGGTAGAGAGTCATAAGATCATGCTACATACCAAAAATCAAAAGACTAGGCCTTGTGGTTTCGGAGAAGAAGATTTTTTAAATTTTCATTTTTAAAATCTATTTTTAGCTCCTGTGACCTAGATTTTTGACCAATCAAAATAATTTTGACAACTTTGGTAAAGGGCCCCATAATGAACATTCCTGTGAAGTTTTACCAAAATCCAGTGAGTAGTTTAGAAGGAGATGTTGCTTAAATAAATTGTTGACGACGCACGCACGCACGACGGACAAAAGGCGATCACAAAAGCTCACCATGAGCACGTTGTGCTAGGTGAGCTATAAAAAACAACAAAATTTATGCCATATTTTTTCACACCACACTGCATGTTTACAACTATAACTTTAACTACAGGTGATTAACAACCCCACCTCCCAACTTGCCTTCATACAATGTGAGTGTAGGACTTGACATGACATGACATGACATGACTTGATTCCTATGTAGCCCTCACTTCTAGAGAGTCAGTGAGAGTAGTGAATATCTCTGCTTCATTCCAATAATATGAAAACGAGCATGACATGAATTTCAGTCATTTTTAGACTTTTTGTCTACAAGAGACATGTAAAGTGCTGCCTCATTGCAGAATCACATAGATGGCATGATGCCTTACTCAGTCACATTATCCTGACACTAAGCCAACCAGTCCTGGCACTCCTTATGTGCTAAGAGCCAAAGCACAAAGGAGATATACCAGTACATTTTTCAACACCTTGGATATGTTGTGGCCAGAGATTGAACCAGGAACTGGTCCAGCCATGTATGCTCACCTTATACAGCATATGTGGGACAGTGGGGTGACTCTTGTCAAATACACTGCTCCGCCCGGACTTGAGCAGGATCTCTTCATGGATGTCATTTGCCTGAAATTTAAGTAAGCTGGGACTCTCATTATAATATCTGTATGGAGAAGCCTAACTAAACCAACAAAAGTGAAAGATATGTGTCAATGGTCTAGTTACTCAGCCTTGTCTGATAATAACAACTAGAACTGTGTCCAAAGGACACGGATGCCCCCACTGTGCAGATGTGCTCGTAAACAAGAGCAGCTTCATTTAATGTCTACAAAATTCTGTTCTTATTATAGCGTTTCAGTTGAAATTTCCTCAATTATGTATTAATGATAAAAAAGTTACCTAACTCTTGAGGCATCATATTTGGTTTCTTTACAGATGGAATACAATATTAGTGTCTGAATAAAACAAAACTTTGAAACACATGTCTGGTCTCCTAAAACTGCAGGAACACAATGCTGTGATCAGAGAAATATGTTGGGTATACAGTTACTTTTGGCTGTGGCAACTCATCTTTTACATAGACAAGATCAATAATAGATCCACTTAAGTGTGTTGGTAATGTCACACACTGGCGATAATTAAGCAGAGATTCAGATAGTCTTCTGTACCAAACTGAATCAACGTTGATGTTGAAATCACCTAGGATTATGTCAGGTTGCGTATCGTATACTGTGCTGGTAAGATCTGTACATTGTCCATCTACACATTAAGGTTATTCATCACTGGAAGTTTAAGCAAAATCTGCCATCTGGTTTAAGAGGAGTTGCTTTCACAAAATTTCTATATGGTATATAGTGAAAAAATCAACAAAGGGCCATAATTCTGTTAAATTTGGTCGCCACGAAAAATTCCTTCCTTTACTTCCATCTACACATTAAGGTTGTTCATCCCTGGAAGTTTAAGCAAAATCTGCCATCCGGTTGAAGAGGAGTTGCGTTCACAAAATTTCTATATGGTATATAGTGAAAAAATCAACAAAGGGCCATATTTCTGTTAAATTTGGTCGCCACGAAAAATTCCTTCCTTTACTTCCATCTACACATTAAGGTTGTTCATCCCTGGAAGTTTAAGCAAAATCTGCCATCCGGTTGAAGAGGAGTTGCGTTCACAAAATTTCTATATGGTATATAGTGAACAAATCAACAAAGGGCCATAATTCTGTTAAATTTGGTCGCCGCGAAAATTCCTTTCTTTACTACCATCTACACATTAAGGTTGTTCATCCCTGGAAGTTTAAGCAAAATCTGCCATCCGGTTGAAGAGGAGTTGCGTTCACAAAATTTCTATATGGTATATAGTGAACAAATCAACAAAGGGCCATAATTCTGTTAAATTTGGTCGCCGCGAAAATTCCTTTCTTTACTACCATCTACACATTAAGGTTGTTCATCCCTGGAAGTTTAAGCAAAATCTGCCATCCGGTTTAAGAGGAGTTGCGTTCACAAGATTTCGGGACGTACGGACGGACTGACGGACTGATGGACTGACGGACTGACGGACGGACGAACGGACAAGTGCAACGCTATATACACCCCACTTTGTGGGGGCATAAAAAGCCTTTGAGAAAGGGTTAAGTACGTCATAGCTTTCATAATACAACTACTGCTCACACAATAACATGCCTGTATTGCAGGCTCAGCCAAATAAATGCCCACATAAACAATTCATTTAGTTTCTATCAAAACTTGCTGATGTAGTTGACCCAGTTATTGAGTATTAAACCCTGCATTGCATTTAATGAGGGTACATATTTCTTTAACACTGATTTTGAAACAAGTACTCTCATTTCATATTACTTCCATTGTATTATTCCTCTACTTAACACATGGGAAAGCCACTAAAAATGCACTTTTTCACGCTTTTGTAATGATCCAAAACAACTGGAACTGGCCATATAACATTAAAGATTTGTTTTCAAAGAATTAGAGTAAATAAAATTATGGGACTGACATAGAAAAGCTTTCATTACATGAATTCAAAGTGTGCAGTTAAAATATAGAACAGAGATCAGAATACAGGACACATCTCTTCCTGTTTTGCTTGTTGTTGGGGGTGAAACAAAAACTTATCTTCACCGTACAGTCCCTTAACAAAAATGCTTCCTGAGCCCTCTAGTATAAACTGCAATGCTTGCATTTTACATAATGAAGTAAAGACATTATAAAAATATGATTGCTTAACCATTAACAAGCATACATACATTACTGGTATGTTGCCTCTCTTTTTTATCATAGAATGGATTAGCAATTGTATATCAGTATATATGTAAGCACCCACATAATTGACTTAATGCCAGAATTTGCAAATCTCTAGCCTATATTTGACAAAGATTAATGAACTGAAGAAGTCATTGTCCATGTGCATTTATTTGTTGAAATCATATACATGTTTTCATTTGTTTGACATTTTAGAGTATTTAAAATGAGGCAGTCTAGTGCAAATTTAAATCACAGGGCATAGTTTCCAAACACTATGTACTTCCAAGCTGTAACTTATTTATCAAAATTATAGTATGCATACATTTCTCAATAATTCTTATAATTGATACAAAACACAGTAATTTAAGATATACTGATGCAATATGCAGAGAGTATTTTTTAAAAAAAGTAGTCACTGGTTGCCATGGTAATGAGATAACATATAAGATCACTCCTCACGTATACTTCCAGTGTTCTATACCTAATCTATATCCAGGATATAGTCAAGGATTGACATAGGTTGACCTTGTACTTATCCCCATTGACCAGAGTACGTCCAAATATGCAGGCTGATCTGGTTTATACTGGATGCATAGACCATTTTCTTGATACCTTCATATAGAAATGATTTAATCCTGTACGCTTATACATACCCAGTAATTACCTATGTTAGGTACGTCATAAATGTTTTCAGTCATGATCTGTACTTATGTAATCACAGATGGCGTTGACCATAGACCTAAGGTTGTGAGTTTGATCCCCTACTGGGGGCTCTACTTTTCTGAGACCTCTTTCAGGCACATAGTACTGGTCCAACTTAAGAACCATTGACAGGGTTAGTGTTAATTGTAATAAACTTGTTTAAAAGAAATTTAAGTTAAAATTACAGATCACATGGAACATGTTCAATATGCTAATTATGTTAACTACTGAGATAAAAAAAAAAGGGTTTCAGTATGGTGGCCACAAATACATTGATATTAGAAAACCTTTGTATCCTTCACAAAAGTTGTGGTAATGGATAGTTCCCTGACCCTAACTTTTATTTGAATAAAAATAGGTTTGGCCACAAACAATGACACGTGCTCCTTTGTTAACATCGTGTTTGTGGGACAAACTCTAACTGTAATCTATTGTTAAGATATGTTAATAGGTGGGTCATGGAACTATGCATTCTGGCTGCACTCTGACCTCCGCCACTTAAAAATCTTTCATCACTCAGATCCACAGATAAAATAACTTGATGGAGAGTGGATGCATGTGGTAATACAGTGGGCAGGTGAGATAGCCTGTCGCAAGTGATCAACTGAATCATGGGTAGGAAATATAATGGCTGGACTGATAATGAAGGTATGCAGATAATCCAGGCCACCAATCTCATACATCTTATGTTTTATACCAAAAAACAAAACAAAAAGCAAACACAGTGTCATGTGCATATAAAGGTGCACACTGTACAGTGGGTCCCCCATACCTGCCAAACAGTGGTGTCTCCAGTCACCTGAACTAAGATGTATTTTCCTGTATAAATGTATTGAATTTTTTTAACCCTTTCCCTCATATATACTCATTTTGACGCCCTCAATAGGTACCACATAAAGCCTGATCTGCAGAAAACCACAGTTAAACCTTACCAAATTTAATTACAAAATCCTCATTTCCAGACTACTGAAGAGCAGTGAACAGCATAAAACCTGATCAGCCTGCGAGTTACTCACAGGCTGATCTGGTTTTATGCTGTTCGCATAGGTCTTTTCATGGTGTCCTCTATGAGGGAAAGGGTTAAATGGTTAATGAAAGATGACTTTTTCTTTACCAGGCAGACTGTAGAAACTAAGCTACAATACTGTATGAGTAAACAAAGGACACTCTGATCAGACAGCTTGAGTGTGCTTGAGATTAACTCTCACTGATAATGTATTAGTTATTTGGAGACTTTTGTCTAAATGAGACAGATACATGTAAAGTCTAATCCAATAAACTATTACACTATGCATTATATCACACCCAGTCACATTATCCTGACACTGGACCAGTCAGTCCTGGAATCTTCCTTCCATGCTAGGCTCCAAAAACAAGAACACCCTTACCCTTTTTTAAGGACTTTGATGATCAACCCACAACCTCATGGTTAATGGATGAATGATTTAACCTCTCATCTACCAGGACCAGTGAATTTTGATCAGAGAAAATCTCAATTTAAGAGTTTTTTTGTAAAGCAGGCCAGACCTCTGTTTCATATCTGCTTGTTTTTCTTCCCTGGTTTACCATTAAACAAGGGAGAGAACCAAGGGACTAGACATATATGCAGGTAAAGTCTCTGGGATACAGACAGGTATGTACTTATGTACAACCTGAGGACATCTTCCAGCCAGCTATACATACCTTGATCATGGTGGTGTCAGGGTTAGGATCAACTGAAACAAATCACAGCCTTAAATTTAAATATAAGCATAGGTGATATTGCAATATATCAATAGTCATTCAAGTCTAGAAATTATCACTTCATTGAACACTCACAACCTCAGCTTTTTCTTAAGGTATAACAATCATGGACTGATAAAAACCAGTGTTATCACTGAAAGCAATCAACATTCCACCAGCAATGATTTGTTCTATTTCACAATATGAACACCAATATAGCTGTCAATATAAGTTTTATGTTTTACTAATAGTAACTTAACTGTAACCCATCCTATCTCAAATAAAATTTCAAGTTACCTTATTTGACACTGAAGATGCTATGACTTTCCATACAGTATCAAAAGTTGCACTAAACATACAGAAGTTTAGAGCAACAGTATGCAATATGATCAGACAGGCTGGTACCAAGTATTGCTCCCAATTCACAAAGTGAAAGTGGGGGTAAAAAAGAGCATTGCATGCTGATGCCAACGCTTGTCTATTACTTTTTTTTTTTAAGGAGATAAATAAGGTCAAAAATGGACCTAAGAATTATGGCCCTTAATGAGAATGTATCCTTTGTGATAGTGAACAAGTATGAAGTTTGATGACAGACAATTAAATAGTTAAAAAGTTATGGCAAAGGTTAAAGTTTTTAATGACGACACTGCAAACGACAATGACACCAGAGTGATGACAATACACAGATTATTTTCTTTAAAAAAAAGACAAAAAAATGCCAATTTCAGCAAGTCCTCACCCGCTGGTCGTTTGGGCGGCCTGGTCATGAGCTCATCTTCCGACCCGCTCTCTTCTCCCCCATCTGATGAAAGGATGCGGACCTGACCACTGCAATTGAAGCACGCACATCTACATTTTGACAGGTACACAATCTGCTTCCCACAGATTGGTTCACACAAAACAAAACCAACACTGGGTGTTAGATAAATGCCACACAGAGGTTAAGGGTACTTCCCAGTAATTTACAGTAATCCCACCAGGCCAATCACAAAATAACATTCAAATCATGAACCAGTCCAAATTACATAAGAAATATGTTGATATCAACAACCCTAGATTTCATAGAAGTTTTATTGAGCTGCTTATTTTTTTAACAAGAACATAATTTTATTCATTTTCCCCCCTCAATAATTCAAACTTAATCAAACATTGAGAAAAGAGTAGAACATTCATATCAGAAGAAATCTCATAGCTGTTAATCAAACATTTTTCATATGTGGTAGCACATTGTAAGGGGAGATCACTGGAAAGGTGACTGGGCATTAGAATGGAAATATAGGTGTGTTAAAGATTGTTATAAAAGGGAGTTGTGATGGACTGGACAACATGCCTGAGTGTTAGTAGTGTTAATATGGTATACCAGAACTGATGCATCACAGAAAACATGTATTTGAAATGACTGCTTGAGAATATGAAGTGACAGATTGGCCATTAGGGGGCTTGTTTCAGAGGATTCAGTGGGAAGATAATAATTTGTAGGAAGTTTTAAAGATGGTTGCTAAGGAAGGCGCCATGGTCCAGTGGTAACATACCTGACTGCAGATATGCAGGTTGTGGGTTTGAGCGTCATTGAGGCCAATGATTTTTCATTACCTTCCAAAGCACTATAAGTACTGGTACAACCAAGGAACCCATGAGATGGATTAGTATAACTTGTTTCCAAATCAACATAAAATTGATAAGTCTAAGGGGTGTTAGAGATGGTTGCACAGAGGTGTTAGATGGTTGCTATGGAGTGTAAAAGACGGTTGCATTTGTCAGAATGATGGTTGCTGTTGAGTGTTAGTGATGGTTGCATGGAAATGTTTAGTAGTTGCTCAGCACTGTTAGAGAGAGTTGCTTTGAAATGTTACTGAAAACCACAAATTGTCATTAGGACCAAATAAAACCAAATTTTGGTTTGAATCCACATAGTCTTTAGTCTGTAGTGGGTACTGTGTTTTATCTATAATAGCAAGTAATCCAACCTATGACCGTCACATCCTAGTGCAAACCCTTTACCACCAGTCCTGGTCCCCCTGGTCTACTGTCAAGGCTACTTCATAGTGTCCACACAAGCTGGTGAAGTGGGGATAATGGTCAGTCTCTGTGGAGATACTGGTCATTCTAAGTTGAGAAAATCGTCTTCACTCTCTCTCTCTCCCACTCTTTAAGATTTAAGTAATTCTTTGCTTCTTTCTCTTACATAACAAAAGTAATTCTTTGTCCAAAAATGGTCATTATTTGTAGAGATAATGGTCATTCTCTGAAATAGTTTTAACTGTGGAGGAAATGGTATTTCTTTCTGTGGAGATAATAGTCATTCTATGCATTACCTCAACCAGTGGCGTATTCAATGGGGGGAGCGCATCCCCATCTAAAATTCCCCGACAATAAATAAATGTATACATACAACCCCCAAAAACTCACAAGCATGTACTATTTTACAGCTTTAAGTAAAAATAAAA
>CM037794.1:8159450-8209450 GCA_021229015.1 Solen grandis
TGCACGGGAATTCCCCAGGATCCCTAGTCCAACCGGAACTATACCCTTATCACAGCCCTGGTAAAGCGGCAAGCCACTTGCATTATCACTGCCTACATTTTTTAAAATATTGCGCCCCCCAACTTACCTGAACTCCTGGATCTGGCTCTGTCTACACAATGTGCTTCATCATAAAAATGCAATATAGTGCACCTTATTTTTAACTGGCTTCTTTTTGAAATATGGTTATATGTGATCCAATGTACTTGTATTATCTAGGATTAGAACCCAAGTACAACCTGATAATGGATCTGCACTGCATGTCCTTAAAGATTTTTTCTCCTCTCATTTCACCACTCACATGCATGTTTGCCATGTCATATTACCTTGAAGTAACATACAACTCAAGAATGCTATTCAAACATTATTTAACTGTTTGTAGGTGTATCTTTAAATACTCCACCCTAGTCAAGAGCTTCCCACTCAATGTAAGATACACAATGACAGGGATGTTCTAATTCTTGAATCCAGGAAATGTATATCAATAATTCATTGTACTCACACAAGTTTAAAAGGTCATCCCTAGATTATGACTTACTTTATTTGACTCAAAGCTTGGCATGTCTTAATTTGTGTTCTGGTTTATGCCAAAGGTCAAGGCTAAACTGTAGGCCAAACATGTGTAATCTACCTAGAACTATATGGTCTCTTGTTGACCCCTACCAAATATTTTCTCTCTCTCTCTCTTTTCAATAGAGATAGGGCCCTACCTTTTTGATGAACAAGGCATGATTTTCCACATTTGAAGAATAAATATTACTAGGGTTAATAGCTATTTAGGGAAAAACTGGAATAAATCAGGACAATTTTAGTGGAGAAGGCACCTATAAGCAGTCCTTGATAAAGAAAGGAATAAAACACAAGAGGGTCATGGGTTGCTCACCTTAGAAACAGGTTTTAGTGGGAGGAAAAGAAACAGAAAATATCTTATGATATTGTAGACAATGGGCTCTGCCCTCTGCAAGCCATAAATCAAGTGAATACTTTAGGACAAGAAGAATTTTCAAATTTGTACTATATACATATAAGGAAAATGAGCTAAGCCCTTTGGGGACCATGTTTTTCAATGAATCAAAATAATTTGAACAATCTTGGTAGAGAGTGACCTAAGGAACGTATGTTCCAAATAACTTTCAAATCCAGCCAGTACTTTTGGCCAAGAAGATTTTTCAAATTTGTACTATATTAATATAAGGAAAATGGGCTCTTCCCCATGGCGGCAATGTTTTTCAACGAATCAAAATAATTTGAACAATCTTGGCGGAAAGTGACCTAAGAAACATCTGTGCCAATTGACCTTGAAATAAAAGCTAGTACTTTTGACCAAGAAGATTTTAAAAATTTGTACTAAATTCATATAAGGAAAATTGGCTCTGCTCCCTGGTGGCTATGTTTTTTAACGGGTCAAAGTAATTTGAACAATCTTGATAGAGAGTAACCTAAGGAACATCTGTTCCAAATAACTTTGAAATCCAGCCAGTACTTTTTCAAAGAAGATTTTTCAAATTTGTACTATACTCATATTAGGAAAACGGGTTCTGCCCCATGGGGGCCATGTTTTTCAATGAATCAAAATAATTTGAACAATCTTGGTAGAAAGTGACCTACGAAACATCTGTGCCAAATAACTTTGAAATCCAGCCAGTCCTTTTGGCCAAGAAGAATTTTTCAAATTTGTACTATACACATATGAGGAAAACAGGCTCCGCCCCCTGGTGGCCATGTTTTCCAATGGATCAAAATAATTTAAACAATCTTGGTAGAGAAAGACCCAAGGAACATCTGCGTCAAATAACTTCGAAATCCAGCCGGTTCTTTTGAAGGAGAAGATATTTAAAGTTTTTACTATATAGATATAGGAAAATGGGTCCCGCTCCCTGGTGGCCATGTTTTTCAATGGATCAAAATAATTTGAACAATCTTGGTAGAGATTGACCCAAGGAACAACTGTGCCAAATAACTTTGAAATCTGGCCAGTAGTTTTGGAGGAGAAGATTTTCACATTTTCTTAAGTTTTTTCTTTCTGTTGCCATGGCAACCAGAGTTCTGCATGGAATCAAATTCTTTGAACAACTATGAAACGGCTTTACCCAAGCAACATTCCTGTGAAGTTTCTTTAAAATTGTCCCAGTGGTTTAGGAGGAGATGTTGTTTTAATTTGAATGTTTACGCTGGACGACAGACACCGTACATTCATCAGTCACAATAGCTCACTTGAGCATGTTGTGCTCAAGTGAGCTAAAAAGGCCCTATTACACAGATTGAGAATATCTCTCTCTCTCCCCCCACCCTCTCTCTCCCTATCTGCTTATCAATGTGTCCATAAATGTACTCTCAAATAAAGCTATGCATTTTCTCTCTCCTCAGATATATTTCATGTATATAAAACCTCACAAATATGAAAACTAAAGTTTAAATGATGAAGGAAATATGTGTTTGAAAAAAAAATAGGGGGAAAATATCTGAATGCATGTTTTTTCTGAAAGTTGCTATGCAGCCAGGTTAATTGTGAATCACACAGAGAAAAAGGATTTGATAAAAATTTGGATTACAATGTATAGTTTATCTCTTTCTAAAATCTAATACTGGTTATGAATATTAACCAAAACAACATGAGAGCTATTATGGAAATTACCTTTACAGCCAACATAAATAATAAACCCACTTCAGTCTGTGAGAATGTGCTGGCTGATCAGGTTTTATACAATTTCCCTCTCTTCCATATGTTGTAAATCAAAAGGCAAAACAATTAACCAAGTCCAGAATAAGAATTACTTTCATAATTATATTCTATGGTATAGCTTAAGATAACATGAAATATCCTATCAAACTTTAAATACATACGGGTCACTCAGAGATGTCAAAAATTGAGATCAGTGAAAAGCTATCATGTCAAAAGCTGGTACCTGGCATAGGTCAGAATACAGGATAGGCTCAAAGTGCTTTGTCATCTATTTAAGTAGTGTTTATCATTCTGCATATCTATCTTTCTATTATGGCTCTTATAAAAGAAAACTGAATTCACAAATTTTCAAAAACTCAACAACAACAACAAAAATCATGTATTTAAGTTATAACTCTTGGAAATTGTCAATCTTTTTATGAAATTTCAATCACGCATCATGTCATCTTGTGTTCTGTGATGTAACATCAGAGACAAAAAATTGAAGTCACTGATGCTGTCTTTTATTAATAAAAACCTGTATAAATCACTTATATCTATCTAATATCTCCAAATTAAATCTGATTTTTCAAATTTGTTTTTGTCCATTTAAAGGGATGGCTAAACCCATGCATACATGCTATAACTAGTTTATAAAATCATAAAATTTACACTGACATTAATTTTTGGCATAAATATAAGACATTTAATATGTGGTTTTAAAATATTTTCAAGTTCTAGAATGCAAACTAAATGAATAAATTTCAATGAGTTAATTTTCAAGGTATATATGATTTTGTTTGCTTGCTTGGGTTTGTCACCATTTTGTTTGCTTGCTTGGGTTTGTCACCATTTTGTTTGCTTGCTTGGGTTTGTCACCTTATCCAGGAACTGGGCCAAACAGTCCTGGAACAATTCCTGTGCTGAGAACCAAGCAAGGGTGATAAACCAGTATCCTTTCCACTGACTTCAGCATGTCAGGGCAGGAGCTTAACTCCCCAGGATTAGTCACACAAAACTCAATTCCCATTTCACTGTATGCATCTTTAAACATACCAAATAGATATATTTGTTCAGCCATATCTTACACATCAATAAATATTGACTTTTCACATTGCAGCTGACATCTTTATAAATTGCTTTCTTTTATAGTATATCACCAGGCAACACATGTGTCCATGCTGTTAGATTTCAATTATCTTGCCTACAAACAAATGGGATTTCTTTTGTAATGATAAGTGAACATGATTACTGTCTGACATGACATGTTTATTACCCTGTCTGTTCTACAAGCAGACATTTTCTGTTTCCAATCACAATTATTTCCTATATAATTATTTAGGAACGGATTAAATAAATTATCAATCTATCTTTTAATGTAGTTATCAATAGTGAATACATAATGTTTTCCACTGACAAAAAAGGCCCCTTAATTATAGCTGGATTGTATTAATACACTGATCAATGGCATCCATTCACGAAAGGATAAGCTTACATCACAACCAAATTTACAGTTTTTTGGCAGGTACAATACCACAATATCCCAGTATTATGTCATGGAATAGTCAAAAACTAAAGACCATGAGATCTGACAATGAATCTAAAGATCTAGAGTTATCACTGAATGTGATGATTTCCCAGGCAACCCAATCCTGATTCAATTATATGAAAATATATCTGCAATGAAATCTTTGTAGAGGAGAACATGATAGAGTGTGACAAGAACATGATGAGGTGCGACAAACTGACAAACATTATGTGATGACATGACGTTAAACTGTAGCAGTCTAAATATAGAGGAGGTCTTAATATGAGGTTGATATTAAAGTGGTCTGAACAATAGAAATCAAAATACAGAGGTAGCATTAATATGAGGTTTATAATAGTGGTCTGAAGAATGGAGTCGTCAAAATACAGAGATAGCCTTTATATGAATTTTACAATAGTGGTCTGAAGAATGGAGTGGTCAAAATACAGAGGTAGCCTTAATATGAATTTTATAATAGTGGTCTGAAGAATGGGTTGTCAAAATACAGAGATAGCCTTTATATGAATTTTACAATAGTGGTCTGAAGAATGGAGTGGTCAAAATACATAGGTAGCCTTAATATGAATTTTATAATAGTGGTCTGAAGAATGGGTCGTCAAAATACAGAGATAGCCTTTATATGAATTTTACAATAGTGGTCTGAAGAATGGAGTGGTCAAAATACAGAGGTAGCCTTAATATGAATTTTATAATAGTGGTCTGAAGAATTGGTCGGTAGCCTTAATATGAATTTTATAATAGTGGTCTGAAGAATTGGTCGTCAAAATACTAAGGGGCTTTATATGAGGTTTATTAAAGTGGTCTGAAGAATCAGGTGGTCAAAATTCAGGAAAGTCTTAAGATTGTTGTGATCTGAATGTCTAAATAGTTAGGTAAATATAAGGTTATAGTAGTTTTCTCAACAGTCTTAATACAGAGGGAGCGCTAGAATAAATACAAACATCCTCATGTGAGTAATCAGAAAGACACAGGCTACCAACCTTCTTATTAGGTACGCCAGGATGGAGGATAGGTCGTGTTCCTCGTTATCACTGTTGTGTCCGTTGTCCTGTGTCTCAGGGCTACTCCCTTCGCTCTCCTCTGCCTCATCACGTGCATGAGCTTCGTTGAGGTCTTCTGTGCTCCTTGTGTCCAGGGAACTACTCATTCTACGCCGGTTGGAAGAATTAATCGAACCCATGAAATCATCCTTCTGTTGAAAATTGGTTTATAATTCCAATGATGTGAAGGGCTGAAATTAAACACAAACTGTTGTTAAGTGAATTAATGTAATGATATGCATAGAATTAATGTTAGAATCTTTATTCAGGGTCAAATTCTTTTACACAAATCCCAGCAGATCTTAGCTGAAAATAAGCATATGTGATAAATATGTGCAGAAAATATTAGGAATACATGGGTAATCCTGTCTGAAAAAATTATTAGGAAAAATCTCATTTGGCCAAAATAGGTGAGAACTTTTTGAGGTCCATTCAAAGTTTAAGACCTACCAATATTTATGACTGGTTTACATTTTTACAAGGAATTTTCCTCTCATTTCACATATTTAAGGAGATTATAAGCAATATATAAAACAAAATTTCACCCCCTGAATAATCCTAAAGAATACAATGAATAAGTACATATGAATGAATTAGACACACATGAAAAAAGTCTCATCTGCTTCTGTGTCTTGAAATCAAAATTCATCCATTAAAAATTGACATTTTTTTGTTAATTTCTCTTGCTGAATTCCTCTAGACTACTGATCAACAATTTCATCCCCCATGTTGCATTTCATTATGTAAATATGGAAACAAAAAGAATACAACACTGAACAGCTGCAGTGACCTAGGTTTCACACCTTTTTACTAGGTGCATAATGACCGGTACATCTCTAATCCTGATATGGAATCACTTTACTTACTCTCTACCTCATGTGTGTTCATTAATCTACTGAAATTTTAACAGTATATAAAGGAATGGATTTTTCTATGCCATGCAGACTGTATAGACAATGAGTTAAAATATTATATAAGCAAACATAGACGATCTGATCACAACTCCTAGAGGGCCCTGTCTAGTCTGGGTAGGCCCTTTTTGCTAAACATGCCAGAACACTTCTATATAAGGTAAAGAATCAAGATTTCAGGTCAGTCTCATTGTCTTCAGTAATAAGTTTTCAGCTCATACTCACAAACTAAGTGAAATACTGCTGCAATGTCAGTGGCATCATTAACATATATACAGTGACTCTCTGTGTGTCAGCGACATCAATGTCCTTTAAAATTGAATTTATGTACCTTTGGACATCATCTCCAAAACTGCTAACTGGATTGAGATGAAATCAGTATAAAGCTTAGTTGTGTGTGCAAGAGAGAGAGAGAGACAGAGAGAAACTCGAAAATTGTTGCACATAATTGCCTCACAACATCCTATAAGCAAATCCATAAGTAACAACATGTTCTTAATCTTATTCACGTACTAAACTACATGCCACCTGCATGTAGAAAGTCACGTCCTTAAGAAATGATACTACAGGGTTGCATGAACACAGGCTGCTAACTCAATGTGTAGTTGGCATGATATAACAAATCATGCAGCAATATATTTGGGCTATTTTCACGATGCAATTCCATTTACATGTATTTTTAGACTGCAAAATAAATTAATACAAAAAAGTAATAAGAATATGCAATACCTTACATTGCAGTTTAAGTTATTCCCATTATCATGCAAAATGTGGAAATCCAATTAAAAAAAATAACCAGCAAAAATGGCTAGATAGATCTGATAACAAATAATCCTGTATTATAGTGTACTGCTGAAACTCGCCATGTCTGAATGCCTCACACTGTCCTGTAGAACTAGCCTGACACTTGGCTGATGCACGGTATCACTCAAACAACCACTGTGTGTAAATACATGCATACATCTGCAGATAAGCCCTTTTCAAAATTAAACCGGGTTATCCAATGTCCTGAAAAATGACCTCAATCAAGTTAGAATAAGAAACATTTGATACACACAAGTTCACATGTACTGTACAATGTAATCACATACACTCATCACACTTATTTTAACTCATTTTTACTTTCAACAGCCAAGGTATAGCAGAAACTGAAGAAAGGATACAATTGCTTCTACACACTTGGCTGAGTTTATGGAGCAGAAAAACTTTTGACCATGAACCAAAAGGCAACTGATTATTTGAAAATGTGCCAATATCACAAAACATTATAGCGTGACAGTCTGGCTTGAATTAATGTATGTTAAGGTAAAATCTGCTTTGTCATTGGGTTTATACAGTTATTGTTTGCACTCTTTTTTTCCTACTTTTATTGGATGCAAATAACCTGTAAATACATTGTGATTTTCTCTTCTTTTTTTTTTTTTTAACTCTGTGAAGTTGGAACTCTCTCCAAAAACCTAGACAAGAGCCATGTTCTATAATGATGGTAGGCAAGATAATATTTCAGGCTCAAAATTAGCCACATCACTATCTCACAGACATTTCAGAACTTATCAAAATTCATGGACAGTGTTAACATTCTAAATTGTTCAAGTAAAAAATCAATTGTACTAAACTATACAAAAATTAGGTTCAGTCAAGCTTGACTTCGAAATATGGTGACCTTACTGTGAACTAAGTATGTCAGATTTCCCGATAACTGCTATCCTGGTTATTCTAAACAGAGTCGATTATGATACACAGGGGCACAGCAAGTAAACATGTACATGTAGTTATAACTTGACCCTAAACCCTTTCCCTCATAGAGGAAACCATGAAAAGACCTATGCGAACAACATAAAACCAGATCAGCCTGCGAGTAACTCGCAGGCTGATCAGGTTTTATGCTGTTTGCTGCTCCTCAGTGGTCTGGAAATGAGGACTTTATAATTAAATTTGGTAAGGTTTAACTGTGGTTTTCTGCAGATCAGGCTTTATGTGGTACCTATTGAGTGCGTCAAAATGAGTCTATATGAAGGAAAAGGTTAAACTGCTGAATTTCTCAAACAGACTTATCCGGCACCTTTTTTGAACTGTCCATTATCAATTTCAGGGATAACAAGATGAAAACTTGTAGTTCGTCAGCCAACAGTAAAGAGCCATCTGTGTTGGCTGGCCTGGCTCGTAACTTGTGGCAAAGGTTAGCTCTTACTGTTCCAGCAGGGTAAGGGTTAAATATGCGATTCCTTTATGTGACGATCCCCATTGTTCTAATATATACCACTGAGCAAGTAAGCATAATGTACTTTACATTGTAGATGTAATTAAGACTCATATAACCAATTAAGAACCTGATCAACCTTCTGGTTATTCAGTGGGGGCTAGTTTAATACTGATTGCAGCTCATCAACACCTTTGCAATATACCAGTGAAATTGACAGAATCTATCAATGGGTTGCAACAAAGATCAGGGGAACCAAACCCAGGTGTTTGTTGGATTTAACATCCAATCAACAGTATTTAAGTAATTTTGAGACTACGTCTATTTTTAAGACAGATTTAATGTTGCTGCAACACTGCGATATCACACTGTAGACATGTGGCATAAAACCACACCAAGTCACATTATCCTGACACTGGGCCAGCCAGTCCTGGAATTACCCTCATGCACTGAGTGCCAAGCAGGGAAAAACCTTGGGATGTCCAACTCCAGAACAAGCTCTACTTAAACAGGACATTTCAGAGTTGATAACAATGTTTTATTTCTTTGACTATTTTAATATATTATAAATTATTGATTTTTTCCCAACTACATAGAAAGTAAGAATTCTAAAGAAAGTGAAGAGGTTAAGATGAGGTCATAATGAGATTATTACATGAAGTATCTATCGTAGGTTAGCAAAATAGATAGGAATAATCATACATCAAGAGGGCATACACTGCTGGCAGAGCCTTGTAACCTCCAAAGAGCTAGTGCTCAAAGAGCTACTAAGAAATTGATCTTAATCAATCCAACACTCCCTTGCATATTTAACCCTTTCCCTCATATAGACTCATTTTGACGCACTCAATAGGTTCCACATAAAGCCTGATCTGCAGAAAACCAGTTAAACCTTACCAAATTTAATTATAAAGTCCTCATTTCCAGACCACTGAGGAGCAGCAAACAGCATAAAACCTGATCAGCCTGTGAGTTACTCGCAGGCTGATCTGGTTTTATGTTGTTCGCATAGGTCTTTTCATGGTTTCCTCTATGAGGGAAAGGGTTAATACAGCGCAAGCCTGCCTACAATCTTCTTCATGAGAACATGCTAGATTCTTATCATTCAGACAATTCACGTAACAACATAAAAAATATATATAATAGTGTTGTTACATATATCTATATAATTTATTCAGAATGTAATCTGTACGGGATATAGCTGGGCGTTACAGATACAAATTTCTAGCACTGCTTAAATAATGTCCAATATTTAAGAAATGATTTTTATGCACCACTGCTTTTAATAACAAGAATGTTCTTTTGAACACATGTCACCTTCTGAAGTGTGACGGAAAAAGTGGGAGACAGATAGACATCAGACGGAAAAGTGATCCCTATAAGTCACCTCTGCTCACAGCAGGTGACACAAAAATGACTTATTTAAGAAAATAAAGCATTTGTAAAAAATTGAAATATGTTACTCTAATTTTTTGGTAGTTCCTAAATAAGTATGAAATTTGGAGGAATCCCACCTTTTTTAATTAAGACCCCTACTGTCAGATTCACAGTGAGCTTCATACTTATAAGGAAATTTAATGTTAAAACTGGGTCTACAGATGACTGTTTAGCTGAAGTTCTACATTTAATTTTGCATATAGCATTAACCCTTTCCCTCATATAGACTCATTTTGACGCACTCAATAGGTACCACATAAAACCTGATCTGCAGAAAGAGCCACAGTTAAACCTTACCAAATTTAATTACAAAATCCTCATTTCCAGACCACTGAGGAGCAGTGAACAGCATAAAACCTGATCAGCCTGCGGGTTACTCGCAGGCTGATCTGGTTTTATGCTGTTCGCATAGGTCTTTTCATGGTGTCCTCTATGAGGGAAAGGGTTAATTAGGATCAAATGCAAGTTAGAAAAAAATCTTTGTTGGTGTGAGCAAAATAAAAATACCCATGAAACCTCAAAACTTAAACATTGAACAATATGATTACAAAATTAATGAGATGTCTGTGATAACATTTATATAACTTAAGAGATGAAAGGTAAAATTTATGATTGAAAAAAAAAAGAAGCATTTTTTTTGTAACAATTCTGCTAAGAAGTCATTCATTCACATAATAGCTTTCAAAAAACTTCTGTTATGCAATGACCTTATAGAAGCCCAGTGTTCATTCTAAACCATACAACAAAAACATTGACAAAGCACTACAGATCATACCAGAAATAAGACACCTGTAAATATGTCTTTGTTCAACACCGATATTGTTCTTTATTTTGTCCTGTTTTTTAACCGTCGCATCCTTGATACAGATATTCTACTACATGTAGGTCAGAACCCATGAATTTTCACTAAACCTTTTCAAGTTTTATATTTGGAATAGTATAATAGAAGCAAAGTTAATCTGTAAAAAAAGAAAATAGGCATTTGTCATATAATCTTCTGTTGAGACTGATGGCTCTTACCGTAGTCCAGCAGGGCCCTCTCATTTGATTGTTTAAATCCCATTTAAATTTACATTTTCTTTACTCAATGGCTGACTGCAAAACATTTGTATAATTATTGAAATAGAATGAGATAACAGTCAGATTTCATTTCTAAAACCTGTGAAGACAGGTAACATTCAATTCATAATTGAAAAAGGTTTACCAATAACCAGTGTTTACCTCACTGCTAGAACATGCTGTTGACAAGTGACAGTACCCAGTGACGGGCCAAACAGTCCTGAGACTGTCAAGCAAGGGTTGATTTTATTGAAATAGATGTGACGCAGTTAGGGGTCAAACATACAACCTCACATTCCCAAGGCAGATACCAACAGCTAGTTTACATCATATAAAGTCTGGTGTGTTTTATAATTTATATCTCTCCTGACTGAGAGATACTTTTGCTAGCATCACATGTTGAGAGGGGATATCAACATGTCAGACATGCAAAAAAACAGAATAAGAATTTCGGTTAGAACAATATGCAATATACATTTTCTCATTATTGGCAATGTATATCCATTAGGGCCAATATATTCAGACTTACATTTAAATCATTTAGAATTCAATCCAGACCTGAAAATCTACCTTCAATTTAACATCCAACCAAAACATTTTGAATCATTTTGGGATTTTCTCAATCTCAATACGAGATATTTCAATCAGTTGGAGAAAAGATCCTAGGAAGTAAATGTAAAAGTAACCCTTATCAGTGAGAGATTTGTGTAAGCATTCCGGTAGATCAGTCAGTAGAACACACGCCCTGTGAGGGGTCCCGGGTTTGATTTCCTGTCTGGCTGCACATTTTTCTCACCAATTCCCGCCCAACATGGGGCTGTTACAGTATAATTCTCCAGTATATACTGCCTTTGGGTTTATTGGGTACATAGCAATTTGTTCTCTGTACTTTAAATCTGTTGACAAATTCCAAATTAGCAGGGGAGTATGTAACATCCTGTAAGTAACCCTTATCAGTGAGAGATTTGTGGTAGCTCAGCCAGTAGAGCACTTGCCCTGTAAGCGAGGGGTTCCAGATTCGAGTCCCAGTTTGGGTGTACATTTTCTCACCTGGTTACATAAAAACTATGCATACATACAAAAACAGAAACATAACAATACCTTATATATTATGCTTGTCCAGAAGGAGCATTTTCTACCCAAATTCAAAATTTGGAAAGCAGTACAGCCCTGTTTAAACACCCCATTGCCTATCCAATACTGTCCAAAATTGGTTTTTTTCAGCTGTGACAACTGGTTCAAGAAAAGAGAAAGGAGAAAGTTCCATTTTCAGAAAGATAGCCCACCCCTTTAGGAGCATCATTTTTCAATGTACAAGTATCAACATTGTTTCAGTGGAGGGGAATAAAAAGACCATTTGCTAAAGTGGAATTACAGTAAGAAATCTGACAAATGATTCAAGAGAAGAATGGTCAGGCATAGCAAGTGGTAAAGTCGTTAAGCACAAGATTAATTTAAGGTTTAATTTTTTTTTTATACCTCTCAGATATATCATGATTAAAATGAAAAGAAAATTTACATTTTATTTTAGTAAAATGTATGTCACTTGTGTGACACATCAAAAGTTACTTTGCAAGGCCCCTGAAGGTTTTTTAAAGTTTTTCAAAAACAAGAGGGCCAAGATGGCCCTGAATCGCTCATCTGAGAAATATTGCCTTTATTGCCTTAATAAAACAGTCATACTGAATACAAAATCCATGCAGAAGTACAGCTAAATAATCATAATGCCACACAAAAACTGTACCTGTGGTCCAAATTTTGATGGCCATAGCTAGACCAATTTATACCCAAGAACCATGATCTGAAAACTTGGCTCAGGTCCACAAGGCCATGATACATTCCAAATATCCAGGACTTCAGGTTTCGACAAGAAGATTTTTCTAGTTTTTTTCTGATATTAGTCTATGTAAATTCAAGTGACCCCTGGGGCAGGATCAATTTTGACCCCAGGGCCATGATTTGGGCAAACATGTTAGACTTAGAGGTCTACAAGGCCATGTTACACACCAAATGTCTTAGCTTGAGGCCTAGTGGTTTCTGACAAGAAGATTTTTCTAATTTTTTTTATGATTTTAGTCTGTGTAAAATCAAGTGACCCCTGGGGGGGGCCAATTTTGACCCAGGCTCAAGATTTGATGAAACTTGGTAGAGTCTACTAGGCCATGTTACACACCATATATCTAAACTCCAGGCCTTGTGGTTTCTGACAAGAAGATTTTTTCTAGTTTTTCCTTTATAAGTCTATGTAAAATCAATTGACTCCTGGGGTGGGGCCAATTTTGACCCCAAGCTCAAGATTTGAACAAACTTGGTAGAGTCTATAGGTCATGTTACACACCAAATCTCTAAACTCAAGACTTTGTGGTTTCTGACAAGAAGATTTCTAGACTTTCCTATATAAGCCTATGTAAAATAAAGTGACCACTGAGACAGGGCCAATTTTGACCCAAGGGCCATGATTTGATTAACCTTGGTAGAAGTCCACAAGACAATGCCACACACCAAATATCTTAGCTCTAGGCCCTGCCGTTTTGGAGGAGAAGATTTTTAAAGATATCACTTTAAAAATCTATTTATAGCTCCTGTGACCCAGATATGCAATAGACCGGAACCATTTGAACAATTTTGTAGAGTTTCACCCAAGAACATTCCTGTAAAGTTTCATTTCAAAATTGGTCCAGTAGTTAATGAGGAGATGTTTAAAGAAAATTGTTGACGCCAGACGCACGCACACATATGCCGGACAAAAGGCAATCATAAAAGCTCACCACGAGCACGTTGTGCTCAGGTTAGCTTAAAAAGATCAATAAATTTTTCTGGTTAATTGCGAGAGTTCTTCATGGATGAAGTTTAATTTAATTTAAAAAAAGGACCACCTGATTGCTAGATTCATCTTCCTATGCCAAGTTTCACCAACTTTTGCAAAGTCATTTCAGGAGATGTCACTAAAGCAAAAAGTTAATGTGAGTAGATGAATTATCTCTGTATACATAGCTCAGTTGAGTGCAAATTGCTGAAAGAATCTCTCTGACAAAATCCTACTTACGCACAAAATTCAAGAGTTTTCCTTGACCCAAACAGTCATGTCAGTGTGAAAAAATTCTGTTACAATGCATAAAGGAAATACAACACTTGAAAAGAATGATGTTCTGAAATGTTACCCAAGAAATCAATGTAATTTTTATTCAGATATTAAATGGAGTACAATTGTATTCATATCATTATCGATAGGGTTACAATTGAGATAAAATATTAAATGACACATGATTGTTGCCGATCAGCAATAATTAAATATGTTGGCCAATAAAATTTGTTGATGATAATTGTACATAATTATGTATCTATGTAACTGTAAATGACAATAAAATATGCTCAGTCTGTCCTTAGAAATTAAAGCCTCATATTTATTTAGTTATCTGCATTAGAGGTGTATAATGGCTAAATGTCTATTCATTCATTAGTTAAAAATTGTTTAACCCTTTCCCTCATAGAGGAAACCATGAAAAGACCTATGCAACAGCATAAAACCAGATCAGCCTGCGAGTAACTCGCAGGCTGATCAGGTTTTATGCTGTTTGCTGCTGCTCAGTGGTCTGGTAATGAGGATTTTACAATTAAATTAATTTGGTAAGGTTTAACTGTAGTTTTCTGCAGATCAGGCTTTATGTGGTACCTACTGAGTGAGTCAAAATGAGTCTATATGAGGGAAAGGGTTAAATAAAAGAAATAGTGCAAAATATGTCAATACATTAGAGAAACTACTTGTGACAGAGGTTGTATATCCATTTAAAACAAACATAATATAATAAGTTAAAGGGATTCACATGTATGTATGACATCACAAGTCTTAAGGGGTTCTTTCAAGAAAAAATTCATACTGATGTGGTTTGTTGTTGCTTTTTTTTTTTGCTTGAAATTTGTACATCTAGCAAATTAAAGCATTATTCTTCCAAATGCACTGTATATTTTTCAGACAGAAAAGCAAAGTGTATGTTACAGATTTGTTACAAGATACAATCTGTATATACTCGTTGATGGCAGTTTCTACAAGTGCATAAATAAGAAAAAAATGATTCCAATTTTTTTCAAATCAAAATTATTTCCCATTACAGACCATCTTCGGGAATACTTGCCAATGCAATAGACAATGAGAGTAGTTTGACATCCATGCAAAGTACTAAATTGAGTAATTTTATCAACATTTTCAATGTGTTTAACTGTTATTTTCTGCAGATATTTGCACATCATGTACCATTTGTGTTAGTCTACAATATGTCAATAATATTTTTTATTTTCTTTTTCATGAAAATTGAACCATTATGAAATATAATGGGCTATATTGTTATTTAGGTAGACTTGGGTACAAAAAATTTTTTAGAACCATTGTAACAGTACAAAACTTCCATTAATATGGTTGAATGAGGATATGGATGAAATTGTGTAATAATGGTCCTGTACAGTTGTATCTTTACTTCTGTCTCTCCAACAGAGAGAGAGAGAGAGAGAGAGAGAAAGAGGGTATTTCCCAAAGGCAAAAAAGAGAGGGAGGGGGTCTTTTCAACAAAGAAAAAGAAAGGGAGATTTGCTGAGTTTTGATCATGTTTATCTAAATTTAAGAGGAACAAGAGGGCCATGATGGCCCTAAATCGCTCACCTGAATTCAACAGCTAGAGAGAAAATGCTTAAAGTAAGGAAAAAGATTTACACATAATAAATAATATAGTATTTAAATTTTATCAATTTTTAGTTCTGGTGGCCATCTTGGTAGGCAGACCTAAAGGATTTTAGAATTTTTGCTCAGTACCACCTAAGGATCATTCATGTAAAGTTTCATCAAAATCTGCTCAGCTGTTAAGAAGGAGATGTCATTTAAATATTTTCTGTTTTTAGCTCTGGTGGCCATCTTGGTTGGCAGACCGGAATGAATTATTTTAGCTATTTTTGCTCAGTTCCTCATAAGGTTCATTCTTATAAAATTTCATCAAAATGTGCTTAGCGGCTTAGGACCAGATGTCGTTTAAAGATTATTCTATTTTTAGCTCTGGTGGCCATCTTGGTTGGCGGATCGGAACGATTTTGGCTATTTTTGCTCAGTACCACTTAAGGATCATTCCTGGAAAATGTCATCAAAATCAGTGGTTTTAAAGCAAAAGTTGACGATGCACGATGCACAACAGACGCCAGACAAAGACGCTTTCTCTCAGGATTAGCGAAATGTATCGCGGAAGGCCGTTTATTGCAGTATGCTTGCTGATGATAACGAAATTTTAATCCATCTGTCTTTAAATCTATAACCTATTAACACCAGGGTTGGGAGATATATCACAGTAACCAGTTATTGCAATAAGTTTTCCGACAATACAATTATACAATATGATTTTCTTATACCGATATTCAAAATAATTACAAAATATTGCAATATACAAGTCCAATATCATAGATCTTGTACACTGCATTCTCCTCCAATGGGTCTCTCGACCTATTAAGTTTAAAGGTTATAAGGCTCAGAATGCATGAGTTATGCTTTGGACAAAAATTAGTCATGTTCTCCAGATAAAATGTGTGACAGACGGATGGACTGACAGACGAACAGAGGGGCAACTAAATGCTCACCCTTGGGGAAGCATAAAAATAACCCCATATAGAAATTCCCTTGCTTAGGGTTTTAGACCCATTCTCCTAAGGTTGTGAGTAAGACAATGCAAAGTCCATGAAGAGGCCCTTCCCTGACATGATTGCCATATAGGAAAGACCAAGTTAAGTAACAACATCATATAAAAGCTAGTCTGACACCAAGGCAATTTCAGATGGCTTATGGTATCATTAAGGCCCCCCATAAGAGATAGAAACATCTTGGAGGTCAGAGTAGAAATGCATCTTAGACAAGAAAATCTTACCTGGAGCACTGAGACTCTCAAATAACACAGATAAAATGTTAAGGTCACTTTGACCTTTTATAGATTTTTTTCCTTCACCTGAACTATTTCACTTATTAACAAAGGCAATAACTCAAAAATTATGAATTAAAGTTATCATTCTTATGCACTGCACTCCTCCTCAATAAGACAAATATTAACCCTAAAAAAAAAGGAAAACAAAAAAATTTTCTTGTGCAGTTCACTCCTCCTCAATTTTTAAGTTGATAAAATTTACTCCGTACAAAAATTAAGACTGAAAAATAACAAAGGGCAATAACTCAAATATTATGAAAGATAGAATTATCTTTCTTGTGCACTGTACTCCTCCACAATGAGATCTATCTACCTTTGAAGTTTCAAGTTGACATCTCAAATACTTTTTTACTTATGCTCCAGACAAAATTTAAGCTTGAAAATAACTAAGGGCAATAACTAAAAAATTATGAATGGTAGAGAAAAATGAAAAAATGAAAATGATCCAGTTGGAAAAGTAAACTGTTGTGAGTCTTTAGAAAACATAGTTAACCTTGGTAGTGGACTTGTCCCTCTAAATCACACAACTCTCAGTGTATAAGTTAATATAATATAAGCTTTATATACTCAATCACAGATCTTGGGGGATAAAAATCATGATTTTATATTATTCCATTTTAAGTTCATTAATTAATATTCATCAAGTCATATAATTTGTACATGAATATCATAAGGTAAAGGGTTAAATATCACAAATGAATGGCATTTTAACAGATTAAAGGCCTATAAATAACCGGGAACATAGCAATTTGAATTCCAAATTGATAGGGGAGTACAGTCGAACCTGGTCCAACGGCCACCTGCTAGCAGTCGAACCTGCTTACAAAGGCCACCCAAGGGAAATTACAATTTTGGCCTTTGTTAGCAGGTGGCCTTTGTTAGCAGGTGTCATGTTTTGTCTGATGTACAGTTGTATGTAACTGCCTATAAGTAACCCTTATCGGTGAGACATCTGTGTAAGCTGTCCAGTAGCTCAGTCAGTAGGACACTCGACCTGACAGCTAGTGGTCCCAGGTTCAAGCCCCAGTCTGACTGCACATTTTTCTCACTTGGTTACACAGGATTAAATTATGTCCTTTGGTTTCTTCCCCTCTCTAGTGAACCATCCTTAATCTTGCCAAAAATTTGCTTCTAATGTCCTTTTTTTTGTGTTTCCATCCCCATTCCCTATGACATAATAAAGATCAGGGCTTTTTTCAGGCTTTTTGGGAAAAAGGCCCCTACCAAATTTGGGAATTTTTTTATCAGTAAAATTGGAAAATTGGGGAAAAAATAATTGTTGAATCGATAAAATAGGGAAATTTTACCCATTGAAATACATACAATAGTTTACTTAATACATCATAAAAACAAACTTATTCATCAAGAACCTAAACTATACTATACCATGACCTCATGCAGTGCCTGCAATAATTTTACCTACAAGAATTGTTAAAATAAACAAAACCAATTTACTTAGGAAATATTTGTAAAAAAAAATATATTTCTTGGCTTTGGGACTTTTTCTTCTTGATTGGGAAAAAATGTACCTAGATAGCATTGGGAATTAGGCCGATATTCGGACCCGTGGGACACCTGAAAAAAGCCATGAAGATATACAGGGTTCAATGTTTTTAATTTTGTAAACAATATAAAATGAAGTACTTTCCCAGGGGAGATATCACTGGAGACATGATCAGGTGCTCCATAAGATTGCTGACACTCTTGAATGACAGCAAAAAAAGGCTTAGGAACAAATAAGCACCAGGCATATCAACTTCGTACAGGCTGGATTAAGGATAAAGGGCAGAAAGAGAGGACAACAAAGTATCTTAGATGGTACCAAGGACTGGGAATTGAGGGCAGCCATAGGAAAACAGCTGCAGTTTCCAGACATTTTTCACACCACCCTACATTCAGACATTATTATAACGGGTATGACTAAAACACGAAAGGGACGAAAGGAACGAAAGGAACTTATTAAAATGGAATTTTCAAGAGAAAATTGTTAATAGTCATGTTTTTATTGTGGATTGTTAAAATACTAAATAATATTTATAAAATTCGTAAACTTTAAAAGTCCAGTAGGTAATAATAATAATAAAAAATCCGGGGCTCAGTGGATCCGCAGTATACACTTAGCCGTTTCGTGCGAAAGGAATGTTTTTCTTCCAGTACATTATTCTAGGCGTTTATCTTTTTCATGTATCACGCTTACTTTTTCATTACTTTGCCAAATATTACAATAAGATAAGTGTTTAAGAAACATATATCGCATTTGACGACAACAGTTACAAAAAATACACAAGCCTTCTTCAGTAGTTCAATACTGAGTTCCTTTCGTAGCGAAAGGGATACAGCAGGCATATCTAATATTTGTAATAATAGCTCAAAAATAACATTTTATCATCGAATTTTATTAAACGTTATGGCTTTTCATATTTCATAGATCAAAAACTTGTTGTTGTGATAAAAAATCACTTTCATGTTTTTTGTTAGTTCCATTCGTTCCTTTCGTGTTTTAGTCATACCGTTATTATAACCTCTGCTCAGCAAAGACAAAGAAGATAATCCTTGTTGAGTTGACAGTGCTCTGGGAATAGCGGTGTACCCAGGCAAATGAAAGAAAGAAGAACAAATATGAGGAGCTTGTTCAGGAGTGTAGACTGGCAGGATTGAATGCTTGGAACTACCCAGTTGAGGCTGGCTGCCATCGATTTCCTGCACCATAGTTATGGAAGATGCTCCAAGAGGTAGGCATCGATGGGCAAGCAAGAAAGCTGGCCATTAAGAGCACATCTAAGACTGCAGAAAGGAGCTTCAGCTGGCTGTGGCTGAGGAGGAATGCCAGTAGCTGGAAGCCGTCCATTAATGGGTAGTGTCTGGCAAACCACAACTTTGAGCTTGTCCTGGGTTTAAAAGGGCAAAACAAGCAGTCTCAAGTGGTATCCAGCTGTTGACATTAGTGGATTGCAGTTTATCTGTATTGTGCAACAGAAGTTAGATAAAAAAATAAGCATTCTTGTCATTTAACATTTGGCATGTGTTCAGGAAAAACCTCATTCTGAAGACACCAGCCAATGAGTGAACGTGTTTCAAGTTTGTTACTAAATATGCTGCTAAATATATAAGCTGCAGCACACACGGGTTTCCAGAAAAACATACTGCATCAACAAAAGTCAATAGTTTGACCATTATAATTATTTTTGTGCTTTTGATTTGTAATATGCAGAATTCCAGCAAACTTTGACAGATTTAGAACACAACCAGTTGGGTCTTGCTAGCTTAGGACCAGACCATCAATCTACTAGTGAATGTTGTTCGGTAGTGCATTAATGTCAAACCCCGATATGTCGAATGTTAGTTGCATAATTCGCTTCGATATTGTAGGATATATAACAACTTAAAACTTCTAACATTGTGTGAATTGCATATGAAATGTAGTAAATATTTCATTCCCTCATACACAACTTGCAGGAATAACAAAGGCGTAAATTACTTCAGTTGCTTATGAGCAAATTGGTAAAATGAAATGATCATATTCAAAATGACAATACTTATGAGCATACCATGCAATATGAAAATGAATCCCAAAAGCAAAACCTGGAGGCTGTTTTCAGATGTGTTTCAAAATATTGACGTTTGTGCTTGTTATGTCCCAATTTGTGACCAATTACACAATCAAACGGTGAAATCCAAATATAACCAAATGCATTCATAGTTTATTTTACGGATCAAAAGGTAATTTGCGGATGTGAGATCGCTGGTACATAGTAGTTTTCGCGAATAAAATAAAAGGAAAGGAAATACTCCTCCATTTTTCTGTTATACCATCAATTCCCCTATTTCAATCATTTTCTAAATGGGTTTTGTCAGCTTTGAGGTGTTCTACCCTGGCTGAAATTCCATATATCTTAAAGGCCCTCTTATATCCCGCATAACTGCATAGAGAGATACTAGAAGTCACATGACTATACTCATCACGTGATTTAAAAATGGCAGCTTGTCGAAGGCAAAAGTTTGGAAGTTGAAATTCGGCAAATATACATAAAAATGAGCCTGTTGAAAAGCATCAAAGGGACCATCAAAACGGTCCAAGAGGACTTGTCTGAAGGGTAACACTCACTGCCATATTTAATTCAGTAGATCCCAAAACTTCTGCTCGAAATTATATAAATTTGGGGTTAAATTTGCATTAAATTCTAGCCGAGATCCTGTTCCGGTTTCTTTCTCTTTTTTTTTTCAAAGCAGCTGATCAAATCAACTGCCAATATTTATTGATGAAATAAATTTAATGTCACCAGTAAAACTCCTGACCAGGCTATGTATTTATATGTACATATTGGTGTAAGTAATTATAAGATTAACAATTTATTTTTTTTACCTGTCATACGTAAGTGCGTATATCGTTGAACCCTCCGCTTGTTTAAAAAACACATGTGAGGAAAATTGCACTAGATTGTACCAACTGCAGCTGACAGTTAATGAACACCAGTATGTTGCTTCTTTGCTGGGTCATATCGACTTGCTCTCAAATTACACTAATGGGGAACCTAATTTTTATTTTACATGGAACTTTATACACAATTGGAAGGGTTACCAGTCAAAACGGACCCAAGTTGAAACGGTGCCAAATTGGTCAAAACGGACCCTTAAAAAGTCAAAACGGACCCCTTCCCATTCAAAATAGTCAAAACGGTGCCAATTATGGTCAAAACGGTGCCACTTTGGTTAAAACGGAAAAATATATTGCATAATATTTAAAGGATGAATAGTTAAGTACTTTTGAATTAATATAAATTTTAAAGAGATTAATTATTGTTACAAACATCATATAACATAAAATACATTTATTAAGCATATACAGCTGAGCTCATTACATTTACAATAAATACATATTTTTCATTTCAATGCATGCAGTGATTTTTTAACAACAAAAAATACAATATGCGTTGTGAGAGTGTTAATCATAAGGACAAATATTTAAGTATTCATAATATAAATATTGACATATATGTTTTACTAATATGGTAATTAATTGCTAATAATAGTGTTGTCTCTTAGCTTAAACCCTTTAGTACAAAATATTGCTAATTTATACAACGTTGATTTGTCTTTATTAGTTCTAAAAATTTAAACATACTTGGTGATCGTGAGTAGTAATTTGGAATATATCTTTCTCTTAAATCTTTATATAGTGGACAAACACATGTAAAATGGTACTCATCTTCTACATCATTTAGATTACAATAAATACATTTTCTTTCACTCCTTTCAATATTACGATGCCTTTAAAAATTTTAATTTCTAAATTTCACATTTTCAATCATATTCATATAGTTTTCATTAAATGATACTTTCAATTGTTTATAAATATAGGTTTAAAGAAGAACATAGTGTTACATTTTCATGCCATTAAGAGATATAGATCTTAATCTGTTCAATAAAACAGGAATTAATGCACTTACATTCACTGACTCTGGAAATAACCAAACATCAATGAAGGCCGGTTTTGCAGTATTTCTTTTATTTTTGACGACCAATTCATTTTCCTGCATTTATTTTCATTTATTTCTTTTTGAAATCTTACAACAGTACTTAGAATACAATTTTTAATTTTTATGCCAAATAATTTTAACCAATACTTCACTATTCGCACATAACGAGAGATATATAAAGGGTATCTACCAAGTGATTCTATTCCCCTACCTTGACATATCGTGCAGTATATAAATTCCAATTCAAATGAGAGAGAGAAAAAAAGAAAAGAAAGAGAGAACGATAGAAAGAAAGATTATGATGGTTTAACTTGGAACACACACACACCTTCATTATAATTCATCTTTAATATGAAAGAGATATGCAGGATTGACTGGCCATTTTTAAATTAAAAAAAGTATAACTCATGAAGTCATTAAATCTATTAATATTTATTAAAAATAAATGTAAGAAATTCTTATTATATAAATAACCTTTCTATTTCGTACAGACACAAGTACACACTCACACATTTGATTTGTCACACTTAAAATAAATATGGTCTTGCCCTATTTTAATAATTCAATCTAAATGCTTTTTACAATTTTATCAGATTGTTCACATATTCGTATTCATTCATATATAATGGGTCCGTTTATATGGGGCCGTTTTGACCAATTTTCTCACCAAGTTGGGACCGTTTTGACCAATTTGGCACCGTTTCAACTTGGGTCCGTTTTTACTTGAGTCCGTTTTGACTGGATACCATTGGAAGCCTTCATAAACCAAGTCAGTCTAAAATAAAATCCTTATTGGGGGTGGGGAGGGTAATGAAATGGGGGTGGGGATCATGGTGACTATACTGGCTTCAACCGGCAGAATGCAATCTGCTTATCTGTCTCAGACCATGTCAGTCCCTTACTCCACTGATGCAAAATGGGGCTGTACTGGCATACACAGACACTATGCCAGGTTAACTCCATGGTTCTCAGTTTTTCGAATTTGAGTTAAGTATTCCCAACCACCATGAATTACTGCAGACTATCATGAAAGACACACAGTTGAGAGCATTTAAAACATCTGTGACAGTCTGCAGGATCAATGCATCAGGGATCTTGTCTTCTAGATTTGACACGGTTTCTCCTGGACCACCATCCAGGCTGTGTCAGGTTGCTAATCTGGGACAATGAGAGCTAGGCTTGAAATTAAAAAAAAAAAGATAATCTGAAATTAAATCTAAGAGATTCAAAATAAAAGACAAGAAACTTAAAGTACTGTGAATTTAAATGAAAGTTAAAGACAAAAGAGAATCAAAGGACTGAGAGGCCTTATGTTGCATTAAGCATAACCTGAAACAGTAAAGGAGAAAGTCAAGTGTCGTAAACTTTGGAAATGTTTTATTGATTTTCCTCATCAAATGGATCTTTTAGCTATTTTATCATTTACTGGGAGGGCCGAATACTCGTTTTTCATTGAAATATCTATTTGATTAACTAAGGACATATTACATGCCAGAGCACTGGCACCGCATATCCTCATCCCTGCTTTTTCTCCTACATTACATATATTGTTTCAGTATATAAAATGTAGGAGAAAAAATAAGAATGAGGGTATGTGGTTCAAGTGCCAGTGTGCCAAGGTATGTGAATTGCTGCACTTCATATACAGCACGTCACTGGCCTATGTCACTGAGTTTCATCGTATTTTAATTGATAATTCTTCACACTTCACACTTACGCATCTTTATGTGCCGTGACAACAACTTCAGTAATAAAATGATAAAAATCATACAAAAAAGATTGTAGTGCATTTTCATCATGTAAGATATATAAAAAATGTCACTTGCCTAAACTGGAGCTAGTCATGCCAGCATATGTATCTATTATCAAACAGGTCCACATATTGCTTGCTCGCTAAAGCGCATTGAATTTGGATATCTGGTATTCAAATTCCCACTATTGGTTCTAATATGTTGTGTTGTAAACAACATAAAAAAAGAAGGAAAATTTACCAGACATAAGTAGAACCCAACCAGTATCATACAGCATTGAAGCACATGACGTTTATCACTGTGCCACAGCAGACAGTGGTATACCGTGACTATTTAAACTTTATACACCGTTACTCTTCTTCCTGTAAACTATATGGAAAGTATCAAGAATTGAGCGAAGACAAATATATTCAATGCAGTATATAAAATGTATGTTTCGTTCTTTCCATCCAGAAGTTTGATATCTTCCAAAATGTTAGTCTCTGGACTTCAGTAGGTGGGGGGGGGGGATATTCTTCAACTTCAGTGATAGCTTATTTTTTTCTGACTAGCCATCCTGACATAAATGTTCAGTGCTCAATTAATTGAGCTTCTGAAATGTTCCAAAAAATTATCTCCATTTTGAGTTACTTTTAGTTTTAGGCCACAACATTATGGTCTTGGATATGTAAATCAGCACTAGATAAATCATTTATACCATCAGGAGGTGTGAATTCAATCCTCAACCAGGGCACACTAAAGTCATTAAAAATGGCTCTCAACACAAGCTTCTGATGTATCTCTTTTGCTTGGTGTTACATGTAGTTTCTGGATTGATTGGAATGGTGTCTTGAAACTGTGACTGGATATGGTATAATGCTCCTTATCTTTGGGGAGATATCTCTCATACAGACAAATTCCCCAAAATGGCCGAGACATTAGATTCAAGCAAACAAATACTGTTCAAGAATGCAGTTGAGGTATTTAAAAATTAAATATTATATATTTTGAAAACACTGAGGGTGTTATGTTTATTTCTATAAAATTTTAGAACACACAATGCACTTGAATATACATGTATAAATATCACATAGAGATATATGCTGGCATTATGTCTTAGTAGGTAGATGTGTACTTGGGTACTGATAATTTTCAATCTAATGTTTCAATCCATGTACCTGAAAGGTACAGATTATGAAAAGCAAATCTTGGTATGATTTTTGAAAATACAAAGGACATTTTGTAGTATTGTCACCATACATAACTAAGAATATAAGTGTTCTAAAATGCCATTGTCTTTTCCTATTCTCAGATTAAAATCTCTAACAACTACAGAGAAGCCGGTTTCTGCTACAAGACAAGTACAGCATCAACAGTCAAAGAAAATCAATTATGATGCTGGAGGGGACATGCTTCACAAGTAAGTTGTTCAATTCTGATTTAATTTCATATATATCAGTTATCCTATAGCAATTTTGCATAGTAGTTAATTTATAATGTCTCATCCATATAATTGAGAGACAGTGTATTGTTTTTGCTTGAGTTGTTTGTCTGTCTTTTCTAATGTCTTGAAGGATTTTACACAAATGTCACCATTTTGAGAAGATGTGCTGAGCACACGTAACAACCAGCTAAGTTTGAGGTCAGTTACAATAAGAAGTCAAAGGTCATATGCAAATACTCTGTGTCAGCTCCAACTACTGTTACTACTATTTTAGAAAATAATCAGTAAGAATATTTAATTGTTGTTGATTTCATATCATTTTAACTGATGATATTCATTGTATATCTCATTCTTTGAGAACAACTTGCTTGACTCTCCTGTTGAGGCATGGAATCATACCCAGATAAATGAAAAAATCCAAATATAATCACAGTTTTATTGTAATGGATTTCAGAAATGAGCTGTTATGGAAAGATCTCTACAGCTATTCAGAAGAAACCGCTAAAAAAGCTCAGGTAAATTCAAGTTTATGTAACTGAATAAAGCTTGCTTTTTCATGCAATGGGAATGATGTCCCCTTTGTTTCTTAATTGTATATTTGCTCAAACTGTCAACTGTGTGAAACTTACTGTGCAGAATCTGTACCATTAAAATGACTCTTTATATTCATTTTTGTGAACGACATAATTTTGTTCATGGCCACAATCACATGCCATACATATACATGCATATGTATTTGTCACGCAATACATCATAACAGCCTCTATATAAATCTTCTGTTCTCAATATACTGATACATCTTAGAGAAAGAGGAAATTTTAGATTTAAGTGGCAAAAAGCTCTTCGAGACCAATAGTGAAGCAATCTGTTGTAGGATGTTGACGTGGAGATCAGCAGACTGCTGGCCTACTTCACCCAGCAGTCACAGATCCTCTCCAGGCTGCAGGATGAGGCCGCTAGCCTCCCGATATTGCTGACTCAGCTTCAGGACATCACAAACTCTCTGGGTGAGATGTCTCAAATATATCATCTTGTACAGACCTTTTCAATGTTTACAGATATATTCAAATTATTCAGTAACTACAGGTATACTTTGATACCTTGCCTATCTCAGGCTCTAATTTGAGTATCATACTCAAATCCCTATTGAAATTAATGGGCAAAGCTTGAGTCTGAGTATGAATGCATACTTAAGTACAATTTTGTTTTTGAGAACACGGGGTCATGTGCCATATCAGCAAGGCCACTAATTAAGACAATCTAGCACATGAGTTTGTTTTGATACTGTTCGTTAGCATTTGACCTAAACATGAATTGGAAATATTCCCTTCACAACAGGTAAAGGTAGGATTTAGTTTTTTAACTGCAGTAACTGGAAAGGTCCCAGTGTTCCAGCTAGGATTTGAAAGGGGCAGGGTGCTAGTACCTCAGAAGGGCACTCCGAGTCGCTCAGCGATGGGAAGGGGGTAGGTGCGGGAGGGGAGAACCCCCTCCTGCAAGGGGGGTTTGGGGGATCTCCCCCCAAGAAAATTTTGAAAATTTACCCATTAAATATGGCATTTGGAGGGTTTTCTGGCTGTATTTTGCAAATAATGAAACATAGTCTGATTCTTTTATGTATTTGAGCTATTTTTTTTTTTTTTTATCAAGGATATGATTTCTTTTTAGCTCACATGAGCACAACGTGCTCAAGGTGAGCTTTTCTGATCGCCTTTTGTCCGGCGTCCGTCGTCCGTGCGTGCGTGCGTCCGTGCGTCCGTGCGTCCGGCGTCAACAATTGCTTCAAACAACATCTCCTCCTAAACGGCTTGGCCAATTTGAAAAATATTTTGCAGGAATGTTCCTTGGATGAAGCTCTACTAAAGTTGTATAAATGGTTCTGGTCCATCGCATAATTAGGTCAAAGGAGCTAAAAATAGATTTTAAAAATGAAAATTGAAAAAATCTTCTTCTCCGAAACCACAAGGCCTAACCTTTTGATTTTTGGTATGTAGCATCATCTTATGGGCCACTACCAAGATTGTACAAATCATAGCCCTATGGTGATAAATGACCCCGCACCAGGGGTCACTTGTTTTACATAGAGTTATATAGAAAAATCTTAAAAAATCTTCTTCTATGAATCCATAAGGCCTAGAGCTTAGATATTTGGTATGTAGCATCATCTTATGGGCCACTACCAAGATTGTACAAATCATAGCCCTATGGTGATAAATGACCCCGCACCAGGGGTCACTTGTTTTACATAGAGTTATATGGAAAAATCTTAATAAATCTTCTTCTATGAAAACCCTGGTGATAAATGACCCCGCACCAGGGGTCACTTGTTTTACATAGAGTTATATGGAAAAATCTTAAAAATCTTCTTTATGAATCCATAAGGCCTAGAGCTTAGATATTTGGTATGAGCATCATCTTATGGGCCACTACCAAGATTGTACAAATCATAGCCCTATGGTGATAAATGACCCCGCACCAGGGGTCACTTGTTTTACATAGAGTTATATAGGAAAATCTTAAAAAATCTTCTTCCATGAATGCATAAGGCCTAGAGCTTAGATATTTGGTATGAAGCATCATCTTATGGGCCACTACCAAGATTGTACAAATCATAGCCCAATGGTGATAAATGACCCCACACCTGGGGTCACTTGTTTTACATAGAGTTAAATAGGAAAATCTTAAAAAAATCTTCTTCTATGAATCAATAAGGCCTAGAGCTAAGATTTTTGGTATGTAGTAGCATCTAATGGTTCATTACAAAGATTTTCAAAGTCTTGGCCCTACGGTGATAAATGACCCTGCGCCCAAGTCTTCTCTGAAACCATATAGCCCATTGCTTAGATATTTGGTGTGTAGTATTGTCAGGGGTAAAATGTTTTAGATTAAGTTATATCAGAATCCTTGTCTGTTTAAAAACCTTGACATCAGTTGAAGCAATGGTACTCAGGTGAGCGATTCAGGGCCATCATGGCCCTCTTGTTTAAAAGACCAATTAATTGCAATAATTTATTTTCTGCAACTTTGTTACGTGCATTTTGAGGTCATTTTTTCCTTGGAAACTTTTTATAACTGTGAAATGTCATAACAGATTTTTTTTTCAAGAACTGAAAAGCCAAAACAGAAAAAAAGTTCTCAAAAAAATATTTATGATTAATAGTGTACAGTGTAGTGCAGTACAGTACCTTAAAAGGTTACCCACGCTTGCATTTTAAATAAATCTCCGATCAATTCTGGAATGTTCTCGTTTTTTCCTCTTTTCATGTCATGTTAATTGAAAAAAAAAATCGTACTAATGTTATAAATCATTTACTTAAAACCAGTAGATTGAATATAATGAGTTGTTCGTGTCTGACATGATTGCGGGGAATTCGCCAGTATTTTTCCTCCAAATTTGTGCACTGCACAGTACAACTAGCAAAATAATCGGCCGGTGTTGTAAAAATGATGGCATTATTTACATTTAGAATGAATATTTATCATTAATTCTATAAAAAAAAAATGCCTTCGTCATTGTAAGTTTATATATATATTGAAATAATATACTTGCATCGTTCGGTTGTTTCCGTACGTGTGAAGAACGAGGATATAGTACGATTCGAACGGGCGACTTAAGTATTTGCCTTTTCTAGCTGAGCTAATCTTCTTTTCACCGATGGCATTTTTAATCGTATTAAAGAGATTGGGTGCGTATATCATAACCTATCGAAATAAAATGATTCAAAATCATTTTACAATTCAATATAATCACAGACATATCATTTGATGTTTTGAAATACAAACCATTTTTCCTTTCAGTAACTGCATTAATTACCTGCTTATTTCCTTTAGTGTTTGAAATTATATTTTGCCCAATGAGATCATTCCATTTTTCAAATTTTTGTCTCCATTTAATTCATTTAATCGGCATAAACTTGTCACTAAATACTATTCCGTTAAATCAGCTGATCAGTTTAAACCAGCTTCAAGCACCTTCAGTGCGCATGTGCGGCAAGGTGTGTCGAGAGGCGGAGCTTTATGTGTTTACCAATATCACGCGTGTGTAATGTGTTACAGGGTTTTCTGATGGGGACGCATGAAAATCGATATAAAAGAAAAGCACAACATCAATAGTGAACCATCAATCTGATTTATCCAAAATAACAAAAGAACTGACTACCCTTCCACTTAGTTTAGTTTGGACATATTTTATTGCCGTAGATAATAATGGTACAATATTGAAGATTTTAGAAAATAAGTAAAAGTGTCTGACCAAAAGTTCTAACAACATTAGTATCGGCCATCTCCTTGAAAGTATTTGTATAATTTCAATGTCTACGTATGCTTACATAGAATAGGCAAAATAAAACTAATCACTAGACAAAGCAATTAAGTAAATATCTGATTAAATTTTTGAAAATAACAGCACTATTGTTGTAAATGAAAAAAAAAACTGATACATTTTACGAGGTAAGATGTGTAATAATATGAATGAAGAGATTAAAAAAAAATAACTGAAAAATATAAATAAATAATGAGAAGAGAAGAAAAGAAGGCTAACAAACAAAGGCTACTAAAACGGAAAAAATAATAATGTCCCATTGCAAAACACAAAGTAACATATATATAGGTGCAAATAAATGAACGTTTCTAAACAGTATAATAATATAATCTTTCAACACTTTTTTGCCAAAGAGATCAAAGTCGGGGTCCGGTTCAATGCTCATTTTTTCAGCCTCCCCGAGCGTAGTTCTACACAGCTAGAGCAACGCTTGACCTTTGACATATCATGTTACATGTCACGCCGGGAACAGGTGGATAAGGCGGAGTCTCAAAAATCATTACACTGCTAGAGCGACGCATTGACCTTTGACATAACATGTTACATGTCACGTGATGTAATTCACGCCGGGAACACGTGAATAGGGCGGAGTCACAAAAAATCAATACTATATTTGGAATGTGAGACTGCGTTAAGTTGCAAAACATAATTTCAAACACTAAGTAGGTTAGTGTTATTTAGTAAGCATTAATTCCATTAAATCGGTCGCGCGGCTGTGCCGCGCCAGACCGATTTAATTTCATTAATGCTTACTAAAAAACACTAACCTATACTAAGTACTTGTTTTCATCAGTTTGATTGTTTATAATTACACTCACTTTGTGATTACGCAAGGTAATAGCTCGCGAATCCTAATGACAAGCAGCTTAGCGTCTGATTGGTCGGATTGTATGTCAGGGCGGAGCTACCACACGACAGTTAATCAATACTGGCAAGCTGCAACTGTGCAAATGACGAGTAATGAACTGATGTAACAAACATCCTATTTGAAACAAAGGGACAGTTGGATCAAAGGGCAGGAGGGCGGTTAGATCTAAGACAGGGTAGATCAAAGGGCAACAGGGTGGGTGGTTTTGGGGAACGGGCGATCCGCCCTGCTATTCAGGGCTAGCTGGAACACTGGGTCCATTACTCAGTTGCAACTCTAGGGTCAGTTTTAATTATAACATGCAAATATTATGTGTTTTTTTACTGTTTTTCTTCCAAAATGAATGGTCTTACAGTTAGATCAGCCCAAAAAAGTATGCTATGTAACAACCAGAGAACAAAATTGCGGAGATACAAAACCATTTTGCAGCAGTATAAAAATAAGGTCAGTGAATAGGGTCATTTTGAAAAGATAATATATCATCTATTTCTCACAGACATAATATATATCAATATAAGGCAATTATTTGATGTCCTCATAAAGTTATTCTCACAAGAAAAGGTGATTTTAATACCAGTCTGATATTAATAGCTGTTTTTGTGTTCCTCTTTAAATGTGTTTTAGTTAACTGGTAATATTCAATATATTGATTACTTTATGTGGATAATGTACACACAGCCCATGTGGAGGAGGAGTGTGATAAAGTGGAGGCGGGGCTTGTTCATCTGGAGAACATCTGTGAGGAGCAGGACTTCCGCCGCAACATGGCCTCCCACCACAAACAGCTGGCAGCATACAAGATGAAAAAAGAATATGAGTTACAGAGATATAAAGGTCAGTCTGTAACATTGTTTCCTTGTCATTTTTATGCTCCCACTTTGAAAGTGGAGTCATATAGATTTGCCCTTCTGGGGCCAGTTTCACTAAACATTGTATGAACAAATTTGATAATAGTCGTAAGTCTTTTGTTTTACATAGTGTTTACTAATGTCTTATTTTCACAATAAAACATGAAGAAAGATGACCCAATTTATTACATTACACAAACACAACACTTTTTGTAAAGAAAAAATCACAAAAAAAAATACTATTTTACATCTGTGAATTTACACTTACAAAGATTTTTTTTCATATGAATGTTTAGTGAAATGGGGCCCCAGTTCTTCACAAAATTTTTGTGTTCAGTTGAGAATATATCCAAAACTGTATGATCTAGAGTTATTTTACAGCAATGTTCACCTGGGTTTTCATTTTGAAATTCATTGAGTCATGGCTCCTGACTTAGTGAAACTTGTGTAAAACAGGGGTATCAATGTCCAGTGGACTTTCTTTTATCTTGTATTTAGTTTGACTGTTTTTATTTGTTTTACTTGTTTTTTTTTTTGTTGTTGTTTTCAGAGAAAGGAATCAAGATACATGTATTGAAATTACCTCGAGAATAATTGTTGTATTCCAGCCTTAAAATATTTTGATATTACCATAATATTTTTGTTAGTCTCTAATATTTTTTTTGAAAAGATGGACTTGACCCAATATTAAGGTTCAATAAACATGTTTACATGGAAAATTTTGTGGGTTTTCAATTTTTCAATTTCAAGTAAGAAAAACAAAAACATTTTCGTTTAATAATAGTATTCTAATTCAGTTTCAAGCATGAAAATTGAAAAATAAACCACAAATCCATTTTTGTTTTTCAATATAACACATGCTTGATATTGAATAAAGATAATCGAAATTGGGCTAGTTTTTCTTTTTTTATGACTTGAAACAGAAAAACCATTGGACAGTATATACACAATACACAATCCTTTGTGCTTGTCTTATGATTCATTTCCTTGATAGTCAAGTAAGGTATAATTAAAAGCTAGTGCTTAAAAAATTGTTTTGTTCATTCACCCTGTTGCAGTCCAGCTAGCCAAGGAGCATGCAGAGAAGGTAGACAATTTCAACAAGAAACAGGAACACTTGCTGCATGAGCGACAGTCGGCATTCCATGACCAGTTCACCCAGGATCTGGACTACTTCAAGAAACACGGAGAGCCTGCTCGTGAGTCACTAAATATAGCTAAAACTCTTTACGTCAAGGATATTCATGTACAAAATAGTGACAAGATGAATTTCAATTTACTGAATTTTAAATGATATATGAAATAATGGGTTTGTTTGCCTTGCAGACTGTGCAGAATCTGAGCTACAGTATTGTATGAGCAAACAAGCAGACCTCTGATAAGACACAGCTCCTTCCAGATCTGCTCTAATTGCCAAGAAGTCAAAACATGTTTATATTCTTATTCTTTTCATTAGCTTAGATGCTGGTGTGTGCATGGTCCTTGATGCATGAGGAAACAGGAGTACATGTAGAGAGCATGTATCTAAATGGGCCAGTACATACTCTCATATGTAATGCCAGACTAAACTGGAGTTGAACCTAGATTTCACTGTTGGAACTCCAGTTTATTTATTTCATAAACTTCAAAAATCTGTACTATTATCACTTATAGGTGGAGCAAATTGAATACGGTATATTTTTCTCACATAAATATATGTCTTTAGTTTGAAATAAATGTAGACAGGGTTAGATAATATAGTTAATGTATTTTAAAGTTTCTGTGTGTGACGTATTATTTGTTTACAGTGCACGTGAATCTAGTGTTCGTCATTAAGTCTTGTGTTTTGTACTCGCCAGCCTCGTTTTGTATTCGTCTAACATGTGACCTGTTTCTTATGAATATTTATAAAACCTTCTGGAGGTATTTTACCTTATTAGGAAATATCTGAATTTTGAGAGTGAGACAGAGTGCGTGCTGCACGAGCTTTTAATTTAAATTTCGCTGTCTTCCGCCTCCCTAAATTTCACGGCTCTCTCTCTCTGGTCGCCGAACCGTACGGTTCTGGTTCTTCTACTTCAATAAACTTCTTTCAACTTTGTCAATGTTGAATGGCATCATTTTCTTGTTGAGTAGAAAGATATTTCGACTGTTTCAACTTTACATATTACGTGAAACTATTATTTGGAACTTATTTCTTGATTTGGTAAAGACGAAGCAGAATCCACGTATTGTTTCTTATTGAAACCCCGGCTACATAAATACTACTCCCTGTTAATATATGAAAGTAGGCTCAAGAGTCCATATTTACTGTAAATGGTAATAATTAGATAAAACTCTGGAGAATAACTCAGTGGTAGAGTGTCCACTTTGCATTCGGGAGGTCTGGGGTTTGAATCCCAGCTAGAGCCACGACAAACTAAAGACATATAAAAGAGTTACCAGATGCACCCTTGCCTGGTACTCTACAAAATGGGTTGCTATGGGAACTTGGAGTACTCAGTATTGATTCTATCAAGGAACATATCTCCCGTGTATCGGTGCTATACACTGGGCACGTAAAAGAACCAAGGGGTCTATTCGCAAAATGAGCTAGTGTATCGCACACAGACTCCCTTATATCCAATTACTGTCTCTTCCATTGCTGTCTCCTCAGCAAAAAACAACAACAACAGGACCCACACATGGGTAAACCTTGACCATAAGGTCTAAAATAAAATCATTATAATCAGAAAATGATTGCTAGCCATTACAATAGAAGAAGAAGAAAAACATCTCATATAGCTTTCAACTTTAGAGTTTTGATTTCATTCTACTTTGTATTATATGTATGTGAATTGTCTTATTGTTGTATCTGACCAATACAATATATTTAAACTAATTGGATAAAACTGCATATGCATAAAAAAGACAACTTTTTAAAGATCCATACATTTCTTTTTATATGTGTGAAATTTTATTTTGTTTTCATATATTGCATATTTCTGATGAAGGACATATTTGTGAAGTAAACTAGCATAATTTATCCACATTGTTTTCAGGCATTCCACTAACACCTGAAAGTGCCAAAAAGCTGGACTTGGGTGACATAGAGATAGAGGAAGATACTGGTGCCTTAGATGCCTTCCTTGAGTCCAGCACTAGTGATACTACACAAGGAGGTCAGCCTGAGATATGACTGGTTTAACACTTTACCTCTACAATATACTATTAATTACAACTTGGTTGACTTTTGACTGGTCGCAGACTTACTAACTCATGCATATGCATAGTCGCTAAACACTTCTAAATGTTATATTATGTCTGGCAATATTTTCATGCATATTTGATTTATCATACAATTATATCAAATGTGAACTTACATTGTCAGTTAATGTCATTTTGATTTTCTTACATATCAATCATAACTTGAAAAGCATGGGCCTTCGTGTGAGCAAAGATGAAGTTGAGAAACATAATTCTACATATTTCAGACACAAAAGACAACTCAGATGCAGATGTGCTCAGTGACAGTGATGCTCCAGTCACAGAGGTAACTCCTGAGATTACCTCCCCTTCTGAAGAAATCAGCCCACCACCAGGGGTGGCAGAACAAACTGACTCTTCTACAGTGAATACAGAAAAGACTTTAGAGAGTACTGAAGAGACAACTGTTGAAACACAGGATAAGAAAACCAGTCAAACTTCTGCTGAAAGTGATAATCAAGTTGAACCAGACAAGAGAGACAAGACTGAGGCTGTAACTCAATGAGACAGCAGTAGTTTGAAAATGTATACCTATGCAATGCGTAACACAGTTACACCCTGCTTATGCATAGGGTTAAGCTATATGAATGTTTTTTTTTGTTTTGATGTTTTTTTTGTGTGTGTGTGGGGGGGGGGTTGAGGGGGGATGATAAAATAAATTTGGAGATTTGTTGGGGATTAAAAAGTAAATTTGGAGATTAGTTCCGTTGCAATAAGAAGAACAAATTTTGAAAAAATTGCAGCATTTCCAATGTACTGAAAATCTTTTAAGGTATAAAACTTGCATAGTTTATTTTTTCTTCATTTAAAGAGATTATTATAAACTACATTTCACATTTTTCTCCACATGATCTGAGTCCTTGCAGGAATGTTTTATAAAGTGTGACTGTAAATACGCTTTGGGGTTTTGGCCAGGTTTCAATCTTTATCAGTCAAATTTGTGACTAATTCTTTTGGTTTAATGCAAAGGATTTCAAATTGTGGTTGTGAATTTGAATTCACAAGTCATTTTAGTTATTATTTTTTTAATCTGTGATTTCTGATTCTCAGAGATATTTTTTTATTTTAACATTCCTTTATTTTGATAACAAGCTTAATAATTGCAGATAGGTGTTTATTTATCCTGTTAATTAGATACCTTGTTTGAGAATTCACTTATTTTGGAGAATACAGGACTTGCAAAATTTTGTTTTAGTTACAAAATATCTAAGGATGTTTTTTGAATACATCTCAAATACCACAATTCATCATACTTTTGAGTATATAAATGCATTTAAAAAATAGGATTATCCTCAAGATTTCAAGATATGCACATTTCAAAGTGATATTCATTACAATATTTGAATATATGGCTGATGAAGATTGCATTTTGAAAGTTAGTTCTGATCATTTCAATGCATTATAGTGGTGAACATTTTTTTTATTATGAAAAAGTTACTGAAATCACTAACTTTGGAAACAAATTATGCCCATGATGGAAGTGTTATGATAAGGTTTACAAATAATCATCATCAACTCACTCTTCCTACTCTCTGTAAATAGAAGGAAAATATAAATACCTTCTTGTATGCTGAAAACAACCTTAATATATTTAAGTTTATATTAGTATTTATTACATGTATTTTCTTGACAAACTCGATCAGTTTGCATAAGACTTTGATATAAGAAGTTACTTTATTCTGCAGCTGATTGAAGCTTAAGAGTGGCATCATTCTGTCACATACATGTTCACAAATTTCTCCTTTCTTTTACAACATTTGGGTATTAGCATTAACTTCTTGTTTAACAAGTCAAGTTAACAGTATTCTTTCCTTTAATTCAGTGCATGTATTATTATATATTTTTATTTACCAAATATAGATATTTTCTTTGATATATTTTGAAAAGTAATTTATGTACACGACTTTATAAAGCAAGGCCAAAACTTGTTTTGTTGTTTTCATCACAATTTGCCTTTACAATGGAGATTTAAGATGTGAGTAACTTTTATTCTTATATACACTGCTCATAAATGTATTGTTGGAGTTTAGATCTTTCCCTTTTTAAAACATATATACAAAAGTTGTAGGTTTTAATTATAGCTTCTTGGGGAAAAATATTAATGTCATACAATATCATTTTCAGAAACGTTCACAGAAACCTTATATTTGATCTACACTGATTTTATAAAAATTTTTTTTTTTCTGTTCATGATTTATATTCATTTTTCATATCTGAATCAGGAATGCTATTTGATTGTGATTTAACCTTGATTCTAATTAATTGTAAGAAGTATTTTGATAAAGAGTTCAATATAGGAAAATTCTGTTTTTTTTTCATTGAAATTGTATATGGTGTTTTCTACAAACATAAACCACAAGAAATCTAAAAATCTAATACTCGTATGAACCTCCTATTTTCTTGAACAAAAGTGTTCAAATACAGTTAATAAGTACCCAGGAAAATAACTTTCATAGTGTTACTGGAAATGAACAATTGTACAGTACATTGTATATAGCCACACCTACCTGAAGAAGGACCTGGGACCATGATGGTGTCGAGAAACCATGAAGCTTAACCTGTCATATTGTTGGTACATATCATCTTCAACACCAAACCAGTTTTATTGTTATAGGTTTATTTGTTATATCATTCCTGTTACATGTATTTACATGTACAATATTCTTTGTATATTGAAATGCTACAAATAAAGGTGCTTTAAGTTAAATTTGGTTTCTGTTTTTACATGGCTTGTTACAAATGAGAGAAGTCCGTGGCCGAGAGGGTAAAGTCGCTGACTTTAACACTCACTCAGCCCCTCACCGCATCAGTTTGAATCCCTGCAATGTCATTCAGATTTTCATGTGAGGAGGCCTTCCAGCTGGCTTGCGGTAGGTCGGTGGTTCTACCCGGATGTCTCCGTGCATTCGGGGTCTTCCTCCACCTGTAATGAGCTGGACGTCGCTATATGACTGAAATACTGTCGAAGCAACGGTAAACGCAAATAGTCAAGTCAGGTCAAATGATTTAACATGGTTGGATGAACAATCAATAAAGAGAAATTAAGGACGTTTTAGTGGGTTATCACAGAGAAACAGCAACTTTAAAGATTCATTTAAATTTTCTATATGAAATACATAAAGAAATTAGGCATCCCTTAGGGGCCTCATTTCTTAAGGGATCAACTTCATTTTAGCAAAAATGGAAGATCACTATGAGCATACCATTTATGCCAAAGGAAATTAAATTCTGACCACTGGTTTCAGAGGAGATTTTTTAAGCTTTAAAAGTAAAAGTCTGTTGGTTGCCGTGACAAGCGTAGTTGTGCATAGATCTGGTTTATTTTAGCAACTTTTTTTTTTGATGGCCACCCAAGGATAATTCATGCCAAGTTTCATCAATTTCTATCCAGCGGTTTCAGAGAGTTTAAAGGAAATTATTGACGACGGATTCAGGGTAATCTTAATAGCTAACCTTCAGCACAATGTATTCTGTTGAGCTAAAAACAAGCATGGTGAGGTATACATTTTTTTTTTTTTTTACATTTTCAAGAAGCCTATATATCAGAGGATTCAATCTTAAAGGAAATCTAAGTGTCCGTTGATTTTTTTTTACAAAAAATATATAAGGGTATATATAAAATTTCATAGCTTTTGGGAAGTTTTTGTATACATTATGGTTATGACACAATGGGATTTTGCTCGTTTTGCATTATCCATGCATGTTTGACAGTATTTTTACCTGTAACGTGTAAAACACAAGTTACAAACTGTGATAAAATATTCAAAAAATATTATTTTGGTATGATGCTAATTAAAGTATTTAGAATGCAATATATCCTATTTTCAACGCTTTGATATTTTTTTTTTCATTTTTTTTTCTTAGCAAACAGTGATGTTTTACCAGAAGCGAAATCTCTAAAACGACCATGATGACCCCCGCCCCTATTTTTTATTATATCTTTAAAGAGTCTTATGTACTTATGTGTAAAATTGAGGAAAAAAATATCCGCTAAAAAAACAACAAAAACCAAAAACAAAAAATAAACCAATAAAAAAAAAAAACACCATCAAAACAATCAAACAACAACAAAAAGAAGAAAAACAACAACAAAAAAACATAACAGCAACGCCGAAATACATGTATATGTATAAAATTTGCTTGATCTGTGCTTTGATTATAGGACAAAACCATCTCTACACTTAATAGTTTACTATGGTACTAGTGTATGTTTACTGTTATATCGGCAGATAACCGTTTCCCAAACCCTTTTGATGCCTGACCATCGGCTTCCTGTCTGGACTGTACTCGTATATCTTGCTTTTACCAGCAAGCAAGGCACGCTCTTTTACATTTATATGGCTTTCCCCGTGTTTCGACCGTCCAGATAGCCAACAGTTTACTATCCAGAATGTTTAGCCATGGAATTATGCTTCAAGTCTAGCGCATCAGTCCACTATTTTGTCTCTGTGCTGTATGCATTAATCCAAAGGCTTTGATATGTCAACTAGAGATCATCTGACGACCATCAGCATAATTTATTACAGATATTTAAATACCATAAGGCATAATAGCCTGATAGGGCTAGGTATTTTGTGTGATATTTTTTATTTTTTACTTTAAGATTATTTTCAAAGACCTTATTCAAGATCTTATATATATATCTTATATATATATATATATATATATATATAACTCCTTACACCAAAGAATAAGCCCAACGTGTATGATATCGGGTTACCAAGTTAACTCATATGATCTGTTTAAATTAGGCTTATGGTACTCTGGTGAGCGTTATAGTCTTTTAAAAACACAATGACCCTCTTGTTACTAATATATAAGCAATTGATGATAAAGAATAAGAAATATTTGAACAACTGATAATGAAAATCACTACGGTAACCTCAGCTGCCTAGTCTATTGCTGAATTATCATTAATAAGAAGTTGCTGGGCTAATACAACCTGCCCATCCCGGTTATATATAAGAATAATACAGATAAAGACTTTGTTTCATGAGGTAAAAAGTGTAACATGTCAATGCGACCCAGTGAATGTACTAGACTAGAGCTATGAATGGATTTCTCTATTTTCAAAGCATTCTAGAACATAAATGCCCTATTCTTTCTTTGAGCTGCCCATATGATTATGATACGAGACATGCTGCGAGTCTGTGCCCTTCCTATTGTGAAAGTTAATTTATGTACACGTACTAAGGTCATGAGTGTGTTATTGAGGAAAGAAGCATTTGCAATTTTCATCATATATACAGCAAATGTGTCATGTCATAGCAAAAAATAACAACAGCCATTTTCTACAATTCTTTACATCTTAATAATATGTAAGGCTTTAAAAGCAGTGCATTGGTGGATTGTGCTTCTCAAAGGATTTTGTGTTGTGCTGTTTGTAATTGAAACACCTAAGATTGCTATTGAGATAGGCCAAATAAAACAATAGTTACATGTTATAGGTGACATGGACAAAATATAAGAGGGTTGGTAGGTTTAGAAGACGCGTCATGTTCAGAACTGATTGGTCAATCTTCTACGGTCAGTCTATACTGTAGACGCGGGCATTGCATTCTGAATATCATATTTGTTAATTTCTTATCTAATCTAATCATAAATGGATTTACAAGAACACTATCGCATGTGTTAATCATTGTCATTATTTACTAGGGAATGTAATTTTAGTGACTTTAAAAACATCGCTTTGAAAATACACACTTTTTATTGTAAAATAGTAAAATGCATCACGGCGAAAAGAGCCCCCAGGCACAACTCGGCCTTACAATAGCAGTCATACATAACAAATGCCCTTGTTTTAAAATATAAAGCTTGTACTTTTCATTTCTAATAGTGTGTCTTCTTGTTGTTCACGTTTATTCATTTTCTAGCATTACAGCTCCAAAGTTTTATAGAGAAGAGCATAATCTGGTATGACAACTTTTCAATGTACATATTCAACATCTGACCAAATATGAATTCTTAATGCTTGTCTCACGCTCTCAGTTTGAGAATTTGTTTCTAGAATTTTGAAAATATTAATCCTATTTTATCAAAGGGAAAAAGATATTTATAGATATATCAAAGAAACTAATTAATTACTAGAAGTCGTTTGTTTAAGTTACAAACGAAGCGGCTTTCCGTTTGCTTATTTTTAAGGTATTGAATATATAAGTTAATACAAAGAAATGGAATAATGATGCATTATAATGTACGATTAAATACGTTAATCATCATTATCATAAATTATATATACTTATGTTTAAAAAAAGCTTTAAATCTTTTTTTCTATTTATTTTCATCTTCTTAAGAAGATATTGAGAAAGCATAAATATGGATCTTATGTGATTACACAACCGTTTACTATCATTCAGAAAAAAACCCACAAAAAAAAAAAAACAGGAACATTTTAAGATAATACTATCCTCAAGAATTGTTTTCTTACGTTATTCAATCGATTTTTTTTTTTTTTTTCATTCTTTATTTAATATCCTTTTCTTTGTAAGCATATGACTTAACATGTATTCATTGCAATTTGATCCACAATTGAAATTGTAAAAAAGAAAAAGAAAAAAAACTTTAAAATCGATGACTTTCAACCTTTAAATTGATTGAGTTTTGCAAATGTCTTCCGATACGCATGCGCCGATAACACATGTTAGCGAAACAAATCAAAGAAATGTTTTCTTCTTTAAATGGAAAAGTTTATGGTGATAGTATCCTTTATAAAACAGTTCAAATTACTACATCTTGTGTCCAGAGCTATTTATAAATGAACTATTAGATCTTGAGGTTGGGATGTGGACGAAGAACTAGTGAGAGTTGCATTTATAACCTGATTGCGTTTCTCATCAATATAGAAAACCAAGCCATTGAGAAACGAAATGATTAAAACATTATTGAATCAAAGGGGCTTACTGTAAAGATTTTATTTCTTATTCTTTTTTTTTTTTTTCTTTTTTTTGAAGATTTTAGTTTATACTGATTGCATACGTTGCACATATTGCACGTTATATGTACATGTACATGTGTTACGAAATGATTTTTGTGTCATGTGGACTCCAACCATACGTCACACGCAGATGTAAATATCAAACATGTTTTCTGATTCTCTCTCCCTCTCTGTCCGCTCTTTCTTTCTTTCTTCCCCCCCCCCCCCCTCTCTCTCTCTTACATACTCTCATGTTCTTTTCTTTCAAGTCGTTATATACTCATGTACTACATATTAAACTACGTTTCACAGATTAGACCGTTTGAAAAATTGTAAGCGAAAAGAGGGTTTATGGTGTTAAAAGTATGGGTATACCCAATATGATTTATATAATAAAATTTATGTAGGCATAGAAGAAAATACTTTACATAGATTTATACCTTAACGGTTGACAGAAAGTGATTTAATTCGTGAATACTTCATTGCTGGTTTTTACACGGAGATTATCGGAATATTGAATGGCGTTCATGGTGTTGAAATCAGGTAACTATCCCTTGTGAGTTTTCTTGGCATTTGTTTATAAAATTCGTGCAAAAAATAATTGGAATCATGTTATCAATGCGCATTTATTAATATTCTTCAGACATAATTCTTCTCATCTTGAAATAATTTATATGAATTAAAGTAAGGATATAAATCAGAGTGGATTTGTTTATTGAATGGTGTATGTAGATTATAAGTATAACATTTTAGTTTACGGCAGTTGCACAGAGAGTTATTGTAATTGAGTACAATTGAGAGTAATTGAGGTCTGTTTTCGTTAATCTATCAAAGTATTGGTTGCCTGCAAGAACAGTTGTAGTTTTTTTTCTTCAGATAAATCAAGCGCATTTGTATTTAATATTACAGTAAATGTAATACCAGTTTATCTATTTAATTTCCATAATGCATACATTTAGTAAGAATCACCAATCATGTATCACTGTGTGCATGATGGCATAATATTTGACTCGTAATGTATTAAATGTTATTTTCGAGTGAATAATTATTTATAAAAGAATTATTAAGGGGGTTAATTGGTACGTAAACAGTTTTTTTTATTAATGTTGCTTTTCCTAATTAAATCTTAGAGGGGCGCAGTTTGGGCACTCGAGGATACATATTGTCTGACGTCAGATATTTTTGCATCTTGAATTATATATGAACAATAGGGGCTAAAATTAAATGGTCCTTTACGATGTCAACTTAAAAGTTCGAGTAATGTTGACCTTTTAGATCTATCTAGCAACTTGATTACAAGAAATAACCCATAAAATCGCTTACCGTGCAGTAGTTTCAATATTTGAATTAACTGGACATTGGAAATCGCCTGCACAAGGTGTCTGCGCATGCTTACCGGAGGGCGAAATGCGAAACATTGAATTCTCGCCTGGCGGGGCGCCAAGCGAAATGACGAAAAGACGAAATATTGATTTCTCGTGTGGCGGGGCGAGATTTCGCCGCGAAATGTCGATATCTCGGCGAGATTTCGGGTGAAATGACGAAAACACGAAAAGTCGAAATTTCGGGGCGAAAAGTCGAAATATTATGTTTCGCAAGGCGGGGCGAGATTTCGTGTTTTCGCTGCGAAATCTCGCCCCGAAACTTCGACGTTTCGTGTTTTCGACTTTTCACCCCGAAATCTCGCCCCGAAATTTCGACATTTCGCTGCGAAATCTCGCCCCGAAACCCGCCACACGAAATGGCAGAAATAGCCACCATAGGAAACAAAGGCAGAGGTGTAAGCAAAATCATAAAAATATTTCTTATTTCTATGTAATTGACGTTATAAACGTCTTGAAACTTTCAACGTCGAATATGTGTTAAATAGTTATGTTTGTTAATTAAACAGTGAATATTTCTTCAATACACAATATATATTTTTTGAGAAAATACTCATTTTGGTAAAAGAAAAAGTCAAAAGATTAATTCACTAGACAGTTTCATACCGTTTATTTATTATGTTCTTACAATTCAATCATTACAATTGATGTAGTATGTCTGAATCTAAATATGTGAATACAGATAATATTAAAGATACGCATTTCATCTATATATTAAATTGTCAATGACGAAAAAACTGATTTAAAGCCCACAAAATATTGGCTCTGATCGTAACTGCCACGTGCGTCAATTAAACCTGTGTGTAATCACTCCCACGGCAAGCTTTGAAGCAACACTTCACGATCATTACACACATAGCAACACACACAAACAATGCCAGTACGCCTAGAACTCCTGATAGTACGAGCGACCATGCGGGCATTCCCGACGACTCCGGCACGGAGCATCCAGTCTCATCTGAGTTGTCTAGACAATCTGACACGCCATTACAGACGAAATATTTGTTGACGCATGCGCCGTCACCGCATTGGAAACTTCCTGGACAAGTGTCTGAAAAAGAATCAGAAATTTGCGCAATAAAATTACATCATTTTTAATCGAGTGAGGAAAATGTGCAGTTTTCATTGTGACTTTACATTTATACATGTATATAATTATTGCATGAGTGTGACTTTATTTTTATACATGTATACAATTATTTCATGAGTGAACATAACATGCAATTATAGGCATCATGATCGAGTGAATTATTCGACATTTGCATATCAATTTTTTACAGTGTGGTATCACATGTCATTTACCTTATACATGCCCCATCCCCTGACACCACTCCACGCATTGGGCACATTTTATGAAAGCTCCGACAATGGTAATTTTTAATCAATATTTAGGATATGCCATATTATTGCCGGTTGACAGATACGGGCGTATCAAACATAGAAAATCCCCCAGACAATTACGAGGGAGCAGGTGTGTGACACATTTTAGACATTCAGAACTTTAGTAGACCCGCCCCTTAGTCGCAATGTATAAGTAAGTTATCTTTAGGCGCTGAGTTCGAATCCTGGCAACACACCTTTTATATTTTGTGTCTATAACATTTTTGTCCTTTTTATACTTTTCACTGGCTAGCATATATAATATACATTTTTGAGCTGCATTCTGATTCTCAGAATGCAGTCTCATTGCTATGATCTCGGTCTCCGGAACCTGATAACTCAGATTTCAGTATACAAGCTCTCTATGAAAAAGGCCAAAGTATTTCTATATAATATCGTGAGTTATTCGTATCTTTCTCGCACAATTAACTGTTTCAGAAAGTGTTGTATTTAAACCATACTTTATGGTCATAACACCTACTAGTATGAGAAATGAATATTTCATTCTGGTTCATATGCGCAGATGAATATTATAGTCTACGGCTATATGTACTGACCTGTGAAAGATTTTAGATCATCGTATCTTAAAACGTTATAGAAAAATACTGACGCAACTTGATTACAATAAGCATAAATGGTCGACACTGCATTGATGTTCATAAGATAGAGAGCATTACAAATTGAAAATTACAACTTAAGATATCATATCTTTTGGACAGGGGTACCATCCCAAATCAGATTCTGTAACATTTTGCTCTGGTGATTTATTTTGACAAGCTATGATTTTTTTGTCTTTGTAGCTCCGGATAGAGCGATAATGTTGTTGTTTGTTTATATATATTGCGCATACAAATGAAGAAGGCAGTTCGCAAAGGTTGGCCTACATATCAACCCTGCCCCGGTCTAAACTTTAATACCGAAATTTTTTTGATCATGACATTATCTTAGCAGAGCGTCATAGTATCTATTCTGAAAGATTTTATTCCATTAAATTATTATGTGTTTATGTTATCTAAATCCAATGAATTGCCTTGCACAAACTTATAAGCTAGGATATTGTAGCAGTATTTTTCAAATTGCAGCTCTCAGGACTATCGGTCCCTTGATTTACTTTTGATTACAAAAAAAAAAAAGTTACATATTTCATATGCAGCAATTCAATATATAAAATATATAATAAGATTTGCATTTTTTTTTATTTATGCCGAACATCTTTTTAAAGATATTCTTGTTACAACATATATTATTTGGTTATGAATGTGCATGTGCCATTACATCAATATTTTCAGTAGTAGTAGTAGTATCATAGTTCTAGTAGTAGTGATAATCGTGATTAAAACGAACCTTGACGGACAGCTGCAGCTATGACATTGAAACTGCCGTATTGTGTATGGGGCCCTTGATTGGAGGGGGAGGCACACGCGGTTGTGAACTGCACCGTCACGCTGTTGCCACTGGAGACGAACGTCTGGTTTGGGAGCACGTGACCACACAGGCCACTAAGACCTGAAATTGTTGAACTTTACTGAAATTATATGTTAATGTAAAACTAACTGAAGAAGATAGCACCCACCTTTTAATGTTTATTTTCATAACTTAGAAAATATCTAAACACATGAAATAACAGATTTTCATCATCAAATTGTTTCTGATTTAAAAGTTGATGCCTTTTTGTTCATATGCATTTAATGACTGCATTGTCAAATTTTCTTCTCAGTTCATCGTCGAAAACCCATGGTATATATTATTATTTTGGTATAATAATTAAGAAGCAAAGCGTATTGAGCAAATGTAGGGTTTCCGAGGATGTTCTCAGTTACTTATCTCTGTCATTTCGTGTTCGCGAGTACTGAAACTGATCTTTTTTCCTTCTTTTGCTGGTACCCGTCAAGGAACCCATTCACAATTTAGAAGGGACCCAAACTGATTCACAATTCGAAAGTGTTATTTTGATAGAGGCATAGTTTAAGCCCTCCCTACATCGCTGAATTAATTCCAAAAGTTCTTCTCTTCTACAATATCTCAGTTTCTTGAAAATATAAACTATTCCCTACCATTTTGCAGAAAAATGCGAAGAATTTTGTTATAGTCCACATTTTCTCCTAACAATATCAGCAAATTTTTTTCAATTTTGAGAAAAACAAAGCTAAATTTTCACAAACGAAGGGCCCATTCACATTTCACTGAAAAAAATCACTGAGTCAGATGTTCCTACCTTAATGCATATAAATATGCAAGCAAGCAAGGTACCATATCACCATTTTGCACTTGCAAACTGTAGTCTAAATGAAAATTTTAGAGGCTGTGAGATCGTTAACATAAATGAAACAATAATTAAGAACTCAGTTAGAGACTTTTTGAGAAACGCAGTCATGGTCGGATGAACTTATTATGCAAGAAACATTTCAGCTCTCCTGCGGTACGTGGGTCCCCCTCAAGCCTTGGGGCTTTCTTCACACGTGCTGGATCAACCTTGAAACAACTACTAGAAACAACCCCTACCTTTGCCGAACCATTAGCATTTAATGCCGCTGCCATGTTCAGAAAGTAGGCACAATGGTTGAACCGGGACAAATAAGAAAATGCCGGATACTTCTATGAATTAATCATTTATAATTTCTTACCGGGATAATTACGATAAGTGCAACAATTGACATTTCTTACAGACATATCGGCTCCATTAATAGCTCCCGCTACTGTCTCACATATTTTTAGTGTGAACACTCGCTTAATGTCTGTCTGTTTTCTCTGACAATATCTTATCGACGTTTTGTCGGGATTCTCTGTCTTTGATCGTGTATATTTCTTCCATTTCTTTGACAAGTTGTATCAATGTCTGATTTTGCCTTTATTGGCGCTCATGTCATAAAGGCCCCCAACCTGTTTAGTTTTTCTTCTCCCTAATGAGCGCGGGTAATGGGGTGTAGGAGAATTGGTTGTAGGGAATCAGAAAGCTATCATTTTATCATATTAAAGAGCCACAAACATTTGAAACAGATGGACAAGTCGAAAAACAGAACATTTATTTCAGCTTGTTTTTACTTATTTTAAATTTGGCGACCTTTGCATCTTAAAACTCACTTTGTTTCAAATGCTTAATTTCACCTTAGAATATATTTTTAAGTCTTTCTTTTATTAATTTATATTTTTATCATAGGCATACTTGTACTCATTTTAGCTCGAGCATCTAATTTTTTTCTACTTGGCCTGGTAACGGCGCCGATTTTGGTTTTGGTTAAACTTTTCCGACAAGCTTTGTTTCCTTAACATATTTTTGCAATCTGGTGACTACTCTTAATGAAATAACATAAAAGTAGGAAACCTCAAAATTAACCCAAATGTGGTTGTAAATTTTGTTTGTTTTGCGTTCGCGTATGGTATTGTGCATGGTGCTGCAGTTTTTGACAGAGAACGCCTTTAAGGCACAGCACCTCTGACTTCGGTTCTCTTGTACTTTTTCTGTCAAGGTTGCCCTTCCTTAGCACCTTTAGACAGGTGCACTTACACACAGAGACAGATGCGGATACAAGTGATCCGGGTGCACAACCCTAGCTTGTTTCGAATAGACTCCCTGGTTCTTTAAGGTGCATGGTGTATAGCACTGAAGTCCCCTTAACCACCATCTGGATGAACTATAGCTAGGCTTTTAGTTAGGCTGAAAAGTGTCCCAGAAATTTCCAAGCTTCTACTGGGACTTAAACCCGGACCCAAGTATTATCAGTCAAGTGCATTTTTTTTCAAACCAGTTCAACCACTGAATGCATATAATTCCATCAAATTGAATACGTCTTTAAATACTGGAGAGGTCCATTTCACTTGAGTGATATATTTAGTATTTCGTATGGGTAAATATTATGCCCTTCCATGATTTTATTCAATATTAATTTTATTCTGTAAAAATATCAGGTATATGAAATGAAATAAGCTCTTTGTTCTTCCAAAATGGAGTTGATCATCCGCATAATTCTGTAATACAGAAATATGTTTTTTACCTGACAAGAGCCTGTCGCTGTTTGTCCCCTTTCCATCATAAATATCCAGCCTGTTGTTTAGGCAAATACCGGTATCACTGGCCTCTGTGCCAAGCTGGTAGATGAGCACTTGGAACCGGAAGTTGCTGTTGGTCGTCATGAGTGTCACTGAGCATGTCTGACAGGCCGGAAGTGGGCCCGATGTGTGCTCAGCGAGCATGACAGATGCAGCAGTAGATGTGGGTGGAATAATGAACCGCTCGAATTTTTCGTGACAGTATTTTCGCAAAAAGACTGAAGAAAAAAATACAAACATGTTTTTGAAATACACAAGGAAAACAGAACCAAGATAAAAAAAAGTTCTAGAAGGACATGAAATAAGTTCTCAGCAGTATTGATTAATGACACCTGGATATAAAGGGACCCAGATAACATTCATTAGAATATCACTGCAGTTAGTTTATGGAAATAGAATAGCGTTTATTAATATTCTAAGCGGCCATAGCTGATTCAAAACACTTAAAAAACGTTAATAATTGCCATCGCATATCTGTATTGCTTTTGATGAACATTCATTTCCGAAATTAAAGTTAGATATCATATAAACATACAGTGAGTGTCACTGTTAAAGAAAACTGTGAATAGTGAAACCCTGACATCTTTGTATAACGAGTTTCTACAATTCTCAATTTCTTAACTGTGTTAATACAGTACTTTATTCAACTCCAAAATATCAATTTCAAGTTTCGTAAATTATGGCACATGCTATCAATATGAAAGCTAAATGTCCCACGTTATATAAATATGGTCAAAACAGATTATGGTCAGGTGACATGTTTCTTTTCCACCTATCTAGTTTCTTATTAACATGCAACTGTTTGCCAAATCGCTGTAAAACAAATGGGAAATTGTTTCTGATCATGTTCCCGACTACAGCTCGTCCATTTAACCTTTGTATTGTATTTTTATACAAATTATGGTAAACATTTTGCTGGAAAGGCATGGTCTGAAAACCAATTGAGGCAACCAACAAACTTACCAATAATGCTATTTTGTGGAAAGTATAAATGCACTATGCTATAACCGTGTACGACCAAATGTCATTGGAGAGAGTTACGCCACACACACCGAAGAAATCAGCTACCAAAAAGGCACGTTATTAAACATATCTAATGAGTCCTTTTAATTTTTTCGTGCATGCTGCCCCATGTTTTCCTGTATATGGGATATATATGAAAACAGGGGACTGTGTGTAGAGAAAGAAACGACACAATGTATCTTGAGAGACAAACCAGATTTCTAAAACAACAACGGTAACGAATTTATGAAAATGATAAACAGATAAACATTACCTTTCGTTATGCTGGACTCAATAGGGTAACATTGGTTTCCACGGCAGTTTCCATGGGCGCTGGAGTAGACACCCCATAGTGTTAGAGCACACAGTATTTGTCTGAACATGCTTAAGGTAATGAAGAACAATAGCACTTCGTTGTCGAGCGGGATTATACTTGAACCACCCAGTCTCTGATTATTCTGCTTGCTTTAATTGTCCTGCATTATTTACCATGGTTTCTAAAGGTCAAGTCGTTC
>CM037794.1:8209550-8259550 GCA_021229015.1 Solen grandis
GTGTTTTAAAAAAAAATATTTGCTGGCAACCAGAAACAAAACTTTTTTCTTCTTTGTATTCTTCTGTCTTTGTAACTATGACTAACCCTTGATACTAACTGAACAGGTATTATCCAGTGACTCAGATACAGAGTCAGAAAGGGACTTCAGCAACACCACAGCACAAACAGAAATTAGTGAAATTGCCTCTCCGAAGTTATACAGTTTAACTAAAGGGGAATTAGTTGAACATACTACACTAGATTTTCTGCAAGAAAATACTATGGCATTTGATGATTGTCCTGTTCATGTTGACACATTAGTGCAAACTATGCACAGAGGACCAGTGCTAAGAAGTGTTGAGTCACAGTCTTCCCTTAGCTCAGTTCTGTTTGAAACTGTAATAGTAGACAATATTCTTTGTCATATCAGTGACACAGGAAGTTCAACACAAACAATAGTTACCTACATGAATCATTGAAACAAAAAAGTCTTGTACTTTATGAAAATGGATCAGGGCATAAAAAACGAAGACATTTTAAATTGCTACTTGGAAAAAGGCAAGGCTGCTGCATATTCTTTGTTAGCTTATAAAGACAAGCGTCCAGATGGCAGCAGACCTCACCTGAAAGCATACCATTCAAAAGTAGACAATATATTTAAAAAATACAAAAGTATTAAAAAAAATTCAGGAAAGCCTGGTCATGAAGCAATAATTTCAAAGTTCAGAAATGAATTAGTCACTCTACCTGAAAAAGGTCAACCAAAAAAAAGGAAGATATCAGGTGATACAGCACCAAGATCAGAACTGATGTTAAAAGTAGGAGCTTTGAATGACACAGCTAAAGATTTAGCCACAGATGTTTTTAATTATAAGGTTGCAAATGATAAACTTGAAGTAGAAAATATAAAAAGCAAATTTCTATTAAGAAACAAAAGTTGAAAAATATATAAATTGAAGTTGCAAAATAAAAAAGAATTAAAGAGACAAAAATCAAGCAAAGTAAGGAAAGGTTAAAAAAACAAAAACAGAAGTTACAAAATCAATTAAGTGAACTTCAGAATAGAGTAGACAGCAAAATTATTGTATATGATGAAAAAATAAGACAATATTCAGCTGACATGCAAAAATGTATATATGCACTTCTAGATTGTAACGTAAGCGTGGCAAAAATTGGGAGGGTGTTATCTGAATGTCTAAAAATAGCTAAGAAAGAAGTCAACAGAATTCCGGCAAAGTCCTCTATACTAGATGTGATGGATTTGTTTGAAGATTGTGATATTAACCAAGTGATGGATTTGTTTGGAGACTAATTTTTTTAAATGATGTGATGGATTTGTTTGGAGACTGTGATTTTTTAACCGAGTGATGGATTTGTTTGAAGACTGTGATTATTTTAAATGATGTGATGGATTTGTTTGAAGACTGTGATATTAACCAAGTGATGGATTTGTTAAGAAACTGATATTTTTTTTATGAAGTGTGGATTTGTTGAAGACTGATTTAAATGAAGTGATGGATTTGTTTTAAAGAATGCTTATGACCCTGATGTCATGGTTGAGTTCAAATATGGCTTAAATCAGCTGATTAAGTCAGGAGTTAAGCACTTTTTAATATTTAAGATGCCAGTTTTCACCATGCTTACATTCAAGCAACGTCATTTCTGAAATAATCTTTTTCTAACTTGTCAAAAATGTTAATGGCTAAGTTTGATTAGAGCTGGGTCGATTTAATCGATGCATTGATATATCGCGATTTTTTGCTGACGATATAGAATCGTGGTTCTTACCCAAAGTATTGTTTCTCAAACAATACTTAAATAGACAAAATATGCCACAAATGTGTTAGTGTTGAAGCAGGATAATTGATTATGACACTTGTAATGCAGCTTATTTCTATTTCCACGTCATTGCTGCCTTTTCTTGACTAGATGCTTGCTAGACTAGGTTTCAAAATAAGATTTTATATATATTTATATATATATATATATATATATATATATATATATAAAATAGGTATTCATTTTTTTCTATATTTTTCATATGCTATAGTGGCATAGCAAAATGGATGCAGAAATTTATTTTCTGCAGAAAAGTTTTAGTTGACTATGTTAAAACAGTAAACTACATTGTTATATGTTATCAAATATCGTGATAGTGTATCGTATCGGGACCTACAGAATCGTGATACATCATGATACTTACCCAGCCTTAAATTTGATTATGACTGACATTTGCTGATAAGGTCAGGAGTTCTGGCCCTTTAATTGTTGACTACTGTTTACAATCTAGGGAAAACAATTTTTATATAATTTTCCACACGCTGTCCTGACAATTTTTCAAACTTGATCAGATGTTGGTCTTGATATCTCGATTAAGTTGGAATTTTGTAACAGCATGGTTAGTCATCAGTTTGATGATTTAGGGCCATCATGGACCTCTTATTTTATTTGTAGAGATGGATTTGCTTGAAGACTGTGACTTTTTTTAAAGTTTAAGATTAAAATGTCAGGCTCCAACTTAAGATTGAAATGTTGGGCTCAAACACAATGCAATTTACTGAAAATATTGAGTATAAGTGACTTTCTAATCAATTGTGAAATAGTTGATGTGATGTAAATTGAACTGCAGTAGTGTATTGTCACTATTGTGCTTGAATTTAATTGATTTGTTTGAATACAGTGACTCATTTTAGTTGGGAAAAAAAATGTTAATTTAATTTTTGTTTGAAGACAGTGATTATAAATCTTAGTCTAGATATTTTATTCAACTATATTATAAAATGACAATGTGAAATAGTTGATTGAATAAAATGTGAAATACAGTAGTTAAGTGCTTGATTTTTATTGATTTCTTTTAAGAATTTATTACTGTCCCATAAATGGAGAAATATTTAATGGGATAAAAAGACAAGAAAAAAAATAATTGTGAACAATTGCACAATGTCAGTGCAAAACAAACTTAATGTTTGGATTTTTGTGAAACGTTTGACATGATATTAAGTTAACAGCTGTTGTGTTGGAAGTGATTGATTTGCTATTAGAGACAGTGACCTTTTCCATGTTTACAGATATGTCTGGTACCTCCACCATACATGTTGTCTACATACATAAAATAGCAATAACAATTTGAATTTGTCATTGTATCAATAAATTTTCATATTACAGTTAAGCAATATTATACTCTTTATCACGTAAGGAAAAGTAACCTATGTGTTATTCTTTGTTTTTCAATTTGGGAATATACAGTACAGTTCCAACATCATATTTCCCATCTCTTGGCGACCTTCTTCTAAGGTAAATTCAGGGTAGGGTACTTTCCTATGAATGGCATAAAGGTAGAATTCTCATTTTCTTCAACCCTAAACACAATAAACTGTGTATCTTTTTGGTAATAAAGTTTTTACTTTTGAATTTATCAAAATATTTTTTCATGTAATGATTAATTGAAGCCGATTAATTTAAGAAGAATTTCTGTAACATTGAATGAAAATTAAATAACCATAATGGTTTAAAAACAGCAAGTTTTGCCCACTTTGGACCTGCATTAACCTATACCTTTAAAGATTGTGGCCTATAATAGTTTCTAGGACATCACATAGGAACTATGGATAAGCAATTGGACTACAGAAAAATTTACAGATAGATATGCTGACAGGGGTTAACTTAAAAAATTTTTTTTTTCGATTACCAGTCAACGCAGGGACATTATTTTTATGCTTTTGTGTAAGTAATTGAATAAACTTTAAAATGATGTATTACATGATATTATTTTTGAAGTTTTTCATTTTTCCTCCGACCTCCCTATTATTGTATTAGCTGGCTCTGTTTTTTTCCACAGCTAAAGAGTCAACTTTGTTGTCCTGTAGAAATAATATTAACAGAGTTGTCTTGCTCTCTAATACCAATATAATACAATGGTATTTAAACATTTACAAAAAAGCCAATACTAAGCATTGCATATTAAGGCATTATATGGTATGTTGATTTTCCTAATTGTCTTGTTATCATGCTACTCTAGTTTAAAAATATGAAATAATAATTTAAGGACAGGGAGAAACAAAAATAAACAGCAATTTACTCATGCCCAGCTCGCTTCTGTTCAGAAAACTGCACGGCCCACTTCTCCAGTTCTTTGGCCATTGTCTGCTGTTCTTTGTTTAACATTGTATTAATCGTCAAGAAATGTTTCTCCAGTCTATTAATCAGAGGAATTGGGAATTTCTTGTAGACAGTCTGCTTCTCTGCTACCACTATCAGTCTGAAAAAAAAGAGCATGAAATCAATAATTAAAGAAAAGACATTATTGATACAACTTAAAAAAATACATATTAGTTAAGATGCCAAAATTGTATCATTATTGTTCTTCTGCTGTTAATTTTTTTTAATTTTTTTTTTTATTAATTTTTTTCTTCCACCCAGTTTTTGTACACACCCTAGCGGCCAGATGACGAAAGCTACAGTAATAAAATTTTAGACATGCGGTCATATGTTTCTGAACCTGTGCCTAATGGGTCAATTTTTTCTCTTTTGTTTCTGATTAAGCCACTAGGGGGCGCAACATATGAAATCACTCTTTTGCTAATAACTCAATAACATGAAGTCTGATTTAGATGCGTTTTTTTTCTCATTTTGTTTCAAGCTGACAGCCCAATAAAATATAATCGGTTTCTTAGCATCAAGTAACTGAAAAAACTGTTCTAGGAGAGGTTGAATGTTTGAACCTTGCAAAAAAGTGGACAAATGAGAGTAGGTCTACGAAAAACCTTCCCATTTTCGTTTGAGATTAGATAGAAGATTTCTGTTTGCTGCATACAATTTGTAAGATATATACGCACAAAATATATGGGATGGCGAATTTGAGAAATGCATACTTTGTCTTCTAGAAATGGTCCAAACTTCACTAAAATTTAGGAAAAATTTAAAATTTCAAAAACATGTTTTTTGTCGCTCCTGACTTTAATTTTTGTTCATTTCATGATTTCTCCACATGATATGTAGTGTTATGTTTTAAAGGGTCTCACAATTAAAAAAAAAGTTTCAAAGGTCAAGGTCATATTGCTTTTATTTTTCTTCGGCTCAAAATAGCTACAAAACCAGAACTATTTTATTAAGAGTATATGAACAAAAGTTTTAATTCTTGAAGAGCTCTTTCTAGGGATGTTTAGTTTTTGAGGATCGGGCTTGATTTGGTCATTTTACAGCAGTCCAAAGTTTGATCCTGTTTTGAACAATGTTAAATCAGTTTGTATTCTTTAAATTGTGACATTTTAGAAACATAATTTTTGACCCATGTAATTTTATACTTAATTAAACTATTTGCTGCTTTTCTAGGTACCTAATAGAAAATATTTAATCAATTTTGTTTCTCATTTTTCCGCTAGGGGGCACTTTGCTTTAACTCAAAAAGTTTAAGTCTGATTCAAATGCGGTTTCAGCATTTTGTTCCTTGATGACAGCACAACAGAATATAATGGATTACAAAGTATCGGGTGTGGGAAAATATTTGCGCTAGAAGAGGTTGAATGTTCGAACCTTGCAAAAAAAAAAACCAAACAAAAAGAAACACACACACACAAAAAAAAAACTGTGCAAATGAGAGTAGGTCTACGAAAAACCTGACCATTTTTTTTTTTGAGATTAAATAGAAGATTTCTGTTTGTTGCATATGATTTGCAAGACATATATGCAAAAAATATATGGTTTGTCCTCTAGAAACTGTCAAATTTCACTAAAATTTAGGCGAAAACATGTTTTTGTCGCTCCTGAATTTATTTTGTTCATTCGTTATGAAATATTCACACATTATGTATTGTTATGTTTGAAAGGGCCTCACAATTAAAGTTAATTTCATTGAGAGTATATGAACAAAAGTTTTAGTTCTGAAAGAGCTCTTACCAGTGATGTTTATTTTTTGAAGATTGGACTTGATTTGGTCATTTTACGGCAGTCCAAGGTTTGATTCTTTTTAGAGTAATTGTATATCAGTTTTTATGCTTTAAATTGTGATATATAATAGAATGTTCGACTAGTGCGACTTGTATACTTGATTGAACTATTTGCTGCATTGCTAGGTACCTAATAGTACAATTTTAATTTTGTTTCTCATTTTGCCGCTAGGGGCGCTTGGCTTGAAATCACTCTTTGTAACTATAAAAACTGAAGTCTGATTTTTATGCAATTTTTTTTTGCATTCTGTTCCTTGGTGACATCAATTTGAAACAACACTAAAAATTAATGAGATATTTCATGAAAATGATAGTAATTCAATGCAACATTAGTTCGTAATAATGTTGGGTGTCATGTTGTGTGTCATTTTATACAGTTGTGTATCGTTTGCAATTGTTGTTTATCGATTACAATTGTCGTTTGTCGCCATCATAAAGCAACACACACATCTAACGTGGCACTAACCGAATTCCGTAAAAGATTTTTCAAGTTTGCGACTACATAACTGACAGGTAATAATAAAAAAATCCATTGGGTAAAAAGTCTTCTGAAACATTGTGACAAAAATGTTTGAACGATCACTGTTAGCACTATTCAACAAGCCAGTGAATGAAAAATATGTTTTTCGAATTATGCTACTCGTGAACTGAATGGAATCGCTTTCGCGAATACTGATGATACCGTGATAGCGATTCTAGTTTCATCTGAAAACGTATTGCGTAAATTACATATTCAGTTATAATTATATTCTATAAATTATTTATAGTAACAAACCCTCTAACCATAAATAATCTTTATAACTGATACCCTTGCTATGTCTTTAACTTTAAATGACAACGTTGTAGAATATTCAGAAAGTACTTCAACAAAAACTGATGTTTAGAATGGAACATTGTATGAATGTTGCGTCAGCTTTACCTGAAGTTTTGATTGACTGGACACTTTACTCTATGTGTCCCAAGTCCCAAGTCCACATATCTTTCTCCACCGAAGTACACGTAGTACTGGTTAAGGGCGTCATACAAACTCTCGTACAGGTTCTCCAGATTAAGCAACACGACTGTGTTACCAGTCTCCATGCACACCTTGATCTTGTTGATATTTCGGCACACCTGACAAAATAAACAAAAACTGATAATCAATAAACATTATAAAAAAACAACATGTGGATCTCTTATTTTTAAAAGTCAATTAATGTGTTTTGATTTAAATCAATACTTATTAATAATGCAATTTGAATACATATGAAAACTAGAACTGATTGTCATAGCGATTGTCATAGCGATTGTCATAGCGATTGTCATAGCAAAAATACACCCCACATGCCGCTTTAACTCCAAAATGACGAGAATGAAGGTTACAGTTCTTGGGCCTTGCACTTCCCTTCAATGAGATCTATCCACATAAGAAGTTACATCTTGAAACCTTTCATCCTTTTTGAGTTATGGTCCAGACAAAAATTAAGTATAAAAATTTACAAAGGGCAATAACTAAAAAATTATGCACATGAGTGTTACAGTTCTCTTGGTCACTGCACTCCCCATCAATGAAATCTATCCACATATGAAATTTCATCTTGATATCTTTTATACTTATTGAGTTATGATTCGGACAAAAAAAAAAACGACAGAGGGCCAGACAGACAGACGGACAGACAGACAAGCTAAATCCAGAATATCCCCCTTACAACTTCATTGTGTGGTTGGTATAATAAAACAAGAATGTTTACAGATAATTCTGACGAAATGATAGTTGTGTATTTAAACTCTACATGTATACTAAGAGGATATTTTATATTCTAATCAAATAAAAAAAGAACCTGAGTGTATTCCTGGTCAGACCTAAAACTGCTTCCAAAGATTGTGATTGGTCGAATACCAGTGTGGTGTGACAGAATTTGTTGCTGCAGAATAGTCAATGCACCGTAATTCTCTGTCAGTAACAAAAGATACCGACTCTCGCTGACTGGGTTCTCGCTATATGAAAATAAACAAGTGTTTGGCTATTGTTTCTTCATATATACATCAAACATATCTTTGTCTGTGCATGTACCAATTAAGCATTAATTGACTATAAAGACAACATTGATACAAATGATGACTAAAAGTCAGAAAGAGGCATAAATGTTTTAAAAATATACGGATTTTGGTCAATGTTGAGTTTGCCCTCGTTTTATTACAATAAACATATGTACAATATATGATCAAAATCTGTTAACACATTCATAAGTTATTGATTGGATACAACTTGATACAGACTGACCGACAAGCCGCCACTTTTGTTGGGGTATAATGAGTAGTGCTCTGGGCAAAATTTCATTATAAAAATGAAGAGGGAGATAATTCAAAAATAGGACCAGGTAGAGTTCTGGTTTTTTGTCATTGCATTTTTCCTTTACGCTATCTTTTTATATTTAAGTTTCATATCAATTCATAGTATTGTTTACAAGTAATGTTCAGGATGAAAAATGGAAAAAAAATAATAAAGGAAGATATATATAAAAAAAAAAGTGGACACTGCCCTGCTCATACTCGCCATCTTTTTTATATTTGTCATCTATTTATATATGAAGTTTCAAATCAATTACTTGTGCAGTTTTCAAGTATATTGTAAATAAATAAAGGAAGATATTTTTTTAAAGTCATCATCTTGTATGGTTTACAAGTTATGCTCCCTCAAAAAATATAACAAGAGGGCCAAGATGGCCCTGTGTGGCTCACCTGAGTGAAGATTGCTGTGTAAGGCATAACGACAAAAAATGTGGCATCTAAAGCGTTCCTCTAACATTTGACTAAGTGACCTAGATTTTGATCCTATCTGAATTTGCACTCAACTAGGGATTCATGCAGTCATCATTCTTATCAAGTTTAATGAAGACTGGGACAAAAATGCAGGCCTCTAGAATGTTCACAAGATTTTTCTAAAATTTGACCTGGTGACCTAGTTTTTGATCCCACATGACCCAATTTCGAATTTATCCTAGATATCATGTAGACAAACATCCTGACAAAGTTAAGGTTTTTCTTAAATTTGACCTGGTGACCTAGTTTTTGACCCCACATGACCCAATTTCTAATTTATCCGAGATATCATGTAGACAAACATCCTGACCAAGTTTCATGAAGATTGGGTCAAAACTATGGCTTCTAGAGTGTTCACAAGGTTTTTCTACGATTTGACCTGGTAACCTAGCTTTTGACCCCACATGACCCAATTTCGAACTCATCCGAGATATCATGTAGACAAACATCCTGACCAAGTTTCATGAAGATTGGGCCAAAACTGTGGCCTCTAGAGTGTTCACAAGCAATTGTTAACAACGGACCATGCACATTGCATGGAGGACGACGGACAAAAGGCGATCACAAAAGCTCACCCTGAGCACAAGTGCTCAGGTGAGCTAAAAAGGTAGATAATTAAATAAATTTACATGGTAGAGTTATATGTCACTGCACTTGGTCACAAGTTAATTCCTTGCATAGATTTCAAGTTTTGGCCAAGGTTAAAGTTGTCCCCCAATGTATCAATACAAGGGCATAAAAATAAACAATACTATCTTACCCATGCATGTTTCCTTTGTTAAACAAGCATGCCTGAATAAGACCGGATGTAGAGCAATCTGGATCAGTTTCACGGGGCTGAAATAATTCAGTAACTAACATAGATATCATAAACAACACTTATTTTGAAAAAGGTAAATGGCGTTGTGATCCAGGAATGAGAAGTTGGTTAAAATGTTATAAAAAACCTAGGAAATGCAAGAGCCTTTCATAAATTTTCTAAAAAATAAAAGTGGTCCAACCCTGGGATAAACGAAAAGGTTGATAATTCAATTATTAGAGTTTGGTTGCAAACTGACGTGAATAAAAGAAATTCTCTTTCATTTATAGATAACTTTCATAAAATTCACAAATAGAAATGGCAAACTAAATTGATACATTTGTGTTATTCAAATTAAGACCGCTACAGACTACATCAGTAAAAACATTTATTCATAATCATAATTTTAAACCGTGTTTGATGCCATAAGTTAATCCAATGGGGCTTGTACATTGGTACTGATTACTCAAATAAACAAAAATTCAACTGAGAAAATGTCTTGCAGATAACATCTAGCATAATCAGTTAAGTAGAAAAAAACCCTGAAAACTACATCAATATTTAAAACAAATGCAAAAACATTAATGTAAAAAAATATAACACCGTATCTGTAGAATTTCATTCAAGACATCGCGTGAAATTTGACAATGGAAATTAGGTAGTCATGTTTACATTTACTATCACCTAGAAAATCCTTGAACAATTTCTTCATTGTAATGCTAAAGACTTTAAATAAAATTACAACATGAATATGAATGTATTTGATATAGTATAGTAATCTTAACACCGGTTTTCTTATATCATGCAATACATTTAATTTAAGTATACCTTGTCATCAACAACCACAACTCGATATATCTTTTCCTTGAAACACTGAACCGGATCAACGTTGTCCATTCCACCAAAGTTCCGCTTAATCGAGTGCAACATTTCATGCCAGGTGGGTCTCTTCTTTGATTTTTCCACAAAGCCATAAACCATTTTGACAAGACTAAACAAAATAGTAATACAGATCATTTACTTGATGTTATTAAATAAAATATTAATTAATTACAGATTTAAAAAGTAACTAAATAATCAAGCACATTTATATGATTTAAATTTAAATCTCTAAAATTTGTATTGAAATAGGTCAACAATTGGACACTTATTAGTGTTTCTGAGACAAGTATTAAAAATCATCTTGAACACACAGTGCATACCTATAGAAATCTCTCAAACCATAAAATTCCCTCATGTTCTTTGATGCTTGCTGAAATATTTCCAAATAAGATTCTGCCAAAGGTTCAATCAATGGCTCCATACTGTCCAGCATCTCTCCATGGCAAATACCTCTGAAAACAAGAGTATATCACATCACAAGAGTTGAACACGTGTTTCACCTGCAGAAGCGTGACAGAAAAAATCTGACAGATAGACTAAGGGACAGACAGACAACGGAAATGTGATCTATATGTGTCACCTCTGCTTACAGCAGGTGACACCAAATTGGGTAATATATAGAATATTTACAGGAAAATGAGCATACTAAACTGTGTATTAATAAATTCTATCTGTTCCGTATAATGAGGGGTGTTCAGATACAACCGGTTTGCTGGATTAAGGCTTTACTGTAAAAATATTTTGAAGATGTATAAGATGTTCATAAATCCTTGAAAAGCTTTAGGTATTATTATTAAATGATTATATATTATAAAAGAAGTGTTTGTTTAACACCTTGCGCTGTTAATTAGTTCCTCCAAGTCCGGAACTTCTCTTTGAACAAGTATACCACGGTTCATCTTGGCAGGATCAAGGGCCCAGTTTGATATACCAATAAATGCAACCTGTGAAATTTGTGTTGAAAATTAATTCTGTCAATCACAAAAAAAAACAAGTGGGCCATGATGGCCCTGGATCGCTCACCTGATATCATTAGGCTATGTAAAATCAAGTGACCCCTTGGGCAGAGCCAATTTTGACCCCAGGGTCATGATTTGAACAAACTAGGTAGAGGTCTATTAGCCCATGTTACATACCAAATATCTAAACTCCAGACCTTGTGGTTTTTGAGAAGAAATTTTTCTAGCTTTTTTCCAAAATAAGTCTATGTAAAATCAAGTGATCCCTGGGGCAGGGCCAATTTTCACCAAATATCTAAACGCCAGGCCATGTGTTTTCTAGTTTCCTAAAAAGTTATTTCTATATTAGCCTATGTAAAATCAGGTGACCCCAATGGCCGGGCCAAATTTGACCCCAGGGCCATGATTTGAACAAACTAAATATAGATCCACTAAAATTCATGATTTGAACAAATTGGGGTTAGCCATGTCAACTATACTAAATATCTAAACACCAGGCCTTGTGGTTTCTGAGAAGATTTTTCAAGTTTTCCTATATTAGCCTATGTAAAATCAGGGACCCCTTTGGTGGGGCCAAATCTGACCCAATGGCCATGATTTGTAAAAACATTGTAGAGACCTAGTAGACAATGCTACATATCAAATATCTAAACTCCAGGCCTGGTTTCTGAGAAGAAGATTTTTTCAAGTTTTTCCTATATTAGCCTATGTTAAATCAAGTGACCCTGGGGCGGGGCCAATTTTGACCCCAGGGTCATGATTTGAAAACTTGGTAGAGATCCACAGACAATGCTACACACCAAATTTCTTACCTCTCTGCCTTGTGGTTTCTGAAAAGAAGATTTTTCAAGTTTTTTTTCTATATTAGCCTATGTTAAATCAAGTGACCGCTGGGGCGGGGCCAATTTTGACCCCAGGGTCATAATTTTTACAATCTTGGTAGAGAGTCATAAGATCATGCTACATACCAAAAATCAAAAGGCTAGGACTTGTGGTTTCGGAGAAGAAGATTTTTCAAGTTTTTTTCTATATTAGCCTATGTAAAATCAGGTGACCTCTGGGGCGGGGCCAAATTTGACCCCAGGGTCATGATTTGAACAAACTTGGTAGTGATCTACTAGACAATGCTGCACACCAAATATCTTAACCCCAGGCCTTGTGGTTTCTGAGAAGATGATTTTTCAAGTTTTTCCTATATTAGCCTATGTTAAATCAAGTGACCCCTGGGGCGGGGCCAATTTTGGCCCCAGGGTCATAATTTGAACAATCTTGGTAGAGAGTCATAAGATCATGCTACATACCAAAAATCAAAAGGCTAGGCCTTGTGGTTTCGGAGAAGAAGATTTTTTCAAGTTTTTCCTATATTAGCCTATGTTAAATCAAGTGACCCCTGGGGCGGGGCCAATTTTGACCCCAGGGTCATAATTTGAACAATCTTGGTAGAGAGTCATAAGATCATGCTACATACCAAAAATCAAAAGGCTAGACCTTGTGGTTTCGGAGAAGATTTTTAAAATTTTCATTTTTAAAATTTATTTTTAGCTCCTGTGACCTTGATTTTTGACCAATCAAAATAATTTTAACAACTTTGGGGACCCCATAATGAACATTCCTGTGAAGTTTTATCAAAATCCAGTGAGTAGTTTAGAAGGAGATGTTGTTTAAAGAAATTGTTGACGACGGACGCACGCACGGACGACGGACAAAAGGCGATCACAAAAGCTCACCATTAGCACGTTGTGCTCAGGTGAGCTAAAAACAGCAAAAAGAAGAAATTTGGTTAATATCATTCCATCAGTATATATAAGTCAAATTATATATATTTTTATTTAATATGAGTAAATGTCTGTCATTTGAGGAAAAAGTTATTGATTAGATATCAATGTGAATGTTATTTGCTAAAATGATTATCAAGTGTGAAATTTCAACAATACATTTGTATAGATTACATATATAATTTTATTTGTGATTTTGAGGTCGAATCAAAGTCAGCAATCAGAATCTGTACATTCTTTTAAAGTATTCTTAACGGGACGTATTCTCTACGGGAATAACATGTAAATATAAACAATATCTGTCAAAGTGTAAGCATAATTAAGATGGACCAAGATATAAATTTTGGCTATATTTTGATCACAAGGCTATCATTGCTCTTAAAAGAGACATCATCTCTGACACTGGAGTCTGATACTAACAATAACCAGAATTGGTCAAGAAATTATAGCCATAAACAATTTGCGTCTAATGCTTAATAAATGAGGATTACAGTGTGTAAACACATCGGAATGATGCTCTTTTATAATTCAAGGTTCACAATTTCTTTCTTTATGGCTCAATATCAGACATAATCGATCATTACCAGAAAATAATGAATGTAAACATTATAGCAAAGTTCAGTCAAGATTGGTCAAACATAAAAATACTAGATTTTTAATCTAAGTATGGACATACAAGAATCCTAAATGATAACCCTTACAACTTGGTCAGATGATCCTTATCTGTGATTTATAATCAAAGCAAACAATGTGCTGAGAGAAGGCGACGGGATTAACATTCAAACCCAGCGTTTTTGAAGTTATTGAAGCAGTCATATGATGGCAAAAACTCCACACGCTGTTGCTACAGAGTAAGTTGAAATCTCTCTCTGTTTGTTAAATAATAATCCGGAATAACGGTCATGAACCTTTCATTCATTAAAAGCCGCATACCTAAGTTGGTCATTCTCTTTTTTCAGTACTAGCGAACCTGATGTATACATTCTATCTTTTGTTGTGTTCATGTAGAAATTGGCCAGGTAATTAATTATTTAAGATACTAGAATATTTGCCTTTCTATTTCAAAGTTAAGAAATGCTCTGGAAGGAACCTAACTCGCCATCATGCAAAATAACGTGTGGAGTACTTTAGGTCAATTACATACATACGGAGCACTACTTTTTCTTTTTACAGGAGGAGATCTTCATGTATGTAAGATTGGTTGCTGTTCTGATTAAGAGATGTCACAGATATTTTTTTCATGCTTGAAATTGATGCTACCAGAGCAAAATAATAGTAAAAGAAAACATGTTAAAAAACAATAACACATTATCAGCGTTTACGGTAGAGCTGGGTCGATTTCATCTATGCATCGATATATCACCATTTTTGGCTGATGATACAAAATCGCGATTCTTACCTAAAGAATTGATTTTCTAGCAATACTTCAATGGACGAAAGATTTTGGTGTAAACCAGCAAAATTGTATATGTCGCTTGGCTTGTCGCTTATATCTCAAGCATAAAGTGTCTATTTCCGTAAGTCGCTGTTGTCTTTTGTTGACTAGATTGACTAGTAGACTAGATTTCAAAATAAAATAAGATTTTTTTCCATGTGCCTAATCATCATAGAAGCATGGATGCGGACATCTAATTTACAGCAGAAATCTATTAGTTGGCCATGTCAGAACTACATTATTTATATATTATCAAGTATCGTGATACTGTATCGTATCGGGCCTACAATATCATGATACATCATATACTTTTTTGCTGGTGATACCCAGCTCTAGGTTACTGTTATGACTTAAACATCTGTGTAACATATTCCACTTTTATTCATTAGTGCAGAATCGCATTGCATGGATCCGCACTAAGTGCGGAGAGGTAACTTGCTGTTGAAAATATGCAAATAACCAAGGCCTGATTTCGTTTTTCAGCATAAGACGCCTGTCGCCATCTAAAAATGACAATCACAAAGTATATTTTGGTAATTCTTTCCATTTTCTTGATATGTGTCACATAACATCAAGGAAATTGTGGACCTAAATTCATCAGAATCAATAAAATTATGATTATTTAGACCTGGAAACCAGTTTTCCAGTATGAATAAACAAGATGGCCAAAATGGCCCTGAAGTTGCTCACCTGAGAAACACTGCCTTCTATTAACTGTGCTGCTTAAGAAATGAAGATGTTAGAGTGTAAAATAGGCAAATATATTCTGAGATTTCAAAGGCCTAAAATGTAGCTCTATCAGTCAAATATCAGCCATTATTATATTCGAACTCAACTGAGATATTGTTGCCATTATCATTGTGTATAAGTAAATAATGATTGCTTAATAAATGCAGATGCTAGAGTGTAAATCTATTTTTTTTTCATAATTCAAGGCCCATAACCCCTGACCGAATTGGCCTATAACAGCCATAATCAAACTTGGCTCAGAGATTATGACCATAAATATTGTCATGAAGTTTGAAGATGATTGCTTAAGAAATGAAGATGCTTGAGAGCAAACAAAATGAAATCTGTATTTTTTTTAATTACAGGGCAATAACTCCTCACCTAATATATCATAATAAGCCATAAAAGACCTTGGCCAAGATTTTATGACTATAAACATTGTCCTGAAAATTGAATATGATTGCTAGAGAAATGAAGATGTTATTTTTAATTCCTGTCAAAATTGGCTGATATCATCCAAAATCAAACTTGACCGAGTGATTATGACTTTAAACATTGTCATGAAGTTTGAAGATGATTGCTTCGTGAAATCTGGCATTTATTTATATCAAAAGGTGCGTAATTCTTGACCTACTTGGCCAATATCACCCATAAATTAACTTGACCAGGACATTAGGGCCATTAGCATTGTTATAAAGTTTGAAGAAGATCATTGCTTAAAAAATAAAGATGCTAGTGTTAAACTGTTTACTCGATGCTAGAGTGTAAACAAACCAATTGTAGATGACGGACCGACAGCCAACATTCAACGATCCTAATAACTCATCCTGAGCACATGAGCAAAAAACACGATCAGACAACTCTGAAACGTTTTCATATCTCATTTGAGCATTATAAAAATATTCCTATCAAGGCATCAAGAAAAAATTTAAATGTCCCATACAGCATAACAGTAAGATACAGATAATCTGTTTTGCCATATCTCTTTAGTCCAATCATTGGCCGGATTCAGATTTCTTTGAAGTACCTTAACTGAGGCCCTCTTTGAAAGGAATTCAACATCATTTAAACAGATGTTCAGGAAGAGCAAGGGTTTGTGTCACATTTGGAACATAGTGTCCAGTGGTTTTGTCATTTATGGAATCGTTTTTTTAAGGTTCTTCATACATGAATATTACCTTCCTATAGGAACATTCAGAAAGGGATTGACTTGTTTCAGCAATTGGATGTTTCCATATGCATGTTTCCATATAGACAGTAAACAAGAGGGCCATGATGGCCCTGAATCGCTCACCTGAGTACCATTGCTTCAACTGATGTCAAGGTTTTTAAACAGACAAGGATTCTGATATAACTTAATCTAAAACATTTTACCCCTGACAATACTACACACCAAATATCTAAGCAATGGGCCATATGGTTTCAGAGAAGACTTGGGCGCAGGGTCATTTATCACCGTAGGGCCAAGACTTTGAAAATCTTTGTAATGAACCATTAGATGCTACTACATACCAAAAATCTTAGCTCTAGGCCTTATTGATTCATAGAAGAAGATTTTTTAAGATTTTCCTATTTAACTCTATGTAAAACAAGTGACCCCTGGTGTGGGGTCATTTATCACCATTGGGCTATGATTTGTACAATCTTGGTAGTGGCCCATAAGATGATGCTACATACCAAATATCTAAGCTCTAGGCCTTATGCATTAATGGAAGAAGATTTTTTAAGATTTTCCTATATAACTCTATGTAAAACAAGTGACCCCTGGTGCGGGGTCATTTATCACCATAGGGCTATGATTTGTACAATCTTGGTAGTGGCCCATAAGATGATGCTACATACCAAATATCTAAGCTCTAGGCCTTATGATTATGAAGAAGATTTTTTAAGATTTTCCTATATAACTCTATGTAAAACAAGTGACCCCTGGTGCGGGGTCATTTATCACCATAGGGCAATGATTTATACAATCTTGGTAGTGGCCCATAAGATGATGCTACATACCAAATATCTAAGCTCTAGGCCTTGCAGTTTTGCAGAAGAAGATTTTCAAAGTTTGCATTTTTAAAATCTATTTTTAGCTCCTGTGACCTAATTATGCAATGGACCAGAACCATTTATACAACTTTAGTAGAGCTTCATCCAAGGAACATTCCTGCAAAATATTTTTCAAATTGGCCAAGCCGTTTAGGAGGAGATGTTGTTTGAAGCAATTGTTGACGCCGGACGCACGCACGGAGGCACGGACGACGGACAAAAGGCGATCAGAAAAGCTCACCTTGAGCACGTTCACAGTGCTCATGTGAGCTAAAAATGTATGAAATCAATCTCTCAATCTCTCTCTCTCTATATATATATATATATGTGTGTGTGTGTGTGATTTAAAGCATAATTATATTAATAATGAAAGACTGACACAGGGTTTCACAATAGCTCATGTTAGAAACCTTTATGATATATATATATATATATAGAGAGAGAGAGAGAGATATTTGTTTTGAGTGGACATGGAATAGATCTCATCAAGAAGTGATACAATTTCAATATTTTCATGAATGTGTTGCACGAGTGAAAATATAAACAAGAGGGCCATGATGGCCCTGAATCGCTCACCTGAGTACCATTGCTTCAACTGATGTCAAGGTTTTTAAACAGACAAGGATTCTGATATAACTTAATCTAAAACATTTTACCCCTGACAATACTACACACCAAATACCTAAGCAATGGGCCATATGGTTTCAGAGAAGATTTGGGCGCAGGGTCATTTATCACCGTAGGGCCAAGACTTTGAAAATCTTTGTAATGAACCATTAGATGCTACTACATACCAAAAATCTTAGCTCTAGGCCTTATTGATTCATAGAAGAAGATTTTTTAAGATTTTCCTATTTAACTCTGTGTAAAACAAGTGACCCCTGGTGCGGGGTCATTTATCACCATAGGGCTATGATTTGTACAATCTTGGTAGTGGCCCATAAGATGATGCTTCATACCAAATATCTAAGCTCTAGGCCTTATGCATTCATGGAAGAAGATTTTTTAAGATTTTCCTATATAACTCTATGTAAAACAAGTGACCCCTGGTGCGGGGTCATTTATCACCATAGGGCTATGATTTGTACAATCTTGGTAGTGGCCCATAAGATGATGCTACATACCAAATATCTAAGCTCTAGGCCTTATGGATTCATAGAAGAAGATTTTTTAAGATTTTCCTATATAACTCTATGTAAAACAAGTGACCCCTGGTTCGGGGTCATTTATCACCATAGGGCTATGATTTGTACAATCTTGGTAGTGGCCCATAAGATGATGCTTCATACCAAATATCTAAGCTCTAGGCCTTATGGATTCATAGAAGAAGATTTTTTAAGATTTTCCTATATAACTCAATGTAAAACAAGTGACCCCTGGTGTGGGGTCATTTATCACCATTGGGCTATGATTTGTACAATCTTGGTAGTGGCCCATAAGATGATGCTACATACCAAATATCTAAGCTCTAGGCCTTATGGATTCATAGAAGAAGATTTTTTAAGATTTTTCTATATAACTCTATGTAAAACAAGTGACCCCTGGTGCGGGGTCATTTATCACCATAGGGCTATGATTTGTACAATCTTGGTAGTGGCCCATAAGATGATGCTACATACCAAAAATCAAAAGGTTAGGCCTTGTGGTTTCGGAGAAGAAGATTTTTTCAAGTTTTTCCTATATGAGCCTATGTGAAATCAAGTGACCCCTGGGGCGGGGCCAATTTTGACCCCAGGGTCATAATTTGTACAATCCTGGTAGAGAGTCATAAGATCATGCTACATACCAAAAATCAAAAGGCTAGGCCTTGTGGTTTCAGAGAAGAAGATTTTTTAAATTTTCATTTTTAAAATCTATTTTTAGCTCCTGTGACCTAATTATGCGATGGACCAGAACCATTTATACAACTTTAGTAGAGCTTCATCCAAGGAACATTCCTGCAAAATATTTTTCAAATTGGCCAAGCCGTTTAGGAGGAGATGTTGTTTGAAGCAATTGTTGACGCCGGACGCACGCACGGACGACGGACGCCGGACGCCGGACAAAAGGCGATCAGAAAAGCTCACCTTGAGCACGTTGTGCTCATGTGAGCTAAAAATGTGTATCACTTTGAGATGATACATATTCCATATCCACTCAAAACGTGTGTGTGTGTGTGTGTTCCACTACTGTTACAGTAATAAAGATTTACCACCAGCCTACCTTTTTGTAAGGTTCCGGTTTCTCATCACCTTGACATCCATCTTCCAAAAGAGGGTGTAACGTCTGTCAAATACAAACATGTACCAAATCATTTCATGCAAATATTTATACTGAACACAAGGACATTTATCTATCTTTAAATTTATCAAATGCAGGTTTTCTATTTTATATGAGATCCAACGATCTCTTTCAAAACCATATATATTACATGGGTTGAGCATGGTTCCACTAATACACATGCCAACAAAATTGATTTAATCACATATTCCATAAAATTTAATGTCAACAAAAATAAGTTTTACAGTATTAACCTTGAGTGGCATTCTTGGACTGTCCTCTGCAAGTCCAACCTCATCCAGTACTACAATGGACACAAACGTGTCCAGGTCTTTGTCTTGTTGAAACTGTGCACACTGTTTGAACGTTCCAACGATGCCATCAGGCGTGGACAAAGGACTGCACTGGAAAGACACCATCTGTGCCTGAAATGAAAAAAAAATCATTTGTTATTCAAAGTAAGGAATTAAACAAGAGGGCCATGATGGCCCTGAATCGCTCACCTGAGTACCATTGCTTCAACTGATGTCAAGGTTTTTAAACAGACAAGGATTCTGATATAACTTAATCTAAAACATTTTACCCCTGACAATACTACACACCAAATACCTAAGCAATGGGCCATATGGTTTCAGAGAAGATTTGGGCGCAGGGTCATTTATCACCGTAGGGCCAAGACTTTGAAAATCTTTGTAATGTACCATTAGATGCTACAACATACCAAAAATCTTAGCTCTAGGCCTTATTGATTCATAGAAGAAGATTTTTTAAGATTTTCCTATATAACTCTATGTAAAACAAGTGACCCCTGGTGTGGGGTCATTTATCACCATAGGGCTATGATTTGTACAATCTTGGTAGTGGCCCATAGGATGATGCTACATACCAAATATCTAAGCTCTAGGCCTTATGGATTCATAGAAGAAGATTTTTTAAGATTTTCCTATATAACTCTATGTAAAACAAGTGACCCCTGGTGTGGGGTCATTTATCACCATAGGGCTATGATTTGTACAATCTTGGTAGTGGCCCATAAGATGATGCTACATACCAAATATCTAAGCTCTAGGCCTTATGGATTCATAGAAGAAGATTTTTTAAGATTTTTCTATATAACTCTATGTAAAACAAGAGGGCCATGATGGCCCTGAATCGCTCACCTGAGTACCATTGCTTCAACTGATGTCAAGGTTTTTAAACAGACAAGGATTCTGATATAACTTAATCTAAAACATTTTACCCCTGACAATACTACACACCAAATACCTAAGCAATGGGCCATATGGTTTCAGAGAAGACTTGGGCGCAGGGTCATTTATCACCGTAGGGCCAAGACTTTGAAAATCTTTGTAATGTACCATTAGATGCTACAACATACCAAAAATCTTAGCTCTAGGCCTTATTGATTCATAGAAGAAGAATTTTTAAGATTTTCCTATTTAACTCTATGTAAAACAAGTGACCCCTGGTGTGGGGTCATTTATCACCATTGGGCTATGATTTGTACAATCTTGGTAGTGGCCCATAAGATGATGCTACATACCAAATATCTAAGCTCTAGGCCTTATGGATTCATAGAAGATTTTTTAAGATTTTCCTATATAACTCTATGTAAAACAAGTGACCCCTGGTGCGGGGTCATTTATCACCATAGGGCTATGATTTGTACAATCTTGGTAGTGGCCCATAAGATGATGCTTCATACCAAATATCTAAGCTCTAGGCCTTATGCATTCATGGAAGAAGATTTTTTAAGATTTTCCTATATAACTCTATGTAAAACAAGTGACCCCTGGTGCGGGGTCATTTATCATCATAGGGCTATGATTTGTACAATCTTGGTAGTGGCCCATAAGATGATGCTACATACCAAATATCTAAGCTCTAGGCCTTATGGATTCATAGAGGAAGATTTTTTAAGATTTTTCTATATAACTCTATGTAAAACAAGTGACCCCTGGTTCAGGGTCATTTCTCACCATAGGGCTATGATTTGTACAATCTTGGTAGTGGCCCATAAGATGATGCTACATACCAAAAGTCAAAAGGTTAGGCCTTGTGGTTTCGGAGAAGAAGATTTTTTCAAGTTTTTCCTATATTAGCCTATGTGAAATCAAGTGACCCCTGGGGCGGGGCCAATTTTGACCCCAGGGTCATAATTTGTACAATCCTGGTAGAGAGTCATAAGATCATGCTACATACCAAAAATCAAAAGGCTAGGCCTTGTGGTTTCAGAGAAGAAGATTTTTTAAATTTTCATTTTTAAAATCTATTTTTAGCTCCTGTGACCGAATTATGCAATGGACCAGAACCATTTATACAACTTTAGTAGAGCTTCATCCAAGGAACATACCTGCAAAATATTTTTCAAATTGGCCAAGCCGTTTAGGAGGAGATGTTGTTTGAAGCAATTGTTGACGCCGGACGCACGGACGCACGCACGGACGCACGCACGGACGACGGACAAAAGGCGATCAGAAAAGCTCACCTTGAGCACGTTGTGCTCATGTGAGCTAACAAGTGACCCCTGGTGCGGGGTCATTTATCACCATAGGGCTATGATTTGTACAATCTTGGTAGTGGCCCATAAGATGATGCTACATACCAACAAGAGGGCCATGATGGCCCTGAATCGCTCACCTGAGTACCATTGCTTCAACTGATGTCAAGGTTTTTAAACAGACAAGGATTCTGATATAACTTAATCTAAAACATTTTACCCCTGACAATACTACACACCAAATATCTAAGCAATGGGCCATATGGTTTCAGAGAAGACTTGGGCGCAGGGTCATTTATCACCGTAGGGCCAAGACTTTGAAAATCTTTGTAATGAACCATTAGATGCTACTACATACCAAAAATCTTAGCTCTAGGCCTTATTGATTCATAGAAGAAGATTTTTTAAGATTTTCCTATTTAACTCTATGTAAAACAAGTGACCCCTGTGTGGGTCATTTAACACCATTGGGCTATGATTTGTACAATCTTGGTAGTGGCCCATAAGATGATGCTACATACCAAATATCTAAGCTCTAGGCCTTATGGATTCATCGAAGAAGATTTTTTAAGATTTTCCTATTTAACTCTATGTAAAACAAGTGACCCCTGGTGCGGGGTCATTTATCACCATTGGGCTATGATTTGTACAATCTTGGTAGTGGCCCATAAGATGATGCTTCATACCAAATATCTAAGCTCTAGGCCTTATGCATTCATGGAAGAAGATTTTTTAAGATTTCCTATATAACTCTATGTAAAACAAGTGACCCCTGGTGTGGGGTCATTTATCACCATAGGGCTATGATTTGTACAATCTTGGTAGTGGCCCATAAGATGATGCTTCATACCAAATATCTAAGCTCTAGGCCTTATGCATTAATGGAAGAAGATTTTTTAAGATTTTCCTATATAACTCTATGTAAAACAAGTGACCCCTGGTGCGGGTCATTTATCACCATAGGGCTATGATTTGTACAATCTTGGTAGTGGCCCATAAGATGATGCTACATACCAAATATCTAAGCTCTAGGCCTTATGGATTCATAGAAGAAGATTTTTTAAGATTTTTCTATATAACTCTATGTAAAACAAGTGACCCCTGGTGCGGGGTCATTTATCACCATAGGGCAATGATTTATACAATCTTGGTAGTGGCCCATAAGATGATGCTACATACCAAATATCTAAGCTCTAGGCCTTGCAGTTTTGCAGAAGAAGATTTTCAAAGTTTGCATTTTTAAAATCTATTTTTAGCTCCTGTGACCTAATTATGCAATGGACCAGAACCATTTATACAACTTTAGTAGAGCTTCATCCAAGGAACATTCCTGCAAAATATTTTTCAAATTGGCCAAGCCGTTTAGGAGGAGATGTTGTTTGAAGCAATTGTTGACGCCGGACGCACGCACGCACGGACGCACGGACGCACGCACGCACGGACGACGGACGACGGACGCCGGACAAAAGGCGATCAGAAAAGCTCACCTTGAGCACGTTGTGCTCATGTGAGCTAAAAATCAAAAGGCTAGGCCTTGTGGTTTCGGAGAAGAAGATTTTTTCAAGTTTTTCCTATATTAGCCTATGTGAAATCAAGTGACCCCTGGGGCGGGGCCAATTTTGACCCCAGGGTCATAATTTGTACAATCCTGGTAGACAGTCATAAGATCATGCTACATACCAAAAATCAAAAGGCTAGGCCTTGTGGTTTCAGAGAAGAAGATTTTTTAAATTTTCATTTTTAAAATCTATTTTTAGCTCCTGTGACCTAATTATGCAATGGACCAGAACCATTTATACAACTTTAGTAGAGCTTCATCCAAGGAACATTCCTGCAAAATATTTTTCAAAATGGCCAAGCCGTTTAGGAGGAGATGTTGTTTGAAGCAATTGTTGACGCCGGACGCACGCACGCACGCACGGACGACAGACGACGGACGCCGGACAAAAGGCGATCAGAAAAGCTCACCTTGAGCACGTTGTGCTCATGTGAGCTAAAAACACATAAAATTACTTTATAATAATTCTAGATATCTAAATTTATCATTTTCCAGTCATAACAAGAGCCATGTTGACATGGCCATCCCCTGCCGAATGCTTGCTCTTTAGAAGAGGTGTTGGAGAGTAGAATATTTCATTTTTAACAGAATATTTTGGAGTATGAAGACTGATGTTTGACGTGATTATAGATAGGAAACCCATGTGAAGACCTACTAATTCCCTTATTTTCAGGTCTACAGGTAAAATGTCAAGGTCACTGTGACAAAAGTTAAACCTGAAAAACAACAAAGGGCAATAACTAAAAAAATATGAACAAGAGGGCCATGATGGTCCTAAATCGCTCACTTGAGATAAAAAGGTTGACCCAAGGAACATTTGTACCAATTTATTTTAAAATCTGGCCAGTAGTTTTGAAGCAGATGATTTTTAAAGTTTTCATATTTTTTTTCTTTTTGTTGCCATGGCAACCAGAGTTCTATATGGATCAAGTTTATTTTAGCAACTTTTGTGAAGGTTGACCCAAGGATCATTCCTGCCAAGTTTAATCAAATTCTGTCCAGTGGTTTCAAGGGAAATGTTGATTAAAGTTTTCCCTATATACATATAAGGCAAATAAGCCCCGCCCCTGGCGGCCATGTTTTTTATGGATCGGAAAATGTTTTAGCAACTTTGGTAGAGGTTGACCCAAGGAACATCTGTACCAATTTATTTTAAAATCTGGCCAGTAGTTTTGAAGGAGATGATTTTTAAAGTTTTTTTTTTTTTTTTTTTTTTGTTGCCATGGCAACCAGAGTTCTACATGGATCAAGTTTATTTTAGCAACTTTTGTGAAGGTTGACCCAAGGATCATCCCTGCAAAGTTTAATCAAATTCTGTTCAGTGGTTTCAGAGGAGATGTTGTTTAAAGGTTTCTCTATATACATATATGGCAAATAAGCCCCGCCCCTGGCGGCCATGTTTTTTACGGATTGGAATAATTTTAGCAACTTTGGTAGAGGTTGACCCAAGGAACATCTGTACCAAATTATTTTGAAATCTGGCCAGTAGTTTTGAAGGAGATGATTTTTAAAGTTTTCAAATTATTTTTCTTTTTTTAGCCATGGCAACCAGAGTTCTTCATGGATCAACTTTATTTTAGCAATTTTTGTAGAGCCTTACCCAAGGAACATCCCTGCCAAGTTTCATTAAATTCTGTCCAGCGGTTTCAGAGGAGATGTCGTTTAAAGCAAATTGTTGACGACGAACGATGCACGACGACGGACGAAGGGCGATCACAAAAGCTCACCTTGAGCACTTTGTGCTCAGGTGAGCTAAAAATAGGGTTATCATATTTGTGCACTGCACTCTTCCTCAATGAGATCTATCAACCTATGATGTTTCAAGTTAACAATTTTTCATAAGGGCCATAACTATAGAGTGTTCAAGATAATTAGGCTGGTTACCAAACCTAGTTACCATATTGTGCACATTCATATTGTGACCAAGTTCTGAAAAGATCAGTTCATGTTTGTTTAAGTAAACAAGAGGCCCATGATGGCCCTAAATCGCTCACCTGAGATAAATAGGTTGACCCAAGGAACATCTGTACCAATTTATTTTAAAATCTGGCCAGTAGTTTTGAAGAAGATGATTTTTAAAGTTTTCATATTTTTTTTTCTTTTTGTTGCCATGGCAACCAGAGTTCTACATGGATCAAGTTTATTTTAGCAACTTTTGTGAAGGTTGACTCAAGGATCATCCCTGCCAAGTTTAATCCAATTCTGTCCAGTGGTTTCAGAGGAGATGTTGTTTAAAGGTTTCTCTATATACATATAAGGCAAATAAGCCCCACCCCTGGTGGCCATGTTTTTTTACGGATCGGAATAATTCTAGCAACTTTGGTAGAGGTTGACCCAAGGAACGTCTGTACCAATTTATTTTAAAATCTGGCCAGTAGTTTTGATGAAGATGATTTTTAAAGTTTTCATTTTTTTTTTTGTTGCCATGGCAACCAGAGTTCTACATGGATCAAGTTTATTTTAGCAACTTTTGTGAAGGTTGACCCAAGGATCATCCCTGCCAAGTTTGATCAAATTCTGTCCAGTGGTTTCAGAGGAGATGTTGTTTAAAGTTTTCCCTATATACATATAAGGCAAATAAGCCCCACCCCTGGCGGCCATGTTTTTTTACGGATCGGAATAATTCTAGCAACTTTGGTAGAGGTTGACCCAAGGAACATCTGTACCAATTTATTTTAAAATCTGGCCAGTAGTTTTGAAGAAGATGATTTTTAAAGTTTTCATTTTTTTTTTCTTTTTGTTGCCATGGCAACCAGAGTTCTACATGGATCAAGTTTATTTTAGCAACTTTTGTGAAGGTTGACCCAAGGATCATCCCTGCCAAGTTTAATCCAATTCTGTCCAGTGGTTTCAGAGGAGATGTTGTTTAAAGGTTTCTCTATATACATATAAGGCAAATAAGCCCCGCCCCTGGCGGCCATGTTTTTTTACGGATTGGAATAATTTTAGCAACTTTGGTAGAGGTTGACCCAAGGAACATCTGTACCAAATTATTTTGAAATCTGGCCAGTAGTTTTGAAGAAGATGATTTTTAAAGTTTTTAAATTATTTTTCTTTTTGTAGCCATGGCAACCAGAGTTCTTCATGGATCAACTTTATTTTAGCAACTTTTGTAGAGCCTCACCCAAGGAACATTCCTGCCAAGTTTCATTAAATTCTGTCCAGTGGTTTCAGAGGAGATGTTGTTTAAAGAAAATTGTTGACGACGCACGACGCACGTCGCACGACGATGGACGACGGACGAAGAGTGATCCTAAAAGCTCACTTGAGCACAAAGTGCTCAGGTGAGCTAAAAAGTAATTTAGCATATTTCATCAATTAAAGGGGCCATAACTTCAGAGTGTCAGGAACAATATGGCTGGTTACCAGTTAAATGCATGGATTATCTGCTAAATATTGATGATTGATATTTGATTTAAATGGAAGATAAATAGTCTATATTAGATGCTATCTTGAGAAAACTTTCTTCGCAATAAAATGGTAAAGTAGCACACAGAAAACAGGAATAAGTGACATTGCAACAATTTGTGTGAGCAACTCGTCCCTAGTTTGATATATTTGGACATCACACAAAAAAACCTTTATCACAGTAAAAAGTAAAACAATTTTGACCACTGAATAAAGACAATGACTTACAGTACCGTACCTCTGGTTCTAAGAATACGGTACCATAACCCAATGCGGGTGGCTTATTGCACAAGATGAATCTTCTAATCACTTTTTATGCAGTTGTATAAGGAACATCTTTTCAGAAACTATTCAACTATTTAGAACTTTATAGATTATTGATTTGTATTTTACATACTTACACAAGAGTGTTCTCTGAATACATGTGTCACCTGCTGAAGCATGATGGAAAAAGTGTAAAGGACAGACTGATGGACAGACAGAGGATGGAAAAGTGATCCCTATGAGTCACATCTGCTTGCAGCAGATGACACAAATACCTAGGTAGTGTGTAAATAACACACAATATCACTGTTGTCATTTAAGGTGTGATAAATTAATATTATTCTTATGGAAAATATGTTAATATGCATTACTGCAAAAATAATGTCAATATAGGCAATACTTTATGGATATACAAGTATATCATCATTCATTTTGTAAAAATATTCATTTATTTTGTAAACATATAACTCATGAACAATATGTATAACATACATAACAACAGAAGTATTAAAACAAAAACTATCATTAACGATTACGAAAAAACCCCAGATACCACTTTGTCACAGTTACTGTTACCAACAGTTACTGTTATGAAACAAGAAGTTGGAAGACAACAAAGCTCACTCATGAGCAGACCACTTCCCTGGAGAGCTAAAAAGTCGTTGAAATGAAAACCCACGAATACCCCTTTCAGTTTCTTCTTTTCCTAGAGTTAATTTTTTTTTTCAACTGAACTATTTTGTCTCGACTGTCATATCATTCTGAATGTTGGACAGATCTGGTGTGTGCATATGCATCTTTACATGCCATAAACTTCAACCTTTTATTTTCACATTTACAACGATCCAAAGTCACAAGATAAAAAATTGCAAACTGGAGAACATCATCATTGCCACAAGCTAGCGCAAACAAGTTATTTTTTTTTCAAATTCTAAGTTAAAAAGTAGGCATAACTGTGTCAAAAAATTATGGATATGGCTTAAAATCTATCAAAATCATTTTTTTTAAAATGATAAACATGTAGGACCAACATTCCTCAAATATGTCAACTCATTGGGGACTTATTGCTCACACATTTTTTTGTGTGAAATTCTAAGTCGAAAAGGGGAAATAACCTTTATCTTATTAGAATAAACAAATGTATAAAAAAATATTTAAATCTGTCGACCTATTATCACTCGGATTGATGTTTTTTTGCAAATTCTAAGTTGAAAAGGGGTATAACTGTTTTGAAAATTTATGGATTTTGCACAAATTTGAACTTGGCCTTTAATTTATACAGATAAACAAGTGTACCAAAAATATTTAAATCTGTCAACTTGTTTAAAAGATATCGCGCTGAAATGGTGTTTTTTTGTGTGCAAATTTTAAGTCAAAAAGGGGCAATAACTGTGTTGCAAATTTACAATTTTGCCCAAAATCAAACTTGACCTTAATTTATTGAGATAAATAAATGTACCAAAAATTATTCAAATCTGTCAACCCGTTTGGAAATTATCATGTAGAAACTAAAGTTTGATGCCGCCCACCTGCCAAACAACATACCCCCAATCCAATAGCTCTCCAAGCTCTCTCTCGTCCCGGCGAGCTAAAAATTAAGTTGATCATATCATGCCAAAGATATGTGCAACTAGTGTTGATACCTATAAACACTGAGGTTATTTCAAAATCTGACAAATAGTAGCGAAAAAAAAAAGAACAAGAAATATGGCAAGGGGGGCATGATTCGATGAAAATTGAAGCAAGCATGACATGCCTACAATATGAGCAAGTGGACTTGGTATTCAATTAACTTGACGCCTTAATAGGTATAGCCATGCCTCGAATGTTTGTTGGAGGTAACTATTGAAAGCAAGATTCACATGCATTTGTTTGTCGGAGGATTGTACAGCTTTTCACTGGTTAAACCGATATGCATATTCATTTCAGGGCGTTTTGGCGTCATGTTAATTGTTTTAAAGTTGAATTAAAAGTAGTTCAAAAACAGTGTGGCTAATGGACTAAATATCTTCAATAAATATAAGAAAGGGCCATAACTCATATAAATTAGGACAGTCACGATGTGCCAATGATATGCTCAACTCGATTTGGTACTTATTGTTGCTGGGAAGTTAAATCAAAATCAAATCATTGGTAGCCAAGATATAGTGTGGACAAAATAAATTCAATAAATATAACAAAGGGCAATAACTCATTTAAATTTCATTAGATGAAGACATGCCAACGATATGCACAAATAAGCTTAGTACTTATTAATGCTGTGAAGTTAAATCAAAATCCTACCAAAGGTAGCTGAGAATAATGCAGACAAAATACATTTAAGAAATATAACAAAGGGCAAACAATTAAAATTTAAAAATATAACAAAGGGCTATAACTCGTTTAAAATCAAGTGAATCATAAAGTGCCAACAATATGCGGAACAGGGCTTGGTACTAATCAGTATTTTAAAGTTTGATAAAAATCCGACCAAAGGTAGCCAAGAAATAGGGCAGACAAATCTCATCTACAGACTGACAGACCGATGTGACTCTAACATAGCCTCCATATACTTAGTATCTGGGGGTATAATGATAATAAGATATAAATATATGGATACCCGATAGCATTAAATCTCAATTTAACAATCATATCATCGATCATAATAACAATGAAATTGTTCATTTTTGCAAGCAATGAGCAGATGTTAATTTCAAATATCTATATTGCTATCTAAAACTAGGATAAAATTGGTAATTAATACTGAAAATGATGGAAGATTTGTTTCAAGTAATTCTAGCATGTCATTTCAAAGTTTGAAATCATTTGTTCACGCTAGGAATAACAATATTGTGCATGCTCATTGTTGATTAATTAACCATCCAATGCTGATAATCTAATGTTCTAATCTGATTAGACAAAGTCTAAATGTAAAATGTTCTTGTAATTTACATATTTCTAAGGATATGCCTTCCAAAAATGTTTCTATGCACAATAGTAAAATTTTTAAGTACTGTTTTGTCAACCCAACCCATCATATCTGCACCTCAAATTCATTGATATCACACAAGAAGAGGTCAAGCATTTTGCAATAAATACATAGTTCTGTTAGGTATATGTCTTATGTATATGTATATATCTAATGGCTGTAAAAATTCACTTAATATCAAACATATTATGTACACACTTATTTACTTATGTTTTTGGGTATGTGATATTTATTTTAAACATAAAAACAATCTAATTCTTTGGGGAAAAAAATTCAGTGGCAATGAATTGCCATTGAAAGTATTTTCTGAAACACTGTAACATTAAACAAGAGAGCCATAGAGGTCCTGGATCGCTCCCCCCGAGTATAGGGTTACCCAAGGAACATCTGTACTTAAACATTCTGAAATCTGACCAGTAGTTTTGAAGGAGATGAGATTTTTTTTCTTTCCGTTGCCATAGCAACCAGAGTTCTAGATGGATCAAGTTTATTTTAGCAATTTTTGTGAAGGTTCACCCAAGGATTATCCCTGCACAGTTTAATCAAATTCTGTCCAGCAGTCTCAGAAGATGTTGTTTAAAGTTTTCATTATATACATTAAAGGCAAGTTAGCCCCGCCCCTGGTGGCCATGTTTTTTTACGGATCAGAATAATTTTAGCAATCTTGGTAGAGGGTTACCCAAGGAACAACTGTACTAAAACATTTTGAAATCTGGCCAGTTATTTTGAAGGAGATGATTTTTAAAGTTTTCACATTTATGATTTTTTTCTTTCCATTGCCATGGCAATCAGAGTTCTACATGGATCAAGTTTATTTTAGCGACTTTTGTGAAGGTTCACTCAAGGATCATACCTGCCAAGTTTAATCAAATTCCGTCCAAGAGTTTCAGAGGATTTTTTGTTTAAGGACGTTTCAGCGGGTTACGGCTGATTTTGATTTTGGTAAAAAAAAATTTGATTTCTCCTTTATTTAAAGTAGAATAATAGAAGAAGATTCATGTGTTAAGAATATCATCTAAAGTATATTTGCCAAATTTTAAATGTACAAAAAGTCACATTTCAGTGGGTTTTTTTTTTTTCAAATTTGGCTGAAATTTCAATAAAAAAGCAGTTTTAGAAAAACAAATCTGCATGGTAGGTGTGTATTTTTTTGCATTTTCATACATTTATATCAGAATACTGACTCTGAAAAAAATAAAGACAATCTGACCGTTGAAAAAAGTTTATATAGAAAAATATAATTATATAAAAATTCACAGTTTGGGGATAGTTTTTGTATACATTCTGGTCCGGGCACAAATGAGATCATAATTATGCCCGTTTTGTATTTTCATTGCATATTTGACAGTATTTTTATCTGTAGCTTAAAGAATACATTTTAAGTTACAAATGGCGACAAAAAATATTTTTTAAAATTTTATTTAAATATGCTGTTACAGTATTTTAAACCGAAATCTATATTTCCATTTTTTAATGTCATTGTTATTTCAACAAATTTTAGCAAATAGTGATGTTCTACCATCATCTCAATCTCTAAAACAAGCATGGTGGCCCCCTTTTTTAATTCATTTATTTTTAGTTTAAGTCTAAAGTACTTATATGCAAATTTTGAATGCCTTTATAGCTAATTGTTGACTCTGCACAACAGACAGAGTGTGATCATGTTGTGCTCAGGTGAGCTAAAAATAAAATATATTCATATACATATCTCTACTTCTTTCTACTACTTACTTGTTTCAGGTTCTTGAATATTTCTGTCCGTGCAGCATTTCCTTGCATTGCATCAGATACAATGGTTTTAGCCAAAGATTTGGAACTTCCTGGCTTCCCAACAAGAAACAATGGGATCCTAAGCTCAATGCACACAACCATCATAAAGACATTCTCTTTGAGTGCCATGTTTTTGGCTATGTTTTTCTCCAGATGTACACTGTCCAAAAAGACATCTTGGCAGCTGTTAAAAAAAATAAATAAAAAACAACCAAAAAAAACAAAACAAAAAAAAACAACTAATTTTGTGAAACAGTCATACAAAATAATGTGATTTGGGCATTTAGATACAAACTAGACCTGTTCATATATCAAGACTTGTTCATACATTTAAATGCTTACAAGATAAGTTACAGATCAATATTCTTATTTTCAACTGAAATACTTAAATAAAAGTAGTCCATCAAATTATTCTTTGTTCTTTTGTCTTTCATATGCTTTGATACAAATATTCTATGCATGAACTAGTATATTTGAAGATGAATTTAAAATCTTACACCACAATTTCTTCTTCAAACTGTTCAGCTCCACCAGGTAGATAACATGGTGCTTGGAACTTGTCAGCCACAAACTCCCTATACTCATCACGTTTCCTGAGACATGCATGGTAACAAACACCAAGAGCTAGCACCAATGATCTTGTGAGATCATTTAGATGATTTTCCTGAAATAAGTATGTTTTTTCCTCTTTTTTTTCAATTATATTCTCAAAAAACAAAGCATGTAAAAAATTTAAAAGCTAAATTTACAATGAAATATTTACAATCAAGAAACATATCCTGTCATTTCAAGAATTTGTGCATAAATTATTACTGCCTCAGGTTTCATTTAAATCCGTTAAATTCTGGACAGATTAGCATGCACAGTCTTATCATTCCGTGTAATCACAATCTCAAATGAATGATTATATATTAATTAAAGGGCCAATGCCCTTGCTATGCTTTACCTGCTAGTCACGGAATACTAAGTAATAAACATCTACACTTCATATTGATCGCATCTTTTCAGTTTATTCATTAAATTCCAGTCAAAACTATTGAGGCTGTTGCATGCACAAAATTTTGATAATGGACTTTTAAGTGGGGTATGAAAATACATAATGAAAAAAGGACAAAGCTCTTATTCATTACCGGTAGTCAAAAATTCACAGCAAATATAGTGAATGAAACAACTATTTGTGTGGAAAGGTCACCAAATTTGACAATTTTTGACCAGATGGAACTGATATCTCTTCTTCTAAGTAACCTTTTGGAATATTTGCATTAAACTTGGGGAAGAATATAGTATTTGAAATATAGCAAACACTGGCTGTGAAAACAGCTAAATAAAGCCCTACATTGGGGAAATAAAACCTGTCTTCAAGCAGATATGATATAATTTACTAATTCAAACTAAACTGATTTGGTTGGGAAATGTTCCATAAATTCAGAACAAGTCTTAAGAATGTTGAGGGTATATGAAAAAAGAAAAACCTGGTCACAGTAACTTTCTCACCTGACCTGGTGGTCCAAATAAAGTAACAAAAGTATCTAGAAGGAACTCACATTCTCTCCCCTTGTCATTTCATATTCTTCATCATCTTCCTCTGAATAATTTTCTAGTTCATCATTAAGCTTCCAGTTCATTTCAGTAAAAAGCACACTGTCATTTCTGCTCTGTTCATAAAACCAACTCATGACGTTGAGCACTCTGTCCACATCTCGAAGTGATACAAAACTGCATTCATCCTAAAATAATTAAATATTCATCACCAAATGCAAAATATCTTACAAAATAGCATTTTGTTGGAACTTCTTACTGATGCATCCTGGTTTTGATATTCGGTCATTCATGATTGGAAATGATTGTAAGTGGTCAAGAAATATATACATCGCATATTTTGCGTCAATGGTGATTTGTTTATTTATAACTTGTAAAAACTAAGTTACTTTGTTGAATTGATTATATCTTGCTAAAGTCAATTTACTATCATGTTTACCTGTATAAAGTATCTACATTATCTGCAAAAGTAATACCTCTCTTGACATGTTCATCCTTGATAAGTGAGCCTTATGAGAAACTAGAAACATTATTTTAAAAATGTTTGTAATAAATTTCAGATTTAGGTATGGATAACTAACCTCCTGCTGTCGCATGAACTCCTGTGATGAAGTCAAGATGGTACTTACAACCTCTACAAATCCAGGTACACTGGGCAGTCTATCGTTTCTAATCTGTAATAAAGAAAATTGATGTCCTTAGTGGTTTGACTTTGTCAGAGGTTTAAATGGGAATAATAGATATTTGCCAAATACATGAAACTATGGATTTGCATAAAAAAACTAAATGTGAAGAACAGCCAAAGTATAAAGTGTATATATATCTGTTTAGATAGAACCAACATATCATAAATGTTTTAAATCTGTTTATATAGAACCAACATATCATAAATTTTAAATTTTTTTAACTAAAGACCAATGATTTCAATTACATAAAAAAACAGCTGAAATGGATTTTACATGAAACAACAGCTTAAATGGATTTTCAGTAAGTCAAGTCCATACCTCAGTGTTACATTTAGATCATTAATAGCACAAAAAAAAGATAAACTGAATGCAAAGCTTACCTACTGTTAAGTCTATGTTAGAACCTGACATACTGATTTAATTTAAAAGAACCTATCAATGGGTTAGATCGAAGATTGGGGGATCTGAATTCGAGTGTTTCCAGATGTAGGATATAAGCCTTGGCTAGTTATCTTGATCTCTGATCTAATCATATGATCGATTACTTTTCTTACTTTTCTTACACTGCTTTTTGTGTTTGTTATTTTTCAAAAGTGACAATGTTTTGGTTACAAAAAAATTATATCTTGGTTTATTTTTTTTGTTTTTTTTACTTCTTTGCTGCATTGTGGGGATATGAATACAAAACATGTGCTGCAACACGGAGCATAAGATGTGGCCATACAAGATAAGATTTCCAATACTGCTGTTTTTTAAAAAAAATACCGATTTTTGCTGTCCCGTTAGTGAGAATTCATCTTCCGATATTTCTTATGCACCAAAATGGGTTGATGTAAAATTATTTAATATGTTATAGTTCATAAGCAATATTCTACCTTTTACATTTTAAATCAACTTAACTTGTCAGTATTTAAGGTATAACTTAGTAATACATATACTTACATATCTCCTGACCATCTGACGGATGTACAGCTCCTCCACCTGTGTGTTCAGCTGGCCAAAGTCCCAGACCAAGGGGAGCAAACTCTGTGGTAATGGCTGTACCCTGTAGACAAGCCTTCTCATTGGAACACGACCGAGCTTGTCTGTGGTATCTTCAGCATCAACGTGATAGCCAAGGCCCGCCTGTTCCAGTTTCTTTATTAGTTCTTCTGAATGCCTTGAATACATAAATGACTTGCTAAGAAAACCTATATAACACCTAAAATATTGACTTTGCTTATACATTTTTTTTCTAGAATAACATGGGTGATCTATCATGTATATATATTAACACAATACAATTAAAATTTTTCTCAAAGTTAAACATTTTTACATAAGAAATATTTTCAAAAAAAAAATGCGGAAAACATAAATGAATAAGAGGGCCAATATCCCCCTAGATTGCTCACCAGACTACATCTGCTTATTTAAAATGATTTAAGTCACTTCTTTGTATCTGAAATTGAAATCTGGCCACTGTCGGTTTCTTCCTGCAGCAACAAGATTCAAATTTCAGATACAAAGAATTCTTAGGTTAGTCAATCATCTGGAAGCCTCAGTTTTCAAGGGATCGAAAATGCATATGCAATTATGGTATGAAGCCTTGAGGTAATCATTGGTGCAAAACAAGAATTAATTCTGAACATTAGTTCCAGAAGAGAAGAATTTTAAAATTTTGTATGTAAAGTATATAAAAAAAGATGACTCATGTGACACATTTTTCAAGGGATCAACTTTATTTAAGCAATTATGGAAGAGTCATGAGGTGACCATTTGTGCTATATGGAATTATATTCTGACAATTAGCTTCATAGAAGAATTTTGAAATAATCTGTATACAGTATATAAGGAAAGTAGCTAATCCCCTAGGGGCCTCATTTTTTTAAAGAATCAACTTTATTTGAGCATTTAGGGTAGAGAGGTAGGAGGTGACCATTTGTGCCAAAGGGAATTATATTCTGATCATTGGTTTCAAAGAAGATTTTTGAAGATTTTTGAAGTTTTTCAAGTAAAATTCAGTTGGTTGCCATGGCAACCAGCATTCTACATGGATGAAGTTTATTTCGGCAACTTTTGTGGAGGTTCACACAAGGATAATCCTTGCCAAGTTTCATCAATTTCTACTTCTTCTTTTTATACATATTGAGTTACAGCCCAGACAAAAATGAAAAAGGAAAATTTACAAAGAAAAATAACTCCAAAGTTATGCAACAGAGATTTACAGTTCTTGGTCACTGCATTCCTCTTCAATGCGATCTATCCACATATGCATCTTGATACCTTTTGTTCTTTTTGAGTTATTGCCCTGACAAAAATATGAAAATTTTCAAAGGGCAATAACTCCAAAATTAGGCAACAGAGAGTTATAGTTCTTGATACCTATACTCCCCCACAATGACATCTATACAAATATGGAATTTCATCTTGATATCTTTTTTAATTTTTGAGTTCTGGTCCAGACAAAAAAACAACAAAAAACAGATTGACAGACAAGCTTAATCCAGGATATCCAGTATATCCCCTTTACAACTTTGTGTGTGGGTTATAACAAGAGTTGTCATTATACACAATGTATGTGATAATTATCCCCTTTAAATTGCATTGAATCAACACCAGAACGTGGCTGGAAAATGTGCTTTATTGATATATAGCCTGAATAACTTTATGAATATCCTTCTATCTAAATGTCAAGTATGTGGATGTGTATTTGGTATCCAATGATTATAAAGTTATGCTCAATATTTGCATTACACCTGCCTGTTACTTTGATCTTGACCTAGCAGAAATTACCTGTCACTGATTAGTTAATTAAGTTCTAGTCCTCTCTTTGATAATTAGTAACTACTATTGCTGAGAATACTTATCTCATTCACTAATCTGTATGTTCTTTAAATTATAAAAACAACATACTTGCGATAAGGATTGCATGCAGCTACCATCTTCAGATTTGCACAGAGTTTTAACTTTTGTCCTGCCATGCTTTTGTCACACATTATCTCCTTTATAAGTCCAATTGATTCTGTTGTGTTTGCCTCATCGAAGAACAGCACAGTGTAAATTGTTCTACCATTTTGGCCAAACTTTTCAACATTCTTCTTTGCAATGGCCTCGGCTTCATGTACTTTTTTGATGATGTCCTCATTTGTAGTTCCACCATGAACCTTAAGTGATATTTAATAAAGATTGAGTATCTTTGACGAGCAAAAAAAATAAATAAAGAAAAGAACATCCTACACGGTCAGTATGGAATGCATCTATTAACAAAAAGGCCATGATAGCACTAAATCTAATTACTGATTACTGACCATACCTTACCCATGATCTTACTTGACCAAGATATCATCAAGACAAACATTCTGATGTTGTTTAAGAAAGATTTCGCTAATAATGTGGCCAGGATTATAGTAAGATTTGATCTAGTGACCTATTTTTTGACCATGCATTATCCATGATTGAACTTGACCGAGATATCATCAACACAAACATTTCTAACAAGTTTGACAAAGATTTGGCTAATGATGTGACCTCCTTTGGTGAAAACAAGATTTTACTAAGATTTGACCTAGTGACCTACTTTTTGACCCCGTCCCACCAACGACTGAACTGAGATATTTTCAAGACAAACATTCTGAACAAGATTGCGAAAGATTAAGCAAAAAATGTGGCCCATGGAGTGTAGACAAGATTTAACCAAGATTTGACCTAGTAACCTACTTTTTGATCCCACTCCACCAATAATCTCGACTTAGATATTAACAAGACATACAGTCTGAGCAAGTCTGAGGAAGACTGGATCATAATTGTGACTTCCAGAATATCAACACTAAAATTGCTGACATTTTTTCTATAATTAAAGGGCCACAACTCCTGACCTCCTAGGCAAGTGTCAGTCATAATAAAACTTAGCTGAGAGATTATGACCATAAACATTGTTGTAGTTTAAAGAAGATTGCTTAAGAAATAAAAATCGAGTGTAAACAAGATGAACATTTTTTTTATAAATAAAGGGCCATACCTCCTGACCTTATGGACAAATATATGTCACAATAAAACTTGACAGAGAGATTATAATCATAATCATTGTCATAAAGTTTGAAGATGATTGTCCAAGAAATGGAAAGGCTAGAATGAACAAGGGTCAGGACTGCCACAAAATACGCCCATCATAGTATGGGGACTCTCAGAAATAGCTCAGAGAAACAAGCTACTGTCCATAAATAAGCAAAATAATTCCAAAATCCCATTAGTTAATGAATGTTAATCATAAAAAAAAAATGTTGATACATTTCCTTAATTAACTGCAAGATCTGATAACACCTCATAGGGTCTAAGGACTAGGGACAAGCAAATTTTCAAGTATGTTGTGTACATCAAGGGCCATAACCTCAAAGTCATTCACATGATAATGCTGGATATCGAACTCAGCCAAGATATTATGGCAATGCACATGTGTGGAAAGTTTGAAGAGGATTGGGCAAACAATATTGAAGTTAGAGCCCAGACAATCACAATATCAAGTATTTTGTGTACATCAAGGGCCATAACTTCTAAGTCATTCACGCGATAATGCTGGATATTGAACTCATCCGCGATATTATGGCCATGCACATGTGTGGAAAGTTTGAAAAGGATTGGGCAAACGGTATTGAAGTAAGAGCCCGGACAATCACAATTTCAAGTATTTTGTGTACGTCAAGGGCCATAACTTTTAAGTCTTTCACGCGATAATGCTGGATATCGAACTCATCCGTGATATTATAGCCATGCACATGTGTGAAAAGTTTGAAAAGGATTGGGCTAACGGTATTGAAGTTAGAGCCTGGACAATCACAATTTCAAGTATTTTGGGTACATCAAGGGCCATAACTTCAAAGTCATTCACGCGATAATGCTGGATATCGAACTCATCCGCGATATTATGGCCATGCACATGTGTGAAAAGTTTGAAAAGGATTGGACTAACGGTATTGAAGTTAGAGCCCGGACAATCACAATTTCAAGTATTTTGTGTACGTCAAGGGCCATAACTTCTAAGTCATTCACGCGATAATGCTGGATATCGAACTCATCTGAGATATTATGGCCATGCACATGTGTGGAAAGTTTGAAAAGGATTGGGCAAATGGTATTGAAGTTAGAGCCCGGACAATCACAATTTCAAGTATTTTGTGTACGTCAAGGGCCATAACTCCTAAGTCATTCACGCGATAATGCTGGATATCGAACTCATCCGAGATATTATGGCCATGCACATGTGTGGAAAGTTTGAAAAGGATTGGGCAAAAGGTATTGAAATTAGAGCCCGGACAACAAATGTTCCACGCCCGCCCGCACGCCCGCCGTGAGTGTTCACATAATACGCCCCATCTTAAGATGGGCATATGAAAAAGAAATGAAGATGCTTAGGTTTAAACAAAATGACATCTGGCATTTTTTTTATATATATCAAAAGGGGCACAACTCCTGACCTTATTTGCAAATCTCAGCCATAATCGAACTCAATTGAGGGATTATGTTCATAAACATTGTCAAAAAGTTTGAAGATGATTGTTAAAAAAATGAAAATGTTAGAGCGCTAAAAAAGCGAAATCTGGCTTTTTTTATATTAAAAAGGGCAAAAATCCTGACCTAATTGGTTGATCTCAACCACAATCCAACTCGATCAGGGATTATGGTCATAAACATTGTCATAAAGTTTGAAGATGAGTGTTAAAAAATTATGAAGCTAGAGTGACACAAAGTGAAATTTTTTATATTAAAAGGGTCATTTCTCCATACCTAATTGGCCAATAACGGACATTATCAACCTCATCTGAAAGATAATGGTCATGAACATTGTCACAAAGTTTGGAGATGATTGTTCAAAAAATGAAGATGCTAGTGTGTAACCAAAGTGAAATCTTGCTTTTTTTACATTAATACGGACATAACACCTGACCTAATAGGCCAATAACAACCATTATCAACTTCATCTGAGAGATAATGGTCATGAACATTGTCACAAAGTTTGGAGATGATTGTTCAAACAAAAGGGCCATGATGGCCCTAAATCGCTCACCTGAATTCAACTGCTAGAGAGAAAATGCTAAAGAAAGGGAAATAATACACATAATATATTGTATTAAAATTTCATTATTTTTTTATTTCTGGTGGCCATCTCGGTAGGCAGACCTTAACGATTTTAGCTATTTTTGCTCAGTACCAACTAAGGATCATTCCTGTAAAGTTTCATCAAAATCTGTTCTGCAGTTAAAGATTTTTTCTATTTTTACCTCTGGCAGCCATCTTGGTTGGTGGACTGGAACAATTTTAGCTTATTTTGCTCAGTACCACCTAAGGATCATTCCTGTAAAATTTCATCAAAATCTGCTCAGCAGTTTAGGAGATGCCGTTTAACAATATTTCTATTTTTAGCTCTGGCGACTATCTTGGTTGGCGGATCGGAACAATTTTAGCTATTTTTGCTCAGTACCACATAAGGATCATTCCTGTAAAATTTCATCAAAATCTGCTCAGCAGTTTAGGAGGAGATGTCATTTAAAGCAAAAGTTGACGCACGACAGACGCCAGGCAAAGACTGATCACAATACCTCACCTGAGCACTTTGTGCTAAAATGAAGATGCTAGAGTGTAACTAAAGTGAAATCTGGTAATTTTATATTAATAGGGACATTACTCTTGACCTAAATGGCCAATCTCAGCCATAAGTAAACTCGAGGGATTATGGTCATAAACATTGTCATAAAGTTTGAAGATGATTGCTTAAGAAATAAAGATGCTAGAGTGTAAACACTAACTTGTTGACGATGCATGACGGACGTTGGACACTCAACCGATCACAAAAGCTCACCCTGAACGTTGCTCAGGTGAGCTAAAAAAGCATGCAAACCAACTAATCCAAACCTTCATGAGTATCATGTTTTGTATTTCCACTCCTGGAGGATTCTGCAGGGAACACATGAACTTCACAAGTCGTGTCTTCCCGCATCCAGTCTCTCCCATTATAATAACTGGTATGTCACATCTAGATGAATATTAATCAAGAAATACAATAATTATGATAATGCTATTAACTAGTATGTCACATATAGATCAAATATTACCTTAAAATGCCATGTATTGTGCGCATTTTTTAAAACTTATATTTCGTTTCTGAAAGAGGGGGTGCGCACAATACAAGAGAACTCAATATTTTTGTATTTTCCTAAATTTTACCCCACCCCATAGGAAGCCATATCGGTAGAGTCTATTGTTATATTTCATGCGCAAAATTGATATTTAAGCTTGATCGTATGTACTTGCTTGTAAAATGTTGCCTTTTTGTGATATTTTTCATGGTTTTGTACAGTAATTGCTTACGAAATCATTGTTCCCTTTCTCATATTGGTGTTTACATTTTCTTTGGCTTCAATCAGAAATCCCATACTGTACTGTAATGTGCTTTACATAATAATAAATTGATTACATACAAACAGATGTGATGTTTGCATCGTCATTATATATATAACTGTGACCATGCATAAATAAACAGTATTTTATTAATTTCAATTCAATCCTACGAAATTTTGATAAGTTAGTTTCGTATTGGACAGAGCTGTTTGGTTCATTATAATTCAGTGTACTTTAAATACCCTGTGTTAAGAAACTTGCAAAAAACAAACAAGAAGGTGTCAATAGTTTCTGATTATTACTCAAACTATCAGCTTTTAACAAAGGTAACAATGCAAATGCATGTGGATACTAAAGGTGTGAAAATAATCGCTGCATTACACCTGACTTTTGGAAGCAGTAGAACATTTCCACCTGTTATGCAACCAAACATCCGCAAAACAATCGCAAGTAAACAAGATGGCTGCCTCCTCACCGTATGAAAAAGATATGGGAATTATAGAAGGGAAATACATTTTTTCCCCAAGGTTTCGAGACTCAAACTCAGGCTGCACACTATACATGGCATTTTACAGTAATCAAGAAATACAATAATCATGATAATGCTGTTCTGAGCAATATGTCAGTTAAATAAGGAATATCAATTCATCAACAGGAACTGTCGCAAAATATATATTTGACAAAGCACATCAGAGGTCTAAAAAGCACTAAAAAGGATTTTGGAAAAGAATAAATGAATGTTCTATGAAATGTGGCATTTTTTTTCCTTACCAGAAAAGTTATATATATATATATATATATATAATTTATTAAAAAACCATAAAAATTAAAATCAATCTATTTTGAACTAATTCACCAGTACATGCACCTGTATAATCAATATATTTAGACTATGCTTCACATATACTACATCCTTTGATATTCTTTAGTGGTAATGAAATAAAACATGTATACCTGTACAACTAATATATGTTCACTTGGTGAATATATATTGCTGAAGAATTTGACAATAAGAATAACAGGACTAGTTTGCAACTTACCTAAATCTCATGTATATGGCCATGATCTTCTTGGCATTGTCTGTTGTCAGTTCATAAGTGTCATCTGGATCAGATGGCATGTCATTGCCCATCACATTGCACAATTTTACTATCTTTTCATGTCTGTCAAAAAAAATAAATAAATAAAGATAACTACTTTTAGACCAATGTTCAGAAAAACAAAAAATCATATTAACATGTCCCCCCCCCCCCCCACACACACACACATCCGAATACTTGCTCTTTAGAAGATGTGTTGGAGAGTTGAATAATTCATTTTTTGGGGAAAAAAATTGGTAATGAAGACTGATATTTGAAGTGACTATAGATATGAATCCCATGTGAAGACCTACTAATTCCTCTATTTTGAGGTTTACAGGTAAAATGTCAAGGTCACTGTGACCTCATAGATTTTTTCCTTCAAAGGGCAACAACTCAAAAATTATGAAAGGTAGAGTTTTCATTCCCCACCATTTTCAGTGGGGGATAAAAACTCAAATATTATGAAAGGTAGAGTTATCATTCTTGTGCACTGCACTTCTCTTCAGTAAGATCTATCCACTTATGATGTTTCCAGTTGATACCTTAAATACTATTTTATTTATGCTCTAGACAAAAATTAAGGTTGAAAAATAACAAAGGGCATTAACTCAAATATTATGAAGGGTAGAGTCAACATTCTTGTGCACTGCATTTCTCCTCAAGGAGACTTTTCCACCTCAAATACCTTTTGACTTGTGCTCTGGACAAAAAATAAGCTTGAAAAATAACAAAGTCCAATAACTAATCGAGAGAATGTGTCTCTTAGACACTAATGACCTGCTAGGATATCATCAGAACCAAATAACTGTTTATATTTTTAAAAGATTATATCATGATGTATATTTGTACAAAGTTTCATGATGATGTAAAGTTACCTTTAAAGGAAAAGAAGCCTAAACACAGAAGTATAAACCTGGAGCAGAATAACCATTTTTACAAAGTCACAGACATAAAATTAAATAAATACTACCAGTAAATAATCCATATCATGATGTACATATATACCAAGTTTCAAGAAGATCTAAAGTCATCTTCACAGAAAAAACAAAAAACAAAGCTTAAACCCAAATGCAGAACAACCAATTTTACCATGTTCATCCAACTGTTAAATGTAGGTCACAGCTATCTATTTGCATAAATATTTAAAAAAAATTATCATGATATACATGTGTACATAGTTTCATGAAGATGTGAAATCATCTTCATAGAAAAAAAGTTTAAATGTAAAGGTAAACCAAAGGCAGGAATGGCCGAATGATTGAACAAAATTCTACAATACAGATACGCTGAGATACAGCCAAAGCAGTGAAAACTCAATTTTGAGTAAAAAAAAAAGCATTATGAAAGTATTGCTTAGGCAATACTAAGTCCCCTACCGGCAAATGGAAAACTAAGACCCCCCAACACACACACAAACACAACCTGTCTGGAAAACTGCTAAGAAATTTTCTAAATCCAAGGGCCGTAATTCCGTCAAAAATCAATGGACCGGAACAAAACTCAAACTTGATCTGTAACTCATGGTGATAGACTCACACACCAAAAATTAGATGAATATCTGCAAGCGTTTAGAAAAAAAATCAGGAAAACTGCTATTTTAACGAAATTTTCTAATTCTAAGGGTCGTAATTCCGTCAAAAATCAGTGGACCAGAACGAAACTCAAACTTGATCTGTAAGTCATGGTGGTAGACTCACACACCAAAAATTACATGAATATCTGCAAGTGTTTAGAAAAAAAATCCAGAAAACTGCTATTTTAACAAAATTTTCTAATTCCAAGGGCCGTAATTCCGTCAACAATCAGTGGACCAGAAGGAAACTCAAACTTGATCTGTAAGTCATGGTGGTAGACTCACACACCAAAAATTACATGAATATCTGCAAGCGTTTCGAAAAAAAATCAGGAAAACTGCTATTTTAACGAAATTTTCTAATTCCAAGGGCGGTAATTCCGTCAAAAATCAGTGGACCAGAACGAAACTCAAACTTGATCTGTAAGTCATAGTGGTAGACTTACACACCAAAAATTAGATAAATATCTGCAAGCGTTTAGAAAAAAAGTCCGGAAAACTGCAATTTTAACAAAATTTTCTAATTCCAAGGGCCGTAATTCCGTCAAAAATCAGTGGACGGGAACGAAACTCAAACTTGATCTGTAAGTCATGGTGGTAGACTCACACACCAAAAATTAGATGAATATCTGCAAGCGTTTAGAAAAAAAGTCTGGAAAACATGTGTGTGACTGACGGACTGACGGACCGACGGACTGACGGACGGACGGAGTGCAAACCTATAGTCCCCTTCGGCGAAGCCGGAAGGGGACTAATAAATATTTATGGGACACAATAACTGTATATAGCATAAAAGCACAGAAGAACTATTTTCCCTAGGATGTTGCATAACTCATTTTACCACGCAGAGGAGTATAGTTTCTTTTGAATGCAAAGGTGGCTCATGCCTGAATTTGGATGGTGGATGTGCAGGTTTCAGTTATTTAGTGGTGTTTCAGTGGTCCATATAGAAAGCTTGAACCACTATAAAAATCTGTATAACCTCCAGTATAATCACATCTATCTATCTATCTCAGACACATCAGAGATATCTCCTGGGGTTATTTGTTGCTCTATAGAATGGCTGATACAGGTATATATCTGCTAGCCACTGAGTTGCATCTATAAATAGAAAATGTGCCGTCGCTCGGTAGTACAAATCAAAGCGCTGATAGTGCCAAGAGAACAGTATTGTCTCATTTTTTTTGTTTATCACAGTTAATTGAATAAACGGCAGTCAAATTTTTGCACAATGCCAATTACCCCGCTTTAACGTTGCGTTAACATTGTCATTAGATGAATGCAACATTTGTTTCAACAGACTGATAACAATTAGCACATTGCCACTCTTACCCCTCCTATATTTCTATAGCCTTCAATGAATATCGTTTATTATTTTAATATAAGTTTGATATTTGGAAAAACTAAGTTACCCTGAATATTTGCAGCTTGTCAAACCCTCTTCCACTGGAGACATACACAACTTCAGTGCTTTTATTCCTATATAAGTCTATGTAAAATCAAAATTAATGACCCCTGGGGTTGGGGCCAATTTTGACCTCAGGGCCATAATTTGAACAGGTAGAGGTCCAAAAGAACATGCCACACACAAAATATCTAAGCTCTAGGCCTTGCAGATTTGGAGAGGAAGATCTTCAAAGATTTCACTTTAAAAATCTATTTTCAGCTCCTGACCAAGATATGCCATGGATCGGAACCATTTGTAGAACTTTGGTAAAGCTTTATGCAAGGAACATCACAGACAAATTTTATAAAATTTGGTCAAGTGGTTTCAGAGGCGATGTGGTTTAAAGAAAATTGCTGACGCCTGACGGATGGACGCACGGACGGACAGTGGACAACGGACAAAAGGCGATCACAACAGCTCACTATGAGCATGTTTTGCTCAGGTGAGCTTAAAAGGCAATAATTCAACTTTTTTAAGCCAATTATGGCACGTCAAGGATACATGTAACTAGCAATAATTACTGTATTTTTTTTTATTTTGTGCAGTTAAATCAAAATCTAATAGCTGAGAAATAGAGCAAATAAAATATATTCAAGAAATATGACAAGGGCCATAATTTAGTGAAAATTGAAGCAAGCATGACATGCCTACAACATGCGCAAGTAGGCTTGGTACATTTGTACCTAGAATTGTTTAGTCAAATAAAATTCTGAGAAATGGTAGTTAAAAAAAAAGTGTAGACAAAATATATTCCATAAATAAAACAAAGGGTCATAACGCATTTAAAATCAAGCTCAATGTGACATACTGCAGATATGCACAACTACACTTGGTTCTTATTAATGCTATGGAAAATCAAAATTAAACCAGTGGTAGCCGAGAAATAGTGCGGACAAAATATATCCAATAAATATATGAAAGGGCCATAAATCATGTAAAATCAAGCCCGTCATGATGTGCCAACCACATACACAACTAAGATTGGTGTTTATATATACTGTGATATTAAATCAAAATCCAACAAAGGTAGCAAAGAAATAGTGTGGACAAATATATTCAAGAAATATAACAAAGGGCCAGAACTCATTTAAAATTAATCCAATCATTATTATAAACAAGGCTTGGTACTTTTCTGTCTTGTAAAGTTTAATCACAAATCTGGCCAAAGGTAGCCCAAAAAATGAGCGGACAAATCTCATCTACTGACTGACAAAGGAAGCTACTCCTATATTATAGCCCCCATATACTGTACTTAGTATCTGGGGGATAAAATGATTCTAACTTTAGGTGGAAAAAACTAAATGATACTAGAGAATAAAATGATAATATATTTCCCATAGTTTCATATTTACCTTGGAAGGTTATCAAAATTTTCCTGTATAGGGATATGGTTTCTGACAAGCGCATCATACAAGTTCTGTGCCATTATCCCACGTTGGAGTATCTCGCCTGTTTGTTGATCTATTACATTACCAGATGCACGGTCAATGTAGAATCCAAGAAATGTGAAACCAATTCTATCAGCATTGAAAAACAGGTATGGATGTGGGCTGAAAAAAAAAAGTTTAAAAAAAACAGATTAATGATGTTAACCACACATAAAGTGACACGACATGTGTGCAAACACTGCAGCAAGATTACCTGCTTTCCCAAGTCCTCCTCATGCGATACTGTTCTAACACTTCCCCTTCTTCCTCTTCCCCTTCCACCTCCATCTGCTGTGGCACTGCCTGTCTCAAGCCTGGAGATTCTTCACTCATGTTCAGCGATCGGGTGGAAAAATCCTTTTCAAATATAAAAAAGGGGATTTGGTAATGACAAGGTCCATTTATTTAGAAAATAACATTTTAAATGTAATATCATGTTCAAAAATAAGAGTTGCCGAAACGATAAATATGCCCCCCTATGCTCCTCCCACTCCCATCGAGGTTACTGTGACTTTGATCTTTGACCAGGTGACCCCAACATCAATAGGGGTTATCTATTAGTCATGACCAACCACCCTATGAAGTTTGAGGAATGTTGTTCCAAGCATTCTCCAAAAGTGACCCCAAAACAATAGGGGTCATCTACTAGTCATGACCAATCACTCTATGAAAGTTGAGGAATGTGGGCCCAAGCGTTCTCCAGTTATTGACTGGAAACGATTTTTACATTTGAGGTCATTGTGACCTTGACCTTTGACCAAGTGACTCCAAAATCCATAGGTGTCATCTACTAGTCATGACCAATCATCCTATAAAGTTTGAGGAATGTGGGCCCATGTGTTCTCCAGTTATGATCAAAAAGGAAGTGGTCTACCAACAGACCAACCAACAGACAGACCGACCAACATATGTAAAACAATATGCCCCCTCTTCTTCGAAGCGGGGCATAATAAAAACAAGAGCTGTCAGAGGACAGCATGCTCGACTATTCAAAATGCTTGTTGGTAAATAAAATAAAATCTATTTCAATTCTTGCCCTTCATATACCCTGTTTATAATAATAGTAAACAAGAGTGACAGTGCTGCCACAATATATGCCGCCACAAAATATAAAGACTAAGAGGGTCCTTTTAATTATTGCTTTTAACATTTCTGTAAGCATAAGCTCATAATGAAGTCTGTGAGACCAATTAATTTAGCTGAACAGAGATAGAACCCTAAAAAGGCTTCAAATATGAAAGTAGGTCAAATAGCAGTATCAATATGAATCCTTTTTTCTTTCTCCGATAACTCTTGCAAAAATCACTGTACCAGAAAATCCCTGCTTTATGCACTTTTACCTGTTTAGAAACTTGAGTTGTGTTTTCAAGAGACCATGTTTAGAAAAGCATAACTATTGCAAATATTGATAAACATCAAAATCCCTGCTTTGTGCATATCTACCCAGTATAGTAATGACATTGCCCAAATTTTGAAAAGATTAGGTCAGAAACATACAAGGAATTGCATTCACAAGGCTGAAATATCAATCAGCTACAGAGACTTAATTTCAAGGGACAAAAATCTTGCAAAAATTAATGAACCAGAAAACCTTTTAAAATGTAGGAGGAGTTGCGTTCACAAGACTGCAATATCAATCAGCTACAGAGACTTAAGTTTCAAGGGATACAAATCTTGTAAAAATCAATGAACCGGAAAATCACCACTTCATGCACATCTACCCACAATAGTAATGACATTGACCAAGTTTTGAAAAGATTCATTCTGAAATGTAGGAGGAGTTGCTTTCACAAGATATGGATGTACGGACGGATGGACGGACAGACAGAGAAGATGACGCCAATATACGAATGATATACCTTGATAGTCTAATACCCTTAAATAGGTTTATGAAATCTAAATTCATTCCCATGCCTAGTTACTGAGACATAAGCATAATAACACTGTGCATGCAAAACTTTAACCAAGTATAAAAGTTAGAAAAGGGCCATAATTTGTATAAAATTCAGTCCAAGAGTTATTCTCCTTGGTTTTGTGATGCCCCTGAACACACTTCTAAACTTTCTAGTTAATACCAAAAACATTTTTGAGATATAAGCTGGATAAAAGCTTGCATGCAAAACTTTAACCAAAAAGTCCAAGTCAGAAAGTGGCCCTTATCTGCATTATATGCAGTCAAAAACTATCTGCCATTATAGTATGATACCACTATTCACTTTAAAGAAGTTTCAAATCAAACCAAAGCCTGGTTACTGAAATATAAGCATGAAATTCCTTGCATGCAAAACTTTAACCAAAATTTTAAGTTAAAAAGTGGCCATAACTTGTAACATATTCCATCAAAAGTTATCTTCCTTGATAGCATGATACCCCTTAACGTATTTAAGATGTTTCAAATCAATTACATGCTTTGATACTGAGATATAAGCATGAAAAAAACCTGCATGCAAAACTTTAACAGAAATTTCAAAAAGGTGCCATAACTTGCAATATATTCCATCAAGAGTTATCTACCTTGGTTGTCTAATGCCCCTTAACATTTTCATAACATTTCAAGTCAACACCATAAAAACTTTTTGAGATATAAGGCTGATAGTAGCTTGCATGCAAAACTTTAACCAAATTTTCTATGGCATGCAAAACTTTTAACCAAAATTTCTAAATTAAAAACTGGCCATAATTTATATCAAGTTTAGTCAAGAGTTATCCATCTTGGTTGTCTGATGCCCCTGAACATATTCATAAACTTTCAAGTCAAAACCATAATTGCTTATTGAGATATAGGGTTGATAGTAACTTGCATG
>CM037794.1:8259650-8309650 GCA_021229015.1 Solen grandis
GCATAATTTCGCTCTTATCCCTCGATATATAGAAAGGTGACCAATTTCATTGAATTATACAAACTAATCACTTTTTGTAAAGAAAAAAAATCATATATCACTATTTTATAGAGGTGGCAATATATCGCAATATATAATAATACCATAGTAATTTTCAAATATTAAGTAGATCAAATAAACAGAAACAAATAGCAATATGTTTTATTATACAACATTAAATTTATGTATATATCTATTCTAAGGTAAATTTCATAACTTCTGGCGAACAATTGCACAATGGTTATGCAGTATAAACAAGCTATTATGATTAAGTGGTAATGGTTACTAGAAGAATGAGCCGAAACTAAGTCAAAACATCAGTTGAAAAGTTAAGGCAAAAATTTAAATTTGGTATTTTGGACATTAGGCAATATATTGCAATATATCACAGTATGAGTTTCAAATATCGCAATATATTGCAATATCATTTTTCTTACAATACCAAGCCCTACTATTATATGTATACAAAAGAGTTTTTTCATACTAAGTTAAGTGAAATAGGTGAAGCCTAGGTCAGGGCAGCTTACCTGATCTTCTGTTTCTCCTTTTCCTCCTTCAAACGGTCTCCTTTATCTTGTTAGTCAGCTGCCGTTTCTCAGCCAGTTTCTCTCCAACATGAGCCTGTTCTCCTTCTCCTGCTGTTGCCGCATGTCTCGCATCTCCAAGACCTTTTTCATTTTCTCCTCCCGCTTCCTGTACACATGCACAGTTCGTTTTTTAGTGGTGTTTAGCTTTTGACACTAATATTTTAACCAGGTATCCTGACAGAACACCTGCTTTAAAATTCAGAATCCTTCCTTAAAATTAGGAGTCCTGTCATGTCATTCAGAAGTATGATGGCTTTTAACATATCAATTGGTTAAAAAATCTATGATTCAAAGAGATTTTTCTAAAAAGAAAGTTTTTTGAAGCTGATTACAAAGTTTTTTAACAAATGGGGCTGTTCAATTTACTTAAATTGGAAAAGTGGTGTCCCAATGGAAACACCTTGCATGTCATTTCTGAAGTAAGTCCCTTCTTAATTTTTGGAGTCCTCAGGATCCGGGTCACTGTTATTGTCGACCCTGGTGATGTTCCAATGAAATGGATTTTGTTACATTCATGAAATAAACAATAAAGGATTCAAATATGGGTCTCAGTACTCAATTTTTTTTACGAAAAGAAGTGTTCCTTGGAACACGTATCACCTGCTGAAAGAAGTGTGACAGAAAAGGTTTTTCTTAATCTAGCCCTAATAAAGTCAAGATGCATGGGAAACTATTTTTTTGGCAAATCTTTGTCTAGGCCCTCAGTTTTCAGAGAACCCTTCATTAAAGTTTGATCAAATGTTTATTTTTTTTTGGTGAATAATAATTTTCAGTTTTTCCAGATAATAAGTTCAAAATGAAGAACTTTGGGCAAGATTCAATTCAAAACATTCCATTTAATTTAGGTGAATTCCAGCTGAATGTCATGCAGTTAAAAGTAATTCAGATTTAATAAATAACAAATAATATGTTACTTGTAAGTCTTACACGTTACATGTATAAGCCAGACTACAGTAAAGTTTGACTCTCTTATTTGGAGGGTTAGTCACTTAGAATGATCGATGACAGATAAATCATTCAATGATCGTGACTGATTCACATGACTGTCATATCCTCTTAGCTAATTAAATCTTTAGACACATGATTGGGAAAAGAAAATTTAAATCTGCTTAAAAAACTGTTTTTGGGCACTTTATTTTAGAAATTCACCTTTTTTTCTCTGATTGGGTTTTGCTTGCGTGTTATGATACACCATCCATCATTATGAAATCATAATCAAATGTTTAAAAAAACTTCAGTGCAGATGCAAGCATCCATTGACATTGATTTATAGGATTTTTTGCTCAATGTCTATAAAGGCTTGCATTTACTATAAAAATTCCCACAATCACTTTATGGGCCATGATCACAATATAATGATGGATGGATTTCCTTTAAAATGTCATGAGTGGGTAGTTATATAAAACCATGAAACAAAAATGTGGGTAAAAAACACTTATACAGTGACACTCTTTACAAGATCACATTACAGGGAACACAAGATTGTTCTTTGGAACACGTGTCACCTGCTGAAAGTGACAGAAAGTGTGACGGACAGACAGATGAAGGAAAAGTGATCCCTATTTGTTACCTCTGCTTGCAGCAGGTGACACAATAAATATTCTAATAATAATTTTAAAAACTTACTTTCTCATCTCTTCCATCTTTTTCCTGTGTTCTTCCTCTCTCTTCCTTATCTTTCTTCATTTTTCTTGTTCTTTTCCATCAGTCTTTTTTCTTTTGGTCTTGTATGTCCTGTATACACATTTCACAAATTTCTTTTAAAACATAAACCATTTCAAATAATGAAATCAATTCTATAGATGTTTAATCCATAACTATAAAGTAGGGATGACAACGGTCATTTGCTTTCATTTAGAACATTTGAACAGGTTAGAATATTTCTGAAGAAAATATATTTCTGTGATAAAAAAAAGTATGTTTTTTCCCCCCCTCTATCTTCTATTTGCCCTCGTATATGGCGTCATTTTTAGGATTACAGGTGTCAAATGTGCATACTCTTGCAGTATATTGGGCAGTTGTCAGTTTGCAGTATTCAAATTGTAAAATGTTTCAATAAGACGGCCATTATTTGCTTAGGATCAAAGTTCTCAGTGGCAGCCTACCCTCACCAAGTCATTTGCACAAGGCAATAATTACTGGCCAGTATGCAAATTTTCAATCCAGCTGTAACGACCAATCATCAAAGCCATCTTAAACAAGAGGGCCAAGATGGCCTTGGTCGCTCACCTGAGAAAGATGATTGCTTAAGAAATAAAGTGCTTAAGTGTAAAAGTGAAATCTGGCTTTTTTTATGGTGAATAGGGCATACCTCCTAAATTTACAAGTCAATATCAGTTATAATGAACCGATTGTGAGATTATGGGCATAAACATTGTCTTAAAGTTTAAAAAGATTGTTAAAAAATGAAGTTGGTAGAGAATAAACAAAGTGAAATCTTACATTTTTTGTATTTAAAAGGGGCATAACTCCTGACCTAAATGGCCCATCTCAGCCACAATTGAACTCAATCGAGACATTATCGTCATTAACAATGTCATAAAGCTTGAAGATGATTGCTAAAAAAAGGAAGCTGCTAGAGTAAACGACGTGAAGTATGGCATTTTTTATATTAAAAGAGCATTGACATTAAGTTTGAAGATGATTGCTTAAAAGATGAAGATGCTAGAGTGTAAACAAAGTGAAATATGACATTTTTTGAAGATTAAAAGGGGCATAACTTCTAACTAATTGAGGATCTCAGCATAATCGAACTCAATGGACCTATGGTCATAAATTGTAATAAAGTTTGAAGATGATTGCTCAAAAGATGAAGATGCTAGAGTGTAAACAAGTGAAATATGGCATTTTTTTAATATTAAAAGGGGCATAACTTCTGACCTAATTGACTGATCTCAGCCATAATCGAACTCAATCGAAACCTTATGGTCATAAGCATTGCCATAAAGTTTTAAGATGATTGCTCAAAAAATGAAGATGCTAGAGTGTAAACAACGTGAAATATGGCATTTTTTTAATATTAAAAGGGGCATAACTTCTGACCTAATTGACCGATCTCAGCCATAATCAAACTCAATCGAGACCTTATGGTAATTAGCATTGCCATAAAGTTTGAAGATGATTGCTCAAAAGATGAAGAAGCTAGAGTGTAAACAACGTGAAATATGGCATTTTTTTAATATTAAAAGGGGCATAACTCCTGACCTAATTGACGATCTCAGCCATAATCGAACTCAATCGAGACCTTATGGTAATTACATTGCTAAAGTTTGAAGAGATTGCTAAAAATAAGGTATAGAGTGTAAACACTAAAAATTGTTGACGGCGCACGATGCACGACGGACGCTCACGGGATCACAATAGCTCACCCTGAGCTATGCTCAGGTGAGCTAAAAAGCTGATTGGTTAAGGCTTTCAATTCTGAATATGCAAATTCAAGGGAGCTTTTCACAAGACTAATCAACAACTAATTTACTAAAGGTAATGAATAAAAGCAGCAATGTCTACTGGCAAAGTATGACTGTGGATCCAAAGGTTATGGGTTCATTTTTTAAAGTTATAACTTTTATGTTGTAAGAACAAGATACCCTAACAAATTACTGACAAATACTTTTTTTTGGATAAAAAGGTAATAATGCATATATATATATAAATTTTCACTAAAAAAAAAAGTAGATTCCTTACTGGATTTTTTTTTTTATCTCAAAATTCAACACTTATGATTACATGCTAAATATATTTGCCTTGCTTTATTTAATTTTCTTTTCATACTAGATCAAATGCCAACAATTATTTTATGCTAACTGCTGCTACATACCCATATACATACCCTAAATATATGTAAAAAGAAGTCCGGCAAATCTATACCAACCACACTGTGAGATATGGATTTCATCTCACTGACAGAACACAGTATTTCACCATTTAGCATAAATCAAATCTTATCTGTCCAAATACTCTCTTTATACAATTGGGCTATAGAGGCCCTGAATCCCTGAACTGAGTATAGAGATACCCAAGGAACATCTGTACTAAAACATTTTAAAATCTGGCCAGTAGTTTTGAAGGAGATGTTTTTAAAGTTTTATTTTTTTTTCTTTCTGTTTACATGGCAATCAGAGTTCGACATGGATCGAGTTTATTTTAGCAACTTTTGTGAAGGTTCACCCAAGGATCATCCCTGCCAAGTTAAATCAAATTCTGTCCAGCAGTTTCAGAGGAGATGCCATTTAAAGCAAATTGTTGATGAAGGATGATGCACAACGCCAGACACAAGGTAATAACAAAAGCTCACCTTGAGCACTTAGTGCTCAAGTGAGCTAAAAAGTGGAAATGCCCACTTTCCTTAGCTATCTTGGAAATTCAAAGGAGTACATCAAGATACTGACCCTCAATGTTGGCTTCCTTGCTGGACTGTTCCTGGCAATGAAGGACTTGACAAGGCCTGTGTTCAGGTTAGCTGGGCGTAGAGTGCTCGAGACTGGCTTCAAGGAGTTCAGGAAAGACTTCGGGTGGTGACGTGAATTGGGTGACGTTATCTCGTCGTCACTGGAGCTGTTGTAGAGAGAGAGAAAAAAATGAAGTTATACATGCTTCATGAAGGAAAAAATCATTTATAGTATCCAAGGAACAGTAAATTCCTCAGATACAAATCATTTAAAATTTTCTTTTTATTTTTTATTACCTTTGGCTAGATTATAAGATAGTCCAAAAAGGGTCAAAATTAAATGTTGTCAAAAGCTATCAAATTTAACTGTTTGATGCCCTTGAATACCTTGCTGAAGTATTAAATCAATAAGCATAGCAGGTTAATAAGATATATACATGATATTAAGTTGCACGTATAACCTTGATCAAGGTGTGAAGTCGACAATGCCTGTGTGAGTAAAGGAACTCAACATATTTTATATAGTCAAGCTAAAAAGGTATTTTTGTATTTTAAGTACTTCTTGTTTTTCAACACTAAAAAACTAAGCCAGACATAGTGGTTCAAAATAAAAAATATCATTACTAAAGTAACAGGTGATAAAACTCACTCAAACTTTACTATTGTACGTCCAGTATATTATACTTTTGGTATACATATTGCTTTCTTGATCCTTAATATTGGGTATAAGAGTCCTGGAACCTTAAATGTGAAAAATAAGCTTTTCAGATATTTTGAAATGAAAGCAAGATGGGGCATACTATGTATATACTCACTCATTGTCAGTATTGACTGGTGTTTTGTTCCCAGAATTATCAGTACAAGAACGCTTGGATTGGTTCAATTCACCATCTGAATCATCTTCATGCTGCCTCTTTCTTGTCTTTGTTCTGTCAACATAGTGTTGGACATTCATGGGAATTGTGTAAATATTATATAGAATTCCCAGTGTGAGGAAAAAAGTCCAGAGAATTGAAAACCAATCAATGGTCTGGTAAAATATCATCCCTAGATTTTCCTTCAGAATCAGAGTAGCAGGCTAATTATAAATTGTAGGAGGCAGGGGGGTCGAGGGGTCCTACATTTCCTTGTGATTTTTTTTTTTTATTATTTTCATTGAATTATTCTCTCTTTACAATTTGACAAATCTGAGCCGGCCAGGAAAGGATTTGAGGCGGCCAATCTTCTGCCTCATAAGGAAAACTCTGCATCCCCTTCAACATTTTTTCGCATTTAATAAATCTATTTCAAATATTACTCATAATATCTTCAGTAAACAATTCTTTTATTTATAAGTATTCTTTATGGTCCAAATCTTATTCTTAAATGTAAATAAATACAGCATTATTGTACCAACAGAAGGAGCTAAACTGAAAAACCATGCACAAATTGTTCACCTTGACAGGCTAAAAACTCCAAAAACAACAAACAGGCTATCTTTTCTGATGATGGGAAAGGGGCCCTTTAACCGTAAATATTTTGTCAGTGATTCTTTTTATTTTCAAGATTTTTTTTACAATCTGTTTCTTAGCATTATTAATCAACAAGAGGTCATAATGGCCCTTAATTGCTCACCTGTTTTCAATTGCTTGAGAGAAAAGCTAAAGTAAAAATAAAATTGCACATAATATATAGTAGTTTAGAAGCAAAGGGTCAAAACTCTGCAAGAAACGTGTTGGTATGGACAAATGCACTTGATGAAGTAGTCTACCAACGGACCATCCAACCGATAATATGCCCCCTCTTCTTTGAAGGAGGGCTAAAAACCTTGACAGATGACCCTGGTAACAGAAGTTCATACTAGTGACTCTTGGTGGAGGTTTGGCTGGACTGGAGAAGACTTCATTGTCTTCAATAACGGCTTCTCATCTTTGACCGTGTGACACGTGGCCTCTCTTCATCTATGGAACTTGTACTGCACCCAAACCCTGAAAATGACCAGTTTCCTTAATTTCCATTTTTTCTTTTCTCTTTAAATACTCTGGGACTATTTCATTTCTTTAAAAAATTAAGAATCTAACTAGCAAATCTCTTGCATATATCTCCATTTTTTTCAAATGAACTTGCTTTACTTTGGCAAAACATGATGTAACTTGAACTAACTTCAGAGATGCAAAATTCCTAAAATTATCACATCCTTGCATTTCCCAAAATTGAAATAGTAAAATCAAGAAAATACTAAAGAATTTTCCTGATTTTCAATTAACATTTACTGGTGTTAATTAACCAGAACAAGCGGTCCAGTTACTCCAAATCTTATAAAGGGTTAAAACATGTGGATGTTACAATATTCCTAAAAGAAGAACCAACCTTAAACAAGCACCCCCTCCCTTACCTGAATCCTTGTTAGTGCTCCCTGCTTGAGCAGTCCGAGTCTTGGTCCTTGTAGATCGGACAGGGACCACCTCATCTTCCTCCATCTTCTCCTCAGAACTGACCGCAGAGTCCGTCTTGTCCTCACCACTATCATTCACAGCAGCCTCCTTACCACTGCTCTTACGACTCCTGCAAGAGACACAAGTTGCACTAGAAACCTCTTGTTTCTTAGTTGAATAAATGGCAGCATTCCATTTACCCTCTGAGGTATTTTCTACCCATCCCCACCCACAAAGTGTCAAATTATCCCGACACTGGGCCAACCAGTTATGGAACACTGATTTGCTGCCACAGACCATGCTCTTAACACTAGGCTTAAAAAAAAGAAAAAAGGGATATATGAGAGGTAACCTTGAAACAAAATATTTAACTCAAAAATCATGCCCAACATGGAGTAATTCAGAGAGTTCGCAGTCTCAAGCATAAACAGACAAGAAATTTGAGCGGAGAATGTGCTTTAAGGTAAAGTCCCTGTAATGGTTCCGCTCATTATTGGACCACTTATCTTCTACCAAGATAACCAAGGTACCTATGAAACAATAGGAATCCTTAGTTATCTCCATGAAAGGCCAAAAGGTTCGAAATGTAGCAGAACCATTACAGGGACTTTACCTTAAAGATGTAAAAAAAAAAAAAACACTCATTGATTTAAACTCACTTGAACAAGAAAATCATACTTTTCCTTTTTCCTCATAAATATTCATGTCACTTTTATTACTTGATGAATATCAATTTAATGATCTTTAAATTTAATGATGGATATGTCTTTGTCACAAATGACAGTGGGAAACTGAGTTACAATATTGTATGAGCAAACAGAGGAGACCAAGATCAGACAGCTCCTATTAAGAGCTGTCTGATCTGGGTCTGCTCTGTTTGCCTACGCATCAAAATGAGTCTAAATGAAGTATGGAGTTCAGTTTGATTTTTAGTATGATTTTCAAAGTCTTTGAGATCTTGAGCAGCAAGTTTGGACCAAGTCAAGTTTTTAAGAATGATACCTGACCAGTAAATAAGAACCAAAAATAATTCCCGTAGAACACTCACCTTGATGATTTTGCTGTTTCCTCCTTGGCCTCTTCTGAATCAGATTCTGACTCTCCGTCTTGTCGTCTGAACTAGTGGTGGTCACACTTTCATTGTCAGTCTGGAAAATGTTTCATGATACATCATCAATGAATATTTAAAAAGTGTTACACAGTGGCTAATATTGGTACCTGATTGACAAATTTTTCCCCTCCAAACAATCTGTACTTCATAATGTGCAAACTTTGCATGGGGGTGAATTTAAGCAATAAATCATTATGGCAATGGTTAACTCAGATTCTCTTAATCAAGGCCAGCTGTATGCATTTACTACATATATCAAGAATGATGGATTTGTAATTCATAGCAAAAAAATCATATACCGATGAATATTTTAAGCAGTGATTTTTAGAAAAAAAATTTTTTTTTTACTACCAGTGGCTTTCTTATTGGGGAAAAATAGTGTTATAAATCAAAATTCAGAAAATTTGAAGATAATGAAATTATAACATACCTGAGAACCAGGTATTAGTGGGAGGAAAAGAAACAGCAAATATCCTATGATATTGTGGAAAATGGGCTCTGCCCTGTGCCAGCCATAAATCAATGAGTTCTTTAGGACAAGAATTTTAAATTTGTACTATATACATATAAGGAAAACGGGCTTTAGCCCATGGCAGCCATGTTTTTCAACGGATCAAAATAATTTGAACAATCTTGGTAGAGAGTGACCAAGGAACCTCTGTGCCAAATAACTTTGAAATCCAGCCATTACTTTTAGAAAAGAAGATATTTGAAGTTTTTACTATATACATATAGGAAAACAGGATCCGCACCCTGGCAGCCATGTTTTTCAATGGATCAAAATAATTTTGAACAATCTTGGTAGAGAGTGACCAAGAGTGACCCAAGGAACATCTGTGCCAAATAACTTTGACTATTTCTTTCCGTTGCCATGGAAACCAGAGTTCTGCATGGAATCAAATTCTTTGAACAACTATGAAAGAGCTTCACCCATAGAACATTCCAGTGAAGTTTCTTTAAAATTGGCCCAGTGGTTTAGGAGCAGATATTGTTTTATGTTAAATGTTGACGACGTATGGCGGACATTCATCGGTCACAATAGCTCACCTTGAGCACGTTGTGCTAGGTTAGCTAAAAATAAAACAATAAAAACATCTAATTATAGGTGATAAATGTCTAAGAAAATCAAATTTTACATTTAAATTAAAGAATAACACAAAATTCATTAATATTCCATGAATTAATTATTTTACAAAAAAAAAAAAAAATAGTTAATTGGGAAAATAGGTTATTTTTTTGAGAAAAAAATGTCAGTGTTTGGCTAGGGAAAACCATCTGTAAAAGGTGGTAAAATAACCAAATTAAATCACTGTTTAGGTCCCATGTAGTTGTATCATGTAAAATAAAAATTCTTGCTCACATGTTCATCCGTCTTGTCTTTTTTCTTTAACCTCAGTCTAGTTCTTGTCCTTGCAGGTTTGTCTGTTACCTAATAGATGCATGTAAATCAGAAAAATTAAATGGCTGTTATATGCATTTAATACATGCCACTAGAAGAAATGTTAAGTACCATTTCTGAACTAATGTTGCCTCACCTTTAAAATATTACACCTTTTTCTTCAGATACCAGAGAAATGTTTAAAGATTTAAAAGAAATATTTAGAAATAATTGAAACAGTATTTCATTTCATGAAACATTAGGGTAATTCAATAGAAAAAATAACAGTTCAGTTTGCTTTTTGTTAATTCATCAACTATCATAATCTAAGTTAATTTATTTATGTTGCTAAGATAAAAGGTTTTCTATTATAAATAATCTCTAGAACTCTAAACAAATTCTTGAAGAACAGTTTAAAAAACAAGAGCTGTCAGAGGACAGCATGCTCGACTATTCAAAATGCTTGTTGGTAAATCAAATGAAATCTATTTCAATTCTTGCCCTTCACATACCTTGTACATATTTCAATTCTTGCCTTCACATACCCTGTACATAATAATAGACAAAAATGATATACCTTGATAGTCTGATACCCCTTATTATTTTTATGAAGCTTAAAATCCATCCCATGCCTAGTTACCGAGACATAAGCACAATAACACTGTGCATGCAAAACTTTAACCAAAGATCCAAATTAGAAAAGGGCCATAATTTGCATCAGTCCAAAAGTTATCCTCCTTAGTTTTCTGATGCCCTTGAAGACACTCCTTAACTCTCTAGTCAATTCCACTAGCAATTTCTGAGATATAAGCTGGATAGTAGCTTGAAAGCAAAACTTTAACCAAAATTCTAAGTTAATAGGGGGTCATGATTTTTAATATATTCCATCAAGTGTTATCTTCCTTTATAGTATGATACCCCTAAACATATTAAACATGTTTCAAATCAATCCCATGCCTGGACTCTGAGCTTGCATGCAAAACTTTAACCAAAATTTCTTCAGTAAAAAGGGGGCCATAACTTGTAATATATTCCATCAAAAGTTATCTACCTTGAAAGTATGATACTCCTAAACATATTAAAGATGTTTCAAATCAATCCCATGCCTGGATAGCATGAAAGTACCTTGCATGCAAAATTTCTAAGTTAAAAAAGGGCAATAATTTGTAACATATTCCATCAAGAGTTATCTACCATTAAAATATGATACCCCTAAACATATTAAAGATGTTTCAAATCAATTGCATGCCTGGATACTGAGATATAAGCATGAGAGTATCTTGCATGCAAAACTTTAACCAAAATTTCTATGTTAAAAAGGGGCCATAATTCATATTAAATTCAGTCAAGAGTTATCTACCTTGGTTGTCTGATGCCCCTGAACATATTTATAAACTTTCAAATCAATACCATAAATGGTTATTGAGATATAAGGTTGATAGTAACTTGCATGCAAAACTAAATAACTAAAAGCTGCAACACCAAAGCAAACACTAGGGCAACTACAATAGCTCTCAAATTCTTAGAATAGCAGGGGTTTTCTTAAGTGGACGCCCACTTGCCCGTGCCAGGTTAAAATCACCATGGGCAAGTGATTTTTCCAAGGAGATAGCCCGTCAGGCAAGTTTATTTTCGTAAATGAAATTTTTCGGGGGGTTTTTTTGTATTTTATTTTCTACATTATATAGGGGGTGAGTTGCTTGCAAACTGTGTTTGATACATGTTAACTAAAATTCATCTTAATACTACACATATTTAGTTTTAAACAATAACAAACACAAACTAACTTAAAGATCGGACAAGCTGTTTTCACTGGGGGCAAGTAGATGTTCAAAGTAACTTGCCCGCTGGGCAAGTGAAAGTCAAATCCTTAAGGAAACCCCTGAATAGTCGAGCTAAAAAAAAAAAAAAATCATTTCGAGCTAAAAGTAACTTTATTTATACTGAATTCCACCTTGGCACCTTGTCTTCATGTAAGGTAAGTAAACATTTTTTTTTTCTGCCTATTAGTAGGGTCCAAATTTCGGACCCATTCCCATTTGAAAATATTCTTCCCCAACAGATTTTTTCCCCTCAAGTGTTTGTTATTTGTGTAAATAGAGGAAATGCCTCCATACTAACACATACTTAGTTGCTTTTCTACTTAATAAAAATTCACAATTAGGTGAACATGTTGATAATTATTCCCAATAGGTAGCCGGGATCCTTTTCCAAAAATAGGCAAAAAAAAAAAAAAAAAAAAAAAAAAAAAAAAAAAAAAAAAAACTGGAATAGGTGGGACGTGAAAGTGATTCCTAAATTAACCCCCACATCTGTGAAGTATGAGTTTAACCCTTTCCCTCATATAGACTCATTTTGACGCACTCAGTAGGTACCACATATAGCCTGATCTGCAGAAAACCACAGTTAAACCTTGCCAAATTTAATTACAAAATCCTCATTTCCAGACTACTGAGGAGCGAAACAGCATAAAACCTGATCACCCTGCGAGTTACTCGCAGGCTGATCTGGTTTTATGCTGTTCGCATAGGTCTTTTCATAGTGTCCTCTATGAGGGAAAGGGTTAATGATCTGCTATGTGTCAATTTCAATATTTCATCAAAACAGATCAAAGCATTGATCAGCCATTTTTGTGACAAATTATTTACCTCTTCACGTCCCATTTCCTTATCCTTAGAGGGCAGGCACTTCAAGGAAACTCTGAGGCTGGCTCTCAAAGAAGTCCTGCCCCTTGTGCTTAGGCGTGGAGTACCCTTCCATTCAGTTGCTTTATCTGCACTTTTGTCTTCAGTATTCTCAGGCGTTCCTGTGACAGCACTTTTAGTTTTACAAACGGTTATAGTTTTAGGAGTTTCTGGTGAACTCTTTGCAGGAGTTTTTTGTATCTCCTTTTCTTCTCCTGAGGTTTCCATTTCATCACTATTATTACTGTCACTCTCTTTGGAAGTCAACACACTGTTTGTCTTGTTGGCTTGAACAGTTACAGGAGTTTTTGGAGATTCTTGTGTATTATTTCCCGGTGTTTTAGGGGATTCTGGTCTATTACTGTGCCGTTTACTGTTGGTTTCATTTTTATTCACCATTGGGCTTAACAATATGATATCTTCATATGCAGTGACCTTCTCCTTTAGATTCATTGAGCTGAAATTATGAATGGGTGTTTTAGCTACATTTGGCAGAGCTTCATTAGCTACTGTGTCCCCAGATTTCCCCGGTACAACACTGTGTGTAGGCGCCAATATCCTATGAGCCGTAGACTGTGTCCATTCATCACCGCTGCTCATTGGCGTTTGCCGCTACACTATCATCATCAACATTCTGAGCCTCAGTTTCCATTTCCGATTCCTCATCTCTGATCACTTTTTCTACAATGCACACAGGCTCTTCACTTCTGTTCTTTTTCTTCTGCTTAGCCCTAGTATTCTTGGCGCGGGAAGTCGTTGCTGCGGCTCTGGAAGTGGCCCTAGTGCGGCGGACTGGAGCCTTGGGGGTTGCCTCATCATCTTCTACTTTGCTGTAATGTTAAAATGCTTAACTTCAGCATGGTTCATGCAGAATTATCAAACCAAATCAAAGGACTTTTCAAGACTTACCCAATTCTTACTTGCAGTTTTGTTTGTTCCAAAAGAGTTTTGTACCAATAAATACGTAAGTTTTGAAAATCTTGTTTGTTTTTTTCTTTCATTTAAACACCGTTGTTGCTTTAAAAATGCAATGCCGATGCAGTTTTTATTATTAAAGGTTGTTTACCAACACTAAAGAACGTTTGATGAAACTTCAGTGAATGTACACTTTTTAGACTTTTTGTTGCTCTATTTTCAGGGCAACACTTAATTCAAGCACTTTCCAAGGTTAAAACCATTTACAAAAGACTTTTCATGGCCTGTATAAACACTAATTTGTTGTATGAAAAGCAGATAGAATACAAGTTCTTTTGATTTATAAAATTCATCCTGCAGACTGGAAACTGGCTTTATCATAAAAATCATAAAAATAAAATTTGTCATTCTGAAATTTACCTGTGGGGTAAACCCAATGTTAAAAAATAAATGCCTACCATAGAAAAATAATGCATTTTTAAAACACTCAAAATCATTTTCATGTTCCTTGGGTTATGAGAAATACATTACTGAAGTTTTTTTTGGTATCCATCCATAAATTTCCCTATTATGGAGCAGACGTGAAAATGGGACAGACGGAATGATGGACGGGACAAACGGACAGAAAGACATGCACAAACCTATAGTCCCCAACCGGTTTCACATGTTGGGACTGAAAATGCTGTGAATATTTTGAAACACTTGACTTACATCACTTTACAAGCATTAATTTCCTGAAAATCTTCATCCTCAGACAATGTGGTAGTGGGTATCCTCTTCCTCTTCTCTCCACCTTCACTGTTCAAACAGACACCATTCTTAATAAACATTAACATGCAGGCATTGCTTATAATTCAGAATCTGAATGTTTGTTTATTGGGTTTAACTCTAAACAACATATTTCAATCATTTGGAGATGATGTCTACTTGAGAATGATGTAGTGCTGCCCATTCACATTATCCTGACACTTGGGCAACCCGTCCTGTAACTACCTATTTATGCTGAGCGCCAAGCAAGGGAGCTATACCAGTACATTTTTTTACGACTTTGGTATGTCGTGGCTTGGAATCAAACCCAAAACTTTCCACTCCTGAGACAGAAGCTCTAACTACTCAGCCATCAGACGGAATAACAGCTAGAAACATAAAATTTAGAAATATAAACTGAAGCCAGGGGTTTTCTTAAGTGGAAGCCAACTTGCCCGTGCCAGGTTTAAAACTACTGCAGGCAAGTGATTTTTCAAAGGAGATAACCCGGTGCGCAAGTTTATTTATGTAAATGAATCTTTCATCTTTTTTTTTTTTCTATAGTATATCAGGGATAAATGCTTTCAAATTCTCTTTTATACATATTAACTAAAATCAACCTTAATATTGCTTATATTTACTTTTAAACATTGCCTGGCGGCTCGGGTAACATGACTTTCCTCAGCCGGGAATAAATAGTCATGTACCCTGTCAAGAAACTGTATAACTAATAAATTATGATGTATAAAAAGGTTTTGAGATCTTAATTTAAAGAAGACAAATCTGTTTTCAACATTTTGTAACATATTTTACCTTCAAGAGAAAAAAATGAGCATGTGCCATTTAAATGGGTAAATATTTGAAGTGACTGCAATTTACCCTTTTTTGAAAGATGGCCCTTTGTACAAAATGTTACAAACCTATCTGCTGGGATGTAGTCATCTTCTTCAGACTCCACCTGAATTTTCCGCCTTGATGCCAAGGTAGATTTTTTCTTTCTCCGCCCTACCGCGCGTTTTGCTGATGGTGTTTTGGGGAGAAGTACTGCATTTGAGCTGAAATAGAAAAATATGCTAATGAAAATGTTAGTCTGTTTATTAGGGTTTACAATCACTTAAACAGTATTTGTCATTCATTAGGAGTGAACCAGATATTCTTAACTGTCTAAATATATAAGGCGGGTTTCAAAAGTAGCACAAATATAATCATTGTAAAACTAAAATATAAACTTCATTAGCCCTTTCCCTCATAGAGAAAACCATGAAAAGACCTATGCGAACAGCATAAAACCAGATCAGCCTGCGAGAAAGCTGATCAGGTTTTATGCTGTTCGCTGCTCCTCAGTGGTCTGGAAATGAGGATTTTGTAATTAAATTTGGTAATGTTTAACTGTGGTGTTCTGCAGATCATGCTTTATGTGATACCTATTGAGTGCGTCAAAATGAGTCTATATGAGGGAAAGGGTTAAGTACTTTTAGGACGAGTATCATTTTCCAAAATTGCATTGTGAAATATTGTGATACAGCAGCCTCTGTATGGCAATATGTATCAATTTGTATTGGCATTTACTTTACCAGTAATTTTTTCCCTAAATTGTGGGTTCAGTACCATGAAAATTGTGAAAAAAATTGTGATTTTTTTTTTTTAAATGTGAAGTTTTTCCTAAAATTGTGAATTTATTTACCCAGTTGCAGAAATACAGATATTTGATATTGTTTTCAAATATCAAAGAAATAACTTGCGTGCATAATCTTACCGTTTATTAGGGCAGGGTATCACCAGCAAAATAATATCACGATGTATTATGATATTGTAGGTCCAATACGATACAGTATCACAATACTTGATAATATATAAATAATGTAGTTCTAACATGGCCAACCAATAGTTTTCTGCTGTAAATTAGATTTCCGTGTCCATGTTGCTTTGCCGCTTAGACACATGGAAAAATGCATTTTAAGTTTATTTTTAATATAAAAAAATCTTCATTTATTTTACTTTGAAATTTAGTCTACCAGTCAATCTAGTCAACAAAAGGTTACAACGACGGAAACAGACACTTTATGCTGAAGATATTAGCTGCAGGCCAAGCATATATTCAATTTGGCTGGCTTACACCAAAAACTGTCATCCATTGAGGTATCATTTGAGAATTGATTCTTGAGGTTTGAATCATGATGAGGTATTGTCAGCATATATGGCGATATATCGATGCATCAATGAAATCGACCCAGCTCTATCGTTCATTAAATAGTTCCAAAAAATAGCTAATCCTTCTTACCAGTAGTAAACAATAAATGATAATTAGATCAGTTGTAATTTATTAACAAATTTGCAAATCTTCAAAGACAAAAAAAAATGTCATTATCAACACTTCTTAATAACTGCACCTCATCTTTCATTAAAAAAAAAAAAAGATCCCAATATAGGGGAAAATGTCAAACCTTCATTGTTTGAATAAACAAAGGGTGCCATCTGCTTTAATAATAATGAGATGTGCTGAAGAGTCACTTGACCACCTCATATCATCATACTGTACACAATCCATAGGGCCAGATTATTTTTAAAATTGTGGCGACGCAACATCAAATTGCGAATTTGAGCATGATTATGTGGGAAAATAAGGTAAAAGACATATTTAGGCATTGATAGTAGGAATTGTGAATATTCGCCAGAATTGTGAATGGGTCCATTGGACCCTGTCTGAAAATTGTGAAGAACCGTTTGTGATTGTAAACGGTCCAATAACTGCTTTATGATCAATATTGAAATTTCAAATTCAAGGTTTTTTCAAGACAGACATCAAATACTTATAGTTCATGTGTGATGTCGTAGGCACTGATAAGACTCTTTTTGGCAGCCATCTTTAAAGGGATAAGTTAATGGAGGCCAAAAGTTGAGAATACTTGCTGATTTTAAATCAACATGGTGATTTCAGTCCATCTTACTGAAATTTATGTCAAATTGATCAGCTTTAATTAATCATTTTAAATATGAAAATGATATTTTGATCAATTCAAAGGTAATAACTTTATAACCAAGAATGTTACAGTTTTTTTGGTTTAAGAATGAACCCATACTTTTTTTCTTTACTGTGCATTTATTTTTTGGTGCATCTATATATATGTTAAAATTAAAAATATTTCATCTTAAAAACATGAATTTAAAAAAAAAGGCTTTTTAATGGTGTATACATTTTTTATTTTTGGAACAGAAATAACGAAATAATATGAAAATAAAAATTCTGCTTCTATATGTATTAGATAAACTTTTTAAAGTATAGTAGATTTGTATAGTACATATTATCGTACCTAGGCATTTTGAACCGTTCTTATGCAGTGCATCAGTTATTGAGTTAATCATTGCATCTCTAATTAGAGACACATGACCAAACGCACCATAATCTATTCTCTTCATATATATGCATACTTACTCAGCAAATGCCTTTTTTGCTTCACCAAGAATTTCTTCTAACCATCCAAATGATTCCTTTTCTAAGTCCCTCATTTTTTGAGCCACCTGCCGGTGTATCTCATGGACTTCCTTAAAGAATAACTTCTCCACCGGCATCTTTAGGCTTTAGCTTAAACAAACAAATAATAAATCTTATTCGTTTACAAATTACATAACAAAATTTAGTGTCTTATAATCATTTTTTTTTAGGCATTAAATATTCCTTGTCCTCCTGTTTTAAGGGTTTCTCAATAGGGGTTTCTTGTCAGTTTTTAACGACATCCATGACATTTGAAAAGAAAACCATAAGTTTTTATTTCCCTTGCCTGATTAATCTTAGTTTCTAATGTTAAAGAGCCATGCAAAAAATTGACATCCTTAAAAAAAATGAAAATACTGCAAGGTTTCAAGTCATTTTTTTTTTTCCAAACTATGAATGAAAGCCCAAATGCTGGCTGGTGATGTTTGGATGAAACTCCCCTTTGAGGGCCCTTTCTACATATCAAACATGTGTTTGGATACAGCTGTCTGGATAACCTTGTGGTAACGTGTTACGCTCATATTAATGCAGTCTATGTTCGATTCCTGATCATGTATTTGAGAAAGTACAGTGACTGCCCATCCAACACACTGGTTTTACCTGTGTTATTTGGTTTCCTCCCACAATAATGGCCACACACGCAGCCACCAGATCCATCGAGAGTGATTAATATTAGATAATTTGCTTCATAACTAATCTAAAATATTTTTATTTATTTATTTTTTTTAAGATTAAAGAGTATTTTGACTTTGATGCGAAGGGAACATCAAATTCAAAATAAAATTGCAGTTAGAACATTTCAGTTTAACATGCCTGACACTTTGCAAAAATACCTAGATCAGTAAATGGTAGGTTACTGTACCAAAAATCAATCATGTACTAAGTTTTGTGACAATTTCATTCAGTACTAATTCTGGGGAACCTTCCTGTAAAGTTTTGTGACCATACTCCTATAGTTTTAAAAAAAGAGATGTGTTCACAACACAAGATGTCATATCATTTCTTTTCAAAGTCAGGTGCTGCCATGACTCTCTGGTTTTCAAAATGATATATATACTTACTCACTATGGCAAAAACTTAAGTTAAATACATTATCATTGAAGACAAGAAGACTTACTCGCATAGTGTAGTAGATAAGACGTGATTTTGTTACAAACAAAATCATTTGATTCTTGCTTCATATATTTACTTACAATGGTCTATATCTAAATGTATATAATATTCGTATTTGCGATAACTTACAGTTCTAGTAGGCAAAGACACAATATCAACTGCCAGAGAGTTTATTTGTCTATTTGTTTTTTATGTGGCTAGAAATTTTCAAATTCAAAATAATTATTGTCAGTCTCCTTGTATATAAACCATCTAAAAACTTATTCATAATATTAAGAAGCTAACTTAATGGAACGTGTTCGAGATATTAAATTTTTACTTGTAGTTTTGTGAACATGCAGTGGTGTAATTGGGTTATGACCCAATGACGATGTAAACAAGCCAGAAAAAAAGCACGATTTAAATAATGTATGCGTTAACACTCCATAAATATAGTCAGAAAGAATGCTATTTATACTGAAAAGTATGTTTGCAGTGGTAAAATAGACTTAATTACCTTAAATACTGGAAGAAAAAAGTCTTTATCTTCTTGGTTTCAACATTTATTGTATGGATTTCATTTCCCTCCGTAAGACATTTCAAATATCCATCATCCAATCAGAATAGCGATATTTTGTGTAAGCAGCACGCAGCCGAATATACGTACTTCGTTGCTACAATCGGATAACTTTAATATCTACCTTGTAATATATATTCGTAATCGATATCTTGTTAAGAAAGATTTTTATGCAGAAATAAATGGTTAACACTTTTCTTAATTGTTACCTATGGATTTTTTTTTATTTTGCACGATCATGCAAATCCGAACGAGCTCCAATAAAAAGTGAGTTTTGTTGCTGGCTATCGTGACGACTGTACTCTTATTTTGCCTCAGCAGCGCACGATGGACACATTCCGTTTGGTAATATCCAAAAACAAACTGAATCAAAATAAACACACTTATTATAATGTTATTTTAATAAATTAATTGTACATGATAGAATAATATTTAAGATTGTAGTTAACAATGACACATAAATATCTGATAATGACAAACGATTTAATTTGAAATTTACGTAAATTATTTACTAGATCCACTTTACATATAAGTTAGACAGAGTGGTAGAGATACTTTACTTTCAAAGTATGTTCATATACGTAACAGACTGTCAGTTCATACAAATGGCGTGCGAATATGTAAGATTTTCATCGGTTTAAAAACCTTTTGTTCGGCGTTACCACCCCTTAAGTAATAATTCAGATGTTTTCATTAGGTCTTCATTATCCCACACTTCGACAGGAAATTCCTTCATCTAGTATGATATAAAATCACACGTTTTGCGAAGAAAATTGTTATACAGGAAATTGAAAGTTTATTCTTCCCGCTCTACAAGCATGACTATACTTCTGAAAATATACACAGGTGTGTGAACAGATACTATAGATGTTACTGGTCGGTTTATGCCCAACTGTCCCACTTTTTGATATTTTGTTTCCCAACTGTCCCACTCAAGATTTTTAGCACCTTGCTGGGTGTGTTTTGATAAGGGATTATAATCTATTTCAAACTACAACACATTAAAATGAATTGAAGTTGTATTATCTGATTTTGTTTCTGATTTTTTTTTTGATTTTGTATTTTAAGAGGTAAAATTTCATGTTTTAGTTATATTGTATTATTTCTTTCTAAAATGTGTTTATTAAGGTCCATTAATTAGGGTTACTAAATTAATTGTAATTTATAGTGTAAACATGCATTCCTTTGATCTCTGGCTTTAAAGCTTACCTTTTTTCTTTAAATTAATTGATTGGTCCAACTAAAGTCCATTTATCCTGTATATATTGCTAAGTGATTGGATTAAGAAATACAAACAAGTCCTTTGATCTAGCAGTTTACTACTTAAGGTAAACAATTTGATTTGAAGTAATTAACATTTTTGGTTATCAATTTATTGTGACTTTCAAACTGTGATATCTCATTAATGAACTGAACTGTATCAGATACAATATATTTACATTCTGATGTAAATGTCTTCATTTGATAGTAAAATTTCACTAAGTAACATCGTCTGAAATTATAAGCTAAAATGGCAAATGCACAAGTGAGTGTGCAGTTTGTCAAGAACCAACGTGGTGGTGATAGTCTGGTTTACAATGGATTCAGATACCAGGTCAAAAACCGAAAACCAACAAGGGTGTACTGCAGGGTCTGTCATGTCCGAACCTGTTCTGCTAAAATCACAACAGCTGACAACATTCCAGTTTCTGTGACCAATACCCATAATCATGCAGCCGAACACATGGAACTGAAGCGCCATGAAATAAATCAACTCATGCGAAAGAGGGCACGCGAAGAAACCACGCCGATTCCGTCAATATATGAAGAAGTCATATCCAGTCTGAGAGACAGAGAATGGGACGAAGATGCAGAACAAGTCTGCAAAGGATTACCAACCTTCCCCTCCACCAAGTCATCTCTATACAGGGAAAGAGGTGCATTGAGACCGGGGATACCAAAGTCCAGGAGTGACATAGATTTGGATGGAAAATGGACTGAAACGCACACTGGTGAGCAGTTCCTACTGGTTGATGAGGCAGAGAATGACAACAGGATGCTGATTTTTGCTACAAGAACAAATCTCCAGCATCTGGCACAGAACCCAACCATATATGGAGACGGAACATTTTATGTGTGCCCAGACATATTCAGCCAGGTCTACACACTCCATGGATATATTGATGGACACATGTATCCGTTAGTGTTTGCCCTTCTGCCTGGAAAAAGTGAAAGGATTTACTGCAGACTTTTTCAACATCTTCAACAGAAATGCAGGGAAATAGGAATGGAACTGGGACCAGACACACTCCTGATAGACTTTGAGGCAGCAACCAAGCAGGCAGCTCGCAGAGTGTTTCCAAATGTGAATGTGAAAGGGTGTTTTTTTCATTACACACAGTGTGTTTGGCGGAAGATACAGAAGCTTGGCTTAGTTGGACTGTATTCTGAGAATGAGGACTTTAAGAAACTAGGAAGAAGAGCTGCAGTTCTGCCTCTAGTCCCCATACAACATGTTGAAGATGTGTGGTTTGTCGCACTGACGGATGCTGAAAATGCAGAGATTCCAGTGGATGTTTCAAGGTTCACAGACTATGTCACTGAACATTGGGTTGAGGGAGACAAGGACAACTGGAACCATTTCGAGACAGAAGGACCAAGAACAACAAACAACTTGGAAGGCTGGCACAACAAACTAAAGAAAAGTATGAGACAGTCACATCCGAACATTTACAAGTTCTTGGAAACAATACAAAGGATTGAAGCTGCCAATGCTATCAAAATTCTTCAGCACAGTGCCGGAGGAGTGAGAGAAAAGAAGAGGAGGAAATACCGACAACTTGAACAGAGACTGTCTGCCCTGAAACACAAGTACATGGCTGAAGAAATCACTGTGATGGAGTATGCCGATTGTGCATCGCATTTGATTCGGTTTGACGAGTAACTCTGTATAGAACAGATCAGTAGGGTGGAATGTCACAGTTGTTTAAATGAAATGCTTGTTTTCAAATTAAAACAAAATACAATAAATTGTACCACATCCGAATATAGCCCTGTCTTTATTTGATTTGTTCATGACACATGAAATAAAAATAATAAATATATGAAAACATAAAGAGTTTGTTTTCTTCATTTCAGAGAGAGAGAGAGAGAATACTGACAACATCCTAAAACATAATAAGTATTATAAATACTTATTATAAATAATTTTGCTAATAGCATATAACTTATAATTCTTTGAAATTGTTTTGGAAAATCATCCATGACAGTCTATTGTTATCCAATTAAGCATGATTCCCAACTGTCCCACCTTGATTTTTACTGTTTTATATAAAAGTGGGACAGTTGGGAAGACACCTACTGGTCAATGTCCATTTATATATTTATCGACTTTTCGTTTCCTTTCCTATTTTAATTAAAATTCCAATTTCATAAACTTTAAACTTTTCATGATTCAATTCCTAAAACATAAAATTTATAACAAGGTGTGTTCTAAAATGATTCTCTCTTAAATTTGAATTTTTTTCAGAGCTTCTAATTGGCCACAAATGTAGGATGACTGCTTAATTTCAATTATATACCATCAGGGATTCTCTCTCTCTCTCTCTCTCTCTCTCTCTCTCTCTATATATATATATATATATATATATATATATATATGTGTGTGATCCCTGGTACCATTTACAAAATAGGTAGGTCTATCTTAAAAATATCAAGTTTGCCCAAAATTTAGGGTGACTTCGAAGTCGGGTGTGCAAAAAATAGACACGCGGATGGGGCCTATTCACCACACATATATTACACTAAAACTTGAAAGATTCTACATGAAAACTGTTTCCTAGTCGTCAATTAATTTGAAAATGATAAAGTCATTTCCACGACCTACCAAAAAATATATATATCTTATTAGATGAAATCACATTTATCCCGGATACATTTTAAAATACCTTCCCGTCATACTAGAATCAATCTTTCAGTAAGCATGTCGATCCCCAGACCCGCTAGCACTTACATAATAATTTGATTTTGCCCTCCCTTGCGCTAAAATTCTGGATCCGAACCTGTTATTATAGTCTGTTTTAGCATTCCTGACTGAAAGACGGTTTAAGTCCGGTTTGTTACATCAATGCGAAATTATGCTTCACCTATTTTATTCTACACCATCCAATATTTTAATTCCAATCTACGCCGCATATCCATGCAAAAAATCTATGTTTCGGGCAACGGTCTCAAAAACGTTAGATAGGGTAGGGATTTTTTTTAAAGTCTAGTTATAACAGTGAATAAATCACATGCCCCCGATTCCCCGTGTGTGTGTGTTGGGGGGGCACGTGCTGGCTTGGTCATAATTTATCCAGTAGGGCCTAAATTACCTATACAAATTACAAAAATTGTTTCTCATCCGACCAGTCACAATACCCCTCTTGTTTCCAAGACCCCTACTGATAGAGCATCCGCTGTCACATGGCAACATCACATTGTGACTGTGTCGAATCAGTCAGACGCTTTCAGCTTTATACTGTACATGTATATGTGCGCCTGACTGTCACAGATGTAGATTAAAGCCCGGCAGGTTGTTTTAATATTTGTACAGGGTATGTCTATTTTTTTTTTGTATTAAAGAAAAATCCTTACACATTTTCCTTAATATTACAATAAGCACGTTGCCCCACACCCTCTTACAATTTTTAAGATTTACATGTGTATGTATTTAAATAGGAAAAATGAAGTAACCAATGCACAAGAATATTTTAATTAATGCATTTTAAATCTAATTGTGATAACATATTTTATTGCCAACTAGTTATATAAACTTACAACGAATATCCAAGCATTAATGGGTACATAGCAAATGGGTTGGGCTACAAGTTCTTAAACTTAATTTCAGCCCTCCCCAACAATGTAAAATTTTCAGCATTAAACATGGCAATATATACTACTGCTAACAAATAGTCATTATTTAATTAACAGTGTTAGGGGAAAAAAAAACAATAAAAAAAACATTCATGATACATGTTTGACAGACAGTAAAGATGGAGAGGAAGACATAAAGGGGGGGGGGGGGGGGGGGCAGTGGTAGAAAGAAGATGGAGAGAAGTTGGATGAGCATTTTTGGGGTAAGTGAATGTATGAGATTACGAGTTGAAACGCTTAGATAACTTAATATATAGGTGGACGGCTTCAACAATTAATATATTTTGTTGATGTGAAAGACTAGTATCGCCAAAAAGTAACAACTCAATGTTTAATGGATGAAATGCACGAGTAGCTGTGAACAATACAGTTCTTTCATTAATATAACGTTTACATCGGAAAAAATAATGTTCAGCATTTTCTGTTTCTTGACAATGTTCACATAAATCAGTATTTGACACATGATTTTTAAAAAGGTCACTTTTAAGATTACTACAATTGTTTCTCAAACGAGCATGAATAACCGATAAAAGACGTAATCCATAATAATAATGCTGAGGAACTTCTATGGAAGGAAATTGTGATTTTAAAAGTTCCCGTTTAAAACAACCGATAGAATGGCTATTGCGTAAATCTTGAGGTAAATTGTTCCATGCTTCAATGGAAGAAGGAACAAACGAATTTTCAAATAAAGCAGTACGACGGGGATAATTAACAAAGTCATAGGTATTTCGAAGATTGTAATAAACAGTGTTATTATTTAAATCTAATAAGAATATAACCCAATAATGTTGTTGTTTTTAAATAGAACACAAAAATATAGATGTAATACTTCATTTCTACATTGTGCCAATGCAATAATCAATTACTTTTATTTATGTATGATATTTTGTTTCTTTTTTCATTTTATTTATTTATTTTTATAGGTATAGTGGAATGACATTTTAATATTAATAAGGTCTCTAGCTGGAATCGAAATCGCAAGCTAGCCTTAGAGCGTACTTCATAAAAGATCGTAGGTAGCACCATATAAGACACGGATGTGTGTTTTTATTAGTTATAATAATATGAATTTGCACAGCTATTGGCTAAAGTAAAAAAAAATGATCAAGCAATATTATTATATCGCTCAAGGCTTAGATCCATTGCCTTCAAGTTTCAATATATATTATCTAACTTTAAGGGAGACACACTCGAATGGTCACTATGAAAAATTGAAAATGAAACAATATTGTTGTGTTGTATGTTGTGTACACGTCTATGCAAAATCTAAACAAAATTTACCGTCCCGTTTCATTAATTTTTTATAACCAAAGGTAAAATTTTAGAAATAAAATATATATATATATATATATATCATGTCATATTCTCTTTACGAAAAATTAGCTATTGATTATAAACAAATAATAGCATTCGGCAAACAAACCCTGATTATGCTTGAAATATGTAATAAATTCTTACCATACCAAACCCATTTTACACACTGGTCTATTTTTTTCCTTTCTCTTGTTTTTGATATTCAAAATAGGCCTTATCGCTAAAACCTACATAACTGAGAGGCATATTTCAAAGTTTATCCGATTTTTCTGCGAAGTAGATCTATTTCGGTTGATCTTGCCAAATAAAAAAGACTTTTACCGAGTGGTTTTGATTTTTATAAGTCCTTCTATATGCCAAGCACCATAATTGTTATTAAATTTAGCATAATTTATTCAGTAGGGCCTAAATTACCTATACAAATAACAAAAATAAAATATTTTTTTCTTTCTTTCTAAACCAGATCTGAGTGATACAGATCGATACATGGGTAAAAATTTTCAGGAATTTTCCTGAATTTCAGGACATTCAGATTGCCAAATGACTTCTTATATTCTATATATAAAACTACATGTGTATATAAAAAGAATGGCTAAAATCAGGATTTTCATGTTGTTTTTAAACCTTTCTCAACATTTACCCATGCAGATATAATGACCAACAAGTAGAACAGTGAGAAAAAGTTTGACAATCACTTGAGTTCGAACCCACAACCCCCAGTTTCAAGGCATTTGATAGTAATTTCTGTCTATCTGTCTATGGAAGTGTGTGACTACCTTAAAAAAAACAACTTAATTTTCCTCCCCAGATACCCTTCAGGGACCATCAAAATCAGATTGTGTGCCCCCTACCCCAGTTGAAAAATTGGGATCCCTCCCTGCAATTCGGCGGTCCCAAAATGGCCACTAAAACCTTTATGGTTGGCGGGTTTCACTATAGGAAGGGTCGGGGTTTTAGAGTGCGACATCCGTCTTATGTAGCTGAAAAACAAAACCTTGCTGATTTGCATATTTTTCACGGCAAGTTTTACTGTACCTCTCTAGAGCGGATCCATGCAATGCGATTCTGCACTAACGAATACGAGTGGAATATGTTACACAGACGTTTAAATCATAACCGTTACCGCTTATTGTGTGTTATTGTTTGTTAACATGTTTTCCCTTACCATTTTTTTTTGCACTGGAAACATCCATTTAAAGCGTAAACAAAATAACACTGACATTTCTTAACCCTTTCCCTCATAGAGGACACCATGAAAAGACCTATGCGAACAGCATAAAACCAGATCAGCCTGCCAGTTACTCGCAGGCTGATCAGGTTTTATGCTGTTCGCTGCTCCTCAGTGGTCTGGAAATGAGGATTTTGTAATTAAATTTGGTAAGATTTAACTGTGGTCTTCTGCAGTTCAGGCTTTATGTGGTACCTATTGAGTGCGTCAAAATGAGTCTATATGAGGGAAAGGGTTAATCAGAACAGCAACCCGTTTTGCATACATGAAGATCTACTCCTATAAAAAGAATAATATATAATTCCATATTGGTCTTTGGTCACGTAGGTACCCTATTTTCCGCACATCAAGATACCACGGTTCATTTTATGCAGTATATTTTTCGATTTTTGAACGAAATACAATCATTTCATTGTACGATCAAGTAAGACAAACTATAAATTAGCATGTAGTGCTCTTCCTGAATTAACAACCAGGTTCTCTATATAGAAGAGACCCTGGCAAACCAATCATTCCGGGGGTTTCTCATATTCTTTCCTTAGACATTTCATTGTGTGGACATCCGGGCGAAGGTTAACTAATTATAATTTGTCATAAACTTCAATGGATTTATATTTTTTGTTGAATTTGATTATCTTACCACAATAAAGGCAAAATTTGACGTAGGGCAAAATCCGTAAACTATTTGACACAGTTACGGCCCCTTTTCGACTATTAACCTGTCCGGTGGAAAACTCACCATAGACTCTTGAAACGGATTTAGATTTTTGGTAGACATATCAATCTTTGCTAAAAATACATTGTTTGATCAATTAGGTTTCATATTCTATGCCCCCCACCCCCTTTCTCTCCCTCTTATTTAGTTTCAAACAAGTCTCAAATATCACCCTTTGCTGTTTTGTTTAGAATAATGCCATTTTGAAACACGCACTGACAAGGGAATGTACTCTTAGTCCTCATGCTTGCCAACCTACGGTACCAAATCTGAGGGAGTGTGTGGTAATGGGTTCGGTTAATGAAAGATGCTACTGTGGGTATTACTGAATGTGTGACCCTTTTTCAAAACCTATTTTTCCGTGACGAACCGCGCTGTCCGCGGAATTCTAATTTACGACTTGTATGTCAACGCCGTGGATCGGAAACACAAATTTCCTGTTTCGGGACGGATGTTCTCACCACTTAGATACTGGGAACCAGTGAATCCCACTTCTCCTTGTGCCTTCAGCGCTTGTCGTGAGAACACACGTATGACGGATTAATAGTCAATTTTAGACATAGAGCAATATTCTCAGCAGTATATTCGAATTATAAAATTTGTCATGTAAAGTCAGATATTTTTGTAAACAAATTAAATATGTCACGAAATCATCGAGATTCTTCAAATTTTAATCAGAACTATAAACTTGTTGTTGTCGGAGGAGGAGGTGTTGGAAAAAGTGCCCTAACAATTCAGTTCATACAGGTACAGTAAAGATTATCAGATAAAACTTCTCAAAATGACACTTGACAGAGGACCCTTTTAGTGTTTCATTGTATCGTCTGCTTTATTGAATGTTGTAATGATAAGTTGAGAGCTTTTGAAGAACAGTATTACCGAGATGTCAATGCTTAGAGGAGTGTTCTTCTTCCTGTAATATGCATGCAACCTCTGAGACATTGTTGCATATGTTTCCTGGCTCTGGGCTTGGCCAACACTTTCCACCTGGGAAGGTCATGAAACTTATTTGCCAACTTCAGGGATCAAACTTCCAACCCTAAGATCCGCAGTCACATATGCTACCACTGGATGTTCAGTCTATGTAAAGTTCTTTTTTGAACTAAAAGACTATTATGACAGTTTCTCTATCACACAGCAGTGAATTTTTCACTATCATCGGTAATGCAAATATTAACAGTTTTCGTTTAAACAAAATCTATATATTATTGAAAAGTCAGTATCAAAAAAGCATTGCATGTTATATTTCAACTGAAATGATTTTAGTATTGTTACCAACTGAAAAATTTGAACCGATGTTAGAATAAAAATTGCCGTTATTGTACATATTTATCACACAGACTGTCATTGTAACGCATTAAAAAAAATATGAGTCACACAACTAACTGAAATACCGGAATACTACCGAAGAACAGGAATACCCCCCAAAATTGGGATAATTATCCATAAATTGCTAATTGCTGTTGTGTTTTTGTTAGTGTTTTGATGCTATAAATATGAAGTACCATATGTTTTATGCTGTTGTTTATGTTATTTATTTAGTTTAGATATGAGATGATGCGAAATTTCCTGTAGGAGAAATTGCTAGTTTGCGGAACCCTCCTTCGACGGGAATACCCCAGATTAAATGTGTAATTGATTATATGCTTGTGTAGTGTATCTATAAATATAAAATATCAAATATAATGTTGTTGTGTATGTTAATTTAGTGTTTTGATATTATAAATACAACTGACAACTGCAGTATTCTGGTAAGAGAAATTGCTAGTCCGGTAACCCTCCTGAATAAATTTATAATTGCTTTGTACTGTGCTGGTGTAGTTATAAATATGGAGTAGCAAAAAATATTGCTTTATGTTGTTGTGTATGTTTATTTAGTGTTTTGAAATTTTATGTATATATAACAAACGACTGCAGTAACCAGTATACCCCTGAATAAATGTATTGTGGGGGGGATTCTGTTTTTTCGGTAGTATTTCGGTTAGTCGTGTGAGCGAAAAAATACTATTTAAAACAATTAAGAAGAAAAGAATCTGCAGTGTACAGATGTTATTCCTTTGTGAAATGTACACCTGATTCGGTAGTAGGTCTACATGGCGCTAAATATCTATGTAAATAAGATTCGGTTATACATTTACTAACATACCTGCATTTAGAATCTTGATAGCTTGGTTTCGTTAATCATTATTCAATCTTGGCATTTTTATTTGACTTGATTTTGCGTGATTTTATTCAATTGCGATTTTTATTTCCGGTCAGTCGGTGCAGTCAGATACTACCACCGGATATCAACCTTTGTTGCACAAGGCACACATGCAAAACCACTTAATTTGGTTTTCATCTGAAGGACATGGTTTACTTTTGAATAAAATTAGGTCAACAGCTAGGTACTCCATAGATAACATGTTCATGTACATTGTTCATTAGTTATATCTGTGATTACATAATATTAAAAGAGATACTAAGAATTGAAAAGTGGGTACATTCTTTTTTGGCTAAGTATAATGTGAGCTGAAAATGATTTATGTATCTATTTTTTGTAATTTTCGCCATACAAGTCCTGGAACTGGCTAGGCTAAGAAAATATTTAAATGTATATCATTGCTTGTGTTTGTGACTTTGTCTTGAAGATTTAGTGAGTGCCAGGGCCATACAAACTTTGAGTCCCAAGCAAACATCACTGAGTCGCATATGTTTTTAAGAATCAATCTTTGTGTTTATGTATTTGTTTTCAAAAAATGTAGATCCAAAGTTATGAGCTGCTATGCAAGTTGGCTGTCAATACAGTGGGTTTGTACAGTGTTTGTAATTGGAATCATCTGCTCATAAAAATGTGTTTTGTATTAGTTTCAGTGCACATCAAACTGACCAACTGAAATCTTAGCAGAGACTTAAACATTCCACATAAGCAGCTTATAAATAGTTATTATACCCCAAGATACAAATTATATGGGGGCTATATTGGAGTCATGTCTGTCTGTAGGTCCATCCATCTGTAGACGAAATTTGTTAGCCTTGTTTCTCGGCTACCTTAGGTTGGATTTTCAATAAACCTTAGGCCAGTTTTTTTTTTATTAATAGATTTTTGGATTTTTTTTCTAAAAGTTTAGGGTAGGAGGAGGGAAAAAAAATAAGGTGTAGACCAAAAAGTACCCTTTTAATATGTTACTTTAGTACATGTATAGTCCTTTATACCTTGATGTAACACATAAAAATAACATCTTAAATTAAACATCACGTAATGCTATACAGTCCTTAGAATGTAAAGTTTTATTGGGGTTATCCATGCTGTGATTCAACTCGTTTCAATGTGACAGGATATCAACATTGTTAACTTTATGATTATCAGTTAAAACTAAAACATATTGTGACTTTGATGTATTAGACGTGTCGTTAATAAATCAAGATCATTTAAATTTCTTTTTACAAGCAATAAACTACTTAAAAATTCATTCAAACACTTGTGGATTTGAACCACCAAGATGATCCAGTTATGTGTGCCGATACAGTAGAGCAAGCCATTCCTCAGCTCTGCTGCATACTCCACCTCCGTAGAATCTATCCCAGAAGTGGCATTCTACGTATATGAATAGATAAAGATTAAAGAAACAAAAACAAGACTTGCGAGCACATGGACATGTTCATTCATCTATGTCAAATAATTGCTTTTTAATTGTATGGGATATAAACATTTGGCATCATTCAGTATAGTAAACACTTGAATTAATGACGCGTTTAAAAGACAGCTCCCAAAATACGTGGAATATGCACAGTTTCGGCTAAAAAAAAAAATTGACTTGGAAAAAACAAACATTTTTTGGGGGGGTGGGGGGGGTGGAGTGGTTGGGAGAACTTGTAGTAGGCTGGTCCGTAAATCTAAAAATAAAAAAAATCTGGCCTAATAGCATTAATAAGTACCAATCCTGTTGAGTATATCGTTGGCACATTATGATCGGCTTGATTTCGAGTGAGTTATGGTCCCTTCTTATATTTCATAGGAATATTTTGCCAGGCCTATTTCTTGGCTAACTTTAGTCAAATTTTGATTTAACATCACAACATTGATTAATAAGTACCAAACCTCATTGTGCATTCCATTGGGATGTCTTTAATAGCTGGATTTTGAATAAGTTATTGCCCTTTGTTTTAAAGATAGGATATCATATATTTTGTCAACAATATTTTTCAGCCACCATTGATCTAATTTTGATTTAACATAACAAAATCTGTAAGTACCAAGTTTATAGTTGCACATATCTTTGGCACGTCATGACTGGCTTGATTTTGTATGAATTACAGCCCTTGTATTTATTGAAGATATTTTGCCCCCTCCCCTTGTCATATTTCTTTAATATACATCTATATTTATCTGCTCAATTTCTCCGCTATTATTAGTAATATTTTATTGAACTAAGTACTAGTGCTAATTGCACATGTCAGTGGCATGTAATGACCAGATTTGTTAAGACTGTCTCTGACATGGTTAAAGAAACTATGAAAAAGCAGTATCTGAGGGTATTCATCATCTTCAGTGATAGTTCTTGTTGTTGATAAACTGATCAGTATAGCTTCTATTTTTGGACGGGTTTTTCAAGGAAAAATTCCATCCTTGAAATTTATGATGTCCAGGTGGGTGTCAAGCCTCTGCGCAGGTTCACATTTTTTTTTTTTTTTAAATCTGCTATAACTTCTATTTCCTTCATTGGTTTGCTTCAATATTTAGACAGTTGCTTAAGTGGATGGACCTACACATGCAGGTGACTTTTTGACCTTGACCTTTGACCTACTTTTGATGAAAAAAGTGATGTCTGGATAGGTTTACCTTTTGTTAATCTGCTATGATTTCTAATATATGTGCTTCATTGGATTGCTTCAATATTTGGACAGTTGCTTAAACCTTGCTTGGCGCTCAGCATATAAGGGTAGTTCTAGGACTGGTTAGCCCGGTGTCACGATAATGTGACTGGGTGTGGTATTATGCCACATGTCTACGGCGTGATACTGCAGTGTGACAGCACTATATCTATTTCAAGTAGACATTGTCTCCAAATGACTGAAATACTATCGGTTGGACGTTAAACCCAATAAACAAACAAACATAAAATTTTAATGATATTCATTTTTAGATATTTCTACACTTGCAGAATAAAGTTATCATTGTTGTTTGTTGGGATGACAACTATCTTGAACATATATATACTTTGTATCCATGAAGTATTCTGACCAAATTACAGTTTCTTTGATAATTATAAAATTATTTTATCAAAACACTTCTCTTTGATGTATATTGAAACTTTTTTTCAGGCCGAAGGTTATGAATACGAGCAGTTTATTATAGTCTTTAACATTTTGGTAAGACTGAAAAATGGTGTGCTTTATTACAATGATGTTTAATGTTAAGGGGATGCTCAGTTAATCCATGCTTATTTTGACTGCTTAGGATGAAATGCTATACTATAATGATTTGTTCATCATATAATCATTTTACATACTCCGTTTCTTTAATTCCCATCAAGGTCGCATATCCTTTTTTTTAAAGATATTTATTATTTTCTTTTTTATATTTTGTAACAGATTCCCACTAAAGATTCATACCAAACAAAGTGTATACGAAGAGGTGGCACGACTAGATAGTAAGTATCCATTTGTGACTTTTTTTTCTCTGATACTCAGTTTATATTGTTCTATATTTTGCAATGTCTGAATTTATTTGGACATATATTACCTTTGCCCAACATGTATCAACTATGGTACCTGGTACCTGTGTTTTTTTTACCTCTCAATTAGTATGTTTATAAAAAAGTATTAATCTATTATTTTTTTTAAATTTAAAGAGCTAGAATTCAATATGAATACTCTCTGAAAGGTTATAAATGTTAGTGCAGGATTTCATTCCTATAACCAGTAATTAAGATAACTTTTCACCAAAAAATGAATATATTTGTTAATTTTATGTCAGAATTTTGCTTGTTAAAGGCATCATAAGATGAAAAACAACAACTAAATAAAAGCCACCCTTGCTTGCAGCAAAAACTCCAACATGGACAAGTTGACATGGAAATTCCATACCTCTGTTTCAGCTTATGATGTATATTTCCTAACCATGTTGCTAAGGCAAGTGTCTTTGTGTCACCTGCTGTTAGCAGAGGTGACACAGAGGGATATCTTCACCGTTGTCTGTTTGTCCATCTGTGGTACTTAGTCTGTCACATGTTTTGGATGGGTTTTTCAATGAAATATTGTGTCCTTTGAGTTTAAATTGATAATGCCTGGGTGGGAGTCAGGTATCAGGTCAGATTGACTGTTTTTTAAAGACGCAATACTACAGATACGTCAGTTTAGCTCGAATATTTTGAAACTCTCAGTTTTTTACAAATGATGGACATTTATTATCTATGATGGACGTTTTGTAAAGAAAATGTTCAAAAAACTTTGCCTGATACTTTATATTACCTACGGATTATCTATAATACCGAAATTGTATAAAAAAAAAAAAGTATGGAATTTCACGGCCACCAAATCGACTGTTTCTAACATGTTCCTCAAACTGCCTAATTTACATAAATATAAATACAAGCCATCTAAAAATAGAAGTGCATGCACCACTTCATCTAGGAGTATAAAGCTCAACTATTGAAATTTTTTGCTGATGAAAAACAAATGTTATCATGGTTATGCAACTAGAGAATTCTCTAATGAACTGTTGTGTTTGTGGCTTTGGTGGTTTATAAGTATAATCAAACACCTCAGCTTTCACAAGGGAATCATGTTACCGTGCAAGGGTTGGACATGGGGACATCAGACAGACACCTGTTTGGTTACAAACACTTATGCTTATGCATAACCTCCGAGAGCCGAGCTTATTTCGTGACAGAGCTCGATCGATTCTGGAAATCTTTGTGTGAATGTTCAGGAAATCTTTGTGGTGGGGTAGAAGAATTAATTTCCTACAGTCATTTAATATATTGGTGATCTAGCGACATCAATCTGGCTAATCGTTTGACCTACAGAGAAAATATTTTGCATATCGTCAAAAGAAAGATAGAATTTTCATATTTTAACATAATTTTCTGCATTTATTGCATTGATGTTGGGTAGTATTGCAACTTTAAATCTGTTATATATCATTCTTTGGACTGCTTCAAATTTGGACAGTTGCTTTAGTGAATAGACCTACAAATTATGCATTTGACTTTGTGAACTTCGACCTACTTTTATGAAAAAAGTGGCATCTGGACAGGTTAACCTTTTGGTTAATCTGCTATGTCCTTCATTGGATTGCTTCTATAATTGGACATTCGTTTAAGTGGATGGACCTCTTAATTAAGCAGTTGACCTTAACCTTTGACCTACTTTTTGTGAAAAAAGACCCAAAAAGTCAGTTCCAAAATACCATTAGGTCTTGTTCCATCATGCTTCACCAGGTGACACGTGTTCCAAGGAACACTCTTGTCTTATAGGTCCTCTACATTCACATATAGTCATATTTTATGTTCTGAAGTGATAATCAGAATAGTCAAAATATGACAACATAGCTTTGGAATAAAACTGATGGGTCAGCAGATGTTATTAAGGGGCCTCCATGGCCGAGAGGGTAAAGTCGCTGACTTTAACACTCACTCAGCCCCTCACCACATGGGTTCGAATCCTGGCAGGGTCATTAGGATTTTCATGTGAGGAAGCCTTCGCGCTGGCTTGCAGTAAGTTGGTGGTTCTACCGGTTGCCTCTGTGCATTCAGGTCTTCCTCCACCTGTAATTAGCTGGACGTTGCTATATGACTGAAATACTGTCAAAGTGACGGTAACTCAAATAGTCAAGTCAAATGTCATTTATGAGCTGCCTGTGTGTTGAAATAAAGTATCTTTGTCAATTTTAAGCTAGACTGAACCAATTTGTTTTCTTCTTCAGATTCATTGGTTATTCTTACATTGGTAAAAAACATATATATATACTGCCAAACTTGTTTTAAGGTCTTAGAACTCTAATTGCCATCAATTCCGTCAAAGCCATGCATAAAACTTCACAATATAAGCTTTTAAAATGTCAAACAATGGCAATCTTAGCGACAAACTGACATGTCCTGCAGGGGTTTACTTAAGGATTTGACTTTCACTTGTCCAGGAGGCAAGTTACTTTGAACATCTACTAGCCCCAATTGAAAACAGGTTGCCCGATATTTAAGTTAGTTGGTGTTTGTTAATGTTTAAAACTAAATATGTATAATATCAAGGTGAATTTTATTTATATGTATCAAACACAATTTGCAAGCATTTCACCTTTGATATATTGTAGAAAATAAAAAAAAAAAAAGATTTCATTTACATAAATAAACTTGCCCGCCGGGCTATCTTCTTTGAAAAATCACTTGCCCGCAGTGATTTTAACCCGGCACAGGCAAGCAGGCATCCACTTAAGAAAACCCCTGGTCCTGTGACAGAAGTTTCTTTATTACAGCCCCTTGATAATTTTGTTGTCATGAGTTATCTCCCCTGAAAAGTAAAAAAGAAAAGTGACTTTCTCCATTTTCCTACAGTAAAGTTTAGATTTTTTTTTCAAGAAATTTGAAATAGAATCATGCATCTTTCTACTGTGAGTATTTTCATATTAAATCAAATTCTGTTTTTCATCCCCTCACCGTGTGGGTTCAAATCCCAGCTGGGTCATTCGGATTTTCATGTGAGGAAGCCTTCCGGTCGGCTTGCGGTAGGTCAGTGGTTCTACCCGGATGCCTCCGTGCATTCGGGGTCTTCCTCCACCTGTAATTAGCTGGACGTTACTATATGACTGAAATACTGTCGAAGCGACGGTAAACGCAAATAGTCAAGTCAAGTCAGTTTTTCATATTCACAGAAAATGTATATTTACGATAGGCTTCAATGTTAAATTAAATACAGATTATCCCCACTAAATTAGATAAAAGTTGAAAAAAATCTGGGTGAAATATTTTCATTTTTGAATGACTTCAAAGTGTCAAAGTTTCATAGAAATATTACCATCCAATGGCAAGATATGAAATATGGCTATTAGGGTGCTAATACCTAAAGCAGCCAAAGGATGTGGCCATTTTATAAATTTGGAATAAAGAAAAAAATGGCTATAATACAGAGGAAAGGACCAAGATCATATGGGCTATGCAGTTTCTTTCTTCAGCTGTATGGTTAATAGTAAGAAAGTTACAATGGTTTACAACAAATTTGTCTGTTCAGTTTACTTTTAATCGAAAAGTAAGTGTCCCAACAGAAACCCTGGCATGTCAGTTCTGGTGTCCCTTCCCAATATTTGGTATGCTCAGGATCCTGTGACACTGTCAGTGTTGACTGCTGCTTATATTCATAGATGAGCTACTTAGGAAAAGGAGTCCTTTTTCCCTCAAAAAAACTGGAATACAGGCACTGTTTTGAAAATAAAAATGGTACTTAAGTATGATTTTCATACTCAAACTATGACCATTAGTTTCAATAAGGATTTGAGTTAGTTCACATTTGTGTATCCGTAAGTTGTGATATTGTTCTGCTTTTGGTTTGACGCTATCCCTATCAGGCCAAAAATACCAAAAATAACATGTTGCCCCAAGAGCAACTCAGTAATGGGACAAGATTTGAGTATGATACTCAAATTCGAGGTTGAGATGGTATGTAAGTATTTTCGAGACCATGAGGCCAGGCCCCGTGTTCTCAAAAATAAAAACGGTACTTTAGTAAGTATGATTTTTATATACATGTATCTACACTCTAACTATGTCCATTAGTTTCAATAGGGATTTGAGTATGATACTTGAGAACACTCGGCCAGGTCTCCAAATAATGAAATAAGGAGTTAGTGAGAACAGTGTGTCTCTTATATTTTATGAAATGCAGAAGGTGGTACATGTATATGAGAGACTGACCTTACTGACCCGGAGACCTACTTGCAGATGCATTTCCTTAATACTTGAGACATTTATACATGTAATACATGGAAATTATTCTCATGCCCTGATTAACAAGAGGGGTTAAGGCATTTGATACATTTTTATCAGTGTATTAGGGACACTATGTATGGCAAAATTAATTCCTGGCGTATCATGTATATAAGATAAAGTGTTATTTAACGCACTGTAAAATATCTAATTTTCAAAATTTTTTCAACAGTCTATTAGAGCCTCTTATGTTTGCATGGTTCACACAGGTCTTGAAAACCCTTGAATTTGATGTCTGTCTTGAAAACCCTTGAAAATTACATTTTGCCTTATAAACCCTTGAAAATCCTTAAAATTAACTGAAATGTCTTGAAACCCCTTGACTTTTAAATTACAATATTGATCATAAAAAAAAAAGTGTTCATTAGAGCTGTAACGAATACACCAGGTAGTGAATACGAATATACATCACAATACAGGGCCCGGAAAAAAAAATTTAATCCCATGAAAATCATAAACTGTATTCCCAATGATCATGATAAAAGCGAAATGATTGTATGAGAAAATTTATGATAAAAAATAAATTGTTTGAAACATAATCAAACATTACTTTGCTTAAATTAGAATTAAACTTGCACTTGGAATAGGTAAAAGCTATTGAAAATAACATTGCATCTGATCAAAGTTTTGTTGCAAAATATTTTACAAAATAAATGTTGATAAACCAGGTGTGCCTTCAGTATGGCAAACCGTTTGCAACCAGTTGCTTACAGTCAGCTATGGCAAACCGTTTGCAACCAGTTGCTTACAGTCAGCTGTGGCAAACCGTTTGCAACCAGTTGCTTACAGTCAGCTATGGCAAACCGTTTGCACCCAGTTGCTTACAGTCAGCTGTGGCAAACCGTTTGCAACCAGTTGCTTACAGTCAGCTGTGGCAAACCGTTTGCAACCAGTTGCTTACAGTCAGCTGTGGCAAACCGTTTGCAACCAGTTGCTTACAGTCAGCTGTGGCAAACCGTTTGCAACCAGTTGCTTACAGTCAGCTATGGCAAACCGTTTGCAACCAGTTGCTTACAGTCAGCTGTGGCAAACCGTTTGCAACCAGTTGCTTACAGTCAGCTATGGCAAACCGTTTGCAACCAGTTGCTTACAGTCAGCTATGGCAAACCGTTTGCAACCAGTTGCTTACAGTTAGCTATGGAGTTGTCTTAGGACCATGTAGCATGCTGTTCGAGTGCTCCTTATGTTGTACATGGGTATACGTGAATATTATGGTTTATGACACTGATATAATTTCATAGCTAACTGTAAGCATACGGTTGCATATGGTTTGTCATACTGAATGCACACCAGATGGTCCATATATAATGTTAATACTGGTATTTTTTTTACATATATGTATAAATAATTTAAATACATTTTATTGTATATATTTGTATTTTTTAATTGTCTTCCATGTTTTATGTATATTATCATATCAGGAACATGCAAGAAATAATTATGACAATTTAACCCTTTCCCTCATATAGACTCATTTTGACGCACTCAGTAGGTACCACATAAAGCCTGATCTGCAAAGAGCCAAACTCAAACCGTACCAAATTTAATTGTAAAATCCTCATTACCAGACCACTGAGGAGCAGCGAACAGCATAAAACCTGATCAGCCTGCGAGTTACTCGCAGGCTGATCTGGTTTTATGCTGTTCGCATAGGTCTTTTCATGGTTTCCTCTATGAGGGAAAGGGTTAAACTGACAAATCAACTTTATCATCTGATGTTTAATCTCACATCTTAATCTACCAAACAGATAACATACATATTTTGAAAATACATTCTTTGCTGTTACCTTTAGGATCATAATCAGTTTCTTGCAACTTCTCGTAAAAGACAGTTAATTTGGCCATTATGCAATATGATTGGTTTCAAGAAGCGTTAGATTACTGGTTACAAGCAAGCTCTATGAAAATATCCAAATGTAGCTGAATGAAAGAATCAAATGAACTCTTTAGATTGGCTAGAGATAAGAGACTGGACTGTACTGTACGAAGCATGTGTAATTGATACATTTACGACACCTGGCTAAAAGAAACTAGCAAGCAATCAAGCTTTTGAATTTCTCGGACACTGATTAACCCTTTCCCTCATAAAGACTCCTTTTGACGTCCTTCAATAGGTACCACATAAAGCCTGATCTGCTGAAAACCACAGTTAAACCTTACCAAATCTAATTATAAAGTCCTCATTTGCAGACCACTGAGGAGCAACGAACAGCATAAAACCTGATCAGAATACGAGTTACTCGCAGGCTGATCTGGTTTTGTGTTGTTCGCATAGGTCTTTTCATGGTTTCCTCTATGAGGGAAAGGGTTAATAGGTTGTTTTTTTCATCATCAGTTTATAAGTTGTGAATTGGCTTGTAAATATTCGGTTATTTGCCTCACAAATAACCAATCTGTATTCAAATACTGGCAATATGTGGTGTACCGAATACATGAGTGTATCGTTACACCTCTAGTGTTCATCAAGTTGTTAAAAAAAAATTAGGCTTCATCCCTTCCTTGCCTTATAATTTAAAGCATAAGTTGTGTTTATGCAAGTCCTTAATTTTGAATTTTAGGGCCTTAAAAAACCCTTAAATTTGCCTAGGAAAATTTGTATGAACCATGGTTTGGTTATATGAAATTGAAGCTCAGATTCTACACAGTCTGCATGTCAAAAAAACAACAAAAAAACAAACACACACACATTTTTTTTTCATATGCCTGTACTTTTTAAGTTCAGTCAGTCAGTATTCATCAAGTCATAAATTTGCACATGAATATTCATGAAGTTATGCTGCCAGATTTGATTCACAGTTTATCAATGAGTATTTTTTTTTCTAGAAATAAGTTGATTAAGTAAAAAAAAAGAGAAAAGATAAAATGGCCAGTGTTGAGTTGCCCGAAACACGGATTATTTTTAGTCCTAATTTAGAAAATTGATCTCAGTTATATGATCAGTTATAGATCATTTGGTTATTTTCTAGAAAAACTAAAAAAAGTTGAAATTTAAAATTTGGTAATAAGATGTAATTCTGATTGTGGAAGGGAAACTTATAACTTTGGTATCAACTCATCGTTATACCAAGGTCAACAGCTGTAGTGGTTTGTTCCTGTCAGGAGTAGAGCTACACAGGGTTCTCAATACTTCCAACTTTGAGTCCTGTCAGTTGTTTGTGATAAACTCTTGGTGTTCAATTGTTTGATATGAGAAGTGTAGTAAAAAGTAGAAAAGGCAATAAAAAAACAAAAGGTGTCATATATTAAATGTGTGTGCTATATCTCATAATCTATAGTTGCTGACCTACTATCGTTAAGCGCCTCACTGCTGTAAGGTTTTTTTCCGCCTATTTTGGAAAAGGCACCCTGGCCCCCTAATTTTCCCAAGTGGGTTAAATATAGCCTATTTTCTCAGCCAATGGGAATTGGGATGATATTCAGCTCCTACATCTAGGCAGAAAAAAAATCTTGTAGGTTTAGGTCAGGGTCTTATCATTTGCATTTTTCATGTGGGGAAGCTTTCTAGTTTGCTTGCTTTAGGTCACTGGTTCTCATGGGCTCCTCTTTGCACTTGTGATCCCCCTTCACCTGTACCTAGACAGCTGGACATTGCTATATGACTGAATACTGTTGCCAGTGGCCATGTGGTTAGAGTGTCTGCCTCAGGGACAGGAGGTCATGGGTATGAAGCTCAGCTGTGACATACAGAAGTCATAAAAATAGGTATTGGTATAGCTCCTCCCTTGCTTGGCACTCAGCATATAAAGGTAGATCAAGGACTGGTAGGCCCAGTGTCAGGATAATGTGATAGAGTGTGGTATCATGCCATATGTCTATGGCATGATACTGCAGTGTGGCAACACTGTATCTTTCTCAAGTTGACATTAGTCTCCAAATGACTGAAATAATGTTGGTGGGACATTAAACCCAACAAACAAACAATCATAATTACACCATCACAGCTAATTGTTAAAATTGGAAAGAATGGAACTTGCCAATACATGTATATTTACAAATGTGCCTTTAATGATTCATGGACTTTCTTTCAAAATTTTATGTTTTTCATACTAGATACATATCAGAATTGATACATTTCACTTAATATGTCCTCAGCTCAATTAATTTAGAACTCTGTAAAGATTAAAAATGCTGCAGACTTGCCTGAATTAGTTAGCATGCATGCTTTCACAGAAATAGCATTTTATTATATTTTTAGCTCACCTGAGCACAAAGTGCTCAAGGTGAGCTTTTGTGATCGCCCTTCGTCCGGCGTCCGTCGTCGTCCGTCGTGCGTCGTCCGTCGTCAACAATTTGATTTAAACGACATCTTCTCTGAAACCACTGGATAGAATTTAATGAAACTTGGCAGGAATGTTCCTTGGGTGAGGCTCTACAAAAGTTGCTAAAATAAAGTTGATCCATGAAGAACTCTGGTTGCCATGGCAACAAAAAGAAAAATAATTTGAAAACTTTAAAAATCATCTCCTTCAAAACTACTGGCCAGATTTCAAAATAAATTGGTACAGATGTTCCTTGGGTCAACCTCTACCAAAGTTGCTAAAATTATTCCGATCCGTAAAAAAACATGGCTGCCAGGGGCGGGGCTTATTTGCCTTATATGTATATAGAGAAACCTTTAAACAACATCTCCTCTGAAACCACTGGACAGAATTTGATTAAATTTGGCAGGAATGATCCTTGGGTCAACCTTCACAAATGTTGCTAAAATAAACTTGATCCATGTAGAACTATGGTTGCCATGGCAACAAAAAGAAGAAAAAAATGAAAACTTTAAAAATCATCTTCTTCAAAACTACTGGCCAGATTTTAAAATAAATTATTACAGATGTTCCTTGGGTCAACCTCTACCAAAGTTGCTAAAATTATTCCGATCCGTAAAAAAACATGGCCGCCAGGGGCGGGGCTTATTTGCCTTATATGTATATAGAGAAACCTTTAAACAACATCTTCTCTGAAACCACTGGACAGAATTTGATTAAACTTGGCAGGGATGATCCTTGGGTCAACCTTCACAAAAGTTGCTAAAATAAACTTGATCCATGTAGATCTCTGGTTGCCATGGCAACAAAAAGAAAAAAAAATGAAAACGTTAAAAATCATCTTCTTCAAAACTACTGGCCAGATTTTAAAATAAATTGGTACAGATGTTCCTTGGGTCAACCTCTACCAAAGTTGCTAAAATTATTCCGATCCGTAAAAAAACATGGCCGCCAGGGGCGGGGCTTATTTGCCTTATATGTATATAGAGAAACCTTTAAACAACATCTCCTCTGAAACCACTGGACAGAATTTGATTAAACTTGGCAGGGATGATCCTTGGGTCAACCTTCACAAAAGTTGCTAAAATAAACTTGATCCATGTAGAACTCTGGTTGCCATGGCAACAAAAAAAAAAAAAAAAATGAAAACTTTAAAAATCATCTTCTTCAAAACTACTGGCCAGATTTTAAAATAAATTGGTACAGGTGTTCCTTGGGTCAACCTCTACCAAAGTTGCTAAAAATTTTCCGATCCGTAAAAAACATGGCCGCCAGGGGCGGGGCTTATTTGCCTTATATGTATATAGGGAAAACTTTAATCAACATTTCCTCTGAAACCACTGGAAAGAATTTGATTAAATTTGGCAGGAATGATCCTTGGGACAACCTTCACAAAAGTTGCTAAAATAAACTTGATCCATATAGAACTCTTGTTGCCATGGCAACAAAAAGAAAAAAAAAATATGAAAACTTTAAAAATCATCTTCTTCAAAGCTACTGGCCAGATTTTAAAATAAATTGGTACAGATGTTCCTTGGGTCAACCTATTTATCTCAGGTGAGCGATTTAGGGCCATCATGGGCCTCTTGTTTTTAAATATTAACAACTCAGTTTGAGATGTTTTGTAAAAAAAATACTTGAATCTGTACTAAGTTCATGTATGTGACAAAAAAATTGTACTGGTAAATATTGAATTTGAATGAAAGTTGGTGCTTCTCTGGTATAAAATATCAGTACTCAGCCTTCTCCTATCTTCCATCATAAGATGCTCTAAGTTTTCATAAACATAGCGATGTAACAGAGAGCACAGGTTTATATTTTATTTTACAGTGTGAAGTGGGGTAATTTGGTGTCATGCACATTGTCACGTTCTTGATGTGTCCCATTTTCTAATAGTTCCAATATCTTTTATATTGTTGAGTGAGGGCAGCAAAGCAGAGCTATTCTTCACTGTCATTGATAGCTTTTGTTCTCGCATGTCTCACATGTTACATTTTAGAGATTAATTTAAAAAGTGATCGTGTGGTAACGTATCCAACTGTGGATTCGAATGTTGTGGGTTTGAACCCCATTGGGGGCAAGGATTGAAAGAAGTTACAATGTTGTTTTCCAGTTGATGTAAAATAAATTTTAGACCAGTCCATATTAGATCTGTGTGGAACTACAAAGTACAATCATTGTCTCTGTGTACATAGTGTTAGCTATTGTCTGAAATCCTGTTGTCACAATGATAAACTCTAGGAAAACAACACAATCCACCAGAAAATCTGTACACTGTACATTTAGTGTAAACTAATTTATTCTTAGTTGATTGGGAAAAAATTCATAACTTATACTTTTCACTTGATGGTTTACTCTTGGGTTGGACTAGTACTTTGCACCTGGGAAGGTAATGAAAAATGCTTAATCACCTTATAGGGATTTGAACCCACAACCTTTGGATTCGCAGTCAGATATGTTACCACTAAGTTATGAGCTTGTTGCAAAACTATACACACATATCAGGATCAAGCTGTCATGTAAAGTTCATTCAATGGATGTTGAGAAAAGGTCAAGGACAAGTTCACTAATCTATCAGATAATGAAAGCACACCCTTTGCATTTACCATATTTAGACTTGATGAAACGGTGTTGCATTTATGTGGTTAATCATTTGTGGTTGAAATAGCATTGGTGGGACATAAAACAAATAAAAAAAACTTGTCGTTACAAGTGCGAACGGTTCTCTGATATTATCCCGGCACTTGTGTATGGTGTTTTACATGTACATGTACAGATGGGTTGTTCACCAGGCGTCAGTTGTCAACAGTTAGTCATCTGCTCCTATGGAAGCTGGCTACATCTGGACCCCAGCTTTAACACCAGACAGGTCTCATTAGCTGTTCAGAGATCACGATTACTCACTTGATGAGACTTACCAACACCCTGTTAACACCCTTAGTGAATTTACCTAATAACAGCCAAAAAAAAACACAACCCCTACCCATTTTATGATAATAGATTAGCCCATATGTGTTATGAAGAACATGGCATTTATCATGAAGAGGGTTTAAAGTGTTTGACTCCTTTTAATCATTCACGTTATGACTGGTGGAAGTTCTTGAGGTTTGCAAAGACCACTTGAGACTGAGTGTCCGTCATTAAAAGTTACCCCACTTCCGGTCCGGCGGAAGATGGTCCTCAGATGTAATGTTGGAAATTGGAGATGTAAACGGCTGTTAATTTGTTTATTGAAGTATATGACGCCAAAGGTTATTGTAATGAGTACCCAAGTGCACTGTTCAGAAACCCATTTTATATTAGGCTGTCAGTTTGTAAGGAAGTAAGTCAGTTAGTCATCACTTGTGTTTGAAATCTGATTTATTGTCCTTTCGCCCATTTTATACATTATCATCAGCAACAATAGCATTAGCACAGTATATCACTCTGTATCAACCATTTACTGCATGAATATTCATGTATAAAGTTATGACTTGATGAATATTATTTTACTTATCTTTAATTTGCTTATTTGAAATGATAGATTTTTCTTTGCCACAGATGACTGTATAGAAACTGAGCTACAATATTGTATGAGCAAACAGAGGAGACCCTTATCAGACAGCTACTATAATATGGGCTGTCTGATCTGGGTCTGCTCTGTTTGCCTAAGCATCAAAATGAGTCTATATGAAGTAAAGAGTTACTGACTTGATGAATATTAATTGACTTAATTATATATGGTATATACAAAACAAGGTAATTTTCTTCTAAAGCTTTGCAGACTGAGTATGTAAAATCTTAGTTACAATAATGTTTAAAGAAATAGAGGAGATCCTAAGATCCTGATGAGACAGCTCTGAGCTGTCTGCTTTGGGTCTGCTTTGTTTGCTAAAACATCAAAACAAGTCTATTGAGGTAAATGGTTAATTAATCAATCTCTAAAATGTATTAAGCATTACCATAAGTAGATACAATCTGTCACAATATTAATAGAATGCTAATCAAATACGGAAAAGGATAAAAAATTGTGTATTTATCTTTTTTGAATGAAGAATATATATTGATTATTACTGTGACTCAAATGTATCTTCCATATTTTACCAACACTTTCATTTTCCTGTACATCTGAAATTAACTAATGAGGTGAGGCACTCCTTCCTCGAACATGAAAATAAGTAATATTTTTACTATCATTCTTGCAACGTAATTGCTGTCTCCAGGAATGATATAATGAGGTTTCAACAAAAAAAATGAAAGTCAGTATTAATCAAATACAAAATGTATCAGCTTTCTACAGATGGTGGCAATCCCAACTGGGGTTAATTTGATCGCAGAAATTACCCAGAAAGGCTACTAATGGAGTTGAAATAGAGAATAATTGTTTATAGTTCTGAGTATACCTTATCAAGGTAAAAATGCTGGGTGAGTACTAGGAAAAAAATATCTCCTGTTTATTTTACACATACATGTATGAAGTGCTGTGCACAATGTACATGTAACAGGTATCTAGTGTGAATGCGGTGTATGTGGTATCGAGTGTGATATTCAATATGGTATCTAGTGTTGTGTACTTGGTATCTAGTGTGGTATACGGTATCTAGTGTAGTGTATAGGATATCTAGTGTTGTGTACTTGGTATCTAGTGTGGTATACAGTATCTAGTGTAGTGTATAGGATATCTAGTGTTGTGTACTTGGTATCTAGTGTAGTGTATAGGATATCTAGTTTTGTGTACTTGGTATCTAGTGTAAGTATTTTTCAATGTGGTGTACATGGGGTTATTGTGGTGTATATGGTATCTAGTGTAGTGTATAGGATATCTATTGTTGTGTACTTGGTATTTAGTGTAGTGTATAGGATATCTAGTGTAGTGTATAGGATATCTATTGTTGTGTACTTGGTATCTAGTGTAGTGTATAGGATATTTAGTGTGGTGTATATGGTATCTAGTGTAGTGTATAGGATATCTAGTGTTGTGTACATTGTATCTAGTGTGGTATACGGTATCTAGTGTGGTGTATATGATATCTAGTGTAAGTTGGGGATACATGATACCTAGTGTGGTGCACATGATGTCTTGGGTTGTGTATATGATATCTAGTGTAAGTGTGGGATACATTGTATCTAGTGTGGTGCACATGATATCTAGTGTAGTGTATATGATATCTAGTGTAAGTGTGGGATACATGATATCTAGTGTGGTGCACATGATATCTAGTGTAAGTGTAGGATACATGATATCTAGTGTGGTGCACATGACATCTAGTGTTGTTTATATGATATCTAGTGTGGTGCACATGATATTAAGTGTAAGTGTGGGATACATGATATCTAGTGTGGTACACATGATATCTAGTGTAAGTGTAGGATACATGATATCTAGTGTGGTGCACATGATATTTAGTGTAAGTGTGGGATACATGATATCTAGTGTGGTACACATGATATCTAGTGTAAGTGTAGGATATATGATATCTAGTGTGGTGCACATGACATCTAGTGTTGTTTATATGATATCTAGTATGGTGCACATGATATCTAGTGTAAGTGTGGGATACATGATATCTAGTGTAAGTGTGGTATAAATTATATCTGGTGTGGTTTTACATGCTATGGTGTGTAGTAGGATACTCCATGTATTACACAGTAAATAACTGTACATCTCAGTCTTTCTGGATGATAGATTACTTGTCCAACCCAAGTTTATAATAAAACAAAGAGTTGTCACACAGAGTTCATAATCTCTGTCCCATGCACAAAGAAAATACAAGTGTTATTAAAGCTATAATTCATTCTTACTAATTAATTTAACATCCTAGAGTTGTATCACTGTAGTCAATACACTGGGAGTATTGCATTTATGTCTTGTCTCTACCATAATTGTGGTGACATATTTCACTTCCCTGTCTGATTTTGTGATATATATTTAAAATCTTCCTGTAAGCAATAAATAAACAACTGGAATACACCATTTAAGACCTAGGTAAATCAAGATCAGACAGAAAATGGTCAGTCTTCACAGCTGAGTAGTAAGTAGGACTGAACTGTACAGGACCCTCACAGTATGGTACATAATCTTTTGAAGGGTATGGTACCCATACTATGATAGTAACAAGCTGAAGGGTATATTTAAACCTTTCCATCATATAGACTCATTTTGACACACTCAGTAGGTACCACATAAAGCCTGATCTGCAGAAAACCACAGTTAAACTTTACCAAATTTAATTACAAAATCCTCATTTCCAGACCACTGAGGAGCAACGAACAGCATAAAACCTGATCAGCCTGCGAGTAACTCGCAGGCTGATCTGGTTTTATGTTGTTCGCATAGGTCTTTTCATGGATTTCTCTATGAGGGAAAGGGTTAAGCCTTGTTCTATTACAACTTTCAGTTTTCACAAAGACCTTGGTGATGGTAATATTGACCTATAGGATAGTGGGAATATCAGTAATGCTTTCAACATCTACATAGGACTCATTATTTTTTTGCCCTGAAAGTCGGGAAAGAATGCCAAATTTCATGGCTACAGAGTATCAATCGAGCCAATCAAGTACATTTTTGAAATCTGGCCCACCTCTGTAACCTGTTTTGATATGTACTCTACACACCAAAATTTGGAAAAAATGTACAGATTAAGGTACTGCAGGATCAAGTACCAGGATATAGCTGATGGTGTGTACCACTGTAGACAAAGTCTGTCCTAGTGGCTACAGTATCTAGTGTCTGTTATGTGACCAGGAGGTTAAGAGTTTGATCCCTTACATCTGTATACCAAAATCATTAAAAATGCTAATGGTACATATCCCTTGCTTGACACTCTGCACATATATAATAGCTCAGTAATAGAGTGTCTGTTTTGTGTTTTAATTGCAGCAGGGGCATTTCTTCTGGTGACTGCGTCAAACCAAAGACATAATAAATTGGTACCAGATGCACCCTTGCCTGGCACCCGGCAAAATGGGGTTGCAACGGAAACTCAGTACTGGTTCTACCCAGGAACTTGTCCTGTGTACAGGTGCTGTATACACCTGGCACATAAAAGAACCAAGGGGTCTATTCACAAAATGAACTAGGGTATTGCACCAGGACCAGGGGTGTAAAAATCCACTCGTCCGCTGGTAAATATAAGTGAATTTCATGGTCGGACGAGCATGATTTCCCTTAACACTCGTCCGACTGATTGAGTAACTTTCCGCTGTGAGAAAAAAATATTTCAGTAAAAAAAGAATTTCATATCGTTACAATGGTTAGTCGAATTAATAAAATGCTTTGCTTGATCAGGGGAGCTAATTTTGACATAATATCACCAAAACGATGCTCTTTTCCAAAAAATATCCATATGTAGCAGCAAGTGCAGACTGGTTCGCAATATTCTAAGCATTTTTTTCGATACGTTTTTTGTTAGTTTGAGGCAAGGTCTGGGACTACAAATTTGTTTTGTTTCCGGCTGTCAAAAATGTCAAAACAACTATCAATAAAGATGCTTTTCGGCAACGGAGATGCTGAAAAGACAGAAGAAAGGTGGAAGTTAAAACATTTATTGTGAATGATCCTCACAAGCTAATATTTCAATAAAAATTGAAACACACAAGAGTTTCCTGTCTTTTATCTTATCATTTAATATTATTATTGGTATACAACTTCATATCAAAATTAAAATCGTGTAAGGACAAGCAGACTTTATAAGAACAATAAGATTTTTCACCTACTCATCCTACAGGACGAGTGACCTAAAAGAAATTTTTACAACCCTTAGGACTCTCTTGTATCCAACCACTGTCTCTTTGATGCTGTTTCTTCAACGAAAACAGGACCCACTTGTGGGCCATGTTTGACCGCAAGGGCTAAAATATGGTCATAATAATCAGAAAATGATTGCAAGCCATCTGTGTGGTTTAGAAAAAAATTTTAATTTCATATACCATTTAAAGTTTGGTTAATTGATATTCCTCAAGCCATAAATTTGTACATGAATATTCATGGGGTAAGGGGTTAATAAATCACTGGAGTATATGAAAACAAATAGCTAATTAATTTGTAGTCCATTGTTTAAACTGTATTGAAATTTGGCTTTAGCATTATTGGACAAATTGGATCAACTTGTGTATTGATCATTGCTATCATTGACATCTTGTTAGAAAGATTACAAGTTTCATTCAGAACGATGTAGTGGTATACATACAATATACAGTGTGTTATGGTTTTGTAGAACAGGACAA